>OY728119.1:636491252-637116252 GCA_963277665.1 Viscum album
AGCAAAGGGGTACTTGTTCTTTATCGTGATTTTTTATCTCATGATAATCAATGAAGAGCCACATTTATCCATCATTTTTCTAGATTAAGTGGGCTGGCACACCCCATGGTGAAGAACTCAGGCATATAAAACCCTTTTACATATTCTCATATAACCGCTTCTTGAACTCTCCCAGCTAGAAAGTGGACATTCTATAAGCTGTCTTTGATATAGGCAGAGATCCAAGAATAAGGTCAATTGAAAATTCAACCTCTTTTCCGGAATAAATACTGGGAAATTCTTTAAGGAATACGTTACTATAATCCCTTATGATGGGCATGTATTCAAACATGATTCTATCCTTTGTCTCAATCATTTGGACTAGAGATGATTGCTCATACAGAAGAAATATCCACACTTGAGATGATGATTCTAAAGTATATTAATCTTCATCATTACACTTTCAAAAGAATTGGAGGATGCTTTGGGATGTGAAGCGTGATCTTCCTTTCTTGGAAGTTGATGTTGTCTATGTATAATGATAGCCAATCCATGCCTAGGATAACATTGAACTCCACAAAAGGAAGTATGAAATGATTTTATGGGAGGTTCATTACACAAAAATTAACCCGGGAGGAGTTATAAACCATGGACGTAAAAATTTCCCCATTTTTTATTCTCACAAATAACTTGTCCTCCAAAATATGTGGTGGTTTATGAATATTTCTACTAAACATTCATGATTTGAAATAATGCGTTGAACCAGAATCAAATAGTATATCAACTATTCTTGAATGAATAACTAGCGTACCTATACCCACATTATGGTCTGGATCAACCTCAGAAGTAGTGATAACATAATCCCTTCATTGTTTCCTTGAGGTTGTTGTTGATTTCCTCTAATAAATCATGGATTTGGGAAATTGTTTTCATAATTCCCCTTCTCCTTGAAGTTATAACACTGATCCACTAACTAGGCATTGATCCGAACCTTCCATTATTCTTCCACATAAGTAGGATTTTTATACCCCTTCGGTAGTTCTTGGCTTCCACATATGAAGGAATTATTTGTCCCCTTTATACAATTCCCAAGAACCTTCTCCCCAAAATGTTTACAAGTGGGATTTTTAATCTTCTTTACATCATGTGATTTTTTTTGTTGAACCACCGATGTCGTTCTCCATTTTTCACTTCTTTTTACTGGGCCCACGAGACCCTAGAGAGTCTCCAATCTCTATTTCAACCTAGTGGGATGAACTAGAAATCTACTCATAACATTCAATGTCTCAAATAGCCAACACCATTCATAGAATCGACTTTATCCTAGTAAAGAAGCGATCAACCTTGATTTTAGTGTCCATGAAAAAGCCAGAGGCATACCTTGAAATCCTTGTATAGTTATCTTCATACAACCCAATTAACTCTTCTTCCTTAAGCTTTAGTTTAAGGAACTCTCTTTTTCTAATGAGATGGTGGTTTTGGGGAAAATATTTATTGAAAAAAATTCACTTTAATTCCTCCCAAACCATGGAATCAATTTATTCATGGGGCCTCATATTCTTGATCAGTTTCCACTAATAACCAGTTTCCCCATAAAAATGATAGACCACAAGCACAAATTTCTCTTCTTATGAGAAATGGAGGATGGAGAATAACTTTTTAATGTATTTAATTCACTATTCTGTGAGTAGGGGATAAGAATATCCACTAAATAAGGTAGGTCTTTCCCACATGATGGATTCTATGTAAAGTTTCACTTTCATTGGAGTAGGAGGGAGTTATACATGATTGAAGTTATTATTCATAACTTGAGGAAGCTAAGAAATAACTACCTGGAATTTTTCTTCCCCCATTCCCAACATATCAGCCATATCATTATGCAATATTAGAATTTCCTACCACATTGGTTTTTGTAACAGGTTCTTATATTTCCCTCCATTAACTTTTAAAAATAACCTACAATTATATGGTATTAATACTTAGTTATTGAACATAAAAAGGAATCTTTTGAACACAAAAGGGTCATCTTTTAAAGGAGAATTACATCCTAACTGGTGATTCCTTTGGTTTAAATGTAAACTATACTTGATATATTTCATAACATATATTCATATGTTATTTTTTTATTCCATTAATAATGGTTTTTAATAATGTCATGATTTTACCAAAGCGTATCCTCAGGGAGTGTCAAACCAAAAGTGTAGTAAGGCCTGTTGTCGTGTAACAAGATACCTCGAGTTAAGCCCAAAACTTCTTATCAATGTTTTAAATCCTATGTACATCTATAACATAGCCACATATATGTATTTGTATAAATATAGGGACATATTTTCTTGATAAACCACTTACACTATACATACCAAAATTTTGGGATGTTTTATTATAATTAGTCTCATCCTTAAGTTTCTCACTAAGGTGATCTATTCCTAATATACAATAATAAATATGACATCCTTTGATACCAACAATAGTAACCTTATTCTTTTAAACATAAAATTAAAATATTTTTAGCACAATTATACATCAGAGTATAATCCAAGGATCGTTATGTCTAGTGTCTTGAAAGACTAGGTAATAAAACTAAAAACACAGGGTAAAAAAGGTTTCTTTATTTATTCTTATTATTGGACTCCTAACTTCTTTTGTTATCACAAAACATTATAATATAACATGGGGATTACTTGAAAAATGGATGAGCTAAAAATATTAGTATGGAAATAAGAATAAGAATACATCCTTAGCACATGGGTTAGAAGACATGACATAAATGTATAAAAAGGCATGTACCATAAGAAATTAGAAAATATAAAAATGGGATTATTCAATTATGGAATGATAAAAATGTGGAAGAAACATAAAACATGAATTTAGTAAAAGTCAAGGATAACTGCAGAGAACGTTTCCTATAGTTGCACAATCTAAGGCTAACGGCAAAGCCCGTTTCACATAGTAGCACAAGCCAAGGCTAACCGACAAGATTGTTACACATAACGTCTCATGAGACTCAACACCAATTCACTGGAGCACTATCTGGGTGAACTCATATTATCTTTCCATGAATATTTTTTCCACATAATGAATCATATATAATCAATCATATATAAACATAAGTGTTACCCATGGAAAGGATTGGAAACCATTATCATGAAATAAAGCATAACAAATGGGCGTATCATAAAAGCTTCAATGAATGAAAAGAACTAAAATATACATGAAAATTAAAAAGTTAAAATATAAATATGCCATGGTATGTGATGTCATGTATAAGGGAAAACATGTAAGAAACGTATTTATGAAATTTTAGCTTTAAATTTTTTTCAGAGGTTTTAAGGAAAATACAATAGAACATTTAAAATTGAAAAGGGAACAATACTTTATAAAAAACCAGAAGTGAACCTATAAGGTTTTTATAATAAGAAATAATTGTTTTATAATGGCAATGGTGGATTAAAACATAATATAGACTGCACTATAAATTGTATATATATTTAGGATGTTCCCTTAAAATTTTTTTTCTTGTCAGGATGTATTGAGGAGGGAATCACTGAAAAACATGTATCTCCCAAAAATCGAACGAAAGAAGGGTCTTGATAAATGAATTTTGTACATGTAAATAGAATATATTTGATTAAAATAAATAGTTAAGATAACTTCATTTTGGTATAAATAAATATCATGCAACACGATGGAATATATGAGATTCAGGTACAATTCCTTACGGATTATCAGCATGGTATCACGTGTACTTAAGAGGGAATAATGAGAGATAAAGGCATTTATCATCACTTATACATAATGAGGGATGTATAGTGGAGGTGTGAAATCGTACTCCATAATTTGGTATTGTACATTAAATGACATATCCCAAAGTACATTCTTGAATAATAGTGAAATGGAGAGAATCTCTTACCTTAAGTCCGATGGTGTTTTCCACATGATATTAATAACCTTAATAAACAAATTAGGATTATTAATTAATAATTCCAAAACCTATTATATATATAATTTATATATTATACCCCTTTTTAGTTAATTAATTTCCATTTTAATCGGTTAAGTCGCTCAATTTTATTGTTCAGGTCCGTTCGTTTGTTTGGTTTTTACGATTGGGTTACTTATGTTAATGAATGGAGAATCATGGGAAATGATAATGTTTTTCCATAATTGAAGTTATATGTTGTTAATAAACATAAAAAATATTACCTTCTTATAAAATTAATTTTCTTATTTGTCTAGAAGGTGAATCATTATATAAAACATTAATGATAAACTCTTGAATTAAATATAGTGATTTTTCTCACAATTAAATTATTTTGTATTATTGTTTTACATCATGAGTAAATAGAGATTAAAGATAATTAAATAAGATAAAATAAACATATAATAGTCTGTTTTAAACAAAAAAATTGTTTCATGACCATAATTAAAGATAGTAGTAGAAATTTATAACCTGTCATCCTTGATTGTGCTAAATTAACACATCTCAAACGGTGTTTTCATTTCTTTCAAATAAAAGGTGGGGAAATGAGAGATGAAAATGAATTATCCCATTATAATAAAAAATTATAGTAAATGTATTTTACTAGAGTTGTCATACCATTTTGATGAGTAAATGTTTGGAAAGAACAGAGAAGAATGTAATATAGAAATGAAAGAAAAGAAAAGTGGAATTTTACCTCTTGAATCAACCTTCCTTGAGAGCCTCTTAAGGGGAGAGGGTTTGGTCTTTTGAAGAGACTAAAGGATGTTGGATGCAGGGGAGGATATTGAGAAGATATTTGGGTAGAATATAGGAAAGGACAAGGATTGAGAGGAGTTAAGAGAAGAGGTAAGGGGGTTAGTATTTATAGTGGATTAGAAGAGGGTTTTCATAATATTTAATTCCTTAGTTTATTATTTTCCCTTAAGAACATAAGTAGTGATTATTAATTTATAAAAATAGTAATAAGTGAATGTGAGTTTGAAAATATTAGTCTAAGATTAGTATATCATCATCAATGACTCAATAAATCCATTATTTATCATTTATTTTAAATTATCATATAATAATATTAATAAAAAATTCAAGTATTTTAAAAAAATCCCAAAAATTCACCTTGACCATTTTTGTATGTGTAGAATAAAAAAATGAACTACATTTTTAAATAATATTTTTCTAAATATGAATAATTTAAAATTTAATTAAAATCAAAATTTACTCAAAAAATAACTATTTTAAAACATTTATTTTCATATTCCCAGATATAGGTATGTTGTACTTCCACATGAATATTATTTATATACTATCCTAGGTAAGGTTACTATTAACTTGTGTAGTCACTATTCATTAAGGTAACATTACTATTCATAAGGATATGTTACTATTCACAAAAAACTAAGTTGGATATATTAGAATCCAAATAACTTACTGATTGCAACCGTGTATAAAGGATTTTTGAAATTCAAATAAAAAAATTGGAAAAATTATGTCTAAAAGTCACATAGTACTTATTAGTTCATTATTTTGTGATTTAATGTGATTATATGGAATAATCCTAAGAAGGAACTTTACATTAAAAAAATTGGTTCATTACTGATTGAGCACCATTTATAAGATAAATAATATCATGAAATTTATTATGAGAATGTTTGGGATAGTTAAGAGTCTCTATAAATCATATGTTTATAGGTGTCTTCCTCTGTTGTAGATTGAGGTAGGTGATCAGGTTTCTCTAAGAGTTTCACATCAATTCGAAAATAGTTGTTTGAGTAGGAAGGGTATGTTATCACCTCATAATGTCAGACCATTTGATATTTTGGAGTGACTTAAGAAGTTGAATTATCAATTAGACTTACTTAATCATTTGAATTATATCCATTATGCATTACATGTTTACCAATTAAAGAAGTATCATCTGTATTTGTCATGTGTGATCAAGTGGGAGGATATTGAAATTTATCCCGACACCTTTGTAATTAAAATGAATGTTTAGACAATTTACTGATGGGATCATTTTTTTCATGGAATGATGATCATATTGGTTCTATTGAGTTGACAGTGTGGTAGGAAAAACCATGATACATGGGACTGCAAATCCTATATGATGAAATAATATCATTAATTATTTTTGAGCTAAATATATTGAGACTCTTTGGGAAATTTTTTTTAATGGGGATAATTTTCATATTATGGTATATAAAATAAAAAATGAAACCCATTGTTTTATTTATATATACAGTATCAGAATCATTGTAGGTGTATAATGGATTAAAATAAATTTGAATACCTTCTCTTTCAAACAAAGGGGGGCCAAGGATATGGTGGAGGCTATGATGTACCTATGAGCTACCTCTGTGAAATGGGAAATGATAAAATAGCCAAAATCTAGGTGTGGCCTTATTTGGAACACACTGGGTGCCTCCCTATTAACCATGACCATAAGTACCTCACTAAAACATGGTAGAGGCCTTGGTGTGTCAAAATAGATTAATTTTATGCACTACACAATGGTTGTTCCCCATGGATAGTATCATGGGTGATGATAACACATCATTTTTAGAAAAACCTAGTTGTCGTGATGGTGGTTTAAGATTTTTAAATTCCCAAATGAATGATTGATCTTCCAGGGGAGGTTACTCTAACCACGTGAAACCTTAATACGGATTTTTATGGGGTATTCTGACTAGTTTTTCCTCTATTAAATCAACTGTTATTCTCTCTTTGGCTCAATTTTTAGATTGAGAGTGTTCCAGGAAGGGGGGTTTAGGTAATCCTATTTTATCAAGAATTGGATTAAGGTGATTAACGTATTCTTGTAATTTACCTAGGTTGATCTTGGATCATGAAGATAATATACCTTCCTCTACCATCCACATTTTTTAAGTAAATTTGGTTTTCACTACTCTATTGGTAGGGGTCTATGTCTTATGGTATAAACCATTTAAAGAATTGTTTTATTTTGTTTTCCATTTGTTTTTATTTATGAAATTTTTTATTTGAAATCCATGAGAGGTGAATAATATATTTTTAGGCTATCAAATTTGTTTAAATTTTTTTTGATTAGAAAAATGATTTTTATTGTTAAATATAGATTTTATGGAACACCCTAAAGATGGTTTTTAGTTGGAAATGGGGTTTTAAGCATGTATGAAATGTGACATCACATAGAAACAGTTTATCCAGAATATGGTAATGAAAATAAATTTATTTACCTTGGATAATGTTTATTGAAATGTATTTCCTTGAATAATGTTTATGAAATGTGAAATTGGTATCATGAATGTAATGAAAATGTAAAATAAAATTAGGAATACTTTTGTGGTATGGGAAATAGAGACATGTGGGAATCCTAGTGGAGTAAGATATAAATATATGAGGTGACCTTGATTACATGGTATTTAGTGGGTTTACTTTGTATGGAACCACGTTTCATTAACTTTAGGATTCACTATTTTCAGCCAATGTTTCTTGTTTTTATGAGTTGAGTACACCCTTGAGTTTGGATTATCGCTGTGGTGCATTATAGATACATTACATGCTTGTTAATTTGATACACTTATTTTTCCACTTGATATGGATATTGTTTCTTGAAACCCTATTTATTCATCTTGTTATGGCTTATGTATAAATATTATTTCATATTTATTTTTCTTTTTGAATATGAATATTTTTGAAAAGTAAACCAAATCATGATTTGATATGGAAAATAAATTACATCTCTATTTTAGAAATCCATTTTATATAAGTACTAATTAATGAACATTGATTGTAATCATATAGATTATTGGTGTAATCCTACCAAGGTTTGGTGATCACACCCTACTTTTTTCGTTATCTTTTTATAGCCATTTTTTCAGGATACAGGTAAAGGGAGAGTATTATTTAGAGGATGACTCTCGTGGAATGTGTTTCCTTCTAGGGGGTTGGGATGGCAGTGACATATGTTCATGTTGATATTGAAGCATGGGATGATTTTGGTTCAATATTATTATACTATAATCTTGTCTATCTAGACATTATTTTCCTATAATTGAATGTTATCTTTATGGTTTAGTTGTTTTCACATATGATGAATTATAAATATCTGTTGTGATAGTTTGATTGTTTCTATTTATTAATATTTCTATTGATGGGGGAATCACTCATATTTGTTTTTGTATCATACCTTGGTGATTTTAACTAGCCTTTAGTTTTTAATAATTCACTTTGGTCCTTGTGGCGGGATAATTTGGATGAAATTATGGGTCTACCAATGTTGATATGTTACATTATTCTTTTGTAATCATTGAATGGAAATGATTTTTCATCCAATTTATTCTGCCTATAAATCCTCTATATTTACATGCATTGAGAGAAGGGTATTAGGATTGATTTTATATATCAATTTATTGGGGGAATTAATTACTAAATAGTATTCCTTTTATCTATATGGTAAAAATACCAAATGATTTTTTATATTTTTTTGGAGGGTATTGTCACGACCCGCCCTCGGGGCCCGTGCCGTGACTACCCCAAGCCCGCCTTCCATAGGCCAGGGGCTGGCGACTAGCACCAAGGCGTAAAATCCCAGTAAAAAGGGAAGGCATTGCCTTAATAAAGTAAACAAGCACCTCAGAGTAACAAGCGGAAGAAAAGCAGTACACAAAACTAGAACAACTGTGCTGAAGAAAAGGGGCCGGAAATACAAGCCCAACTGTAAAGTAAAGTACAACTCGAAAGGGAAAACAGCAACTGAAAGTACAAGCGGCTCCTGGAACGTCCTCCTCGATTCCTACCTGAAGGGTAGGTACAGATGGCTCAGCTCCTGGATCGTCCACCACGGATCCTACCTGAAGGGTAGGTACAGATAGCTCCACAACTCCTCGGTCCAACTGTCCGCTCCGAGCACGTCCCGCTCAGTGGTCCTCCTCCGGGTACCGACCTACTCCGTAAGCCTCAACCGCAGTCAGCGCTGTCCGTCGTCTGCAACCAACACAACGAAGTGCGGGCATAGCCCGTGCAGGGGTGAGTATAAGATACTCAGTAGGGACCCCGAGACCCTCGAAGGTCTCCCGAAATCCACAAAGGATAAACCACATGAAGGATACAATCACGAAGTAACATCCAGAATTGATTAGGTATATGCCCATACATATACCTATGTCACCAATTTCCGTTCGGCTCCAACACGAGCCCAAGAAGATCCCAATCCACAAAGAAGAGTAAACAGTAAAATCCACATAGGATAACAGTACAAGTCCACACGGTTTATAACAAGTTTATGAAATCAACGGATAACCATTACCCAGGTATATGCCCATACATATACCTAAGTTATCAAGCGACCCATCTCAATCATGAGGAAACACAAAGATCATTGACTCAGCTCAAACCAGGATTTTCATTATCGAAACCGTAAAAGTTGAAGAGCCCCATCTCTGAAGTGTACAGTGGTCCTGTCACGACTCCGAGGTACTGCTCACTAACCTAAGACTGCTGAAGTACTCCTCCTGTCGAGTACCGCAGGTCTGCTGCCAACTACCGGGCGCTCCGTCCGCTGAGGGTCTGCTGCCAAATACCGGGCGCTCACCCAGATAGCCTACTAAGGTACTCCTCCTGTCGAGTACCGCGGGTTTGCTGCCAACTACCAGGCGCTCCGTCCGCCGTGGGTCTGCTGCCAACTACTGGGCGCTCCGTCCACTGGGCTAGTCGACTCACTCCAAGTCGAGTCGGTCAAGCAGTCGTCAGGTCTCAGTCATCTACACGGTCTCCGTACTCTGCACGCACGCCTCCACCGTCGCGGGTCGGTCGCTACAACCAAGAGCACACACTCCGTAGAGTATTGCGGGTCCGCAGCTACAACCAAGCGCTCCACCGCCAAGGGTCTGTTGCTGCATCCAAGCGCACCACCACTATCAGGTACCACGGGTCCGCCGCTACACCCAAGCGCTCCACCGCCCAAGGTAAACAGAAGATTCAGCTCACACAGGTTCGGTAGCACTGTTCCACGTAGGATCGCTGAGTGTTGTAGTCGTCGTCGTCGAATCCACACAGGATCTCTGTACTGTCGTCGTCGTAGTCACAGTAGCTGTCGTAGCAGTAGTAGTAGCAGTCAGTCGCAGCCAGCACTAGGGTTCCCGCACACAGCAAGCTCGTTCAGAGGGTCCGCTCCACGAGCCGAGAGGCTGATACATCAACTGTCACAAGGTCCAGAGTTGATGTATCCAAAAGTTCCGTATCGTCAACAGGAACTCAACGCAACAGACGGCGCGTCGATCGGACGCCCGGTCTGAGAGTTATTGGCATTTTCGTCTCCGGGGCCCGGTTGGTTTTTAAGGCAAAACCAACCCGACCCGTACTCCACCTGCGTCCAAACCTCGGGCGGAGTATGCCAAAAGATCCGTCTCACTAAGAGGAACACAACGCGACTGACGGCGCGTCAATCGGACGTTTGTGGCTCAAGATATGGGCGTTTCCGCTCCGAAGGCCCGGTTGATTTCGTGAACGAACCAACCCGGCCGAAATCAAAGTAATCCGAAACCTTGAGTGCGATATACCGAAACGACCGCCTCGATCCAAGGATCGCGTTGCCGTAGACGGTTCATCATTCGGAGGTCCGAGGCTCAAGTTATGGCCAAAAGACCAAAACATGTTCAAAACGGGGGGGTCCGGGTCCGGGCCGACCCGGCCCGACCCCCCCCCCCCCCCCCCCCGGGGCGGCGCGGTGGCCGGCGGCGGCGCGCGGAGGGAGCGCGGCGGCGCGCGGAGGCGGCGCGGCGGCGCGCGGAGGCGGCGCGGCGGCGCGCGGAGGCGGTGCGGCGGCGCGGGGAGCCGCGGCGGCTGTCGCCGCGAGGAGGCCGCACGCGGGGGCTAGCCCCCGCTGATTGATAAGGCGGCGCGGCCTTGTGCCGTGCCATTTGCAAGAAACGGCCCCCACGTGGGGGCCGGTTTAATTAAAAGAACCGGGGGGGGGGCTGCTGCCCCCCTTTCATGGAACCGCCCCCCTCTTAAAGAGGGGGGTTTTATATGCTGGCCGGGGGATTAATTCCCCCGGTTTAACTCCATCCGGCCGGCCAGTTGGCCGGCCGGTTTTCTCCAACGGGACCGGAAATTCCGGTCCCCCCCCTTCGGCTTCCGACGCCGGCGGCCCGGCCGCCGGTCTTCTCTTCCGCCGCGGCCCGGAACCGGCCGCGGTCTCCTCGTCCCGCCGCGGCCAGGAACCGGCCGCGGTGTTCGTCGTCCGGCGTGGTGCGACGACATCGCGCCCCTTCGCCGTGCTTTGATATTCATTCAACGCGGCGCGACGGCGTCGCGTTCTTGTTGTTTCTTCCATGGTGCGCGCGTGACGACATCACGTAAGTTAATCGTAAAATTATCCGCGTGGTGCGACGGCACCACGCCACCTTGCTTCCGCCCGCAAGAATAAACAACATGAACGATGGAGGGGGGTTCGGCCGTGTTCATGCGGTCCGGCCCCCCTCACGTTAAACAATAACACTTATATAAAATATTCAAAAGCCTCACGTAGACATGCGATCCACGAGCAAGAAATGGAATAAATTAACAATATTCAACAACCCCTACCTCGGGTAAGATCGAAGATTTGTCAACGTCCCGCGGAAGACAACGTCGCGGTGGTCGGGCGTCGCGGTCGTCGTTCGTCAAATCCGTTGACGAAGAGATACGCCCGAAGAGATACGTCGTTGGCGAATCTTCGTATGCCGACGAAGAAGGTCCGAGGAGGAAGCGGTGTTCCCTCTCGTTGACACGGAGGACGAAGAAGAGAGGCGTCGTTCTTCGTCGGAGCTTGAGCGTTCTTCGTGTTCTTCGTCAGAGCTTGAAGATGAAGAAGAAGCTCTCAAAAGCTCTCAAGGTGACCCAAGCGTTCTAACCCAACAAAAAGAGGGAAGAGCTTAATTTAATCAAAAACTTCACAAAGAATTTCAAAGGTTTGAAATTCAAAATGGATAACTCCAAAATTAACTCACTTATTTAATATACATGAGTTGTATAATTAAATAGAAGTTAAGATGTCAAGCCATTAAGAGGGAGAGAGGGGAGTTAGGGAACTTGAAAAGGTGGGGGGTTCGTGTGGGCCCCACCTCCCTCATAACCACACATGGGAAGTTGGGTGGTTGTGGGACCCACCAACAACTTCCCATGAGAGAGTCTAACCACCTCGAATAAAATAAAATTCACACACAATTTTATTTTACTTATCTTTTAATCCCCAAAACTAACTTTCAACCCGCAACAAACGCAACTCCCGAAAAGGTCTCTTTAAGCGAATAACGGCGCTGCGAGTTCATCGGTGCCCTCGGATTTCAATTCCGAGCACCGGATCAAAAGTTAGGAATTCCCGCTCGTTCGTTCACTGAACGTACCCGAGCCAAACTTCAGCAATTGATTCCGGGAACACCGGGCCTCGGAATCAGGTGCCGTCTGAAACCGCACTCTTGTAAAATTCTAAAGAAAATTAAGAGAAAAAAAATTTCCCTCGAATTTTACGGGTCTTTACATTACTCCCACCTCAGGGCTTTACGTCCCCGTAAAGATACATCAAAATCTAGGGAAACAAATGAGGGTACTGAGCACGCATCTGAGCCTCCTGCTCCCATGTGCTCTCCTGGAGTTCCCGTGCTGCCATCTGATGCGCACAAGAGGAATCGATCGCCCACGCAGGACCCTCTCCTGTCGATCCTCTATCTCCACCGGGACCTCCGCAAAAGTCTCCCCATCGTCAACGTCAAGCTCCCCATGATCAAAGATGTGCGTCGGGTCGTGCACGTATCTCCTCAGCTGAGACACGTGGAAGACGTCGTGCACCCGGTGCAACTGAGGTGGTAGAGCCAGGCGATAAGCCACCTCGCCAATCCTGCTGAGAATCTGGAAGGGTCCGATGAAACGCGGAGATAACTTGCCACCTCGGCCAAATCTCCGAATACCACGTCGAGGTGAGACCCGCAAGAAGACGTGGTCACCATCCTCGAACTCTAGTGGCCTTCGCCTCCTGTCAGCGTATGACTTCTGCCGGCTCTGTGCTGTCCTTATCCGCTCCTGGATGACCTGGACCTTCTCTGTCGTGGCCTGGACCATCACAGGTCCCACAAGAGCTGCAAGATTTCTTCTTTGCCGAAAAGAGAAATCTGGTCTCATCCCCTGGATGAACCACATTCTTTGCCTAAAACAGTCAATCCTAACATGGATGATACTAATCCATACAAAGGATGACGTCGTAAGGCCTCGACGCTACTACTAAGAGATTCAACCGTTACTCTCGCCTCCAAGGGTTGAGTCACACTATCGGCATCAGTGTGTGGTAACTGGGTCTCCTCCAGTAGATGTCTCACAAGTGAGGGTCAAGTCAACAGTCAAAACTGGAACCTCTTAGTAACATCACGAAAGAGGACAGGAACGAAAATATCACAAAGGTATGCGTCTTTTATTATTGCAGCTCATAATACAAGATGCTACACAAATGCAACAAGGAACCAGAAGTACAAAGGATGTATCCACTAGTTCAACTCCTGTCCATCGGCTCCCAGAGCTCCATGATCGAAGGCCTCGGCTGCCTGAAGTTAAGCTCTCGCATGTTCACCTACTCCCTGTGGTCGGGGTGGACCTCCTGGTGGTGGTGGTGGAAGAGCCTCAAAGCGTCGCCCACCACCGGCTGCTCGTCCAGCTCCTCTGCCTCGTCCGCCTCCTCCCTGCGGACCGCCACGGTCGAACCTCTGCCTCTGCCTGGGATGTTCTTCACTTAACTGTTGATCATCAGCATGGCGGGTCGGACAGTCACGAGCCATGTGACCAATCCCGCCACAGGAGTAACACTGCCCACTCTCGGCACGCCTGGCTCTGACTCCACCCCGGCTTCCCCGTACAACTGAGCCTGAGTCGTGCAGTCGGCCACCGGTAGGTCTGGTCTGCCTGGAACCCTGAGTCATCCGTCGGCTACCTGCTGCAGATGACTCTGCCACGTGCCGCCCTGCGGTGAGTTGCTGTGCTGGTGTACACTCAGCAAGGAAACTCTCGATCAGAAGTGCCCGCTCCAGTACTCCTGTCTGAGTCGGTATGCTGAGGGAGATCAGCGATGCCCAGATCTCATGTCTCAAACCCTGCTCGAAGGTCCGGGCCCGGAAGAAGGGGTCCCGTACCATGTCTGTCGAGTACCGAGAAAGGTCGGTGAACCTCGCCGCGTACTGAGCGACCGTCATGCTGCCCTGCCGCAGCTGGAGAAGCTCCTGGATACGCATCGCACGAAGGGTGGCTGGGACGAACTCCGAGCGGAAGATGCTCTCAAAGTCCGTCCAAAGTAGAGATGCCTCATCGTGCACCTGGAGCATCAAGATCCACCATCGTCCTGCTGCTGCGTGTAGTAGGCTCGCAGCGAGGATCATCATGAGGTCTGCTGGTGTCCTCACTAGCCTAAACACTCGAACTACTGCCTCCAGCCAGTCCTCTGCTGCCTGGGGATCCGTCTCCCCGCGAAACCTGGGCGGTCGCTGGCGCTGAAACTCATGCAGTGCGCGGAGGCGACGTGCATCGTCAGCGGCTGCTGCTGGAAGCATCGGGGGCTCGGCGGGTAAAGCTACCGCCGGTGCCACTACTGGAAAAGGGCCCTGCACCGAGGCCTCGTCGCTCGGTGGGCTGTCGTCTCGCTCGACTCTCGGAACCCTAGCTGGCTGCCGTCGTGGGGCCATCCTGAAAGGAGACAGGTGCGCCACGGTCAAACAGTATACCTGGTGAGATGACACAAGGAAATCACAAAGAAAACTTTGAAACACACACGCAATCAATGTTTTCGTGTATTAAGTCGGAAATCAGAAGTCAGGGTCCTGGTGTACGGATACGTCAGCCGCCGCACCAACACTGGACTCCCTGGACTGATAACCACACTCAATACGCTAAACATTATTGCTTCACATAGAAAAGATCAGAGTTTGCGGTAGAACCGAACTCCTCTGATACCAATTTGTCACGACCCGCCCTCGGGGCCCGTGCCGTGACTACCCCAAGCCCGCCTTCCATAGGCCAGGGGCTGGCGACTAGCACCAAGGCGTAAAATCCCAGTAAAAAGGGAAGGCATTGCCTTAATAAAGTAAACAAGCACCTCAGAGTAACAAGCGGAAGAAAAGCAGTACACAAAACTAGAACAACTGTGCTGAAGAAAAGGGGCCGGAAATACAAGCCCAACTGTAAAGTAAAGTACAACTCGAAAGGGAAAACAACAACTGAAAATACAAGCGGCTCCTGGAACGTCCTCCTCGATTCCTACCTGAAGGGTAGGTACAGATGGCTCAGCTCCTGGATCGTCCACCACGGATCCTACCTGAAGGGTAGGTACAGATAGCTCCACAACTCCTCGGTCCAACTGTCCGCTCCGAGGACGTCCCGCTCAGTGGTCCTCCTCCGGGTACCGACCTACTCCGTAAGCCTCAACCGCAGTCAGCGCTGTCCGTCGTCTGCAACCAACACAACGAAGTGCGGGCATAGCCCGTGCAGGGGTGAGTATAAGATACTCAGTAGGGACCCCGAGACCCTCGAAGGTCTCCCGAAATCCACAAAGGATAAACCACATGAAGGATACAATCACGAAGTAACATCCAGAATTGATTAGGTATATGCCCATACATATACCTATGTCACCAATTTCCGTTCGGCTCCAACACGAGCCCAAGAAGATCCCAATCCACAAAGAAGAGTAAACAGTAAAATCCACATAGGATAACAGTACAAGTCCACACGGTTTATAACAAGTTTATGAAATCAACGGATAACCATTACCCAGGTATATGCCCATACATATACCTAAGTTATCAAGCGACCCATCTCAATCATGAGGAAACACAAAGATCATTGACTCAGCTCAAACCAGGATTTTCATTATCGAAACCGTAAAAGTTGAAGAGCCCCATCTCTGAAGTGTACAGTGGTCCTGTCACGACTCCGAGGTACTGCTTACTAACCTAAGACTGCTGAAGTACTCCTCCTGTCGAGTACCGCGGGTCTGCTGCCAAATACCGGGCGCTCCGTCCGCTGAGGGTCTGCTGCCAAATACCGGGCGCTCACCCAGATAGCCTACTGAGGTACTCCTCCTGTCGAGTACCGCGGGTTTGCTGCCAACTACCAGGCGCTCCGTCCGCCGTGGGTCTGCTGCCAACTACTGGGCGCTCCGTCCACTGGGCTAGTCGACTCACTCCAAGTCGAGTCGGTCAAGCAGTCGTCAGGTCTCAGTCATCTACACGGTCTCCGTACTCTGCACGCACGCCTCCACCGTCGCGGGTCTGTCGCTACAACCAAGCACACACACTCCGTAGAGTATCGCGGGTCCGCAGCTACAACCAAGCGCTCCACCGCCAAGGGTCTGCTGCTACATCCAAGCGCACCACCACTGTCAGGTACCACGGGTCCGCCGCTACACCCAAGCGCTCCACCGCCCAAGGTAAACAGAAGATTCAGCTCACACAGGTTCGGTAGCACTGTTCCACGTAGGATCGCTGAGTGCTGTAGTCGTCATCGTCGAATCCACACAAGATCTCTGTATTGTCGTCGTCGCAGTCACAGTAGCTGTCGTAGCAGTAGTAGTAGCAGTCAGTCGCAGCCAGCACTAGGGTTCCCGCACACAGCAAGCTCGTTCAGAGGGTCCGCTCCACGAGCCGAGAGGCTGATACATCAACTGTCACAAGGTCCAGAGTTGATGTATCCAAAAGTTCCGTATCGTCAACAGGAACTCAACGCAACAGACGGCGCGTCGATCGGACGCCCGGTCTGAGAGTTATTGGCATTTTCGTCTCCGGGGCCCGGTTGGTTTTTAAGGAAAAACCAACCCGACCGTGTTCCACCTGCGTCCAAACCTCGGGCGGAGTATGCCAAAAGATCCGTCTCACTAAGAGGAACACAACGCGACTGACGGCGCGTCAATCGGACGTTCGTGGCTCAAGATATGGGCGTTTCCGCTCCGAAGGCCCGATTGATTTCGTGAACGAACCAACCCGGCCGAAATCAAAGTAATCCGAAACCTTGAGTGCGATATACCGAAACGACCGTCTCGATCCAAGGATCGCGTTGCCATAGACGGTTCGTTATTCGGAGGTCCGAGGCTCAAGTTATGGCCAAAAGACCAAAAGAGGTTCAAAATGGGGGGGTCCGGGTCCGGGCCGACCCGGCCCGACCCCCCCCCCCCCCCCCCCCCCCCCCGGGGCGGCGCGGCGGCCTGCGGCGGCGCGCGGAGGCGGCGCGGCGGCGCGCGGAGGCGGCGCGGCGGCGCGCGGAGGCGGTGCGGCGGCGCGCGGCGGTGCGGCGGCGCGGGGAGCCGCGGCGGCTGTCGCCGCGAGGAGGCCGCACGCGAGGGCGAGCCCCCGCTGATTGATAAGGCGGCGCGGCCTTGTGCCGCGCCATTTGCAAGAAACGGCCCCCACGTGGGGGCCGGTTTAATTAAAAGAACCGGGGGGGCTGCTGCCCCCCTTTCATGGAACCGCCCCCCTCTTAAAGAGGGGGGTTTTATATGCTGGCCGGGGGATTAATTCCCCCGGTTTAACTCCATCCGGCCGGCCAGTTGGCCGGCCGGTTTTCTCAAACGGGACCGGAAATTCCGGTCCCCCCCTTCGGCTTCCGACGCCGGCGGCCCGGCCGCCGGTCTTCTCTTCCGCCGCGGCCCGGAACCGGCCGCGGTCTCCTCGTCCCGCCGCGGCCCGGAACCGGCCGCGGTGTTCGTCGTCCGGCGCGGTGCGACGGCACCACGCCCCTTCGCCGTGCTTTGATATTCATTCAATGCGGCGCGACGGCGTCGCGTTCTTGTTGTTTCTTCCATGGTGCGCGCGCGACGGCATCGCGTAAGTTAATCGTAAAATTATCCGCGTGGTGCGACGGCACCACGCCACCTTGCTTCCGCCAGCAAGAATAAACAACATGAACGATGGAGGGGGGTTCGGCCGTGTTCATGCGGTCCGGCCCCCCTCACATTAAACAATAACACTTATATAAAATATTCAAAAGACTCACGTAGACATGCGATCCACGAGCAAGAAATGGAATAAATTAACAATATTCAACAACCCCTACCTCGGGTAAGATCGAAGATTTGTCAACGTCCCGCGGAAGACAACGTCGCGGTGGTCGGGCGTCGCGGTCGTCGTTCGTCAAATCCGTTGACGAAGAGATACGCCCGAAGAGATACGTCGTTGGCGAATCTTCGTATGCCGACGAAGAAGGTCCGAGGAGGAAGCGGTGTTCCCTCTCGTTGACACGGAGGACGAAGAAGAGAGGCGTCGTTCTTCGTCGGAGCTTGAGCATTCTTCGTGTTCTTCGTCAGAGCTTGAAGATGAAGAAGAAGCTCTCAAAAGCTCTCAAGGTGACCCAAGCGTTCTAACCCAACAAAAAGAGGGAAGAGCTTAATTTAATCAAAAACTTCACAAAGAATTTCAAAGGTTTGAAATTCAAAATGGATAACTCCAAAATTAACTCACTTATTTAATATACATGAGTTGTATAATTAAATAGAAGTTAAGATGTCAAGCCATTAAGAGGGAGAGAGGGGAGTTAGGGAACTTGAAAAGGTGGGGGGTTCGTGTGGGCCCCACCTCCCTCATAACCACACATGGGAAGTTGGGTGGTTGTGGGCCCCACCAACAACTTCCCATGAGAGAGTCTAACCACCTCGAATAAAATAAAATTCACACACAATTTTATTTTACTTATCTTTTAATCCCCAAAACTAACTTTCAACCCGCAACAAACGCAACTCCCGAAAAGGTCTCTTTAAGCGAATAACGGCGCTGCGAGTTCATCGGTGCCCTCGGATTTCAATTCCGAGCACCGGATCAAAAGTTAGGAATTCCCGCTCGTTCGTTCACTGAACGTACCTGAGCCAAACTTCAGAAATTGATTCCGGGCACACCGGGCCTCGGAATCAGGTGCCGTCTGAAACCGCGCTCTTGTAAAATTCTAAAGAAAATTAAGAGAAAAAAAATTTCCCTTGAATTTTACGGGTCTTTACAGGTATTCACCTATAAATTTACTAAATAATTTTGGATACCCATTTATTTTCCATGAGTTTATGATTTTATGATTATAGTTTTAATTATGAATGATTTATTTATGTGAATACATTTGAAATGGTTATGAAATCCATTTTCATTTCATGGGTCTTTATGATGTGATAAATAAAACCCATTTTATTTTAACAGGTTATTTTTGAAATGTTGAGTGGTTTATTTTAATTTTATTATGTAAGTATAGGTGAATGAAGGTTGGGATCCTATATCACCGACCAATAAATTGGATAAAAGTTTTAATCTCATGATATATGTATACATGGATTTTTTTAGTAGTTTTCAATTATGGGTGAAAGTGTGTGACTCAAAAAGGAAATTCATATGATGGTATAATTATGTTGTCTCACAAGCATGGGTGAACGTGTTAAAATCATGAAGGTGATGTTTCCATATGATAATATTTTTTCTCTAGTTAAATGTTTATTTAGTTGACTATGTTACTCAGTCATAGATCATGTTTATTTAATCATGTCACCACATTCACCAGATTCATTTCTTAGATAATGTGATGTATTATTTAATGATTGATTTTGTATGATACAATTTTTTTGGGTATAATTTTATAATGTATATTTATTATTCCCATATTCTCATCTAATGATCACTTATAATCTTTGATTGTTATCACTTATGTTTAACCTGGCCAAGAATCTAAGATCACCCCTTTATTTCCTTTCCATTTCCCCATGATATGATGATAATAAATATATGGAATGTATAAAAGATTATCTTCGGTGATGAATTGGTTGAAGACATTAAAACCATATTATGAAATAAAAAATGGCTTATATAGTGTAAAAAGTTTCCAATAGTAAAAAAACACATGAGTTTTATTAGTTAATGTATTTCTTATTTCTCTAAAATGCTAAACATAAATGGACTTGGGAATATATTTAAAAAAATATTTTCTTAAATACATAAAATGAAGATTTTAAAATCTTTGGGGTTTTATAAATAACCTATATTAATATGTATAAATTCATAATTCATGTTATGTACACAATTTAGGATTTTGTTATTAGTTTTTTTAGTTTCCTTTTATACATTTAGTAATTATCTCATACCTCAACATTTACTTATTTAATGAAATGGATAGATCCTAGAGGAATCAATTTATAATTTTATGTAATGGAAATAGTGGATATTTTTTCATTAATAAACCTAATGAGATGGGGGATGAAGTTAAAAATATCATGGAAATGATCACTTAACTATCCCAAGCTATGAACAATGATATAAGCCATGTTTATATCTCTAATTCTCAAATGAATTAGAAATTTTTAATAAATTACATCATGTGAAAAAATCCCCCCTCATTTAGTGGCTCTTAAAACACTTTAATTATTTAGAAATGGATTAATGAAATAGAGAATATATATTACATCTTACATTATTTGTACCATTATAAAATAATTTTAGATATTTACCATTTAAAAAGAAAGGTTGACCAATGGTGGAATCTCAATATGAATATGATTAAGAAGGAGAATTTAACTATATAAAATGGGATGATTTCAAGAAAATATTATTTACTAAATATATTCAAGGAACTCTTTGATGGTGATATAAATCTTAGAGATTAATTAAAATGAGGAGGAATCATTGGGTACTTATGAAAAAAAAATCACAGGACCCACATAGTATACATCCACATTTATTACTAACCATGAAACTAAGATATAAATAATCTTTAGTTTCCTATATACAAGTCTTAAAAATGTTTTAGCTATAAGAGAAGTTGGTAGTGTGAAGAACTTTTTCAATGTGCACTGAATGTGGAGATATAAGTTTGGGACTCTCATTACTCTAGAGAGAAGAAAAAGAAGATTAGGTATCATAGAATCTCAAAAGCAATATCACATAAGAAAAATTAATCACAATCACCTGCATTAAAAAAATGTAGAGTGAAGTACCTAGAAACTTTCCAAAAAGAAAAAAGACAGACTATTAAATATGGAAGTCTTGGATATGAAGCTCATTATTGTCAAAGAGAGATGAAGAGGAAGGTCAATGAAATACAGGATAAGAAGGTATGCGATAATTATCAAGAAACACTTCAATTTTTTCGATATAAGAATTTTGGGTATTCGGGAAATCAATCCATTAAACCAAGGACCGATGAGGATAATATGCATTAGAAACGTCATAGAACAAGGGAACAAAAAAGGCCCCACATAATAATTGAAATGGACTATAATAATTATGTGTTTAATAGAACACTTATTATCTACTCATGATCTCTGAATTACATTTTTGATTTTAGATCATTTCATTATTTCATATCATTAAAATTTATGTATAATTTTGATTCACCAACTCAAAATTTAGATATTGAATTATTAGTAAAAAAACCAATAGAATGCTGATTATATCCCTGATATATATCAATTATATAAATAAGGATTGTGGGAATTTAATTCCTATGGATGTATTTATCCTTCTCTATAGAGAATTGTATTTAAACTATCCATAGACCCAATTTGCCTAAATATAATTCATATCAATTTTTAGATAAAGGAAATTTAATTTCATATCCCTAATAATCCTATTTTCAAATATTAATGAATGGAATTCTATAAAATCCCTCCATAAATGAACCCCTTAATATGGGACTAAGAATAAATTATTAGGGATATTTTGATAAAATGATCTGGGAGTAAGTCAAATTTTTTTTCAATACTTTTTTATAAGAGTATGTTGATATATTTCTCATTGAACTTTTTAATCTTCCTCTAAAATATGAGGTTGATTTTTCAATTGAACTCATACCTGGTTCCCTACATGTAGACAAGATTACTTATGAAAATAACACCTATTGAGTTATAATAATTAGATAAGTAACATAAAAAGAGTCTAGATTGGGGTTTTATATTACCCAGTTCTTAACCATGGGGTTCACCGATTCTGTTTGTCAATAAGAAGGATAGACCAACGACTCTCTGTATATATAATCACTAGTTTACAAGATCATGATCCTGAAAATGTACCCTCATACTCTTATTAATGATTTGTTCAATAAAATTAGAGGATATTAATAATTGTTTAAGGTGGATCCTATACCAGGATACTAGAAACTATAGGTAATGAAAGAATATATACCCAGTACAACTTTTCACACAAGGAAGAAACATAATTAATTCATAATGATGTCATTTATACTTATAAATTCCCATTTTATCATTATGGATTTGATGAATTAAATCTATCTCTATTACCTAGATGTATTAGTGGTAGTATTTATTGAGGATATTCCCATATATTATAAAAGAAAAGAATAACTTGAAGGGTATATGGGGATTGTGAAAATGACCCTACAAAAAGAGAAATTATATAAGAAATTCAGCAAGTGTAAATTTTAGTTTAAAAAAATATCCTTCTTGGGAAATATAATAACAGGTCAGGGTATATCTAAAGACTAATTAAATTAAATGGTGAATAAAAAATCTATGATTCTGATTACTATGAAATCAATATGTATTTTTCAGGGAATAAAAGGATACTATCAGTGTTTTATGAAATATTTCTCACAATTTACTAATCCTTTAACCATATTAAAATAGAAAAAGAGTGATGTTTCTTAGGATAAATGAATGTGAATGAAGCTTCAAGGAACTTAAGAAGAGGTTGGTCACTTCACCTTTACTAACATTACCCTACAATAGAGAGGGGTTTATAATATAAAATGATTCTTCACTAAAGGTAAAAGGATGAAGATTTCTAGAAAATTACATGGCTATAGTTTATACCTCATGTTAATTAAATACCAATGATAATATTAACGAAAATATGATTTGGGGCTAGCTATAATGATCTATTCATTTCATATTTTGAATAATTATCCGAATGGTGAAATTTGTGATATATATATGGTTAAAAGATATTAATGCATATATTCTCATAGAAAGAGTTTAATATGCACAAAAGAATAAATTTAGATTTTATTTAATACTATTAATGATTTATACCTTTCCAACCTAGGAAGACAAACATCGTGGATGATGATCTAATTATGAATGATTATGCTACTTTATCCATAATGAGGATTGAAAGATACCCAATATTCATGGATTTGTAAAATATAGACCATGAAGTTATAAAGGATAGTGATAAATAAAATATTTCACAAATTACTACCCAACCATCTGTCCATTGCATGATTTAAGATGTATAATTTGAGAATATGGAACTAATGAAGCTAGTAGGGAATCTTCTAGAGTTCAAACCTAGTAGTGATGGAATTATAAAGTTTGGGAAATGAATATGCATCACTTGAATGTTATAATTAAAGAAGGTATTGTTTGTTGATACACACATATCATCACTTTCAATCCATTCTAGAGGCACAAATAAGTATATAGATATAAAAGTGTATTTCTTGGGTTATAACATAAAGGTATAAATTATAAAGTATATATGTTGATTCATAACATGATATTAACTTAAGGATGAATGATACAAGTCTAAGATGATGATGAAACTATTATATATACCAGTATGTAATTGGAAAACATTAAAATTTATTTTATTATAGGAATAATTAAGAAATTTATTGTCTATAATACCATTTCAATTGTAGTAGATAACCTTACATAAACACTTCATATTAAGTCTATCATAGATGATTTATCACTGAAAAAACATTCTATGAAATGGATAAAGGATATGGTAATTATTCTTGGAGTACCAATCTACATTATTTTTGATTTATATTTTAGGGTTATGTATATGTTTTAGAGAATTATTTGAAAATAATTGGATATAGAGATGAGATATATCACTAAAAAATACCATCAAATATATGGTTGATATGAATACAAATTCAAAATCTTTAGGATATGCTGATATCTTGTTTGATGGAATTGAAAGAATGTTGGGATCTACAAATTTCCCTAATAGCATTTTCATCTAACAATAATTTCTATTATAGTATTCAAATTTAACCATTTGAGGCTCTATTTGGGAAGAGATGAATAACTTGAACAAGTTGGAATGAATTTGAATAAAGGAAGATATTAGGACCCTATCCCTTCCAAGAAAGGAGCGAAACTATTTAGATAATTCAGTGATTTATAGAAGTTGAACAAAAATAGAATAAGAGCCATATTTATAACTATATATGAGATTTATAGTTTATAATTGGTGAAAAGGTATTCATTTAGATATCTCCTTAGAAGTGAGTTATGATATTTGGTAAAATATGCAAGTGGATCCCTAGAAACATTGAGCATTTAAAGATTCATTAGCTTGTCAGGGATATAGTTTATCACTTAGATAATCTCCGAAACCTCTCATAGGTTTATAATGTGTTCCTTGGATCACTTTTAAGGAAGTACATACCAGATTGATCACATGTACTGAGCTTGATAGATTTCTAGTTGGAAAGTTATCTCTCATATGAAAAATAACCTGTAGAGATCATAGATCAATAAGATAACATTTCACAAAAAAGACCACAAACCTAATCAAGGTTCTTTAGTGAAACCATATTTCCGATTAATCTACCTAGAAAATGGATTATTTATTGGGAAAAAAATTACCATCACTTTTTATCTATGTAAAAAAATTTGGGGGAGAAATTTCTTTAATGGGGTAGAATGTAACACCCTAGAAATTATAGTACTTTAATGTTATGATGGATTATTTTATATGAATCATTGAATGCAAAAAACCATGTTATAATTTCAATATGACCACTGTAACATAACCATTGAATAAATTGATTCAAGAATAAGTATCTATATTATGAATTCAATAGAAAGTAACAGAATCATTCTATAGGAAGCCCATTTATCTGAACTTGAAAGGGAGGTATCATATTTAGGGTTTAACCTATACCAAGTCAAAGACTAACTCCAACAAGTTCACCATTATTAAAATTATAAGTGGGAGAAGTTTGATCTCATATAAATCACTAAAAGATCCATTCTAGTAGAATCTATACTAGTGAAAACCATAATTTCATATCTTATCCTTAGGTTTCATGAGGAATCATTGAGTGGATATGTAAATACATGCTAGGATGATATAAACCAGTACTTTTCAACATAATAAATTATTAATATATTAGATTTAATTTTTATCAATTTCACACATATAATTTTAAAGAAATGGGGAATTTTAATAAAAATATATTCAATTAATGTTTCTAAATAAAGAAATAATATCATTTTATTCTTTAAATTTTATTTTATTAATATGTATATTTTTATAAGCTATAAATTTTATTTTTAAGAAAAATAATATTATTTTTTAAATTTTTTAA
Source organism: Viscum album (assembly GCA_963277665.1). Lineage (NCBI taxonomy): Eukaryota > Viridiplantae > Streptophyta > Magnoliopsida > Santalales > Viscaceae > Viscum > Viscum album. Next base: position 636,516,505 of record OY728119.1, read on the forward strand.
TAAATAAATCTTTGATTTTATTTATATATTAACAGTAATTACATTTTTAATTGATAGTAAATTACACTAAGAACACTTAATGTATAAAAAAATTTCTAAAAAATAGTAGGCTTTTTTATTAATTTAATGTTTTAATTTAAGACTTATATTTCTCTTATTTTGAAAATAAATTAGTTTAAATATCATCCAAATTTAGTTTCATCACATCTAAATTTTCTAATAAGGGTTATCTTATATATTTCAACCCAATGCATCTTTCTAAATAAATTCAATTTATTCGATAGCTTACATTGCACACAACACTGAACATAAACAAACCGTAATATACAATTAAATATTAACATGACCATTGGAATAGTAATGTGACGTTTATAAATATTAAACTGAACATCTGAATAATAACCTTTCCTATGAATATATAAATTAAATATGAATATCTCATGAATGAAAATATGATATATTTATATCCTAGAATAAGTAAATATATATTTTAAAAATGATAAATTATGTGTTGTTATTTTTGTGAAATGTAAATGTTTATTTGTAATTTTATAGTTAATATAATTATTTAAAATAAAATTTATTTTCATAAAACTGATTAATAAATTAATAATTTATTTTCTTATAATTATAATATAATTTTATGATACTTTAATTAATTTTTCAATGTCTCATAAAATCGGTTATAAATTTAAAATTGTTATTTTTCTAATAAATGATGATTTTAATTAAAAATTTACTTTGTCATATTTACAAAATTATTTTCAAAAAATAGATTCCATTTTAAAAATATACACGTCTAAAAAATGGTTATGGTGAATTTTTTGGGATTTTCCTGAAATAGTTGAATTTTTGGTGAATAGTGAAATAAGATAATTTACGGTATTTCACATTTAAAGCCAAATAAATTAATTTTTGATTTATAGATGACGTATAAAACCATTATTTAAAACTAAAATAGATTATTTACTATACTTATTCATAATAATTATCACTATTTATATTCTTGAGCCAAAATAATAAACAAGTGGAGAAAATAATCAAAAAACACCCCTATCTTCCCACTATAAATACAACCCCTAACCACCCCTTATCCTCACATATAATAATAATTTTATATTGTGAATATTATACCTAATTCTAATCTCATGTATCCTCCCTAAGTCCTGGTCTTTTTGGTCTCAACAAAAGACTATTTTAAAGTTCCTTAAATAGGTTCTCAAGGAGATAATATTCAAGATGTAAAACCCTCCTTTCTCTTTTAATTTCATTTCTTTTCATATCATCTCCTCGTCTCCCATATCCAAAGTTGATTGGAAACACCAATATTTTATATATACTAGAATATTATTTTATTAATTTAATATCAATCATAAAATCTATTTTTCATATCCATTTAATTCTAAAAATGAAAACATCCTATGTTAGATGCCAATTCATCCCCTTCATGGACAATGAGTTTTTTTCATTACCACCTTCAAGTCTGCTCATAAAACCATTTTTATGGCTAAAAAATTATAATATGTGTATAAGAACTTATTTAATGTTATATAACCAGTATATAAAAATTATATTAAATAAAATGATACTTTTTTGTGATGGTGTAAAAATCCACCAAAATAAATTAATCATTTTTCATTTATGTTTTATCTATTGTGTCATCCAAATGTCAAAAATAAAATAAAATGATAGATGGGACCATTTAATTTTATTTTAATTTCATTAATACCATATAATTTCACTTCTGTAAAATTATTCCAATTTGAAAAGAACTTCCATAATAATGTAAAAGCGAAACGATCATGAAACCATGAAACAAAAGTCCTAGAACAATAAAAATAAACATTATAACTAATCAAAATGGTCATAACTAAACATAATAAAATTATAATAAATCAAATATATGTCTAATAGTTTTTTAATTAAGTAATTAATGGATATAATTTGATTATCAATGACATTATATACAAGTGGAGAATACTTTCTAACATAAGGTAAGGGGTTCCTCATATCACTTTTATTTCTGTATGATATGACTTATTCACTTCTTATTTTTTTGTTTGTGTTTTATGTATAATTCTCTTTGATACATCATATCATTAATATCTTTATATTATTTATATTCAATGTTTCATTTGATTATTATTTAATTTTATGGGGTATACAAGTTGATTGATTATAAGTTGTAAGGGGTTTTCATATCACTTTTATTTCTGTGGGAAATATGCCAAATTTATCACTTATTTCTTTTGTGTACTTCCCCTTTTATTTATGATCCCAATTAATAGAAGATTTCATTAGATATACACATTTATTGTATCATTTATATGATTATTTTCTAATCTGTATAATATTTTTGCATACAGTGGTTACTTTTAATGTTGTTTGAATACGGTAAATAATGTTAAATCTATAAGTTTTACTCAAAAGAGATGTTTTCCAATAAGATATTTTAATTATTTAATTAAAGTGATCATTTTGATATTTTAGAAATTATTTGGACATGTTGACACATGTGGGGACTAGTTATGGATATCCCCTCGTTGCATTACTAATGACATGAGACTAAAATGTTGTCCAAATTAAATGGGGTTTACCCAAAATGATTTAACTATCTTATGAAAGGTGTTGATGATAGAGGTACCACGGTTTCTGAGATCATGGTTTCTGAGATCATGGTGTCCAAATTATTAAGTATTTCTTGAATTAAGACCCGGGTTATTTTCACTATGATATTGTCCATGAATTAATTCTGTGTTGGAGTTAATGATTAAATATAATTTATTCCCAATACTTTTTGTCACGATACAGATTACACCTTATCCTCTCATGATTGAAATGTTTTTGATTTAATGAAATTTATTTTAGTTATATATAAACCTTTCCATATATATTATGTTTCATTTATTATTTATTAATTAAAAATTATGTTGTATTGAACCCTTATGGACCATCTTATCCCAACCTTTTATTTGTTATCTTTTTACTAGATATGAAAATGGAATTTTTGAATTAGTTAAATGATAAAATTATCTTCCTTTATTTTTTTATATATATTTTTTACCAATGTAAAAATGTTACCATGTATGTATCTTCTTCTTCAAGAATAATAAACTAATCGGTCCTTTTGGATTTGAATATTATATCTATACTTATGTAATATTGTAAGGCACCAGATCCAATATACTGGGGTCATGGTACTTACAGTTGGTATAGGAGAAAGTTTTGTAGAATCCTTGGGAACTAGATTTTAAAATAAACACAACAAATTTGAGGACTATGATAATTATATATATTATTTGAAAGCATTTACCATTCGAATAATGTTTATTTTTTGGCTCCATTATCATGATTATTAGGGGATAACTCAGTGTGTTTCATTATTTGGTGAAGGATCATAATGAAAGAAAATGTATTAATACCCAAAGAAAATGTAGGGACATCCCCACTACGTAAGTCAATAAAATGATTGTTGGAGTGGAGAATATCCTGACCATTTTAGGACATCTTACTAAGGTTATCAGAAATAACCACACTAAACCTATGTTGGATCATTTCACGTGGAAGAAGCCCCCATATTTTAGTGGTACAAATAATGTAGTGGTAGATGGTAAATGGACCAAGTCACTTGAAAAGATATTTCTAGAATTGGGATGTGATGAAAGGGAAAATGTAGTAATATAAGTATAATATCTCAAGGGAGATTCAAATCAATGATTCTTTAAGACATAATTTCATTTAGAAATATGAAATAGAAGGCATGTAATGGAGAAATTTTAATGAAACAATATTTGTAAAATATTTTCTTCATGAGAAATAAACTGAAATGAAGAGAAAATTCCTTAGCGTAATAGAAAAGGAAGAAAAAATTGTTGTAGAGTATGGGGATACCTTTAAAATACTATTCATGTAAGCTATAGATTATATCTGTTATTCAATAAACAGTATTGATCATTTATTTGAAGGCCTTAAGTTATGTATCTAAAGGGAATTTGATTTTAAAAAAATTTCACCATCGGATGAAATAATATTAATTTCCATCAAAATGGAGGCGGAACATTATAGATATTATATGTTCATAGAATATAAAGAGAAGAAGAGGATGGTTGAAAATGATGAGAAAGGTAAATAAAAAATCAGAACATTGTAATGGAGTGTTAACAATTTTGTGAAAATTGTGGGAAGAAACATTCGGGAAAATGTCTGAATAGAACATGAGTGTGTTACAAGTGCAGAGAAAAGGTTAATTTTTCTCATGATGGCATGGGAAAAAAACTAATGATATCTAGCACTTTAACAATAATGAAATGGGGAATTATTCAAACCAATCTTCCAAGCACCAAGATAATCTACCATAACATAGACAATAGGAGATGACAAATTTCATACTATCACTATAGATGAGGTAGAAGTACCTAATGATGTAGTCACTGGTACACTAATACTCTCTTCAAAATTATCCAATTATTTATTTGATTCCATATCATCCAACTCTTTTATATCCACCCAGTTTTAGAATAAATTTATATATTTAAATTTTGATTTAATAAGCTATTTGTTATTCATAAGTCATAAGGGAAGTGTCATTACAAAAAAGATGTTTCAGTTAGTCCCCATTATGGAATATATACATGCTTTATCGATTGACCTTATCATCATAACTATGCTTAAATTTTATATAATAATTGGTATGGACTAGATTTTAAAATACTATGAAAAGAATTATTATAAGAAGGTAATTACAATTTTCGAGGAAGATATATAATTATTTATCTTTAGAGTAGAAACATCATCATCTGACTCTTGTCTAGATCCACCACCAGTAGCTACACTGAATGAAATTCTCATGGAGGTATAGAAAAAAAATTTTGTATGAAGAAGGTATTATTAAAATTGAGTATGCACCCAATTTATATAATACATTGTTGTATTCTTGGAGGAATTAAATAGACACCCGCAAAGCATGCAGTTTAGTTTTATATTGATTTAATTTATGATGAAAAAAATATCAAATAATCCCTATAGACTGGCCACACTAGAATTAGTGGAGATGAAGAAACAACCAAAGGAGTTGAGAAATGAGGGATTTATTCTCCCTAGTGTTTCTCCATGGGGATCCCCTTTTCTACTTGTTAGGAAGAAATATGGATCCAAGAGGTTGCGAATTAATTATAGATAAATCAATGAAATTACGTTAATGAACAAGTATCCACTACCTCTCATTGATGATTTATTTGATTAGCCTCATAGATATCATCATTTTATGAAGATTGAAATTCTTTCTAGATATCATAAATTGCGAGTAAAAATGGAATAAATTCTGACAATAACTTTTCAGATGAGGTATGAACATTATGTGTTTACAATTATTCCATTGGGATTAACAAATAAACCCTATGTTATTTATAGATATGATGAATAGAATATTCAAAGAATATCTTGATATTTTATAGTAGTATTCATTGATGATATTCTCATACATTATAAAACACATGATGACCATGAGAATCAATTGAAGATAATTCTTGAGACTCTCATAAGGAAAGTGTTATATGGTAAATTTATCAAGTGTGAATTATGGATTTAGGAAATTTCCATTCCTGTCCATATTGTCTCTAAGGATGGAATTTTAGTGAATATTACAAAGATAATAACAGTCCAAGAATGTACTACACCAATGAACATAGCCATGGAACATAGTTTCATTGGTTTAATAGGTTACAATAAACATTTTGTTCAAAACCATTCCCAATTGGTTAACCTTTTAAACAAGCTCACATGTAAAGGGGTAATGTTCATATGGATAACATAACGTGAAGATTATTTTGAAAAACTGAAGAGAATACTAGTGAATTCTCCAATTTTGACTCTACCATCAAGAAATTATTGGTTTGTGATATATAGTGATTCATATAATAAGGTATTGGATTATTTCCATGTGCAAAATGATAATGTTATTTCATATGAATCAAGGAATTTGAAGATTCATGAGAAAAAATATCCAACTTGTGATCATGTGTTTGCAGTCATAACCTTTACTTTGAAGATATGGAGAAACTATCTATATGGTGAATGATATGAGATATATATAGACTAATAATGTTTAAAATACATCATTACATAGAGTACACTCATAAAGAGGCAAAGGAGGTAGCTTCAGTTACACAAAGATTATGAATTTTCAATACACTACCACCTAAGAAAAGAAAATAAAGTAGGAAATGCATTAAGTGGGAAAGATAATCAAGTTCTATACCAAATGATAATTGAGAGAGATCCTAGGATCATGAATTTAGAAAATATATATTTGAGAATTATTATGAAAGGGGTAACATCACTCCTTTTTCAAATTATTTCTAAAACATCTTTGTTGAATAAGATAAATGTTCTAAATCTGATTATGAGAATTTTCAAAAGAAAATCTATACCGCTAGGTATGAGAAATTGTAAGACATAGTGTATGATGAAATAATTATGGAATTTGTAAAGAGGTTATATATTCTATAACTACCTATGCTAAAAGGGAACTATTAGATGATGCACACAGATCAAATTTCTATGTACACTCTAATAATACCAAGAAGTATAGAGATCTAAAGGAACCTTTTTGGTGGGATAATATGAGTAGGAAATTATTGACTATGTGGAAAGATTCCTAGTTTGTAAAAACATGAAGGCTGAGAGAATGCATCCTAGAGGATTCATGCATCCTCTACCTATTCTTTTGTGGAAGTGGGATGACATTATAATGGACTTTATTAAAGGACTACCAAGGATACCTAATAGGAATGATGCGATATTAGTTATTGTTGATCATCTTATAAAACAAGAACATTTTATTACTATAATAGATGATTTTCCTATTGATGTCCTAGAAAGAATTTATATATATATGATGTTGTAATAATTCCAAGTGAAACTATATCAATTGTGTCTTATCGAGATCTCCATTTAACATCAATATTTTTGAAGGCTATTCTATAGGCTCTAGATACAAATCTCCATTTGAGCACCTCTTACCATTCTCAGACTGACGAACTGTCTAAAAAAACTATTCAAACATTTTAAGGCTTGTTGAGATCATTCTCTGATTACCTTCATGGTATGTGGGATCAATATGTACATTTGGTAGATTTTTCCAACAATAATAGTCTCTATTCAAGTATTAATCTAGTTCCATGTGAAGCATTATATAGCAAGAGATGTCATACACCAACTTTTTGGGATGTATTTGGGGACAAGAAAATTATAAAACTATAAATTATGGAAGAAACAACAACAAAGTTAAAGACCATTCAAGATCATATTAAAGAATCTCAGAGTAGGAAGAAGAGTTATACTGAAATCAGATAAAGGATTTATAATTTCAAGTGGGATATCATGTCTTTCTAAAGGTATCTTCATTTAAGGGTTTTATATGGTTTGTTATGAAATGGAAAAAGATCCCCAAGTACATCAGACCATTAGAAAATTTAAAAATAATTGGATATGGAGCTTACTAATAAGTAATGAGATGATATCTCTCCAAATTTCATGATGTGTTCCACATATCATTGTTAATGAAACACATTCTAGACCCAACACACATACTGACCTATGAAAAAATAAAACTAGATCCTATCTTTTCTTACTGTGAAGAGCCTATCAAAATTCTTTACCATAGACATCATGTATTGAGAAACGAGACAACTCAATTGGTAGTGTTTCTTTGGAGAAATTATAAAATGGAAGAAGCAACATGGGAACCTGAGGATGGTATAAATAAGAACCACCTTGATCTGTTTAGAAGGCAATATTCATAAAGAATTTTGAGGATGAAATTTTCATAAGAGGGAAGAATATAACACCCCAGGATTTTATAATATGTATCTTCTTAAATAAACTGAATTTATACAATAACTTACATTGCAATCAACACATATCATAAATAAACCATGACATACTATTAAATATTAACATGACCATCACAATAGTAATACAGTTGTTTGGAATAGTAAACTGGACATTAGAATAATAACCTCACATATGAATTTTAAAATAAAATTTATGTGTCTCATGAAAAAATTATGATATATTTATGTAATGAAATAGGTAAATAAATATTTTAAAATTAATAAAGAAAGTGTTCATATTTTTGTGAAACATAAATAATTATTTATAATTTTATAATTAATATAAAGATTTAAAATAAAATTTAATATCATAAAATAGATTCATAAATTAATATATTTTTGTCTCATAATTATAATATAATTTTTTGAGAGCTTAATTATTTTTTTCAATGTTTTATAAAATTAATTATAATTTTCATATCGTTAGTTTTTAAATAAATCATAATTTTAATTGAATATTAAATGTATCATATTTATCAAATTACTTTAATTAAATGGATTATATTTTTGAAGTCTATGCATCAGAAAATGTTTATGGTTATTTTTTAGTGATTTTTTTGAAATAGTTGAATTTTTGGTGAATAGTGAAATACGATAATTTATGTTATATAACATTTTAAGCAAAATGAATATATTTTTGAGTCATGAAAGATGTAAAAAACATTAGTAAAAACTCACACGCACTAGTTACTATAATTATTCACAATAATCAACCCTATTGATAATCTTTGGCTAAAATAATTAACAAATGAATGAAACAATAAAAAAACACCCCTCTCCTAACTCTATAAATACCACCCCTCAACACCCCTTCTCCTCACACCATATAAGATTTAGATTTTTATAATATTATATCCACTTACTCTTTAAATCCTCTTACCCGAATCATAATCTTACTGGTCTAACAAAAATACCATTTCCATGTTCTTTAAGGAGGTTCTCAAGGAGAAGATATTGAAGAGGTAAAAACCTCCTTTTTTTATATTTTAATTGGTCTACTTTCTGATTCTATCCTCACCACCCCTATAAAAATTGTAATGTCAACTATGGTATGATTTATATATAGTAATTTTGTTATTTTAATTGAATATACATCATAAAATCACTTCTCATCTCCATTTAATTATAAAAATGAAAACATCGTCTCTGAGGTATCGATTCACCACCTTCTTGGATGGAGAGTTTTTTTATTACCACCTTCAAGATTGTTCGTAAAACATTTTTTATTGTTAAATACGATTATATTATGTTTATTAAAACTTTTTAAATGTTCTAATACAAGTATATAAACATAATATTAAATAGAATGATTGTAGTTCATGATGATCGTAAAACTGTGAAAATAAACTAATTAATTTTCATTAACATATTATGTAATAAGTCATCCTCATATGAAAAAAAGAAAATGATATATGGGACCATTTAAATTTATGGAATTTAGTTAATTCAATTTAAGTTCACTTCTGTATAGTTATTCCAATTTTACATGAACATAAATTATTATAAATAAGCGAACCGATCATGAAATAATGAAACGAACTTTCCCAGACCAACGAAATTAAACACTATAATTCATAAAAATGGAAATAAATGAATATAATAAAATTATAATACATAACATATATGTTGAAGTGGTTATCAATTAATAAATTAAGTAATGCATTTTTATTATCTTGGACATTATGTTCAAGTACAGAACGCTTTGGGGCATATGGTAAGAGGTTTCTCATTTCACTTTTATTTCTATGTGATATTAATTATTCACTAATTATTTATTATTTTTGGTGTATATATAATGCTATTTGATATATAATATCATGAATCTATTTATTTTCATGGTATTAAATGTTTCATTTTATGATTATTACTTTTTACGGGGCATACGATTCGATTGATAACAAGTTGTAATGGGTTTTCATCTCACTTTAATTTCATTAGGACCTATAACATATTCATCACTTATTACCTTTATACACTGATTATTATATTTATGATCATCATTAGTTGAAGATTTAATTAAATATTCATATTCCTTGCATCATGGATATTCTTATTGTATAAGCCATATACAATTTATATATATGGTGTTTACATAGAATGTTTTTTTAAATAGGGAAATAATGTTAAATCCATATCTTGTACTTAATATGAATATTTTTGGATAAGGAAAATTGATTCCTGGATAAAATCTATAATTTTAAAATTTGAGGAATGATTTGGATATGCAAACATGGGTGGGACTCTAATATAGATATCCCCTTGATGCATTAGGAATTTAATGAGATGAAAAAGTAAGCAAAATTAATTGGGGCTTGACGATAATTGTTAAACCATTATGTGAATGGTCATGATGACAGAGGTACCATAGTGCCTGATATGATGGAATCTAGATTATTAATCATTTCCTTCATTAAGATCCATGTTATTTTCACTATGATTTTTCCATGAAGTCATATTGTTCACAAGTTATTTATTAAATGGCATTTTGTTTCCAATATCTTAATTTACCATACAGATTATGCCTTATCCTCTTATGATTGAAACGTTATTTAATAAATGGAATGTATTTTTTTAATATATATTTTTTTACATATTTGTTATGTTTAATTTATTATTTATTCATTAAATCTCCCATTGTATTTAACCCATACTGAGCATATGAGATCACCCTTTAATTTGTTCTTTTATTCCTGGATATGAATATGAAATGATTGAATGAATTTAAAGATGAAATTAATTTCATTTGTTACATCTTATATTTTATTACTAATGTAATAAGGGTACCATATATGTATCTAGTTTATTAAGAATACTAAAATGATCAATCATTTGAGATTTGAGTATTTTATCTATGATAATCTAATAAAGGAAATAGTTCTGGGCTATTGGGGAATAGATCCTTACTTTATATTTTTAGAAAAAGAATAATTTCTAGTATAAAAATTTAATCCAAGTTAATATGGATAAAGAGAGATATCATAATTTATATTGAATTTTTCTAAATTACCATGAAGTATAGTCCTTATATAAGAAAAATGTTAGTTTTTAAACAATGAATCACATGTATCACCAATGTTTTCTTACCTAACTCACATGTGAATCTATCTTTACACCTTACCTAACATTAGTTTCTAAGTAAAAGTCACCCTTTTTTATCTATAAAAGGAGCTTACTTACACCCACAAAAAGATAAAATTATCCTTATAATTTATCTTCAAACCTTGACCATTTTAACTATATTAAAATATTCCTCGACTTTTTCATACCTTGGTTACAAGAAAGTGTCCCAAGTCTTCCATTTATTTATGATCTTTCATGATATTATTCAAGTCCTCTATATGATAAATATCTATTGTATACCCCTCTTTATTTGTCATTGTCATCCATTATTCATGGAAACTAATATAATTAAATAATAATCATTATTATAATGAAATTTAATAATATTAATCTAAAAAACATTATTTATCACCCTCTAATCTAATGGGAAATTAAAAGACCTCCTGTATTATGTGTGGACTACCACCTCCCTAAATGATGTATTTCATTTCACATTACCACTGTACAAAGATGATTATAAAAATTTACTTATAGATAAAATTATATTTTTTAAATGATTAATATTTTTTATTGAAATAATAAATTTTAAACACAATATTAATATACCACCTTTGGTTCATTAAAAAACTTCTGAAACTAGTATTTGATTTATTTCAACATCATGAATTACAACTAAATCTATAATGGAATAAAATTAAAACTATATGAATCATTATTAGAAATCTATTTTATTACCTTAAATATTATTGTAATGAATAAATTTGTATCAATACATGAAGATCGACATTGAATTTACCAAGCATGGGTGAAACAATCAATATCACTAGCATGTGATGATAAAAATAAATTATAACTAACAAATAAATTTATAACAAATGATTATAATTGAGGATTATAAATGGTAATAGATATTAATAAGGTTCATAAATATTTCATTAATATTATTATGTTTATTATATAGTAATTTCACTCACTTTCAAGGAAGTCATGATTAATGGTAAGGGTTTTTGTAAACTCAATTTTCATTCATTTATTTATGATCATTGTTATGGAACATTATTCTTATAAGTTGAGTAAAATAAATATTATGGTTGAATTATATCATAAACCATCACATGTTATTTTATGATTCATTCTCAGGAACAACTTTAGAAAGGATAGTTACATTTATTCTTATTCATTAACATATTTCATTTATAATAATAATGAAACATTGTTAATAATAATACTTTTCCATTTTAATAGTTATTTATCTTACATGTACATATTATCTTATTCAAAAAGTATTTTAATTTAATAATTTTCAAACCAATTTTTTTATCTAGTTTTATATTTTTTCTCATATTTAAATATTTTCAAAGGAATGTTTTATTATCATTTTTATGATATTGGTCTCAATAAAGGTATTTTAAAATATTTAAATGATTTTCCTTTCAAGATAATATATTTTATATTTCACTCAAAATTTCTTATATATAAACTTGTTATTGTTTTCATGGATCCATTATTAGGATTAATTTTAAAGTTGTGTTTTAAAAAGGGTTTTGTTTTACCTTCTGGAAGATGTTATCTTTGAAAGTAACCTTATAACGTTTTCTTTAATAATAATAGAAATAAATGTTTTCTAATAACTCTTTTTACATTTTTCATATATGTTATTATTTATCCCCTAGTTATCTACCACCAATGGAGTCATGTTTCAAAAATAAGCATCTAAATTTCCTTGTGAAATACTCCATCTGTCTTGATTGAAATTTTGGTATCAATTAATATAACTCTTGAGGTCATATTATGTGATACAATTTGAAAATGTTATGAAACACATTTTATTTTCAAGGGTTTATCATGATATGATATTTTATTGATTTTGGGGGGCACAGAATAATATTTATTAATATTATGAGATGTGTGGGGTCCTATATATTTCTATAATGCATTGATTTTCATTTAATATATTGTTCTTGTACAAGTTTTTTGTTTATATTTGTTCACAATAATGTGCATGGAAATGATTCTTATTTATAATTTTCCACAGGAATATATGCGCGAATGATTAGTATTTTGGTTTATTCACAATATATTTCAAGTACATAATTGAGTTTATATTTGTTCATAATATTTGTTGTTATCCAAATTTCCCTAATATTTATTTAAAATATTATGCATGGAATTGATTTCACATATATTTGTTCATAATGTCATGATATCCCATGATTATGCTTATGCCAAATACTCATGTAATTCAGAAAATATATGTTATTGAACATGATTTTGATATGATCCATGGATATTGATTATTTAACCAAGTATTTGCTATTTTTTCCGTGGTATATGATGGATTATTTGAGATTACATGTTCTTTTATCATGAAATGTTGAAAACTATTATTATTCAATGTTCTTTTAAATTAGATGTTTCTCCCTTGATTTTTTTATTAAATTATTATACTCAAACCGCTGATAATATAATTATATTTACCCCTTACTATTAATTAGAGGTCACCTCTTTATTTTTATACCTTGCCATATGTTATGAATATGAGTATAACATATGAGATATCTTGGAAATGGTCTAATATGATGCGATTGTAGAGAAATGTTCACAATTATGAGAAATAAATTTTATATAGTTATCCTTTAAAGAAACTACACCACTGGGTTGTAAGAATTGTCAGTTTATATAGGATATTTTATGTTTAATTACTATGATGATAAGTAAAGTTATGTAAGGGTAATTGGGTCTTCATTGTTTTTATTAAATAAAGTGTTTAAATAATATGTTTTTAGCACAAGATTTGGAAATTGGGGTTTGGGTAATATCATCTTCCATTTATCTTATTAGATGAGAAATAAATCTTATCAAATATTATTTGGAAGTCATTCTTAAGCTTCTTTTATATAGGTGACTCAATCTTCTTTTGAAGAAATTATTTTCATAATTTGATCTCAAATATAACGAGTTACTTGAGTCTATAATTTGAAATAGGGTACCACATGTTCTTTCACCTAAATATACAATATTTACTTATATTATATGCTTTATGAATCAAATATTATTTTTGAAAAAAATATCATTTCACTCATCACAAATCCAGATTACACATAAAAATTTATAAAAAATCCCATCCTTAAAGAAGACATATTTTGAATTCAAATTTTGGGCTCCAATTTTAGTTTCTCTAATTTCAATTATCTTCAGTTATATTTATTTCCCAAAGGTAATAGAAAAACTCTCATTTTCTTCAAAATTATTCAATATATTGGTTTCTATAATTATATATATGGATCATCCACTATTATAAACCAATGGATTTATTCACTTTCTAATATTAAAAGACACACTAATAATGATTAAATTTTCATCTTTGTTTCTTCTAGGAGACTTATTATTTTTATCAAACTATTGAGATTGTCCTAGAAGCATGGTCAAACATTCCTAATTAAAAAAACCATGAAGGTCCCAACTTCAATAGATCTCCCCAATAGAATAATAATTATTTTGGAAATGTAACTACGATGAATTTCATATAACTACACTTTCTATATTATAGTTACTTATTCTATTCACTGGATATCTCACCCTTAATTCATGAATTCTCATACTCCATATGATAAATATTTTATATATGAAAAATATTCTTTTATAAACAAATCTTCATATTACTATAATTATACTTTAAAACTTGTTATTTGCAGAAAATATTAAGTAATGTGCTTAATCCCTAGGTTACTATCTTAATACATTTCTAGCTTCCATCTTCTTTGGTTTTGGGGAATCATTTATTCACAATATTAAATTTACATATTTTTTTATATAAGTGTTATTTTCAAGGTTTTTTTAAACCTAGTATTTACATCAATGTATTTTAGAACCTACACTATTATATGAAATAGATTTATCATTTTTGTGTGTCATAAGAGCATTTTTACATTAGAAATTGTACAGTAATTATCATCAACCTCAGATGAAAAAACCTTTATGTCCAAATATTCATTATAATAATCTCCCATTTTCCTAGGTTATTCTCAGTGTTAGGACACAGTGAATCCTCTATGATTAAATCTTCTTATATTGAAACAAATTTCTCTTCAATATCCTTCAAAATTATATCTTTATCATTTACATTTAATTTGAGAAGTTTAATTTATTCAGTATAGTCACTTTGGTATTTGAAGAATTCATATTTTTCTCTCAAAAAAATTTATATTTTTTATTCTAATTTTTAACTTATTATTTTCTATGTTCTTATAAAGTAATACTTTAATATTAATTTTTAACATGTCTTCCATGCGTATTTTTTCTTCTATATCATCATTGTTTGATATTTCTTCATTTTTCAAATCATAGTCCACATGTTTTAAAAAAATTTCAAACAAAATAATTATTACAAAAACTTTATGAGGTATAATATTCATCTTCTTTCTTACTTAGAATATTTAAATTTTTCTTCATTAAATGTTTCAATTATTTCTCCAAACTATTTGGCCTCTTTATATGTTCCTCCACACTTTTTCATCTAGGAATTTTCTTTATCCTATTCGTCTAGTATTATAAAATTTTCTTTCTTAGGAAATCAGTAAAAAAATTGTATACGCACCACACTTAAATAACTATACTGTAAGTTGTTATTTGTACTTCCCCTTACCTTTTTATATTTCTAGAGATAAAATCCATTAATATATTATGTTATTCATCATTTTACTAATAATATTATAATTAACTGTAGGAATCAACTTCCTCACCCCTTTTCATGAGTTCGTTTAATGTTTTAAAATCTATTTCCTCTGTAACATTATCTTGAACAAATGATTCTTAATCATTTAATAATTTTGGAGTGTGTTATGTAATTAATCTAGGGATAACTATTCATTCTCTTCAAAAAATATATATATTTGGTTTAATCCTATCAGAAAATATTATCATCAAATTCTTTAAAATTGTTGAACACTCTAAAGTATCACCAAAACCCTGGATGAGACTCACTATCAAATTAAATTTGGTGAAGTAGTCTTCCAATATCTCAAATTAAACCATTTTGATGTCTTTAAAACTTGGCCTTCACATTTTTAGTTTTTTTCTATATCTTTAAAATTTTTATTGTACACGATTTCCATATTTTTCTTCTTTTCTATGGATATTTTTTCCCCATTAATTTTGTGTACACATTATCAAACAAGGATGACCAAATTGGTTTTTTAGACCTTCCAACCACATTCAAATTTCATTTTTATTCCAATTTAACTGAATAATCTATTGAAAGGGATACAAAACCCAATGACTTAACATCACTAACTTCAAGGCCTTTTGATAAAATATATGGATGTGTTTTTTCTAACTTTCATTAATAATTAATTTAATAAAATTTACTAACAAACCTATTGGTTATAAAATTATTACTCTCAACATATTAAAATATGACCTCATAGGGATCTTGGTTAGCTTTGATACCACCTAAAGTGACCAAGTCAGTTGAAGTACAACTAATATTGGTGGTGGAGACTCAGTGGTACAACTTTTCTAATATATTCATTAAAATAAAACATTTTTTTTCAATTTTCTAGATTCTCACATCCTTAATATTTTCTTTTCCTATATTCCACTATGATAGACATATTTAAACAATGATTTATTTTACATTGTTCGGTCTTAATGTGGGAGCCTACTCATTAATAGGTTCGGGTCAAGTTCCAATAACTAAATTATCCCCATAATATTCAAGTTATTATAAGAGATGCAAAGTTTTCTTCCTTAAATATAATTATTAATTCTGTACTAGTATAATATAGGGTCAAAATACATCCTTTAATATTTTTAGAAATACATAAAAAATTGGGGAATTGTTTATACTCTTACCAACTGTCTTTTATAAGTTCTTTTTCATTTAATTATGAAAATTTTCATTGATTAACTTTAACGTGTATATATATATTATAATAAGATATTATCTAGTAGGAGTTTTCTTTGAATACCAATTTTTTTTTTAAAAAGTAGCATGCATGTTAACCATCCAACTGAATATTTTAGATTGATCGAAGTATACATGAGAGAATATACTCACACCATTGACTTCATCCCTATAAAAAAATAGACATATATATGATCAAATACATTATACATTTCCATTAAATATTATATTAAATAATACGATTCATATGTTGATCTCTTATACTTTCTCTTTCATTGATATAATAGTTATGAAACTATTGCACACAATAGTGAAAAGGGGGTTTTCACCTAAGATTTTTGGGTTTTTAACATTAGTTACCTTACACCGTTATTGAATGTGTTGTTGTAAATACATTTGTCATCCTGGTTACTGTTAACTGATGAAAAAATTGAATTTCACATTGGTTTGGAAGAAATATTCATAGAAAGAAGCCTAAAATTGTAGAATATGAAAGTTTTTTTTCTTCATATTTGTTATTTTATAACAGGTTTATAAAAATGTTTACTGAAATTTAAGATTTCAATTATACCATAATTTATGTAAAACAAATTTATTTTTAATTCAAATCCAATATCATTGTAGTACAATAAGAGAACCATAAATACAAAACAACATCACAATAACCATAAAACAACATCATAAATTAATATCATTTTATCTTTACATTTTAAAATTTAATCTATCAATATATATTATCAATAAAATAAAACAAAATAAAACCATTGAAATAATACAACCACATATTATTTAGTATATGTTTTAGGGTCATTAAAAAGATAAAAATTAAAATAAAGCATTTAACATGTATCCTCTATATAATTATAAGATAAATTACGGGAAATGATATAATAAAATATGAAATTGTTGAATTTTTTAACCATCCTGGTTGTAATTATTTCAAACATAAACCATAGAACATAATATCCACATTACTTTACTCATTGAAGATGAAAAATATATTTGAAATTAATTTTTCATTAAAAATAAAATATTAAGTACTTGATGCCAAAACATTGTAATTATAAATCATATGTCACCTTTTCTTTTACATATTTAATCTTGGAACTCCTCTTTCATATTGAATCTATTAATTAATCCCATTATATATATGAAATTTAAATATATGAAATAAGGTTTAATTTCATTATAATATACAATTATTCAGATAATGAAACTCATGTGTTCAATACTTTACTAAAAGTTTTTAGGCATCACCATGTATAGAGAATAACCTATATGTTTTCTTCTATTTTGAGAAAAAAACACACAAAATATCTGATGACAACTAATATTTAAAAAAATGTAAATTTTTATTTAATTAATATATATAATGCTTTTTGAAATATATGTTTCAAATTATTGAATATAAGGAAGAATCCTACACTAAATTTCATTATAAAAAATCTTCCTGTAATATATATCATTCTTTATATATATATCTTTTTCACTAATTTTGGTGAAATAAATTGTGGTTATAATGATCCATATACTAATGTTTCAAAATATAAAATATAAAGTGTATAAAGAAACCTAATATAAAAAAACACAATTTTTAATTTTCTATAAATTGAAATAATTAAAAGATATATGATAATCGAATTACAAGAAAAAAATACTAGCGTCACATTGATTCCCAAAAAATATCCAGTTACAATATCCATGATATCTCTATTTAAAATCATCATAGTCATTTCACGTCCCAAAAACCTATAATCCATTAGAATCTCGTAAACATCCAACAGAAAAGATGAATTTTTTGATAATCTATTAAGTCTAGAATAAGTTGTATATGAAGTCATATAATCCTATATGTTTTATTGTCTATACAATATGTCTTCAACTTTAAAGTATCTTATAAAAAATATAAATATTTAAATTTTAATTTGAAAAAAATAACACTAATATAAAATAAATGATATAATATATATATACCTTAGTGGTAATTTTTATGAAAATCCAAGATGGATGACTAAAAAATGGCTGATAAGTTGTACAACTATATTGACCATCTACATAGGAAATGTTACTCTTTTTGATATATCTATAATCCTTCATGGTGTCCCTAATACTATCCATCTCTATTTGATGATGATGAATTTTATCCTTAATATAATATATAATCCAATATAAAACACTATTATATTGGGGATCTTCAATATATATCTCAAAATAGATGAGATATTTTGGACGAGGAGGTGTAGGAGAGGGATATATTGGTGGAGTTAGAGGAGTGGGATATAAATGTAGAGGATGATTAGTGGGATATTCATCCTGAAAACATTAATTTCATGTCTGAAAACATCAACTGGACAAAATACTGGATCCTTTCCATTATCATCTCAGATACCTTCTAAATCATATCTTATAAAGATTATATTATTTTATATACATCCATATTTTAATAATCCATAGTACAATAAAACACTTTTTTTTACTGATATACCTACCGTGTATCCTTATACAAAGACCGAGTCTCGGGATTTCCTATTTTAGTAGCTAAAATGTCATTCCAAAAATATTGTATTAATATCCCATGTAAGCTCTGATCTTCAAGGGATTCATTTATAGAATATTTGAAAAAATAATTAGCGAACCAATATTTATAAATATTTGAATTAACTTAAATAACATAAATAAATTAAATAATGTCTTACCATCCACTCATCTACAACCCTCGAATCTTCTATAAGATATTAGTAAATTTTCTCATTTGGGAGCTCTTTCATTTTTTCATGTGTATACAGGGTGAAAGAGAAAAAACCTATGTGGATCTTAAAAACACAACACTATTTTTTGTGAATATTTTCATCCATTATTTTTTATTTTATTAATTTATACCCTCTATAAGATAAATCTTGAGGGTATAAACTTTAAAATTCCATCTTATGAGGATATCTCTTTAGTTTATATAAATAAAGAATAAAAAAACCAATACTATTATCATTAGGATAAAAAACATCTGAAATATAACATTTCACTTAAGAAAAACTATTATTTTCAACTACTTTCAACAAAACAAATTTCATGTATATTCATCTAGATAATTATATATATCATAGAAAATTTTATTTTGTCTTTCCTAGAAATGAAATATGATTTGAGGGTAGATTTAAAATCTATCCAACTCATAGCATCTAAAGATAATCATTTATTCAATAATTATCTAGTAATATGTATATAATATGTCATCTAAAAAGAACGGAAAAAATAATTATTTGTGAAAGCATTTCATGATGAGTAAAATAATAAAAAATGGGACTACTAAAATCATATCCCATAATTCAGTTAATTTAACTTTTTTTAATATTTTCCAATCTCAAATCAAAATAGTAAATTTTACCAAAGCTTATATTGAAAATAATTATTAATTTATTTAGAATTTCCACCCTTAGGAATATTATGATCATCAAACTCAATTTTTATCTTTTGTTCCTAGCTAGAAACAACTGATAATTTTTGTAAACCGGTTCTCTAACATTTACCAACAGTAGAAATCTTATCTTCTTCAGTAGAAGTGGATGGATCCTGTTTAAAAGTAAAAGAGTCTCCATAGCATAAGCATGTGAACTATCATCCCTAGAAGCTAAGGGTGACACATATATTTGAGATGAAATTATCTTATAAATCAAAATAAAAAAATATTAGTACAAGGATATAAAAATATAACCATTATACATAAAAGTAAATAAAAATGATAAACAATCCAACAAAAAGATAACTAAATAAACACTTTTTTATTAATATATATTTAAATTAGTTAATTAAAAAGATATCAACAATAATTATAGATTAAATAACACAAATGATGGGAAAACATTATTTAAAATATTATAAAAATTCAACAATGAAATAAAATTTTTAATTTCTTTTTAAAATTATACAAATAAAAATAAATAATATTGAAAAACAACTATATCATATTTGTTAGAGTAGTTAATAAAAATTATAAAAATAATACTAACAATATTCTTTATCTTATTCATTATTATCTAAAAATGTTAAAATAATACTAGTAATAACATTGAAACATAAGATGATATATATATATATAAGAAAACAAATCATACTTTAAAATTCATAAAAACCCAAGAGTTTCATATAAATTTGAATAATTAAAAAATGGTAGAAACAAAACAAAACAAATCTAAAAAAAATCAACATAGTAGTTATAGTATGAATTTTAAGTAAGAGAAATAAAAATAATATATATATATATATATATATATATGTATGTATATAATTTTATAAAAATTTCAAAATTAAACAAGAAATAAATATATGTTGCCTATAATATTTGGAAATTGTCAAGGGATTATTTTCCCATATTCCTTCCTCATGATCATTCTGTATAATACAAACATTTCCTATGATATGGTTGTCAATATTCCATGATAACCATTCCATTTATGTTGGGATATAATATAAATCATCATCTTTATCAAGTTGGTCATTACAAAAATAGTGTTTTTACATATAGAATGATTGTATAATAAAAATTTTATGGGTCAATAATGTATAATTTATCCCATGTCATTCCATGATAAAATTATTTATTTCTATATTCTAATATATTTAGATGAATTAGTGTCATACCAAATTCTTTGTTTCTGAAACATTTTTTTACTAATAACCCATTAGTTATACACTTAAACTCTAAATTTAAAACAATCAACCTTCCATAATTCTTCAAATAATCCAAAATATGAAATTAATGTGGAGATTGATTTTTTTTTTTGGAACTCAAAAAATACACTGCTTCTGTAAACACCGATACACTTTTATTCTGAACCACACATCTATTTCCCTAACCATTGGTAATCAATGTGTATTAATTAATGTTATACCCTGACCAAGTTATCCAATTACATATGGAATATTATCTAGAAATATATTTTTTTTCTAATGTATATGATCTATTATGCATAGTTTCTTTAAACAATGATTTTTTATTTCACTTCAAGATCTACATAACATTCTTCATTGGATAAAATTGTTTTAACACATTAATATGGAATTTTATATATTATTGATCACTATATATGTTATTCAATATGTACAAATACACCATCATTATCTATTTACATATAAAAAATTTTAAATTCAATCCCTTATCCCATTTCACTCTTATTTTACTAATTCATTTCTAGATATAGGAAAAATTACGTGCTTCACTATAAAAAAGTAGATTGTATAAAACTCTACACTATCCTTATTAACACAATTATTAACAATTGATGCTTTAGGTTGATATAGATTATTAAAAAATCCATTTAAAAGGTTTATATATATTTCAAAATAATACGTCTAACATAGATATACGATTTTCCAATGTTTTTTTCACACTAAATGAACTATTAAATTCTCTATGATATAAAAAATGTTGGAGGAAAATATAATTGCTTTTGAAAAAGTATTGAACATGTATCTTTATTTAAATTTTTTAATGATATCAAATAAATAACATTGTTTAAAATTTGATTGAAAAAGTAACACAACTTCATGATAGCCAATCTAGCACAGATAAGAAATATTCAATGTAATGAAATAGGTAGGTGCTATTGTATGATGATTTGATAATCATGATATTTTATACCTATGAACTTCTGATATTTTAGTGAATTTTTTTACATTTTAAGAACCACCCTATTTCACTTGGATACCATGAATACACTTATAGATAAATAAATTTGTCCCTCTTGGATAATTATTGACCAGTTGAAGTTAGGTTTGTTAATCTTACATTAGGGGTGGGATCTAACTGAAAACATATTCCTATAAAGAATAAATCCAATATTGTATTTAACCCATCTTTACTCATTCATTTAATGTCTTTGAATACTCCAATAAAACTATAATGTATATTTTTCTTCATTTTTATCACATAAATTTTATAATTTATGTCATGATATATTTAATTTGGAAGTTTTAAAAAATATTTATCCTTTATTCCAAATATTTCTATCAATACTATATTTTTTCATCTTCCTTAATGTGAAATTGTTTTACTCTAGAAAATACAGATTAGTGGAATGGTTTTAAAGAAGTATCAAATTATTATTAGCCATTGAATGAATTTTTTAATGTTTGATAAGTGTTATCCATAGAAAAAACCCTCATAACCATTGAATACTATTTTCCCCTTGCTTTAGTTATTAATAAGATGTTTACTATTAAAAAATTTGTCAAGATTTAAACCCATTAACATTATATGTAGAAAATTCTCCTTATATTGGGTTATCATTTATAGTGAAAATAATAATTTCATATAATTAAAAATGTTCCATTTTATAATAATCATACACTATAATAACTCTCACTCCTAAAAGGTTTAAATCATCAATTAATGGTGTTAAGAAAAAATCAATATCATTTCAATGTTGTTTTAGTCTAAAAAACATTATACTTAACATGATATATTTAGGCTTTATGAAAAATTGATGAGATAAGTTTACATTACCAATAAAATAGGTTAGGAACTATTTTTTCAATTAATTATTCGATATAGATTCATTTCATTGGTATACTGTACAAGGTTTTGATTTATGAATTCATTTCTAAATATATGAAATTTTTGATCAATTTTCTTCCAATGTAGAAAATAAATGGAAAGATTTAATTTTAAATCAGATATCTACTCATTTTAATTCCATCTTAACTTTTCTTATCACTTGAATAAGTAAATCAACATTCCATATAAGTAATTATAGGAAGATACTAAATTTCCTTGGAATTATTCTTTTTAATTATAAAATAAACCTATTATTTTTATTTCAACTTATACCATGATTTGACAAATTTAATACACTCTAACAGACCTTTATGTTCCTTCTCATATAACATAAATTCATTTAGTCAAACATGTATCTTCCTGTACCGAAAACCCGTTAGAAATAATATTTTACTCATATTATAATGTGAATATAGAGGATCATTATGTTTAGATAGTATGTCTTTCAATAGTTGAAGATTCTTTGTAAAACACTTTTCACTCCATCAATTTTTTAACTTCATGTTAATCAATATTGAAACCAATTATTAACCCATAAATTCTATACCACATGGATACAATGGGTTTTTAGTATCTCTATATAGAAAACCAATTATAACTTCATTTCTAATTGCCTTTAATTCAATATCACTAATAATTTAATATATTTGACCAAAATTATCTTCTTGGAAATCATTATCATAAATGGATCTTGAATTATACGTAGTTTTACCAAGCCAAATTCAATGGTTGTAACTAAGATTAAAATTATAAAAAAATTAAAACGATCTTTGATTTCTCTTATTTTAAATTTTTTTTGTATTTAAATATTTTAAGAATGTATAGAAACATTCTTTATTGTTTGGTATATTTCATTTAAAAAATTCTATAAAAGAATCAACCCCTTTCTTATATTCAGTAGTTTTCACAGTATAATAATCAAAATTAAACTCATCGTTCTTCTTAAAACAATTTAGATTAGAAAATTAGTATTTATATATTGAAATTTATTTTCAAACTTTCATTTATAAATAAAAAAATTTAATTAAATATTTCAAAAATAAAATAAATAAAACATATTTTTTTAAAAATGTACCACTTTGAACATATTTAATTATCAATTTTCATAAAAATTAAAAAATTTATCCTTAAATTAACATGATCATAAAAATATATATTATCAATAACCCATAATCAAACTCTAAAATCCACTATACCTTCAAAATTACTATTCACATTAAAGAAAAATACCTTAAATACACATTTATTAGTAAGTTAATTGTATTAATAACACCAATTTAGTAAATAATAAGTTAATCAAACAAAAATCTCAAAACAATCATTCATCAATTAAAAAATAACTTAGATGTGTGGATAATCAGAATGAAAAATACAAATATTAAAAAAAATTCAAATGAAAGCATAAATGCAGATTATTTAACTAAACATGGATAAATATTCATCAATTAAAACATACCTTGGATGCCTAGAAAATTGGAACAATAAATAAAATCCATAAATATATATCATAAAGTGGATGAATAAGAAGGATAAGAAAATGAAAATATAGAGAAGTGATAATGAAAGTGGTGGATAAAAATTTATGAGGGGGTGATGGTGGTTAATGGAAACTAATATAATTCAAGGCTATTAGATCAGTGAATGAAAGGAAAGGGTTCACCGTATTTAGAGAAAAACAAATTCTTCCATGAGAATGGATGAATAAAAAACACTCATCTATACATTTATTAAAATTTTAATGATTTTTCATTTCATTTATTTAATAATTAACGTAGAAAAATACTTCACATATTTTTCATATTTGTTATTTTATAAATTATATGGAAAATTATTTATAACATCATTTATAAATAACCGATGTGAATAATGTGATTTTAAATATATTTTATACAAATGACACAATATCAGCTCTCAATATTTAATCTAAGACCATCCTTCACCTTTATTAAATATTATATTTATATATTCATATAATTATATTTACAATATTTTCACAATTTTTTATATATTCAATCCTATGATTCTAAATTATAACCTTATCTAGGGTCATCATTGTCTAAATATTTTTCTATCTTGATCATGATAATCGATTATGAATATTTTAATTTGAAATTATCTCAAATATATCCCCATGATATTTTATTTTAATATTTTACAATTTTTTGTTTGAATAATGGCTTCGACCAATATCATGTGATATTTCAAGATTGGAATTCTAATTAAGAATCATCTAACTTATATAGCACACTCAAAAATTATGAGAAGGATCAATTACTTATGAATCTCATAGTATTAACAATTATAATATAAGTATAATTACTCTTATTTTCTCCTCAACATTACTCTTACGAAAATATATAAGAATCTTCTGTTGTCTTAAAGAATATTATAAAATTCTTTATGGCAATTACAGTTAGTCAAATAAATTTGCAGTTCTATCATGCATTTACTGATTATCCATTTCATAGGTGAAATGAAACATTTAGATTCTAGAATGAATCATTTGAACCTCATAAATATTCATGCCTTTACCATATTTTGGAACTCATTATTCAAAAATGTCTCTCTCAAATAAGTGAAAATAGAAATTGTGAAATTATAACTAGCTAATTTCACCGGTATTTTATTTATAGAATTGATGACAATATTCTCAGATAAATTTTTATCATATTAATAAAGTTCATGATACATAAAAAAATTTATAATCTCTATATAAAGATCATTACTTCTAGTTAACAAAGAGTAAAAAATTATTCAACAATTCTATTAGGCACATCAATGTGGAGAATGGGGATAAAGATGGGTGCTATCTAGAAATGGTTATCAATGTAGTTATAAGTACAGAACTTGTTATATTTGGCTTGGGGATAGAAAAATTTAGTTCACTGGTAATACATGAATACATTGACATAGGTTGTCAAATATCTTCGTTCATTGGGATAAAATAAAATAATTAATTTGATTGTATTTTTTTGTGATAGATATATTTTATTAGATTATTTGTATATTTATACAACACTCCATGGTTTGTTTCATCTCAATTGTTATTTTTTAATTTCAGAATTTTTTTTCCTTTAGTTATATTTCTATCATTTGACAGTTTTATTTTTCACTACATGTATCAAATTTTTATCCTGCATTTGTACTTTCATATATTATATTTTATTGAATGTTACAACATCCAATACACTTTTATTATATAGTGGGATGAAAATTGTATATTGTTTTTATACTTAAATTCACCCCCTCTTGAAGCATCCATATGGTTACCTATTGGAACAATAATTGGTATAAGAGTTGTCATTATAATCTTAATTTATGACATATTTGATATTGAATTTTCTTTACACTAATCTATATAATAGAAGATATATATTTTTAGTATGGCTGGGATATTAATCAAAATGATTAAGAATTTGAATCTAATATGAACCCCAATTATTGATGGTGGATACTATGAGTAATAGTGTGATTTGATGAATAATTTTTTCATTAACATGGGAGTTGAACATTATAAAATGATGACCATTAATTATAGAATTTAATAGGAGGATTTGTGTTAGTTTACTCAAGATGAAATTTTTTTAATATAATGAAAATTATAGAATTCATAATATGTTTCTTTGTTACATGATGAGAAGTATCTATTATCCAATTTATTTGTGTGAAATATGGAAATATATCTATAAAAACATTATATTACTCATTTTGGAATGTCTAGACATAGTGAACCAACATGAGATTCCACTTAACCAGGTACCCAACCCAATTTACCACAAGACCTGAATGGAATTCTAGGTTCCCACAGGATGGAAACAGGTGCCTGGGCATCCTATGAATCCATCTGGGAACAAATTTTCCCCAACCAGTAATAAAGGATATCGGAATAGATAGATACATGACCATGAATATATAAACATGAAAAATATTTCATAACCAAGTAGAATGATATAACCAATTTGTATAAAAATTTAAAACATTTATAAATAGACTTATATACAAAACAAAATAGAAACAACTACTAGTGAAAAAAAAAACGTTTTTTACATCTATTTTTTTGGGGTTTCACATTTTTCTTATGGATATTTTGTTGTAGGTAATGTAAAAAATAATATTTTTTTAATTTTGGTTAATATAACTGATATAAAAAATATTATTTTAGAGGTTTTTTACATTAGTTAATTAATAAATGACATTAATGATGCATTGATGAAGGTTTTTTATGTTAGTTATTTAAATAACCGATGTGAAAAACTATGACCCCAACAATTTTTTCAAATAAATTATTAAATAACTAATCTCAAAAATTCATCAAGATGAATGTTTTTCACATTATTTATTAAATTACTGATGTAAAAAACCATATACCATGTCAGTTATAAAAAAACCAACATAGATAACTGAATTTTTTATCGGTTAAAAAATAAATGACGTAAAAAACCTAGGGAATTTTATTTTTAATTTCGATTATAAAATAACCAATGTAAAAAACTAATTTTTTTAAAAATAATTTCTGAAAACCATCCTCTCCACTATGGAACAAGACCTAAAACAACAAAAACTAGATTGGAATGTAAACTAGAAACCAGCACAAACAGACCAAAAACACGAAAAACCAGAAAACAATTACACATTCACATTTACAACATTCAAAAATTATAATATTAACTAAAATAAAATAAATACAAACAAACCAACTTCCAAAAACCCATTTATAATTACAACATTTAAAATTACAATATTCATAGAAAACAAACTAAAATCCAATCACACCTTTAAAATAATTTATCCATTCCACTTTTATGTTTTTTAACTCTTGTGAAAAATAATGTTAAGGGTTATCAAATTGTCACAAATTAAAATTAAATTATTTAACATGTATAAAGCATAATACAAATGAAGTATTAATGAATAATTTATAAGGAAATATAACCTGGTCAAACATCGAGACTATTCCAATTGAAATTATTTATACCTAAATATTAACATATAATATTCGCATTCAATATTTCCTTGTTGTTTATGAAAATCATGTTTAAATGATTTTTTAAATTCAAAATATCATTTTTATGTAATCTAAAATGTACAAATTATAAATGGATATTCACCTTTACATTTACATATTTGATCCTGGAACTCTTTTTCATTGTGGATATTCGAAATAAATCCCATCCCCTATTAGAAAATAATATGAATGAAATAAACTTAATATTAATTATAATATAAATATATATAAAGAAATTATAACTTACTTTTCAATCATTTTCGTAAAATTTCCTTGCACATCACCATGGACATATCATATGCAATTAAATTATTTCACCCTGGGACAAAAAACACTTAACATCCAATGGTCACTAATATAAAAGAAATTTTAATGTAAGTGGTTTTTATGTTAAAATATAAATAATAATTTTTGAGATATATGTTTCATACCTCTCAATATAAGGAAGCATCCAACCCTATGTAATTATATTTTATTGAAGTATTTCAAAATATAAACTATTTTTTTATTCATCAAATTCATTTCATTAAGGTGAAATCGACTTCAGGTCCATCATCACATGTACACTTTTCTTCTAATTCATCTCACATATTAAATAATGACACCTAATAAGAAAATACAAAAGTATAAATTTTCAATAAATTTTAGGTAGGGAACGATTTGTGTTAAGGCGTACATGGAAAAAACTCAAACCACTTTGCACACTCCGTGATATCATTTTTCAAAATCCCCACATCTATTTCATGTCCAAAAACATGAACTTCCATTGGAAATGTATAATGACCTGCCAAAAAATTTGAATATATTGCCAATTTGGCAAGACCACTAGAATCTGAATTCAGAGTCATAGCCCCTTGTATTTGATGTTGGCTATACAATATTTCATTAACATAAAAGTATTTCTGTAAATAAATAAATAAATATAGTAACTTTCGAGGGTTAATTTTTTTTAATATAATATAATAAAATTAAAGATATAACATACATATAACTCTATGGTAATGGGTCACAGAAGTCTAGATGGCCAAACTGAAAAGTGGTCGATACCTAGTCCAACTGTCATAACCTCATCTATAGGTAATGATACTCAAACAGTTATATCTATAATATCTTCTATAATGACACTATACTACTCTACCTATAACTATATATGATTAATTGTATCTCCTATATAATATATCATCCCATATTAAACTATATAATAGTGAGGATCATAAACATACAACAACCAATAACTAGGAAGCTGTGGAGGAGGGGGTGTGGGATTATGATAAAAAATGGGGTCTATAGGTTGATGTGGATGATAAATAATGGGGTATATAGGTAGAGGTTGAGGATAAATATTGGGGTCTACAGGTGGAGGTGGAGGAGTGGGATCCACTGGAAGAGGTAGAGCAGGATCTACTATCTGAAATTGTCTTTGCATGTCTGCACACATAGAATGTACCAACACTACAATATTTTCTTTTATTATTTCATTAATATTGTTAAAATAAACCTCAAAATATTTTATTTTTTTATATAAACCTTCCATAGATGAAGCTGATGAACTTGGTCACACTTTTATTATCGATACACCCACCGAGTATCCTCGTACACGAATGAGGTGTTTGGGATTTCCCAATGATGTAGATAAAATATCATGCCTCCCATCAGCTTTAAAACCCCTCGTATTCTCTTCTCCTCATGATAATCCTATATGAATTATTTGAAATTTTATTAAGTGATGATATTATATAATGAATTGAATTTACTTAAATAAATAAAATAAACAACTTAGAATCCTCTCAGCAACGACCTCGATTCTTCTATAAGAAATTGTCCCTTTTTTCTCATCTGAGACCTCTTAATTTTTTCATGTCTAGATAGAGGAGATAGAGGGGAAACCTCTCCAAATATAGAAGACATAACATGTAAATTTTCAGCTATCATTTGTTCTTCTGATAAAGTATACCCTTCTCAAGATAAACTATGAGGGTATAGATTTCTAGATTGGATCTTCTGACAATCTCTCATTGATTCATGTAAATTAAGAATAATAAATCATTAATAAGTCATTAATAATATCATTAATATATAAAAACTTCTAAATGTTTACATTTCACTTTCCAGAAATGAGTCTTGTCTTCTAATTTTGAAAAATTGTTTCCATGTGTCTTTATTTATAAAAGGATATATATAACATGGACTATCATGTTGCTTATACCCAAAAATGAAATCAAATGTGAGGGTTGATTTGAAATCCCATAATCTCCAAGAATCCATTGGTAAAAATTTCCTCCTTACTCCTCTAGTGTAAGGTATTTCAATTTTCATTCGGTAAAGAAGAGGTAAAATATATTATACTATAAAAATTTCAAGATTAGTCAAACAATAGAAATATATCTTACCAAAATTGTATCCCAAAACTGATCTAGTGTTGTTTTATCCACACTTCTATAATAATTAAACAAAATGATAAATTTTCTTTTACCCTGATTTTATACAAAACTCATGAACTATTTTTTATTAGGATCTTTTGGAACATCATTCTCATCAAATTATACAACTATCCTTTGGTCCTAGCTACGAGTAAGTGATAATTTTGGTAAACGTGTGCCACTACATTTAACAACACTCGAACAGTTATTTTCCATTTTAGGAGAACATTGAGAAGATTTGGGAACATCAGTAGAAGCATGTGGATGTTCCTCCCCATATGTATGATCATGAAACTCATCTCTAGAATTTTGTGGTTAATCACTTGATTGATCTTTCATTATCCTTCAAATCAAAGAAATAATAATTTAGTAAAAAAAATATAAAAATTCACATATTTCAATACTAATGTAAACAAAAAAAGATAAATTATGAAACACAAAATTATACTAAAACATCACACATTATTCTTCATATTTGTTATAGTTAACTAAAATGATAACAATAGTAATTATATATGAAATGTCATGTAAATGAATGAAAACAAATCCCAAATTGGTGTAGGAATATTAAAAATGGTCCAACCTAATAAATCACATTTTTACACAAAATTGAATATTCTTTAGAATATAGATTTAAAATAATTTTCATTCAATAAAATCAATAAATATATAATTTATGTAATGATCAACATGGTAAAATAAAAAAAGTGAAATAAAATAAATAAACATTTCTATTTATTTGTTTTAATATGTTTTTTAATAAATAAGAAAAATACAATATCTTACATTTTATAAAATTAATAAAAGTAAATGAGAAATAAAAATATGTTACCTGTAATATTATGAATGTATTAATCAATTATTTTCCCAATTTCATTTGTCATAATCATTCCTTATGGAACAAACCATGTTTACAACATGCTCATCATTAGTATATGTTAATCCTTTCATATAAGTAAGGATCTCACATAAAAAAGAATATTCATCATGTTGATCATCACCGACATATTTTTTTTGCCTTGTAAAATAATATACCACTATATATCAGATTGTTCAAGAACCTAGAAAAATTGGTTTTCTTGTGTTACCATTATAAAAGAATAAACTTTGTCTTCCAATCAATTCATATTAATAAGTGTCATTCCAAAGTCATTGTGTATGACACTACTATTACCGATAAAACATTTCAGTTAAACACATGAACTTTAATTTAAATGTAATCAACCTCCCATATTTATTAAATTACTCAATAATATATACACGATGCTGAAATTGGGTTTTTGTTTTTAGAGCACGAAATATGTATTGCTTCTATGAACACCAATACAACACTATTCTGAACTACACTTATGTTGTCCTGAGCATTCCTATAAAATTTATATCCATTAATCTCATACCCAGACCAGGTTATTAAATTTAAACTTGGAAAACCCACTAAATATCTTAATGTCTCTAATGCATCTGATCTACCAAGAATTTTCTTTTTAAACCATGGAAAAAAAGTTTTTTTATGATCATTCAAAATAAATATTTCATTATTATTTGAATGAAATTGTTTCAAATCACTAATATGTAATGTTATATATGGTTGAACATAAAACATGTTATTCATGATTAATAAATGTACCTTATTTATCTGTTCACCTGACAATGATTTGACTTTTAAACCATGAATCCCCTTTCCCTCATTATTAACTCATTCATGGAGAGATGTTGGAAAACCAATGTGCTCCTCTAATAGAAAATTCGTTTATGCAAAACTCCACAACCTCCTCAGATATATACTTTTAAAAAATTGAGGCTTTAGGTATATATGGATTCTTAAGATACCCATCCAATATAATCACATGCCTATAAAAAAGATACCTCCAATGTAGATATACATGTCCACAAATTTTTATTTCATGAACTAGATGAACCATTAAATTCACCATTATATCAATAAAAATATGGAAGAAAATACATTTTCAATTGACAAAGTATAGAAATTTATTCATCTTCTTAAATTTTCAAAGAATCCAAATCAATCACATTATTACAAATTAAAATGAAGAAAACAGACCATTATGATAGACATTATGACAAATATGGGAAATATTCCATGCAATACAACAAGTATAAGTTTTTTCATCATGACGTGACAATAATTAGATTGCATACCTGTCAACTTCAAATCCATTAAGGTGAAAAGTTTTTTTACATGTGAAAAATAACCCTGTGGCACTTTAATATCATGAATACATTGAAAAAAACTAACATTATCCTTCTTGGATAATGTATGAAAATCCGGGGGAAGAAATTCTCATCTTCTATGTAGAGTGATATCTTACTCCAAAAATATTCCCATTGATAGTAAGTCTAATTGTGCATTCAACCCATCTTTAGTTATTCCTTTTATATATAACAATGTTCTTAACAAACTATCACATATAATATTCTCCACATGAATGAAATCAATTTTATGTTTAACTTTTTGATATCTTCAGTATTGTAGCCAAAATAATATTGACCGATTCTTCCAAATATGTCTATCATTACCAGATTTATGTGCCTTTATCAATGTAACATCAAGGTTTTGAACCCTATGAAAATACTCATCAGTGGATAATGGTTTTGGAGAAATATAAAATTCTTGTGATCCCTTGAATGCCTTTTTTAATATTCTATAAGTGTGATTAATAGTAAAAAACTTTCAATGAACCATGTATATTTTTTTCCCCCAATGATGAAATTAACAATATGAAGTCTCTTTTTCTCAAATTGGATATGCTTTATGGTCCTTAACACTGTATCTAGACAAAGTTACATACAGTTGGAAGAAATTTATTGTGAAAATAATCATTGCATGCAATTGAAAATATTCCATTTTATAAGAATCATACACCCTAATAACATAATCCCATAAGAGTTTCAAATAATCAATTAATAGTGACAAGAAAACTTCAATATCATTTTTGGGTTTCTTTTGTCAAGAGACCATTAAACTCGACAAGACATATTTACTCTTCATAAAAAATTCAAGATATAGGTTTTTAATAACATATAAAATAGTCCATGAACGATTATTGATATTGAGGTTTTGATATGGATTCATTCCATCCATGCACAACAAAAATATGATATTTTTAACTTCATTTCTGAATGTAGGATACTTCTTATCAATTTTCTTCCACTGTGGACAATCTGATGGATCAAGTATTTTTCCATCTCATATCCACTCATCAGCATGTCATCTTACCCTTTTTTCATCATGTGAATTAGAAAATAAACTTTTCTAACGAATAATTATAGGATGATACCAAAATACCTTGGTTGGGATATCTGTAATCTCTACATCAGCCTTTGATTTTTATTTCAACTTATACCGTGATGTCCCACATTTATGATACTCCAAAAAAATACACATTCCTTCTTAAATATCACACATTCATTTGAACATGAATGTATTTCTTTATATACCAATCCCATTAGGAATAATATCTTTTTTTCATTATAATGTGTACTTGAAAGATCATTGCCTTCAAGAATAATGTTTTTCAATAATTTTAGAAACTCTATAAAACTCTTGTCACTCCATCCATGCTTCGCCTTCATGTTAATCAATCTTAACATTGGTAATAAATATATAAAATCTGTACATCAAGGATACAATGGTTTTTCTGAATCACCATATAGACACTCATTTGTCTCTTCTTTGTCAACTTTTTCTTAACTAATGTCACAAATAATTTCTTCAATTTCATCAATCTTACCGTCTTCCAAAGCATCATTACCAGTAGATCTGAAATTCTACTCAATTTCACCATGCTAAATCCATGGGCTATAACTCGAGTTAAAACCATGATAAATTAAATGATCTTTGATCTCGTTACTTTTAAACTTCTTCATATTTAAACATTTCAAGCATAGAAAAAAACATGGCATTGTTTGGAACATTTTGTTAAGAAAATTCCAAAAAAGCATCAACACCTTCCTCATATTAAGCAATCTTTTGATGTGCTGTAATCCAACTTCAAATCATTATTACCTATAACAAATATAAAAATTATAAATCTTGTTGCGATAAGAAAATTTTATATTTATACGAAATATATCCTAATTTTAATGTAACAAAATTTATAAATATAAAACAAATATACACATATTTAAGAAATATAATTACAAGTTATAAAAAATAATGGAAGATAATTTTAAATATAAATGATAAATAATAAAAATATATGCTTGTAAAGAATTTTAAAAAGAATATATAGTTATATTTTATATATAAATTAAATATTCCATAATTTGAAAGTAACAAAATTTTAAAATATAAAATAGATATATACTTATTTGAAAATTATATACATATTATTTTTTAGCAATAACATAGAAAACCCCTAAATTAAAAAAACACCATCCACTAGTGTGATGCATTATTAACCCATCACAACATGACTTTTTTTACTTAATTATTGTTTCTAATTATCTAAAATATAAACCAAAGATGTTTTAATATTGTATTTAATTGAAATATTTTCTTTATTTCATGTAATTTTGAGGGTCATATTTATGGGTTTTAACATTCTTATCATGTTTGTTGTGGAAAATGGTATTGTCTAAAAAGGTATTAAGTATATGCTTTGAGAGGAACATAAATTTACTTGGGAAGGTGGTGCAAATATCCACTATGCATATGAAGTTATATTGACTTCATTATCAAGATTTAAGAGTTTCATATAGTATCCTAAAGATCATCACATCCATTTATAACACATCAGGATACATAAAAAATGTAGATTGGGTGACATGGTATACATATCTAAGTAAAATCCATATTTAATATTTTTCTCCCTAATATACTTATTGGAAATAAGGTAAGTAACTAAAGGGAAATCATCCTTGAATAAAAATTCTAGGATACCAATATAAAAAACAAT
Organism: Viscum album; assembly: GCA_963277665.1. Classification (NCBI taxonomy): domain Eukaryota; kingdom Viridiplantae; phylum Streptophyta; class Magnoliopsida; order Santalales; family Viscaceae; genus Viscum; species Viscum album. The sequence continues at coordinate 636,552,256 of OY728119.1, forward strand.
ATCAGGATACAAAACCACTTTCAATAATTAGTAGTGAAAGACATGATGAAAAAAAGAGCAAAACATAGATTTAGGGAATATATGAACAACCAATCATTTATAACATGAAGGATGGGTTAGATCATTGACATGAGACCAACATGGGGTTAATAAAAACATCATACCATAAAACATTTTATGAACTTTAATCTTATAAACACACACTTTGAAAACATTGGAAAAAATTTTGGAGTATTTTTTAAAAATAAAAATACTTTATAAAACCCACCCTTTCTTAAAAACCCAAATATAGATAAAAGCAAATAATTACATTTTTAAAAACATAAATTTTCAAAATTCACCATTAAATTTGTTTAAGAGAAATGAAATAAAATTAAATTAATGAAGATGAAACACAACAAGGCACCATAGAATCCATGTAATAAAGGAATGAAAAAATATACGATGGTTCCACTCAAGCCAATCAAACTAGGAAATTTGATAAAAGGAATGATGGTAATCCCCTATAATTTTTTCAACCATCACCAAGTATTAGGGGAATCTAAATAGTACCTATGGTGAGATTTTCATGGAAATTAAAAATACACTAGACAAAATTTTGGCTATTTAGTGTCCAAACATAAACACAAACTATCCATATTATCCACACTAGAATAATTGGGCCCCCCTAGACCTAGTATCACATAAATATGGGCATTAGAATTTGTATACACTGAACTAATATATAATAAATCCAGACCTCTATCTTATTTCATAGGGTTCCCATGAATGTAATCAAAGTGGATAAGTGGAAATAATGAATCAATAGATTATCATATCAACTAAAAATAATTTCATATACATAATTATCATATCACCACTAATGCCCTTACTATACCATTTTTAAAAAAACCAAGTCACAATTTCTAGTGAACTACATCCCCTTAGGGACCAAAATATATCAAAAAACCCTTTGATGTTTTTATGAATTACTAGGGATTCTATCAAATATTACCATATTTATTTCTTATTTATATGGTTTATGATTATTATTATGAAATTTTTATGAAACAAATATATTTTTTATGGATTATTTCATGATGATATGATGTATTTTTTTGTGATCTTGTGGCACACATAAGTATAATATTGATTATGTGAAGAGTGTTTCTATTATAAAGTAAGGATGAGAGTTAACATTATAACCCATGTTATAGTGCATCTATAATAGCTCTAAAATTACATGGGTAAATATAGATATCTCATGAGATAATAAATACTGGAATCATGAGAGAACCCATTTTACTAAGGGACTTGTTTAATAAGACATTATTGGGAGTGAACCATGACTATAAAATGATGTAATGAGGAGTAAAAAAATATAATATAATAGTATTAGCCGTAAATATTTTACAAGGAAATGTTTTTCCATAATTATGATTATTCCAAACACTAATATATTGTTATTATAATATGTTTTCATTGATCATGATTGATTATTGATGATTCTTCACTCTTATGTATTAGGTCATTTATTTGTAAAACCCTTACTGCACATTTCATTATTCAATATATTTTATTGATTGGGTATGATTATTTTATTTCTTGATTTTGTTCTTATACTGTTATTATTATATTATTCTCACTTATGATCATTGATTGATATCTATTATATTTATTCTTATTGAGCATCTAATCTCACCCATTATTTTGTTTCCATTCCCAAAGTTATGAGGAAAATATTTAAGTATTTTATTTTTAATAATGATGGAAGTTATAAATAGTAAAATTGAAAATGATGTAAATTTTTATGTACAATTTCTTTATGAATCCAAGTTTCTAAAGACACTAAACTTCTCTCGTACTCATATATATAATATTGTGAAATTTATTGAATATCTGTCTCAAATTATTTAATATTTATGTATGAAAAGTATGGGTCATTATAGTTAGTATTAGAGGGGTGATTTAGTAACATCTAGAAACAAGGATGGGGAAACAATAGTAAGAACCATTAGGATAATTATATGTAAATAATAACATCATATGTTATGGAAAAGGAAGGAGTGTGGTTTAATGTTTAATATAAATACCAGACTATATACAAAAAGTTCACTAGTTTTTTGTATAAATGTATAAAGGGGTGATAACTTTGAAAAGAGTTGGTTGAGTATATCTCATCCATCATTCTGGGGAACGGTGAATGTACCCTTATTCTGAACATTTTTCCCACTCTCCCAGGATATTCTTATGTTAATTTATATTTTATTTAAGATCCATTATAATGGTTTTGGATGGATAATGAACTTGGAAGACCTAGTTTAAAACTAAGGCGACATAGGATGAAACAATATTTTGTTTTTGAGATATCCTACGAATTGATTTTCATGATTAATCACTGTGATTAACAATTATCAATGGTCATGATAACCATTTTGGTTTTAGTAATGTATTGATAATAGAATAATATAGTTTTTGTGGTTTTAGATACACACCAATATTGAATTATCTTATTTGTTTTTAGTCATTTGAATCCATTTATACCATGAAATGTCACTAAGACTGTTAATTTTGATCCACAATGATTAGATGTTTAAATTATAGTAAAACTTCATGTGGAATGGTGATAACATTTATAGTCTAGGAACCTTCCCCAATTGAAGTTTGTGTGAGTGTGCTCCCTAAAAAAGTTGTTATTATTACTCTATTGGAATATGATGTGATTTTAGGCATGAGTTTTATTTATTTATATAAATACCATATCAATTTCTGAGGAAAGGAACAAACATTTGATATTCTAGAAAGAAACCTTAATGGTCTATAATTTTGGGGATAAATGTGAACATAAAATTGAAATTAAATTCATTAGACATGTATTTATTCTTATTAAAAGTGTGTATTTAACTTAGACGGTTGGGGTAAAGTTAAAATCCATGACATTGGTATTTATGTGAGATTATTGAAATATTTCGAAAATATTTTCCAAGTATTCCTACAAATATTGAATTTTAGTTTTCAAAAGAATTCATTCCCAATGCTAAACCTATGTCAAATACTCTATATAGATTGAACCCAATGGAGTTTCATGCATTTAAGAAGAAAATATAGTATAATATTGATAAGGGATTCATTTGTATAATTAAATCACCCCTGGGGATCACTTTTAATTCATTTTAAGAAGAAATATGGATCAATGTGACTCTACATTTATTATCAAGAACATAAATAAATAAAAATCATGAATAAGTATGTTAGTATATGTATTGATAAATTTTGAAAAATTATGAGGATATTAATATTTTTCCAAGATTGATATTCAATATAGATATTATCAGTTGTGGTTCAAAAGTGATAACAAGCACAAGAAAGCCTTACATTCAAGGTATGGATATTAAAAATCCAAAGTTATTTAATTTAATACTAATATTTTCTCTACTATCATCATGGATTAAATGAATATATTATTTAAATATTACCTCAAAAATCTTATTATAGTCTTTATAAATGATATTATTATGTATTCCAAGAGAAAGTAATTTTGTTAAAATTAATGAAGAATGTTACTAAAGACCCTAAGGATAATTAGTATGAGATATTTACCAAATATGTTGTTTGGAAAATAATTTATCTGTGGGTTATATAATCTCAAGAGAGGGTATATCAATTTATACATTAAATATAGAATTTATTGAATAATTTCTCAGACCATCCACTATAAATGAAATCTATATTTTTCTTGGATTATATTGATATTATATGTGTTTTGTGAAAGATTTATCAATGATATATAATCCACTCATGAAGTTAATTCATAAGGGATTTAAGTTCCTTTGGACTAATGAGTGTGATTAAAATTTCAAGGAACAGAAGAGAAAGTATGTCCATGCACTTATGCTCACACTACCCTATAGCAGAGAAGGGTTTGCGATTTACAATCAAACATAAATGAAATTGTTGATATTTTTTCACATGTAGAATGATATGGGGAAATTTTATGTCTCATCCTAAGTGATGTTTTATGAGAAAGATTACCAAAATAATGACTTAGATTTAGAAATATCAATCTTTTCATTAATCATATAATGGTTTTATCTCTATGATGAATATTTTGACATATATACTTATCATATTTATTTTAAATATATATTCACCTAAAAAGTGTTTAATATGTTCCAAAAAAGATTTTTGGAGTTAATTAGTGATTTTTAATGCACAATACAATACCTCCCTAGGAAATCATAAAATGTGGTTGATGCTTTGAGTTAAAAGAATCAGGATTTATTATCTATAATAAGGATAAAAAAGATATAATATTTATAGATTTTAAAATGATAGACCTTGAAATCATAAAAGAAGTTGAGAAATAATATCTTTCTTAAATTAGTGGTCAATAATATATCAATTTAATTATTAAATATGTATAAAATTAAGGTGAAAAGAAAAAAAGAAAGTTGAGAAATATTCCATATTTCAACCTTGATTATGATAGAATGATAAGGGTAGGTAACTGAGTATGTTTCATAAAAAACCAGAAATGAAGCAGTAAGTATTGGAAGAATCTAATAGATCATAATTACTTATTCATCAGGGAATTAGGTAGATTTATAGATATCAAATAGTGTTTTTTGCGGGAAAACTAGAATATTGATATTATAGAATATATATCTCAATGATTTGTATAGAAGAAGGTTAAGAATAAGATATAGAAGTATAAGGGGGTGTTACAACCATTACCGATACCAAAATTTAAGAGGGAAGAAATCTCCTTATATTTATTTATTAGACACCCCAAAACACCTAATGGTTAACAATAATATTTTGGTTATTGTTGAATAAGTAAGTTAATTACATTTAAATTAAAGAATATTTCCCTCTTGATCTTATTTTTAGGATATATCTTATGGAAGTGGAATAGTTACATGTGGTATCATATTCTATTCAATACTTGAAAATGGGATTATACCAAATATTTTCTACAAAACCATGGGTATAGAAACCTCTATACCCATAGTATTCCCCAAACGATCGGTATTTGTATAGTATGGGAGCCTATACCCACAGTTTTCCAATACCATGGTTATAGGAAACCCTATACCTATGACTTTACCAAAACTATGTCATATGGTTGATTTTTGATACATATGACCATGGTTTTTGTAAAAATGTGGGTATGGGGTTGTTTTTTGAGGACCTATACCCATAGTTTTCCACAACTATCGGAATAGAGTTCTCGCTGTATGGCGGCGAAAAAAATTCATGGGACTCAAATTTTTTTTCACGAGAACACCTATTCCCATAGTTTTTTACCTATAAACATAGTTTATATAAATATATATGGCTAAATATATATTTATATACTAATAAGAGATATAGGTTAGTGGTTAGGCACTGGAAGATTAAAGGGAGTTCTATGGATCAAATCCCATAACTAATGTTTTTTGTCAAATCTATACCCACAGGTTAAAACTATGGGTATAAGTTATTGATAGAGTTGATTGGACATATATGCATAGTTTGAAAAACTGTGGGTATAGATAGAAGCTATACCAACACCTTAGTTACCCATGTTTCATTGAAAATGTGGGTATATCCTATACCTGCTATTTTAAGGGCTATAACCAAATTTTCAAACCATGAGTTTCGAGGAATTCTCTAGTAGTGGTAGTATGATATCGAGATTTCATGTTTAACACATTGTTTTAAGGAAGTATTCAACAATCTCTTGATAAAAAGTTATATTTTAGTACTTCTTATTATCCTCAAATAGATTTTTAGTCAGAGAATACCATTTAAACCCTTGAGGATATGTTAAGTTCCTACTCTATTTATTTAAAATGTAGTTGGGATCAAATCATTCTTCTAGTTGAGTTTTCATACAACAATAGAATTAACTCAAGAATTTAGATTCATTCTTATGAAGCTCTATATGGAAATATGTGTAAAAATATAACATAATGGGATGATGTTAGAGAAATAAATATATTCGTACCTTAGCTATATAACAAAATGACAATGAAAGTTAGATCCATTTAGTAGTACATCATGGAAGCCTAGAGTCAACATAACTATTTTGATGACAATCATTAGTGAGATCAGAAATTTGATGTCAGTTAGAAGGTTTTTTGATGAATTTATTTATGGAATAAGTTTATGAGATTCATAAATAATGGAATATTATGCCTTAGGAATATTGTTCCCTTTAATATTTATGATCTATTATGAACAATATATAATAATAAGGTACTCCCACCAAACCTTCTTTTAAATTTATGACGTGTTTCATGTATCTCTCTTAAGTAATCACATACATGATCCTATACATGTACTGAAATAAGAGACTATATAAATGTAGTAGGATATTTATTATGAATAAAAACATGTATAAATATTGTATCGAAGAGATGGATTTACATAGAATATAATACGCACAAATTTAAAGTTCTTCAGAGGAATCAAAAAATTTTTGAAGCTACAAGGGAACCCAAGGATATGATAGAGTAGATATATCTAATTTTTTTAATACAAGAGTGATAGAATTTCAAGTTAGAGAATAATTTTAATGGGGTTAAAATGTAACACTGAAATATTTTAAATTAATTTCCTTTTAAATAATAATTGTTGTCTTCAATAGCTTAACTTGATGTTACATCATGACTATATAAATTGAAATTTTGTAAATCATTATAACCTATCCATTAAATTGGAAGGTATGAATAATAATATCCTATTTATAAAAAATAATTTTCCTATTTTTTTTAATTCTAATATATTTATTAATTTCATAATAAAAAAGTAACCTTTTTAGTAGTCATTTTATTGCTTAAAATATGTTTTATTAAAAAATGGGTTTTATTTCATTTTTTCAAGTGAAATTTATAATTAATATCAATAATTTATATATTTTTCTAAATTTAAAATCATTTTTAAAATTATCACATTAATATTATCTTAGTGTGAATTTTTAGGATTTCTTAAATAAGATTTACTTTTCAATAAATAGTTAGAATATCAATTTTTATAGAAATTTTCATTTAATTTCATAGAAATGTCCCATTATATTTTTATTTTTTTTAATGTAGAATAAATATCATTTTATTATAAATAATATATTTAATTACATAGTAATAATCATTATAGATGATTTTTCTTTAAGTTAATCGTTTGTTTTAAAAACACATTTTTCAGAAAAACTGTTTTTATACCGGAAATGTGTTCTTATATTAATAATTTAATTTATATTTATTAATAGTTTTAATGAAATGTATACAATATATGTTTAAATAAATACTTTAATATTCATTATATGGGTTTTAGAAGGGAATTCATGATAGTAAATTAAGTTTAATGCTTAGATATTCATTTTTCAAAAATTAGTTTTTGTTGCGATTTGCAGGCTTAATAAAAATTACCTTATTTGAGTTATAGATATTGAATATATTAAAATTCAATACAAATAATAAATCAAAATAATTAATATAATTTAATAGGTTCAACATAATTTTTGGCTATAGATAATAGTAAAAATAATAATTTTTTACCATTATTATGGTTAAAATGCGTTCACAATGGGGGGGGGGGGGTTAACCATGAGATAAGGGTAGGATTGACAAAAAAATGTGTAAAATTATTTTTTTGAATCTATATAATTCTTATATGATCCTAAATTCTTATATTAGTCCATTTGGAGCCACCATTCATTGAATATGACCTTAATTAATAAAAATATTTTAGGAAATTCCACGTGCCTCCTTCTTCTCACTTATAAAAGGGAACCACTACTCTTCTATTATACATAGAATTTAATAATTATGGATATTCCAGGTCATAATAAGAATACTTCCTACAAACCTACCTTCATCCAAGATCATCTAGTATTTTCTTAACACCAATCCTTCAAGTATTAACGAGTAAGCCAAAGGAGGTCTCTCAAAGAAGAGGTATAGATCTTAACCATGATCTTTCAATTTTATTTCTTCTTTTACTTATATAATCTTATTTTATACATAAAACATGATTAATAATGTATCCTAAATATATGGGGATTATATTATGATGATTTTATAATCATTTTCCACCTATTTTAAATCTAATGGGAGATCAAAGTATCACTCATGTGTACGTGAGGACTACCACTTCCATGTAGAGATACAACTCATTTTCCAAAACCATTATTCCTATTTGGTTATTATGATAAATTTAGTTTTTAATTATTATTTTTATGTTATAATAATTATTCTGTGAATATTAATTAGCAATTTACTCATATGGACTACCATCTCCACAAAGTGATGTAACTCATTTTTCATTAATAATTTATATTAATAATTATAAATATGTATATAATGAATATATATTATATTTATATCATGGTTAAAATATTGGGGATAAATATTACATGATCAATTTTTAAAGACCATAATCACAAAACTAAAACATGCATGAATATAAAAGAAGTTACCAGACGAAATGACGAAGATAATGAAAATTACTAATAAATTGTTTATAAGATGTTATAAGTTAATAATTCATTGTATTATAGGTTTTATTACGGTTTTGTTATATACGTATAATAAATTAAAATTTACTATACAGGAGTTTAGATCCCTTATGAATAAAGGTGTACTTTAGGTAATGGTTCTATGTACCAATAACATTTTTACATGGATTGTTTATGTTTAAATTTTTCAATGATAAGATTGTATGATCTATCTCTCCTAAATCAAATAATTTTTTTTATAATATGGGTATTTATGGATATTTAGTATTTTCCTTTATATTCATATCTTTATGTACTAAAGACACCAAAATAATGTTATGAATACAACATACCATGTTTTACCTTCGGTTTGGAATATTTTATTTCATGAACATATATATATATATATATATTTTAAAAAAATCAATAATGTTTATAATATTCTATAAATATGAAATAAATTTGTCTTGAACTATAATTTAATTTATCTTAAAAGTTTTAAAAATAATACTCTTTCTATTTTCATGACATAAAACTTCTTACTTTTTTCTAAAAAGTTGAAAGGAATTTTTGTTTCAATATACATTGCACGGTCAACCTTCCTTCAAATAATTAATACTATTTTATGTGAAGATTCATTTATAATTTTAATTTGATTTTTTCAAATAATTTTTTCCTTACTAAATTTAAAAATTTTATATTTTAAATATGTTGTTCCAAAATTAATGGGGTACTGTCCTCAAAAAATGTTTTCCCAATATTTGAAATGTATTTTCATATATAAAAAAATACATTGATGTTTCTTTTTAATTACAAGGGATACAATGAAACATTACCACATTTACTATTTATATTGATGGTTTTTTATTATGATTATAAAATCTTTATAAAATCCCTATTATTTTTATAAGCTATGATATGATGATATGATGGATTTTATATGATCTTATGGTGCACATAATTATGGTTTTCATCATCTTATTGATGGTTATGTTATAAACAACGGATGCGTAGTTTCCCTATAAACCATGGTTTGGAGGGTCCACTTTATCCCTCCAATGAAATGGTTAAATATGGATATATCATGAGATAATAAGGATTAGAATGGTGACTGAACCCAATTTAGTAAGGAATGTTTTCCAATAAGATAGTCTTGGGAGTGAACATTTAGTTCAGAACATTGGAATGGGGAGTGAAACCAAAACCCTATGATAGTATTGGTAGTGATAAATAACTAAAAAATGATTTAATATGCCGATATGCAATCCAAAAATCTATTTCTTATAATTATGATATTTTTTGGACCATGTTTTATTATTGATGAATATTCACTTTTATGTATTATAAAATCAGTTTCAAAAAACAATACTCCATGTTTAATGATTAAAGTTATTCGAATGATTTGGTATGATTATTATAAATTTTTATAATGCCATGAAAACAAATGATTATATTATACTCAGAGATGATCATTGATTGATATCAATTATTCTTACCCTTACTATGAATCAAATATCACCATTTATTATGTTTCCATTCCCCATGTAATGAAAATTGTTTTAAGTATGATATGTATTGGAAGGGTTTTAGTTGTGAATATCTTAATAAAACATTATGTAGATATTTTATGTTAGAGTTTTTTATGTATAAAAATTTCCAAATACACAAAACCTCTATTGTTCTGAGGCATGTATTATTGTAAAATTGATGGCATATTCATCTATGATATCATACTTATGTACAAAAAATATGGGCCACTATATGTAGTATATTGATTAACAAATACCACCCACCTTATCTCAAGTTTATGAAATTTTACACATAATCCAATTGGGGAATTATCTTTTAGTTTCCTCACATTTCCTAAATTAAAATTTTTTATGGTTGTATAATGATATATCTTGTAAGGATTAGTCAGTGAACATCTTGTACCATCAAGAAAAATTTATATGCAATAAGACAACTCACATAGTTAAAGTCTTATTGAGGATTAATAAGTATGAAGTGGTGACATGGGAACCTAATGAATAAATGAAATAGACGTACCCATATTTATTTTGATCTTAGTGAGAGAAATGAATTTTGAGGATGAAGTTTCATAAGGGGTAAGAATATATCAACCATAAATTTTGTCAATAGAGTTCCCCTTATGAATTTAGAAGTGTTTCATATTTAGTATTATAGTATTATATAAGATAGAAGCACTATATTATATATCCAAAAAAATTTATTACATTTAACTGAATATTAAATTTAGAGTACAAATATGCCCAATAAAATCACCAAAATTATAATGAGATATAAAATTGAAAACAAGATAGGTATAATATAAAAATGTAGACATGCTCGATCCCCTATAATGTTCACACTCATGAAAAAAAATATAGAAATGAACCAGAATATTAGTAATGAAATATAAATTTTGAAAATTAAAATTAATATAAACTTGGTATAAAATATTATTTAATGAAAATTGAATGAAAAATAAGGTATTCACAAATGTAAGGAACCCATATGACTGTAACAAATCTGACCACTGGAAAAGTAATCTGACCATTTAAATACTAATATTATCATTTACAATTGTATCCTAACCATTATAATAGTAACCTCAACTATTTGGTTTTGAAATATTATTTAATCATCTAAAAAAATAAAATTATAACTAAATTATATCATGATATAAAAATAAATAATTTTTAGAAGAATTATAAAATAAGTTTTTCATTAAAAAAATTTTATGTTTTAGTTTTGTTTTTATGAAAAATATAAAAAATATAAAATAATTTTAATTTTCATAAAATTGTTTTTGAAAATAATAATTTGTTTCATTATAATGAAAATATAATTTTATGAGACCATAAGTAATTTATCAAAGGGTTATAAAATTGATCATAATATCAAAATTGGTATTTTTCAAAAAAATTAGAATTTTATTTTAAATTAAAATTAAATATATTTATAAAATTAGTTTCTTAAAATGGATTTGATTTTTAGAATATACACACCAAAAAATGGTTTGGGTGAATTTTTTTTATTTTCCTAAAGTAGTTGAATTTTTGGTTAAAAATGAAATATGAAAAATATGATATTTAATATAATCTGTTAAATAAATTAATAAATGAGTTATTAATTATACAATAATTCATTATAATGAACTTACAAGCCTAAATTACTATATATATAGCCACATTATTCAACACTATTAGTAGTATTGAGAAAAAAATAAAAAAATAATCAATATTATATGAAAAAACATTCCTCTCCTCCCCTTCTAATACCTGCCCTTATAATAACTTTTACCATCATTGGAGCTTTCAAAATTTATCTCCAAATCTATTCCTAATCCATTATCATACTTTTTAGTGTTTCTCATCTCACCAAAATTGTACACCAAGGTGATTTATTTATTTGTTTCTAAGAGAGGGAATCTAAAGAGGAAATATTATCAACTTATCACTTTCATTACTATTATTATTATACCACCTACCCAGAATTTCCATCCAACATTAAATAATAGATACAATGTAATAAATATATGATATTATTATTATTATAATGGAATATAAAATATCCAATATTTTCATACTTCATTATAAAATGAAAACATTGTTCACAATATGGTCCATTTACTACCTCAATCATTAACAAACATCATTTTTTTACCTTTACAATGATATAAGGACGAAGCCTTAAGAATTAAATAATCCTATGTTTTATGTGAACAATTAATTCTCTTATATATTAGAATATTTTCTGATTTATAGTTTTATATAATTAGACCATAACTCATACAAAAACCATGAAATACAAAGTGGACTCTTACAATTAATATTAATTTTTCTTATAATATAAAACATTTAAAATAAAGACTGATTTTTTAATTGAAAATCATCACAAATTTCATCATTACTTATTCATTTACCCTACCCATCCTTACATCTTGGGATAAACATTTTTAAAATCATTGGATGAGCACAAAGTCTCAGTAAGTGATTTAAAAATAAAGGAAATCATTAGTTTAGTAAAAACATGAAATCCAATGATATATTTACCTTTATAGTAATATTATTTGTGAATAAATGTAAATATTTTCCCAATAAAACATACACACATTTCTCTCAAAAAAATCCTTTAATACCCATTACAAGCAATGAAAACCCCTTTTGTGACTTTTAGAATCATATTCATAAGACCCTATGAAAACCATTTTAATTTGAATGACCATACAACCAACTTCTAATATGATCATTACCCAATGAATTAGAGATATATACTTGGGATCACCATTCATATAATCTATATCAGACTCATATATTAACAACGAGATATAATGGGGCTCAACACTTCATATAAGCTATATCGGGCTCACCCATGAGCTATAATGTGGATTTACCCATCGTATAAGTTGTATTGGGTTCATCCGTTTCATATAATTCTCATGTACCAAGTCGTGAATAAAAAAATTTCATTATAAAACCCTTTTAAAAACAATTTTTAACTAATATTAAAAACACTTTGGGATAAAAACACTCAATTATTTTAAAAACCTCATTTTCAATACAAAAATAAAAATAAATTTTGAAAACCTATTTTCAATAACAAAATACATAAAAAAATAATATGGTTTCTCTTTTAAGAAAACACAAAATCTTAAAAAATAATATAGAAATAAAATATTGTAAATTTCAGTAGAAAATATTTTGTCACATTGTACATTACAAATAGAACATTCTTCTTTTCATTTGATAGAATGCTCTGTATAAAGACGTAAAAATAGTCTTATAAAAACAATTGAAAACGAAGTAAAAAGAGGCATAAATATTAAATTTATAAATCTTTTATGTTCATATAAAAAATTTTCACTTTCATTAAAAAACAAGAAAATAAAATATAAAGATATTTTTCAGGAAAACATTAAAATTGGTTTTATTTAGAAGAAATGTTCTTCATCACATTGGAAATATATAAATCATAATCCCCATGAAATAATAACATTAAAGAAAACATTAAATGCCATTAGAAATATAAATTCATGACATAAAATTTTAAAGAGGGTATATATACACCTTATAAAATAATAAAGGTTTATAACATCAATATATGAATCATCGAAAGGAAACTGAGATGAAGTCCCTTTCTTTGAGCTCGATTCTTCACATGTGTCTTTATTTTCCCTTTCTTCGGGTATCCCCCTATGGTTTTCAGTAAATTATTTCTTTGGTTGGATTCATTCCAATATTAAGGATTCTAGGATGATTTAAGGGATTTTTAGATGTGATTTTTTAGGGTTTGGTCGAGTGAAATTGAATGAGAAGTGTGAAGAAGTGAGGGGAGTGAATGCCCTTTGATAATGGAGCATGAGTGACATTCTTGTAAATACAAAACATTATTAACTATTTGGTGGTATAAATTACCTCATGTGCCTTAAAAATTTAATAATAATGTAGGGAATGATATATTAGGTTTATAAAAACCTCTAACACACAACACCAAATAGATTTTGTAATTTTATTCCATAATATATAGGTTTACCAGGTTTTACCCTTTTAGTATCTTACCACGGTAACATGTGTCTATTTATTTACCTAGATGATACATTATTTAAGTCAGACCTTAAAATGAGTTTTTAGATAATTTATGAATAATTATTCTTAACATAGGAACCAATTTATTAAATAAAATCCATTTATGTGAGTAAAATAAATTTTAATAAAAGAATGTAATGCATAAACCTCAGTTGCAACATTAAGTATAATGATTTAATTTAAAAATTTTCATTAAACATTGCAGTAAAAAAAGAAATATGAAACTAGTATATAATATAAATTATTTTGATTCTAGATATAGAATCCCTTTTTCCAAATTAAACTCATATAAGTGGCTGAATTTAAATTAAAATTAATCTCGCATATGTAGCGATGCAACAAGTTTTTAAAAAGATTATTTTTTCGAGGAATGATAAGATTCTATAATAACTCTATGATTAATAAGAAAATTGTATGATAATAAATTATTATTCAATGATATATAATATATATATTAAATTTCAATAATTCCCAATTAGAAATTATTTTAATTAATTTATATGGAGAAACACTATGCATTTTAAAAAGTTTTCAGAAAAAATAGTTTTTAAACACAAAAATACGTATATTAAAAAAATAAAATCTTTTTTAAAATTAATTAATAGGATTAAATATAACTTAGGAAACTTTAAAAAATATTTAGAAAATATTTTCAACTTTTATATTACTTAATTTATTGAAATGAAAAGTCTTTTCTACAAAAATCCGAATTTTTAACTATTCACTAAAAAAATCTATTTTTTACAAAAAGTAATAATATTTCACCAAATGTAAATTTTAATATTATAATTCCAAATTTTTTTTTTATATTTTCAAATTAATTTTATAGTTGTATATAAACTTAGTTTTAAAATATGTACACCATAGAAAAGATAAAAAAACTATTTTTTAAAAAAAATATTGTTTTGTGTATAAAATTGGATTTATTTTATTCAATTATATAGAAAGAAAATATGATAAATTTTAAAATTAGTATTAATATATAATAAATAATTTGAAGTAATTTAAACAAACATTTTTGATTTTTTAAATTTTTTTTGTATAAAACACACTTTTGCACATTAAAATGAGTTTTCATAAAAAAATGTTTTAACAAAAAGGTTTTTATTTTTATTTATAATTAACTAGTAGTCAAATAATTAATTATATATTCATGTGTAAACCATATTTTTATTATTTACTTAATTTGGTTCAAACCCACAATTCCAATGACTTGGTAATGACTATAATAAATATAATAATAACATGTTTTGTTTAAAAATAGTATTGCATATAACATAGGATAAATTGAGTTTTGTGTGTAATGAATGATAAACATATTATTGCATGTAATTAAAGATAAATTTGGTGTTGTATATCATTCAAACTATCAAAGACAATTTTATTCTTTTTAAAATCATTTGATGTTACATCATACCCCCTTTAATAAATTACGTCCTCATAATTTGAATTTTATCTTAGAAATCAAAGGTTGGACATTTGAAAATATTTTTTTTGTAAAAAAACCATTGTAAAAAGGTTTAATTTTCGGCCCAAAAGGGGTTTAGATACCTTGGGGGGTGAATCGGGGTATGAATATTGTTTTCAAACTTATTCTTGCACCACTAGATGTTGACCTATCTATTATGATGGCCACTTATTGTGATATTTGGTGTTTATATTGATCTTATTATTTCCAAATATATACAAAGCTGATTCATAAAATGTAAAGAAATAATGAAATCACAAAAAATCCAAAAAATTTACTTGGTTCACCCTCACTAGGCTATGTCCAAGGAGCATAAAATAGTAGTATATCGATGTAGAAAATCTAATGAATCTCACTACCAATACAAGGATTGGTCTAGAGAACCTCTATTCCTTGGAACACTCCCATACATGATTTAGGGAATTCTCACTACATCCTAAGGGTCACTCCCATGACATTTCTTTCAATGGATCACCATTGGTGGACATGATCACTATCTTTATATTTCTTTTCTCACTACTCTAGAAAAGATTCATATACAATTTATGAACATATAGGTCCCTTCATCATCAATACTGAATGAATCCTCAATTATTGGCATATAGAATATTAATGTTCATTATGAGATACTACATCACTTATGTTAAAACACTTAGATGAAACACCTTCACTTTCCCAAAAATTGTAAAAGACCCATATTTACAGTAGAAAAAATAATTACCTCCTCTTTAGCTTTTACAAGATATTGAAGAGATGAAAAGTATTCCATTCACTGACATGGATGTCGTAGAGAATAATTTTTTCTACAAATATAAAGAAATATTTTGGATCTTATATATATATTTTTGTTTTTATTGGGAAGATACCTATCAAAAATGGTTTTTATTTATCTAAAAAATATTTTACAGCCTTTGTAAACACCTTTCACCATATAGCACAAGTGCTACAAAAAATGTGTTTTTTTCATGGATTGCCTTTTCTTTGTGAACTACATTTTCTTCATGGATGGATAATACCTATAACGACCCATACATTACATACATTGTTAATACTTCAAAATTAAAGCACACTTATTACAATATATGACAAAACCACAAAGGACCGTATAGGTATAGTGTCTATAGAAACTCGGAAACATAAACAACTGGTTCATTAATCTTCTACAGTGTCTCCCATTTATTTCATCATATCTAGGGTCCCTTTTAGCATATTCTACTTAATATCCATCTTCCTGACCTGGGGAAAAGAAAACATAAAAGGGTGAGCTCAAATGATCAGCAAGGGGAAATAAAGGAAATAAAAATCATATCATATCTTTTTAAAAATCATAACCTGCAAAAGAGATCATAATATCTTAACATGGAATAAATCATAGAAGTGAAAATGAGATCCCCATAATCATATCCTGAAACTTGAAACTTTGTGGCATGCACACATAATCATGGAAAATCATTTCTTGTTAGTCATGACTCATTGCCAAGACTATCTTAGTGGACAGAGTCCCTTTCTGAACCGAGTCACCCTCGTTCCAGTCCTGTTTCACTGAACCGGTATAACCTACCGTTCCAGCCATGTCTATCTCATGAGATATAAAATATTTACCCAATGCATTGGAGGGAGATATATGTCCCACCAATCTTATAATGAATCCTTTCTTATGTGTGCCACATAATCATAAATCATACATCATCGCATAACACATGTAACAAAAATGGGATTCTTGAAACATCATGACATCATAAAACAAATCATATAAGGTAAATGAATTCATAAAAATAATTCCCTCACAACATAATCAAATCAATGTAATAATAAGGATAAAAACAAAACCCTATATTATCTTTGATGGAAAATAATTTAGATAAAACATTTGAACTCCATTCTTGAGGAAAATATCCTTTCTACTTCAAAAACACTTTTCTTTTCTTAACATGTCATACAATTATAAACTAAAAGAAGTTGATTAAAAATAAACTTGAAAACTTATAAAGGAATATTCTTGGAAATAATGTTTTAAAAATCCATTCTTGCCGTATAGGTTAAAAAAAACATTCTTCGTACTTTGGTCGGAATAGTCGAAAAGTACCTTGTATGAAAAACGACAAAAGATTCCTTTCATATCCTTTAATAAAAACTCACCAAAGGGTAAAATTGGATTTAAAAAATTTTAGGTGGATGGAAATAACATTACATATTGAGGAAACATGGATGTGGATGATAAAATACACCGCAGTAAATTTCAAAGTATAAACAATCTCGGATAAAAATGAGATTGTGATATTTCCCTTACCTTAGGTCTGATTTTCTTTGTACGTGTCCGAATCTCCTGTATAATGGTTTAAATAATGTCATTGACTTATTCCAGAATCATAAATATTGATATGATATCATATATGGTAATATTCTTAGCTTCTTGTTAGTAATATTTCATTGTTACTTGTTACTCGGGTCATTATTGCCTTTTGTTCTTATGCGTGTTTTTCCGAATAAATTCTTATTATTATTTTAAGGTTATAGATACCTTATATCCAGAATGGTATTAGTGTAACATACATCATATATATTCATTCAATTCATTTATATAATTACTATTTAATGATGATCATGTAGAACGAGTCGCATCACATCGTGGAGACGGTATTCCTTACGTACGCACGAGTGATGATATCTTTCCTGTGATCGTGGAACTGTATTGGAGTATATATATATTATTTCAGTATCAATATTAATTTATAATAATCATAAATAGTTTCTCATTACACCATTATACTCATCCTTGTATGGTGATGGTGTAAAATAGATTACACCACGGCGTGGAGACGGTATTCCGTACGTACGCACGCGCGGTGATTTCATTTTTCTGTAGGATGGATAGAAGGTGAATTAGGGTTGTTTCATATTTATAATAACAAATCAGTATGTAAGTAATACTGATGTTATTACTTTATCATGAAACAACTAAAGAAGAAGAATTTGAAGAAGAAATAAATAGAAAAGATCAGTAATGGATATTACCTCTTCTTTGGAACGCCTCTTTGAATCCTCCACTTAGGGGACTAAGACTGGTCTTTGAAGAAGACCAGGACCTATAGGATTATTCTAGGGAAGTGGAGAGGAGAAAATGGTGGGGGTTGGCCGAGCTTGAGTGCTCAAATTGGTGTGAGGAGGAGGGGGAGGAGGTGCCCTTTTATAAGGGAGGAGAGGGGCACCTTAGGAATATCTCAAAATATTATTTTATATTAAAGTCAAAATCGGTTTATAATGGTTCCAAAGGGTCTTATTTCGAAGCTGAAGTGGGGATGGGTCGAAATACTATCAACCAATAGGATTTAGACAAGTTTAGGGTATTATTTTAACCTTATCAATTAAATTTAACTCTAAGTTAAATAATTTACCTTTTACCGTGTCTTTTTGTTTTCTTTCACTATATGGTTAATACACTTACTATAACATGACAAACGAACCCCAAATTGTTTATTATTAATATATATATCCTTATCTAAGTCATGTGGCCGAACTTTAGATTTTTAGGAATAAAATAACAATTAGTAATATAATATTTGATTTAAAAACTATTTTTTGTCAATTTTGACACTATTTGATATATGATTTTTGTGAAAGTCATAACATAATTATATGTTCGAACCAAGTTTATTAAAGCAACAATAATATATCATAGTAACCTATAAAATTAGTGGAATTCATAAAGAGTCTCAAATTACATTTATTTTGGTGTTTATAACATCAATTATGTCAATATTTCATTAATAAGATAATTACTGTATCATCATTGTGTCATAAATAAATTAAATTATTTAATGTCTAAAAATTACAAATAAAATACCATTATATAGGAAATATTTTTAGATTTTTAATGAATATTTATAGTGTAATTTATCTTATGTATAACCCCATATTAAAAATGATTTACTAATTAAACGTTGATTTTAACTATTTTAACCCTTCTTTAAATAAATTAATAATAAATGTCCTAATCTAACCCAAGTGGGCCTAAATGGTCATATTTTATTCCTAAGTTTGTTTTGGGTCGAATTAAACTTATCTAATAGAATTAGGACATGTGTTAGGGTAATAGTAATATAATTTTTACCCTAAGTTACCCTATTTTCTATTAACCGCGGTAAAAAAAGTAAAAAGTTAATATTCACCAAAAAATTATTTTTATCTCATTGAACCACATTTTACTTACTGATATCAACCGTGTCGGTCGGATTTTCGAAATTCCATTCACAGAAGCGGTAAAATTAAGTTTTATGCAAAAATTCAGATTTTAACCTACCACTTAGTGGTTTCACTATTCATCAAAAATTGAAAGTTTTCAGAAAAATACCAAAATTTCACCCTAGGCTAATTTCGGTATTCCAAATCTAAAAATGAAGTCCATTTTGAAATATAAAATTTATAAAATTTCAAAAAGTGGTTATTACTATTCATAACGGCTAGTTTTAATAATATTTTAATAGCATATCGTTGTTTAGTGAAACTCGGTATTGCGTACGACGCAAGCTATCGAGGAAGGTCGTGATTGCGTGTAAAGTAAGCCAAGCAAGTGTGTAGTGAAAGATTCCTTTGATGATAAAAACAAAATATTACTCATAAAAATCTCGGGTGTTACATTCTACCCCCCTTAAAAAGTATTTCTCCCTCGAAATTCATCACTTTGTAACAAATAGATGAGGATACTTCTCCCTCATCATATCCTCAAGCTCCCATGTAGCTTCTTCAAGTTGGTGGTTCCTCCATAAAACTTTCACCAAGCGAGTGGTCTTGTTTCGTAGGACTTTTTCGCTACGATCCAGAATCTCTATCGGCTGTTCTTCATAAGAAAGATCTTGCTCCAGCGGTACAACTTCTGAGCTGAGTACATGTGAAGGATCTGATATGTACTTTCTCAGGAGAGATACATGGAACACATCCTGAACTTGAGAGAGATTCGGTGGAAGCGCCAATCGGTAAGCTACCTTCCCAACACGATCCAGTATTTCGAAAGGACCTATATACATAGGGCTCAACTTCCCTTCTTTCCAAATCTCATAACCCTCTTCCAGGGAGATATTCGTAAGAACACTTTATCATCCACTTCAAAATCTAGGTCTTTTCTTCGGTTGTCAGCATAACTTTTCTGTCGACTCTGAGCTGCTCTTATGTGTTGTTGAATAGATCTGACCTTTTCTACCATTTCATCAACGAGATCAGGTCCTAATAGCTTTCTTTCCCCAACTTCATCCCAGCAAGTTGGAGTCCTGCATTTCGTTCCATAGAGAGCTTCATAAGGAGCCATCTGAATACTGGAGTGAAAGTTATTATTATAAGAAAATTCCACCAAAGGTAGGTGTTGATCCCAACCTCCTTTGAAATCCATAGAGCAAGCTCTCAACATATCTTCTAGGGTTTGAATTGTTCTTTCAGACTGACCATCTGTCTGGGGATGATAAGCAGTGCTGAAACTCAACTCTGTATCCAGAGTATGCTGAAGACTTCGCCAGAACTTCGAGGTGATTCTCGGATCCCGATCAGATATAATAGAAAGTGGTACTCCATGCAATCTTACAACTTCCTTTACATATATCCTGGAAAGATGATCCAGAGAGAAATCCTCTCTAATAGCAATGAAGTGTGCAGACTTTGTAAGTCGATCAACTATGACACAGATAGCATTGTTTCCTTTGGATGTTTTAGGAAGTCCTGTGACAAAGTCCATAGTAATGTTTTCCCATTTCCATTTGGGTATGGGTAATGGATGTAACATCTCCTTAGACTTCTGTCTCTCAGCTTTAACTTGTTGACAAACCATGCATCGAGAGACATATTCAGCAACATCTCTTTTCATGCCATCCCACCAGAAGTACTCTTTTAGGTCCCTATACATCTTCGTGCTTCCAGGATGAATAGAGAATGATGAACCATGAGCCTCATCCAGCAGCACCTTATTTAATTCGGGGATGGGAGGAACACAAACCCGATTTCTGAACTTTATTATCCCATCACAATCAAGGTTGAATTCAGGAACATTTCTCACCTTATTTTGTAACTCGACATCTTCTTTCTATGCCTCTTTAATCTTCACATGTATAGATGGTTGATCATTCATTTGAGAAAGAAACGATTTTTCCCCTTCCATTATAATTCCAAGATCCATCCTTTGTAAATCCATAAATATTGAATCTTTTTTGATCCTCATCATGGATAAACTAGCTTGGTTTTTTCGACTTAATGCATCTGCCACCTTGTTTGCTTTCCTAGGGTGGTAATGGATTGAGCAGTCGTAATCCTTAATCAGAACCAACCATCTTCTTTGACACATATTCAGCTCCTTTTGTGTGAAAATATACTTTAAACTTTTATGATCAGTATAAATATCACACCTTTCAGCATAAAGGTAATGCCTCTAAATATTTAATGCAAAGATTAACGCAGCCAACTCCAAATCATGTGTTGGGTAATTTTGCTCATGGATTTTCAACTGTCGTGAGGCATAAGCTATCACCATATCATTTTGCATAAGAACACACCCCAATCCCATCTTGGATGCATCACTATAGATCACAATCCTTTATCCACTACAAGGCAGTGTGAGCACAGGTGCACTGGATAACCTTCTTTTCAACTCCTTGAAATTCTTTTCGCATTCCTCTGTCCAAACAAACTTAACTCCTTTCCGAGTCAACTTGGTGAGTGGATTAGATAATCGTGAAAAATCTTTTAAAAAACGTCGATAATATCCAGCCAAACCAAGAAAACTTCGGATCTCAGTTACTGTTGTTGGTTTTGACCATCTTTTGATAACCTCTGTTTTTGCTGGATCCACAGATATCCCCTCTTTTGAGATTATGTGACCCAAAAATGCAACTTTTTGAAGCCAAAATTCACACTTGGTAAATTTGTCATAAAGCTTCTCATTTCTCAAGGTCTTAAATATAATTCTCAAGTGATCTTCATACTCTTCCTTGCTATTTGAATAGACAAGAATATCGTCTATAAAGACTACCACAAATTGATCAAGATAGTCTCTAAAGACTCTATTCATTAGATCCATGAAGATAGCAGGGGAATTAGTAAGACCAAATGGCATCACTATAAATTCATACTGTCCATACCTTGTACGGAAAGCCATCTTTGGTATATCCTCCCTTTTGACCCATAATTGATGATACCCTGAACAAAGATCAATCTTGGAAAAGTATTGAGCTCCGCGTAGTTGGTCAAATAAGTCATCAATGCGTGGGAGAGGATATTTGTTCTTGATAGTGATCTTGTTAAGTTCTCGATAATCAATGCAGAGTCTCATTGATCCATCTTTCTTCTTAACAAATAGAACAGGTGCTCCCCAAGGTGACGCACTAGGGCGTATGAATCCCTTATCAAGATTCTCTTGGAGTTGCTTCTTCAATTCCTGCAACTCAATTGGGGCCATTCTATAAGGTGTCTATGAAATTGGAAAAGCGCCCGGTACGAGTTCTATTGAAAACTCAACTTCACGATTTGGTGGAAGACCCGGTAATTCCTCCAGAAAGACATCATCAAACTCCCGTACAATGGGAATATTCTTAATCGTGAGTTTCTCATCAACCATTTGAGATAAATAACCTTCATTTAGTGGAATCAATACCCATAAGATGGAAGAAATTTCCACTGGAAGGTTATGTTCATCCTTGCATTGATAGACGATCGTAGATTGATCTAGAATATGAAATGTAACTTCCCTTCTTTGGCAATTGATATGAGCTCCATGTAGAGAAAGCCAATCCATGCCAAGAATGACATCAAATTCCACTAAAGGAAGGATCACAAGATTTGCAGGAAGCACTTTCCCACAAACTTCGATCGGAGAAGAATTATAAACTTTTGATGCGACTATTGTGCCATTAGGTGTTGTCACAGATAACTCAACATCAAATTGTTGAGGTAATACGGTGATACCCTTAGAAAAATTTTCAGAAATAAAAGAGTGGGTGGATCCAGAATCGAATAAAACATTTTCTACTTTAGAGTGGACGGTAAGTGTACCTTTCACCACTTCGTTATCGTACTCCACATCGCTGATAGAAATTGCACGTGACTTTCCTTTGTCTTTAGCCTTATGATTTTGTTGAAGTCAACCATCATCATCAACCCTTGGATTTGGGCATTGATTGGCATAATGCCCCATCTCCTTGCACTTGAAACATTGAAGTGTAGTAGGTTTATTCTGTTTATCCCTTCCTTTGTTTGCATCATTAGACATCTTCTTCCCATTATCACGGCATTCAAATGCCCGATGACCTTCCTTTCCACATTTAAAACATTTAATTGTCCATTTAAGACAACTCCCTCAATGTTTCTTTCCACACTTTGAGCATAATGGAAAGCTCATCTTCTTTTCAGTGTGCTCGTTAGATTTTCCTTTGAATTCCATCTTCCTCTTCTTATCAAACCCATGTGACTGATGGGTTACTCCAATCTCCATCTCGACTTTGAGAGCACATCGAACGATTTCCTCGTAGCTATTGAAGTCCCTTATGGATAACGCCCTTCGATGACTTGGTTTTAAGCCACTAAAGAATCGATCGATCTTACTCTCAGGTTGGATAATAATACCAGAAGCGTACCTTGCAAGTCTTGTAAATTTTGCTTCATAGGTACCAACAGATTCATCATCCTTTTGCTTCAGTTCAAGAAACCCTTTCTCCATCTTTGTTCGGAGAATACGAGGGAAGTACTTATTGAAAAATAAGTTCTTGAACTCGTCCCATTCCATAGACTCAATTTCATCCCTTTGCCTCGTATTCTTAATAAGATTCAACCATTGATCAGCATCTCCTTCCAAACGATACACTGCTAGGATGACTTTATCATGTTCAGAACATTGAAGAACTGAAAATATATTTCAGTAGTACTAATCCATTGTTCAGCAACTAATGGATCTGTAGACCCACTGAAAGAAGGTGGACGCTGCCTCATGAAGGATTCAACAGAATGTTTCTCCTTCCTTTCCTCGTTAGGAAGTCCTCCATGATTCATAGCTTGAGAAAGTTGTGTGAGCATGTCTACAAGATTTTGCATTCCAGCTCCCATATCATTTGTTTGCTCAGGGGGACAATCATTGCATTTCCCATCGCATTCCGCATTAACACGGTTCCTTCGGGTTCCAGCCATTGACTAAAACCAAGAAGAATAGTGTGAGAAACACTAATTATAATAGGAAAACCATGTAATCAAGGATAAAATATCACACTTAAGGTCTTATCCTAGGGTATTCATGGACATTTCTAAAACACTAAGATTGTGTTCTATGCTTAGACTTATCCTTAGGGTTCTTACTAAGGCTTTCACATCCTAGTTTCCAAAGGTTGACTATACCTTTCCTCTGATACCAACTATAGCGGTCTGGAATTACTTCCAGTGGACTATAATTGATACCTATCAGGGAACTCCATGGGCGGCTACACCCCCTGGGCGGGACACACCACCATCCCCAGTGGCAGCCATTTTCTCATGAAGCCCTTGGGAAGAGAGCCATGCTTCATCCAACGCTCACATGTGAGAGTTCCCAAGGATCGGATACATTCCTACCTCCTTTGCCTCTGATACCAACTATAATGACCCATACTTTACATACATTGTTAATACTTCAAAATTGAATCACACTTATTACAACATATGACAAAACCACAAAGGACCATATAGGTATAGTGTCTTTAGAAACTGGGAAACATAAACAACTGGTTCATTAATCTTCTACAGTGTCTCCCATTTATTTCATCATATCTAGGGTCCCTTTTAGAATATTCTACTTAATATCCATCTTCCTGACCTGGGGAAAAGAAAACATAAAAGGGTGAGCTCAAATGCTCAGCAAGGGCAAATAAAGGAAATAAAAATCATATCATATCTTTTTAAAAATCATAACCTGCAAAAGAGATCATAATATCTAAACCTGGAATAAATCATAGAAGTGAAAATGAGATCCCCAAAATCATATCCTGAAACTTGAAACTTTGTGGCATGCACACATAATCATGGAAAATCATTTCTTGTTAGTCATGACTCATTGCCAAGACTATATTAATGGACAGAGTCCCTTTCTGAACCGAGTCACCCTCGTTCTAGTCCTGTTTCACTGAACCGGTATAACCTACCGTTCCAGCCATGTCTATATCATGAGATATAAAATTTTTACCCAATGCATTGGAGGGAGATATAGGTCCCACCCATCTTATAATGAATCCTTTCTTATGTGTTCCACATAATCATAAATCATACATCATCGCATAACACATGTAAAAAAA
The DNA here is from genome assembly GCA_963277665.1 of Viscum album. Taxonomy (NCBI): domain Eukaryota; kingdom Viridiplantae; phylum Streptophyta; class Magnoliopsida; order Santalales; family Viscaceae; genus Viscum; species Viscum album. Next base: position 636,578,056 of record OY728119.1, read on the forward strand.
ATGGGATTCTTGAAACATCATGACATCATAAAACAAATCATATAAGGTCAATGAATTCATAAAAATAATTCCCTCACAACATAATCAAATCAGTGTAATAATAGTGATAAAAACAAAACCCTATATTATCTTAGATGGAAAATAATTTTGATAAAACATTTGAACTCCATTCTTGAGGAAAATATCCTTTCTACTTCAAAACACTTTTCTTTTCTTAACATGTCATACAATTATAAACTAAAATAAGTTGATTAAAAATAAACTTGAAAACTTATAAAGGAATATTCTTGGAAATAATGTTTTAAAAATCCATTCTTGCCGTATAAGTTAAAAAACATTCTTCGTACTTTTGTCGGAAAAGTCGAAAAGTACCTCGTACAAAAAACGACAAAAGATTCCTTTCATATCCATTAATAAAAACTCACCGAAGGGTAAAATTGGATTTAAAAAATTTTAGGTGGATGGAAATAACATTACATATTGAGGAAACATGGATGTGGATGATAAAATACACCCCAGTAAATTTCAAAGTATAAACAATCTCGGATAAAAATGAGATTGTGATATTTCCCTTACCTTAGGTCCGATTTGCTTTGTACGTGTCCGAATCTCCTGTATAATGGTTTAAATAATGTTATTGAATTATTCCAGAATCATACATATTGATATGATATCATATATGGTAATATTCTTAGCTTCTTGTTAGTAATATTTCATTGTTACTTGTTACTCGGGTCCTTATAGCCTTTTGTTCTTATGCATGTTTTGCCGAATAAATTCTTATTCTTCTTTTAATTTTATAGATACCTTATATCCAGAATGGTATTAGTGTAACATATATCATATTTATTCATTCAATTCATTTATATAATTACTATGTAATGATGATCATGTAGAACGAGTCGCATCACATCGTGGAGACGGTAATCCGTACGTACGCACGAGTGATGATATCGTTCCTATGATCGTGGAACTTTATTGAAATATATATATATTATTTCAGAATCAATATTAATTTATAATAATCATAAATAGTTTCTCATTACACCATTATACCCATCCTTGTAAGGTGATGGTGGAAAATAGATTACACCACGGCGTGGAGACGGTATTCCGTACGTACGCACGCGCGGTGATTTCATTTTTCCGTAGGATGGATAGAAGGTGAATTAGGGTTGTTTCATATTTATAATAACATATCAATATGTAAGTAATACTTATTTTATTACTTTATCATGAAACAACTAAAGAAGAAGAAGTTGAAGAAGAAAGAAATTGAAAAGATCGGTAATGGATATTACTTCTTCTTTGGAACGCCTCTTTGAATCCTCCACTTAGGGAAGTAAGATTGGTCTTTGAAAAAGACCAGGACCTCTAGGATTATTCTAGGGAAGTGGAGATGAGAATATGGCAGGGGTTGGCCGAGCATGAGTGCTCAAATTGGTGTGAGGAGGAGGGGGAGGAGGTGCCCTTTTATAAGGGAGGAGAGGGGCACCTTAGGAATATCTCAAAATATTATTTTATATTAAAGTCAAAATCGGTTTATAATGGTTCCAAAGGGACTTATTTCGAAGCTAAAGTGGGGATGGATCGAAATACTATCAACCAATAGGATTTAGACAAGTTTAGGGTATTATTTTAACCTTATCAATTAGATTTAACTCTAAGTTAAATAATTTAACTTTTACCGTGTCTTTTTGTTTTCTTTCACTATATGGTTAATACACTTACTATAACATGCCAAACGAACCCCAAATTGTTTATTATTAATATATATATATCCTTATATAAGTCATTTGGCAGAACCTCAGATTTTTAGGAATAAAATAACAATTAGTAATATAATATTTGATTTAAAAACTATTTTGTGTCAATTTTGACACTATTTGATATATGATTTTTGTGAAAGTCATAACAGAATTATATGTTCGAAAAATGTTGATTAAATCAAAACTAATATATCATAGTAACCTAGAAAAATAGTGGAACTCATAAAAAGTCTCAAATTACATTTATTTTGGTGTTTATAACATCAATTATGTCAATATTTCATTAATAAGATAATTACTGTATCATCATTGTGTCATAAATAAATTAAATTATTTAATGTGTAAAAATTACAAATAAAAAAACATTATATAGGAAATCTTTTTAGCTTTCTAATGAATATTTATAGTCTAATTTATCTTATTTATAACCCCATATTAAAAATGATTTACTTATTAAACTTTTATTTTAACTATTTTAACCCTTCTTTAAATAAATTAATAATAAATGTCCTAATCTAACCCAAGTGGGGATAAATGGTCATATTTTATTCCTAAGTTTGTTTTTGGTCGAATTAAACTTATCCAATAGAATTAGGACATGTTTTAGGGTAATAGTAATATCATTTTTACCCTTAGTTACCCTATTTACTATTAACCGCGGTAAAAAAAGTAAAAAGTTACTATTCACCAAAAAATTATTTTTATCTCATTGAACCACATTTTACTTACTGATATCAACCGTGTCTGTCGGATATTCTAAATTCCATTCAATGAAATGGTAAAATTAAGTTTTATGCAAAAATTCAGTTTTTAACCTACCACTTAGTGGTTTCACTATTCATCAAAAATTGAAAGTTTTCAGAAAAATACCAAAATTTCACCCTAGGATAATTTCGGTATTCCGAATCCAAAAATGAAGTCCATTTTGAAAAATAAAATTTATAAAATTTCAAAAAGTGGTTATTACTATTCATAATGGCTAGTTTTAATAATATTTTAATAGCATATCGTTGTTTAGTGAAACACGGTATTGCGTACGACGCAAGCTATCGAGGAAGGTCGTGATTGCGTGTAAAGTAAGCCAAGAAAGTGTGTAGTGAAGGATTCATTTGATGATAAAAAAAAATATCAGTCATAAAAATCTCGGGTGTTACAATACCTCACATCCCCCTTTTCCTTTTCATGATAAAATTTCACATTAAAAACCTCTAAAAATTTATTTTCCTTTGTAGGCTACTTCATTCATGAACAAACCTCCAGTTTGAACTCAAATCTTTATCGAATCACCTCATTCACAGAATAATTCATGAAATACCTCCGACACAAACTAATTTTGAGTTTGAACAAAATATCCTTATGATAATAATCTATGCAGAAATGTTTACTACAAAATAACATTATTTTTTCCCTTTATACAATAATATAAATCCCTAAAAAGCTACCAATCAAAATTACCTCGAACTCCTTTGCAGATTATAAACCATTGTGTGCTATAATTTCTATGCGGTCTTCATAGCACAGTTATTATTCCGAGGTGACCCTAAAATCATAATCTTACTCTAAAAATTATGATCCATTTATATAAGCCTTTAATTCTTTATCTTCAACTAAAAACAATAATTTTCTTAGGAACATATTTCCTTTAAAAGTTTCTTAATTCACCGGTTCTGTCCACAAATGATAGCTTCCTTTGTGGTTACTCATACATCCTTTACAGTCTTCAAAGTGAAACTACTATACAGTCTATATAACAATGAAATCCCATAGACATTATATGGTCAACCCATTTTCTATGATGGAAACCATCCTCTTTCCTAAAAAACTCATAATTTTAAATCCCAAAAATTTGTCAAACACTGGGAAACTACACCACATTCAAAACATTTTCTTCGACAACACAAACCATAATGTTAAATAGTAAACTATATTTTTAATAGAAACCGTTATTCTAAAAACAAAAAGAAAAGACCTTGATAATTTTTTCTCCAAAATATCCCCTTTGGGTTTGTTAGAAACACATCAAAATTTCTCACACACTTCTCCTGATAAACACACAGATACTATCAACTAAAATGCACTAAATTCATTGAATAACAACAGAATGTGATCAAAGATTTAATCAACACATATTATAATCCCATTTAGTCAAGATCAACATTAAAAATAAAAGTTTCATGAAAATTTACTCAATGAATTACTTCTTAAAAAAATATTCAGCTACTTTTATAATGAACCCTATATGCCATTACATGTAATCTTTGATAGATCTGCTTTAACATCATTTGATTTTAATCTACCCCTGCATCAATGACCCCCATTAATCTTCTCTATCTATATTTATTATGAAATTTTCTTCCACTTTTTCAGCCACAAATACTCTCCCTTTTCTAAAAAATTCAAATGTCACTCCTTTGTGGTTTGCAATAGGGTAAAGAACTTACATCATCACATAAGGGAAAACACACTATATTGTAGGGACATGGGTTACACTTTGATAGTTATTCAAGTGTGGGGAGTCCATTTGACTCCAAGATATAGTCAATTATGTTCAAATGCCTCTCTCTATAATACCTTCATTAGGATATCTACAACCTATAGTTCTGTTGGAACATACTCCATGTTTACCAGCCCATACTGCAACGCTTCCTTGAATAAATGATACTATATTTTCATATGATTTGTCCTTGAAAGATGAACTTTATTTTTTAAATTATTTATATAAAATTAATTATTATAATGGATATCAATCCAATACATCAATTAAATCTTCCCCTTTATAATAGAATTAAACAGGGGGTTCTATTATTTATGAATTTAGTCTCCCTTAGTCAATGATCTCTATTCATTTGATTCTCAATAATCTACACACATTATCATTCTAACTCTTGAAATATAGATAAAGAAAAATTGCATTCCCCTTTTGTTCATTCATTTCTACATATTCTTTGAAAGACCATAGATTGACACCAAAATAAAACTTGACCATGTCAACAATTTTCAACTTCACATTTGAGTCTATTAATCAACATCAGATAGAAACTTTGATTCTTTTATCATTTTTCAAGATTAGAGTCATATTTTTATTCATAGATTAACACAACTAAAATAATTTTAGTAAGTGAATTTAAAACATGAAATTGAGTCATTGAAAAATCCACTAAGCCTACTGAGTCCATACTATTTGTATTAAATAATAGTTTATCCCAACTAACACTAATGTTGTCAATGTCACCCACTTACTTCCATGGATTCTAGTAGTGATAATTTAATCAATTATTCATAGGACTCCTTTTTCATATGAAACTCTATTTCCTAGAGTATTTTCAACACATATCCTTGAAAAACTCTTTCTTTGGACTTAAATAGATCATTAATACAGTTTATTTAGCTAAATCCAAATGTTAATTACTCTTTGGAATGCAGATACCACATGTTGAAAATAAAAATGTTTTTCTATCACAATTTCTGGGTATCTTGAAGATACTAATGTGATACCACATTGTAGTAAAAAAAATATAATCATGAAATTCATGAATGTTGATACTTCTCCCCAAATTGGTCTTATCTTGGTGGAAAAATAACACTTGAACATAGGTATGATACCAACGGTTTAATATTCAATGGGACTTGAAACCACTAGATCATTTTCGTATAGTTTTGATAGCTCTTTAGTTTTACACCATGCTCTTCATCATATAATCTCTCTATTTAGTAGTATACAAATTCTAGATACTTATTTTAAAAATAGTTATTTTGTGTAACACCACTTATAGAATTTGATACCATAGGTGAATTTCAAGAGTTCATATTCATCTTATTGCAAGTATCTCTATTCAACTTATGAACCCATTCCCTTTCAACAGACACAAAAACCATATATTATATATCCGCCTTTAAAATATACCAATTCACACACATATTTTACAAAATTAATGCATGAGAAGAAGGGTGAATCTTGAATCCTCAATAATAGTATTGTGGTTGATCCTCGTGGAAAACACAATTGATACTTTCTTGTAAATCACTATAAACTTTTTCTAGGAATCAGTTCTTTGATTTGGCGGAGAGCTCTGGACCCTATATGGTTTCTATGATAAACCTTTAATGGATTTTGAAGGTCTTCCAAAAAATATATCCATGTAATTGAATTATAGGCCATGGGGACAATGGAATCTATGAGCATGATGGAGAAAACATCATTTAACGATTGGATTTGTGGCGGAGATGTCGGTAGGAGTGGGCTGATGTGGGGGTGTGGTCACCGAGTTGGTCGATGGGGCTTTGTTCTTGTTAAGGGAGATGTGACTCTAATCTTCTGCCCAATGATGATTAGGTATCGACGACCAGCAACTGGTGATCTCGGGGATTGGAGATGAACTCAGTTGACGATAGGTCCCCCATTCTGTTGGTATCAATGCAGTGGTTTGTGGAAGTGGGTGGTACGATTTCACTTAGTAGTTGTGTTCACAGCTCTATCTAGTGTGGGCCTTGGCATCAATCGGTGACGATCGGTAGTCTACGTGTCAGATCTGGTTTGGATTTTTTATTCAGAGCAGATTTGGCTGCGTTCTTTCCTTGTTAACCTTGGGGATGTTTTCATCGTAACATGGTGGAAGGATCATGATGGAATAAATAATGGTGGTGATGTACATATTCCCATTGTTCATAGTAATATGGAGGTACTCCGATGTTATGATGATGTTGAGGTGACCGAGGATAATCGCGGTGGATAATGAGGCTTCATGGCGGGATACCTCAGAAAAAATGGGTTGTTTTTCCATTATTGGTGAGATTGATAGTTCATGTTGTCCTATTTGCAAACACTGGGATAGTCATGGCCATTTGGACATGTTTTTTTGGGTTTACAAGGAATGTGTACCATTGTACGTTTATCACTCGGTTCTAAGGTAGTTTTCCTCTAGCCTTCGAGCATGTAATGGGTTTCCCCTTCATAGTTAAAAAAGGTTCCCTATTTTTCTTTCTTTAATACATAAGGTCTTGATGCTTAGCTTTTGGTACTATACACTTTCTCTACTTGTTCCAACTACCCAACCAACTAAAAATATCTAGCTATATAATTAGACATTATATGTTCACATGAATAGTGTTTTTTATGATATGTATATTTTTAGGCATGATATTTTTCACAATTTAGGGTGTAAAAAAATTAGTAAAAACTTAATTCTTTAATGCTCTAAAAATATTCGATTTGTCGTGATTTTTTTCTCTAAGAAAGAATCTTTCCACTAGCCATATTCTCTTCTTTCTTACTCTATTGGAGTTCTGATTCTATTGAATTCACTTATTTCCTTGTGGCATGAAATATGATTTTTTCAATACATTATTTATTCATTTTTCCTTTATTAGTTTTCTAAGTCACCACACTCTTTCAGGATGGTGGAGAGTCCTCCACTTAACATACATATTTCTTACTCACAACTAGATTAACTCCTCCATTTTTCTTCCAGGTTCGTTCATATTATTTCAATGAGAAATTTTATGAGTTTAACATGATAGGTTCATGCTATATGATTCATTGATCTCCTGGTGTGTCCTATGAGAATTTAAACCAATTTGTCAACTTATCATTTTCTCTTCCACTATATTCTTTATCATTATACATCACCGATGTTGGGGATATCATTTTCAGTTCCTTTTAATTCCCTAATTTCTTCTAGTTGAAATAATGTTCCAAAATCACATCATTATAACATATAAAATATATCCCATTAAAACAATTCCTCACATCATCATTTCTTGGTTTAGATTTTGAGAAAACTAGTATTATTTTTTTTCATTAAGCCCCTACACTTCTCGACACATAATCATGGCTTGTCAAAGTCTTCCATAATAGTATCTTTTCATGGAAATTTTATTCTCACAAACTCTTCTCCTAGATTTATCACAATGATTTTTCTTATTCTCTAATTTAGAAATATTTCTCTCTTTACATAAAGAAATATATTCCAAAACTTGAAAACAAAAAACAAAAAATATTACATACATCCCATATAAATAGAACATGTTGTCATCACTTTTCATGTATGTCTTTTTGGGTTTTTTCTAGTATCTACAAAATTTTCCCTATTTCTGGAACTATTCATGGCTCTCATTCTCTCATGTATGGTAGAGTGTTTCTCATAAAAAATACTAGATTTTTAAAAATTTCATGGCCTTTGGAATGATACAATCATTTCATGTTTTTCATCTTAAATAGAATAAATATTTTCATTTCATTATTACTTTATGAAGGATAATCAACTAATAAATTCAAAGAATCTTTTAATTTTGGCTTACCTTTGGAGTCAGATTGCTCCAATTCTTTATTCTTTGATTTTATCTCTTACCCAAATTCATGAATTTTCTTATCCCATGATTCATGTTGAGCATTATGTTCTCTATTTCTAGTCATCTTATATTGAAATACCTAGGAGAGATTATCCATCATGTTAGCTTGATCCTTTATTATATAATTTTCCTAAGAAACTGAGTTCTTAGAAAATATATTCTCTTATTTTATAATTGGGTACTCCTAAACTAGTTCAGATAGGTTGGTAGCATGATCATCATATTGGGCTTCCAAATTTTGAATTTATTCATTGTTCAGATTTATTCCCTTATCATAATCTTTGAGTTTTTCTATCAATATAAAATTATTTTTCAGTTGTTCATCTTGGGAATCATTATTCTCCCTAGGATGAGTAGCCACAAAAACAAGACTTTTATTTAAAAAATTTATCATGTTGAAATCAATTTCATACACTTGGATTCAAATAACATTAGACCTATCTATTAATTGATATTTTGGTCAAAAAAAAATTTTCATGAAAAATTATTCTTTAGTTCATGAAATTTCTTCAACATCAGTTATTATAGCTTCACATGTAATGTCAAGTACTTTACTCATTCCAGAAGGGTCTTTGAATGAGTAAATAATTTTTTTATTTAATTCCTCCAAATTATACTTTATTACACTATTATTTTACTTTAACATAATCACACCCTTTCCATTGAATCTACCAAACCGAGGAATTACATCAGTCTTTTGATTCATTTTTGAGGTTATTTCCTTTTCCATTTTGTAATGATATTAAATCAGATACAAACATTAATTTCAAAATTACATTTAATCAATTTAGAGAAAAAGATGATAAGAGAAACCAATTCTATGATACCAATTATTAGTCCCGAAAGGGATTAGATACCCAAATAGGTGAATCCGGGTATTTATATTCTTTTCAAAATTATTCATTCCTCGTTGGATCCGGACCATTTTATTATGAGGGTCACTTATTTTAATATTTAGGGTTTATATTGTTATTATCTTTTCAATCTATATATGTTCATGATGTATAGAAATAAAGCAAGAATCAAATCACCAGGGAACAAAGATTTTTTACTTGGTTCAACCTCACAGGAATACTTTGTAGGAGAATACCATGGAAATTATCTAATGTACAAAATCCAGTAAATGTCACTTGCAATACAAGGTTTCGGGTAAGCCACTTTTATTCCCAGGCTCACTTTCTTATAAGATTTAGGGAAGGATCACTACTTCCCAAGGGTCACTCCCTTAGTATTTCCTTTGATAGATATGCATGTGGAAAGTTTTACCTTATTCATCTTCATTTCTCACTATTATGGATACGATTTATATATAGTTTATGGACAATTAGGTCTCTTAATCAATAATACTAAATGCATTCTTAATTCTATAAAGATGCACTGTTGAAGATAATTTTCGGTTTCTACTTCAATTCTATAATAACCCTTGGTTGAATCGATTAAAATTTCTATAAAACTAAAACATAGTTCTATTTACTATAGACACAACAATTACCTCATATATGTATCTAGAAAAATATCCAAGAGATGTCAAGCCTTTATTTCACTAACATAAATGTATTAGTGAATAAACATCTTCTCCAAATATAGTCAAATGGTGTAGGTCCTCTACCTTCTTCAACTTTTTCTTTATTGAGATATATTTCATAAACAATTTTTATTATTCAATGAAATTATTTAGAACCATTTTTAAAACCATGATCCACCTAGTGTGAGTGCTATATGAATTACATTTTCATTGTGGGATAACTTCACTTTACCGAATATCATTTCATTATGGATGGATGTAACCTCATGATATATATTTCATTATGAGCTAAAATGCCCCATCAAAAGCCTATGAAAACTAATTTTCCTTTGTGGTCTACCTACTTTATGAACTCAACTCCCTTTATGAAATCAACTCCATAGAGAATCACCTCCTTCATGGAATACTTCCTGGAATACATCCATTGAAAAATAAATTTTAACTCAGCCAACTTATTCCAATTATAATCTTCTCAGTTGAAATTATCTCTACAAAATAAGTTGATTTGAAGTCATCTATATAGTTAATGAAATAACAGAAAATATGTTAATCATATTTACTATTTACTTCATTATGGATTAACTATAACTATATACATTACTTTCTATGTGGTATTCATAGAGCAATAATTAATTTTTAGTGCCCCTTAAATCACCATCTTTATCACCAAATGAAGATCCCTTTGTAGCATCCTTTAATTTACCATCTTCATCAAAAAACAACAAGCTTCCCATGAGCTAGAATCCTTTACATTATTCTTAATTCACCACTTCCATCCGCATGTAATGGATTCCTTTTTGGTTCTACATACATCTTTTGTGGTGCACATATCATAGATTCAATGTTGTTAATATAATCATGAAAAACATAAAAAGATATGCAATCCAACTATTTTAAATGCTGAAATCCTTCCTTTTTAATAAAAATAAATTCTAATTTTGAGGCACACAAATTTGGAAATCATAGGGAAACTATACCAATTTCAAAAAATCTTCTTTAACAACACTAATCATATTGTAATGAGGTCAACTAGATTTTTCAAAAAACACAATCATACCAAAAACAACAACACACCATCATGAGGGAGTTTTTCCCAAAAGTTAATAAAGTATATTCTTAATAAGAGATAAAGTGAAGTATAAAGGTTATACATACTAAAACATAAATAGGTTTATAATTAGAATAACAGATATGTGAATTGATGAACTGTGTAAATAATTATAGATATTTATTGAGTTCCTTGATCACAATAAATTGAATGATCAATGGAAAATTACAGCCCTAAAAACCATAAATCTTCGATGATCAAAAAATCTATTTGATTCATTGGGATTGACTGAAATACGATAATATTGTTTCCAATATCATTTTCTATAATTTGAGGAATTATTTTACTACCTATGTAAATATTCTTAATTTATATGTTACTATCCCACAAACACAATTTCAATAATTCTTCGTTCTTAGACCAATTTCCAATTCATCACTTACTCTAAGAAACGAATATCTAAAATTAATTTTTTGATACATGAAACACTAAATTTCAATTATAATAGATTTTGAGATGCATAAAATATTGAAAAGACTCTCCATCTGTATCTAAATATTTTCCAAAAGAAATTTAGTTATCACAAGTTATAATAAATTAATATATCAACCCCATAAGTAACACCATTGGTTCATTATTATTATTTTTTAAATATATTAACTAATATAAATTTCATTAATGTTCATATTAACCCAAAAGGATATCAATACCTTTAAATTTATGTTTACAAAAAATAAATGTATTATTCCTAAAATAAATTTTCTACTAAAAATATAATTTTGATATCTATGAAAACTCAATAAATATATCACAAATTGGTTTTATTACTTAAAATATCAAAAGAGTGGAGACTAAGTTATTGATATTATAATCAACTATCAAAAAATATAGTTCTCCCCAGAGATTTCACCACTTCACTAGATGTAACAAAATAAACTTTAGAAGTATCATCTTATTTTACCGCCTCTTTTTTATTTTGAGAGTGATGATTTACACTTTGAGTATGTAACTTCAGACACACATTAGCATAATTTACTAATCCATTGTAGCTAAAGAAACATACCTGTTTAATGGATATCTATTATCTCATTCTTATATTGTTCAAGACACATTTTATTACAGTCACAAGCCATGTGAAAAAACATACAATTATGGTAACACTTTCTAGATCCTAACATACATTACCCAAAATGTATTTTAACACACTTGGCACATGTTTTGGGAACAACTCTTGAATTATAGGTTGGTTTTTACTCAATTTCCTTCCACCTTGATCATTTATTACTCTAGTCATCTCATGGAACATATGTTTCAGAAAAATCTATCTCAATTTTCTTAGTATAATGAACAACTGTCTTATAACATTTAAATTATAATATAAGAAATGTTCTTCATAATCACGATTTTAATAATGCGTACAATCTATTAATTTTATATCAAATTTATAAAATAATGCTTGGAACATATTTGGACAATATTTTGAAGGGCTCTTCATATACAACCATAGATTTATTATCTTTTTTCCACAATTACATGATATTTTTTTTGAATCATAAACATAAAAATCATAGATAAATATATCTGAAGGAAAATTTTCTTAAATGGTTCATATTCCATTTCCTCAAGAACATATTTCTCTAAGGTATTCTTAACCAAAGACCACCATCAATCAAATTTACCTTAAAAACGATAGATGAATATACTTACATTTTGAAGTACCAAACCTCCCATTACTTGAAATATCTACTCCAGGTAATTGATCCATCTTTTTCCTACAACTGTGTCAGCTGATCCATTTAATTATGGAAGATATTGCCTCATTAATTGATCCATTATAGATATTTTCCTTCATTTTATACCAGGGTACTATCCAGTATGGATACAACTACCATTTATTTCTTGTGTCAATTGATACATCACTAAAATTAACTATTATATTCTAATTGAAACTATAATAAAATATTGATTTAGAAGGATAATATATTTTTGTCAGCTTACTACACTAGATTACCTATTTCATCTATGTAAAACCATTCTAAATAGAATTGGTGTAGATGAAGCAACATAGAAATATTAAAGTTAGATATCATTTCAACTTAACCGTAAAGTAAAATGTTCCAAGGGCATGCTATTAAAACTCTCATAACCTCTATATTTGTATTAAATACCCTTTTATGACAACTATAAAGACCTAATATTAAAAATTAAATAATCTTGAATTTTATCTTAGTAATTCCTTCTATTATATTTGAGGTTATTATTGTGTTTAGATTTTAATATAATTTTACCAGATCTCATACATAAGAAAACCACAAAATACAAAGTGGATACATCCATTTAGTATCCATTTTTCAATAATATGAACTATTTAAAATAAATCATGAGTTATATCCATATAAAACACCCATGACATTCAAATTGATTTATTCATTTCCCTTATACATCTTCAAACCATGTGATTTTTTTAAATATTGGGATGAGTGAAAAATCTCTGTAAGTTATATAAAAAGAAAAGAATATTTTATTTTATTAAAATAATTAAAACCCATGAAATATTTTCTTCTAGAAAAATGTTCTTTGATTGAAATAAATTAAATATTTTTACATGAAAACACAAAAAAAGGTTTTCTTAAATAAATCCATTAAAACACATTTCAGTCAATGAAAACCCCTTTATGGTGACATGGATCATCATATTCACAAAACCCTTTTAATTGGAATAAAATTATGGTGAAATTCCAATATAATAATTACCCAAGTCATTGGAGAGATATAATAGATCTCACCTTTTATATAATCTATATCAGGCTCACCTTTTCTCATGATCTCTAATAGGGTTCAACCCTTCGTATAAGCTATATCTAGCACACCTATAAGCTATAATGGGGTTTAAACCTTCATAAAAGATATATTAGGACCACCCATTTCATATTATTTTCAATTACCATATCATGAGTAAAAACATAAATCATAAGAAATTTTAAAAACCATTTTAAACTCACATTAAAAAAAATCATAGATAAATATACTCATTTCTTTTAAAAACCCATTTATAATAGAAAAAATACATTTTTTTGAAAAAAATTTTTTAAAAGAGAAATACCTAAAAATGAATAGGGTATTTCTTCAAATTAAACATGACTAATTTAAATGGAAGATAGAAATAAAATAATGGTCATAGTGGTGGAAAATTCATTATTTTGTTTATAATAATTATAGAAAATTCTTGTTTTCATTTGGTAAAACAATAAATTAAAAACATGTAAAAATATTAATTTTGAAAACCTTTGAAAATAATGTAAAAAAGAGACCTAAAATGATGTTTATAAATATTTTATATCTATATAAAAAAATTTAAATAACCAATTTAAAAATAGAAACATGAACGTGAAATAGAGTTTGAAGTAAAATGTGAAAATAATATTAATTTACAAGAAAACTCTCTTGTCACATTGAAAATATTTAAATCATAATTTCCATGCAATAATAACATTAAAAAAACAACAAATACCATGAGCGAAGATAAATACAGGTTATTATATATCATATTAGATTTATACAAACAATAAATAAGAATAATGTTTCATAAAAACAAGATATGTCTCAATGAATATAAGTTGATATGAAGTCCCACATATTGAGTCTAATTCATCCTGGGTATCTCTTTCTTTTTTATCATCAGTTATCCTCCAAAGTTTTTCACTAAATGACAAAATTAGTTTAATTTTCCCCAAATTAAGGCTTTTAGGATTAGTGATGTAAAGTTAATAAATGATTTTTTAGTGGTTGGATGAGCTAAATGGATTGATATGTGTAAAGAAATGATGGAAGTGAATTCCATCTTATAATTGGGGAGGATAGTAATTATTGGAAGAACCAAAACATATTCACTATTGGGACATATAAATTAAATTTATATGCCTCAAAAATTGAATAATGGTATAGGGTAGAGTTGGTTTTGTTGAGACACACATCCACTACACAAAAATAAACACATTTGTATCATGTTGTTCCTTTGAATTTAATTTTTTAAATTTTAATCTTTTAGTATTTTACCACCGTAACATTTATATTTTTATTTAAATATGAAATTTAACCACTAGGAAGAATACTAAAATGAGTTTTATTTTATAATTTCATTGCACTTATTCTAAATGTCAAATCCAATTTATTAAATAAGAATCCCATGTGTGTGTAAAATTAATTTTAATAAACACATGTAATGCATAAAAAACTGTTTTGAAAAAAATCATGGTAATTAATCATTATGGTAAAATTTAATTTTAAATTATTAGATAATATAAATTACTATTATTCTAATAATTTAATAAATTTGTAAAAATTCAGGCTGCATAAGTTATATAATTTATTTTAAAATTAATTCTATTGACGTAGTGAGAAAATGAGTTTCTAGGAAAATATTTTTTTTGGAAAAGTTGATTCTATATTAACTATATAACTAATAATAATAATTATATTAAACTGAAATAATATTTAATAACATATAATATATATATTACATTTAAATAATTCTCTATTAGGTATTATTTTATTCAATTAAAATAGAGAAGCATTATGCATTTCAAAATAATTTTTAGAAAAAACACATTTAAACCCAAAAAAACTTATACAAAAAGAAAATATAAATTTTATTCAAAATAATTAAGTGTATTATATATAATCTCTTTTACTTCAAAAAAATATTCAATATATAAATGTACTATAAAATTACATAATATATTGAGAATAAAATATTTTAAATAAAAGTCTGTTTTTTTACTACTCTCTAAAAATTAATATTTTCTAAAAATCCCTAAAATATTTCCCAATGTATTTTTTGATATTATAATTAAAACAATATAGTTTATTTTTAAAAATAAATTATATAAAGGTTTCAAAATTAGTTTAAAAATAAGTTCATAATAAAAATGTTATAAAATGGCTTGAAAAAATACAGTATTAAGCTTAAAATTAGATTTATTATTATCTATTATATAGAGTAAACATAGGATAAATATTAAAAATTATATAGAATAAAAAATATATAAATTTCATTAATATAATCCATGAATATTGATATTTTAAATTTACTTGTATAAAACACATTTGTAGACATTAAAATACTTTTTCAGAAAAAACATTTCCACTTATTTTAAAAATGGATTTATTTTCAATTAAAATTAATTGGTCATAAAAGAATTCATTACATATAAATGTGTCAGACATATTTTCATAATTTATTAAATCTATTTCATTCCCTCCATTGTAATGGTGAGGTGAAAATTATAGTAATAATAATAATAATAATAATAATAATAATGAATTAATTTATTTAAACTCATTGTTTTATGTAATGAAATCTAAAATGAGTGTTTTATGTGACACAAGCTAACCATTGTGTTTCATGTTACACAAGATACACTCAATGTTGCATTTCATTTATTCTATCAAACACACTTTTCTTCTTTTAAAAATTGCAGGTTGTTTCACATCAACGATGGTTTAAAGAGAATTATTATAGATAAAAACTATCTAAATCAGTATATTATATATGTTTCAAATTCTAGAAAGGATAAATGGCCATCTAGTTAAATAAAACCTTTTAATTTCAACGTTGTCAGAAAACCCACCTAGGAGAATTAAACATAAAAGGGTAATATTTTTACACTATGAATAATGTGTATTTTACTTCTCCTTGAAATTTACATCCATTTAACACACCATAAAATATATTTAAAATATTTAATCACCCTTCTAGAGTTATGAATCTATTCCATATGAACACTCATAATTATATATAAAATTATCCAACCGTATAACCGTAAAATTAATGAACTTAGGAATGTTATTATCTAAATAATGCCTCAATTAAATGATAATAAAATAAGATAAATTGTTAATAATAAATCATATAATGTTTAACTAGGTTCGAAATAATTTGTTTAAAAATTATAATTTGACTATTCAGTATGTTAAGTGAATGTGAAAAATGAATTTAGATGTGAGGTAACAGAACTATTAAAACCAGCCTATTTTTTACCCAATGAATTATTTCTCTCTAACTCAATTTATATATTTATTTAAAATATTATAAATGTTCTAAATGTTTTATATATGTTTTATAAAAATATAGATATCTAATTATGCATTTATTTTATAGGGTGATACAGTAAACACTTTTATTTCTCAATACATTCTTAAAAATTAAACCTCATTAAGGGGATCTTTTCTATCCCTTAATATTTTAATGAAACATTATTTTAAATCATTGTATCAATTCAGGATATAATAAAATAAGAAATTTTTTAGTGTTTAATATTTTTTTCCTCCAATTTCAATGATAATTATATATTCTTTCTTTATTTAAAATTCTTTTACAGATTCCTTAAAAATCTATATTAAATATTCATTTCTATACCAAATTATCAACCCTTTCCCGTTAATTATGTTCCAATGAAATCCATATTTGAGTCTAATTTTATTGATTCAAATTTTAGTGTCAAAAATATTTAATTCATTCTTCTATTTGGAATCATTATGATATATCCTTTGATTATTCTTTAATGAAACATTATGTAGCCCATTACATTCCATTACATTCCATGATTATTTCTTATTTTTATGCATTCTATTTTATTCTCATACGTCAAACATATGTAAATGTAAATGTTGTAGTGGGTGAGAACATTTAATTCTCCAATGAATTGGGAAATTTTTTTATCTCCTGAGATGATATGAATGATATTATGATGTAATCCTAATCTATTATGGGAACCCGTCCACTATGTAATGATGTATCGACAATGAGGCTTGACTTATGTTTAGGAAGTCTTATATTATGATGTTTCAATATACTTATGATGTCATGATATTATGATCCTTTTTTGTGTCATTATTCTAAATAATTATTCATGAGACATTTATTTCATGATATAATGTATTTATATTTGAATCATATGTTTTTCAATGTTATAATGCTCAATACCTTATAGGAATTTGTATCTCACCCCTTTATTTCATGTATTCAATATGTTATCTAAAAAAATTTAGAAGTTCAAATTGATGTGGGATCACATTATCGAGTTTGAAATAAATATGATATATTTTAGATTCATGTAGATGTTTTATGAACCTAGTAACCCAAATACACTAGGACTATGAATCCTTGGGATGCTTTTATTAAATAATTATACATAAAACCATGTAATAACATGTGTATGAGTCTTGTGTATCTATAGGAATTTTATATAACACAATTTTATTAAGATAATTTTTATGAAATGATAATTCAATAGATATATTTCAATGATATTATTTTTCATTCAACACATAGCTAACTAGAAAATAGATTTATAGAGCATATAAAAACTAAATTTGAGATCAGTTTGATGAGTGAAATTAACTAATTTCTTGGATTCTAAATAACATAGATACTAGAAGGTAATTTATTAACTCAACATAAATGTTTCATTTATTCACATAAATGTTTTCATTTTAAAATTTCCTCATGTATTTGTACTCTTGTATATTCCTTTATAAAATATGAGATTAATGAATCGTTGAAACCAATGGATCATAAATTTATATAGGGATCATAATTTTTCAACATTAAATGAAAAATTGTCTAGAAAATATATACTATGTATGATTGGTATTGAGGTTCTGAGATAATATGTGGTTATCCTATCAAGAGGTAGTTACGTTGATTTTCAATTTTCTTAAAGGGACATTAGAACATCGAATTTTCTATTCTTCAGAAAAATTATATATTTTAAAGAGTTATTTCGATGTTGAGTTTAGTTATTATATAACGGATTGGATGATTAATTCATGAATAGGTCATGTAATGAATTAATATTTGGAATAATTTTCTAGTAAGAAGAAATAATCAGTCACACTTCCCACCAATGAAGCTGAATATGAAGCGATATGATGTTTTTTATGGTCAATTTCTATAGATGTAGCATAAAATCCAAAATTTTGGTCAATGCTTCACTTTAACATTAATTAATTGTCAGAAAAAATGAACTATTAATTTTTCTATGTACCAAAAATAGTCCACGAGTTTAAAACATAGATATAAGACACCACTTTCTTTGATAGAACACACAAAAATTAAATATTATTCATGAGTTTATAAGACATGTAGATAATATCACTAACAGTTTCAATAAACCATTAAATTATGATAGATTTTAATATATTAATATTAAAATCTATATGACTAATGCCTTTAATTTATATTTTACAAACCCAAACATTTGAAATCACCAAAAAAAAGGGGGAGGGAATTTTCTATATATATCAAACCATGTTAACATTTTATACAAGTACTTAATATCATCCAATAAATGCTAAAAAATTATTATTATATATATATATATGACATCTTATAAAAATAAACCTAACGTATGTTACATTGCTCATATTGTTATGATAATTAACTTTTGAAAGGTATCATTTAAATAGTGTTTTTACTATTATATAAAATCTTTACTTCGATGTTTACTTTAAAGGTATAAATTCCGATTCATTTTGTTTATATTTATGTAATTATTTTTATTCATATATGTTAACAGTTAATTGGAAATTAAATATCATATATATGAATTACTTATGTATTGACAACTAAGAATATTGGGTATTTTTCTTTCCATTTCAGATTTAGCTTCAAAATTTTACTAACTCCTTAAAAAGGTAGAGTTTGATTTTTGATGAATATTTTATGGGGTTTTTTATATTTTTAATATTATTATGAACTATAAATATGCTTTTATTATAACTTATCAATTCTACATTTTTTTTGTAAAAAATCTATAAAAACTAATGGTAACATTTAAAAGGGATTTTTTTTCTTTTAAATAAAAGAATACGCTTCCCTTACTTATTTTATTCTTGATCTAATTTTTATTGAATTTAGGAGAGAGATTTTGTATTTATTCCATTTCATGAATAAAGAGATGTTATTCCCCTGATAAGGAACCGAAATTTAATGCAAATGATTTTACTCTTATGAATTCATTATAAATATCAATGGAGAGTATGTTTTAATGGTAGTTATGATAAGGTCTTTGATTTTATAAGATTAAATATTTTATAAACCATAATTTTTATTAATTAATTTCTTCTATATGATGTTAATTTAAAAAAAATCATAAAGGGGGATAAATTAGCGAAATGTTATGTTTTACATTCTTTTACTAAGGGGTATAAACTAGATATCTACAGTCAATTTTTCTTTATTTATTTTAAGGGGATATTTTTTTGTTAATATCCCTTTTTGTTTCTTAAATGGTATATTTTAGTCTCATGGTTGTTATATCCATGGGATATTTATTGAATTCTTCATGATTTTTTTCGTTTTTAATTTTTTATAAACATACCATTTCATTTTTGTCTTCTATTTTATAACACGATATAGATTGTTGTGGCGAATGAATGTTCAATATCCTTTTTTTAAATTACAATACAATTCATATTTAATTTAATTTAAATGATTCATTTTTGTTACATTTTATTTGTGTATACTGTGACATCAAATTTTTTGTTTAGAGGAATTAAGAGATTCATGATTGAGCAATGTGGTCAATATCGTTCAGATGAAACTCTAGTACGATATAGTCAACGTGTAAAATAGATACATGATTGATAAATGTGGTCCTAGTGACACTATAATTGGATATAGTTTACGTGGTTCTTTTTTAATATTATATATGGATTTATATGAGATATATCAGATATGTAAATGTCGATATTTTATGAGTGTGGTTATAATGATCTTGGGAGTAGCTTTATTAGGATTGATCATCAATATGTTAACGATTGTTGATTCTTTACAATATTTATTATCAATATACATAGAAAAAATATTTCAATGAGGCTGTATAACTACTTAGGATGACCATACCGAGTATTATTTAATAGAAAAACAATTACACTTGTGGGTTGTTTAACTTATATCCATGTATATCAAAAAAATTATTCGGTGATTCGCCTTCGAGGATGGATATAGATAGTTTATTAGGTAGAAAAGACTTTGGGGCTTATATTGGGGTAGTAACACTCTTTTCATCAACATTTTTATATAATATGTGAGATTGGGGAGTTAACATATCAATATTTAGGGATGTTAAATATTTATATTAGTGTGTTAATATATAATTTCATGTTAAGAACATTTGGAGTTTTGTTGTGATACTTTAGAAAGATATTTACTAAATAAATATTGTTTATATAGTTATAAAATAGAACATTGAAAAGGATATGGGAGGCTGACATATTCCTTAGATTGAATTTTGACTATTATAAATAACTGAGACATTAGTATGTGAACAATTATTGTAATGTAGCTGAAAATTCATCATGTAGAATATCCATCATTATTATATGATTTTATGTATTATTTAATTAAATTATGGATAACCTACAGGGAAGAAGATGTCATAAGACCAATAAATGTTATGAGATCAAGATTGAGATGTTTCTTTGTGGGAAATGATATGAATTTACCATGAATATGGTGTTAAATTATTCATCATTGTTCAAGATAAACGATTATATATAGAAAATAAATAATATGTTATGTCATATGTATAGATAATGTATTCTTGGATATTTGAAAAAACTCACATATTAGTCCTTCTATATGGTGGTATAAGATTATTATAGAATAACATTAAAAATAATCAATGAATTATGAATTTATGTCCTTTGTTCTAGGTCTTTATTAACCCATTAAATTTTTTATTTCATAATATTTAATATTCTAAATACTTATTTGTGAAATCAATAATTGTACCACTGTGTTTTTTCTAATTATACTTTCACATGCATTCTATTATATTGTGTTGAATATTTTATAATTATAGTATTGTAGTGGAATTATAGTGGATATTAGAAGATTTATCATAGTTGTAAATTTATCAATAAAAAATATCTCATAATGGAATTATTATTGGAAAATAGATATGATAAATTCCTTGAAAGTAAATTAATCCCGGAATATATTCTTAGTTTATGGATAAGAAGACTGCCTATATGAATGTGTTATGGTACCAATCATTTAGGAAATGATTTTCTATTAATTGGTGATTTTGTATTGATTAGGAATTTATAATTATGATTAGTTATAGTATTATAAAAAATGAGTTTTCAGTTTTTTAATAGCATTATTTGTGTCAGTTTTTT
Source organism: Viscum album (assembly GCA_963277665.1). NCBI lineage: Eukaryota > Viridiplantae > Streptophyta > Magnoliopsida > Santalales > Viscaceae > Viscum > Viscum album. Next base: position 636,599,933 of record OY728119.1, read on the forward strand.
ATTTTTAGGTTATACTATGGTTTAGACGAGCCTACGTGTGCTCATCTATACATGACAATGACCATTCAGTTTAGAGGTGGTAATATGGTTCCCGGTAAAAATTTATTTGTTTTTATACAGTGATTAAAGTATGTATGTTTGGATACAATATCCCTTATATAGTAGCATCAACAATATAGAGATGATCAAAAATAAACAATTATTAAAAATTTTATTCAATCCCTATTGACCAAATTTGTAAATAATTAAATTTTTTATATGTTTAGAATGAATTAATTTTTTTTGGAATCATTGGGTGTTATGCATGATTGTGATATTATAAAAGAAGAGTTCTATTTTGGGATTTCCTTTGATAGGACATTATAATATGTCAAAATGAAAAACAATAAGGAAAGAGTAATTCAGTTGTGTTAATAACCAATAGTTATTATCATGTGCTGGTGGTAATTTCTAGGTGAATGAAAAATATTATTTTATGAGTTTTATTTATTTATTTTGGTGTTTAATCAAGGATATTATCAAGACTTTTAAACTTTATTTCCTAGGATTCAGAGATAATCCAAGAAATTAGGAGATGATTTTGATACTTAAAGAGGTGAGGGATGAATATTCAATGTAGTTTTCCATGATAATTTAATTATTCATTTCCTTCTAGAATTTAATTATTATAGAAAATTTTATTTTATATTTTATATGAAAAAATGTAATGTGTCTACTTATCAATGTAGTTTATTTTTTTCATTACTACAAATGTAGATTTATAACATACCTTTATTTCTTATAAGTCACTTACCCTTAGAGAGGGGATTAAGGGGGGGAGGGAGATAAATTAATACTTTTAAAGAACACATATATTATGTTAACCCAATATTCTAAAATTTTGGAATTTTAATTAGTTTTCTACTTACCCAAAACGATAAGATGGATTTTTATGTTTCATTTTTGGGTTTATATTGATGATTTTTTGTGAATGGATAATGAGATTGTGGTGAGATTGCCTTCATAAAGCAATTATGGTAATAATAAATGTTCTTATTACAAGAACCTCAGTATATAATTCCCTCTACAGATCATTACATTTTTATAATACCCTATTTTATTGTGAGGTGTAACACTATGACACTAAAAATCCTCACTATAATGTTGAGTTTTGAGTAAAACTTGGGATTAGGGGGAGTTCTATGTGCTAATATAAATATCATCTGAGAATTGTCCTCTACAGTGGTTCCTCTTAAATCCTGGAGTTAGTTATTCAAAGAGGAAAATGTTGTGTAATGAGGGATGGAGGTACATTTAGGTAGTATTAAATAATAGGTGATGAGTTCGAATAACATATGTAATCCTAGGGGTGTAGGGAATTTCAGAAATCGGTTTCTAACAATCCATAGGGATTTAAAAGTGTAATACATTGAGATTTTATGGGAATGATTATTTTTATTTTCTTTGATGTATTGTGGTGTAATATACACCAATATTAGCTTGCGCTATATGCAACATCGTATTAGCTTGTATTAAATGCAGTACTGACTTGGATTTCATTACACGTAAAAGAGGCATTCCTCAATAGCTTGCGTTGCACACAATATCAAGTATCACTAAAAAATATATTATTAAAATATTACAATTTAATGGGAATTAAACCAGACATTATGAATATTATTAACCATATTTTTAATTTTAAAAAATTAAAAATCATTTTATGTATTTTCAAGAACATGATATAAGAATGAATTGAAATTTTTACATTAAAGAAATATTTTTTTTTCAAAAAATGGGGTGTTGGCGCCTTTTAATGGAACATCCATTTTAAATCTTGATTTTTACATGTTTATAATATAAATTTAATAAAATAAACTTTTAATTGGGAATAGGGATACAAAATTTTACTTTGGATGAATTTTTGATATTTTTATTGTAACTTTAATATTTTGATGAATGGAAAAAATGCTAAATTTTAATTGAAAACAACTTTTTTTCATCGAAATAGTTTATATGGTTAAAATATATTATTTAATGGTTTTAAAATATAATTAGAATATATTTTAATATTTTAATAAATTTTAAGTCATTTTTATTAATTATACATTGAATTCATGTTTAAAAACATTTCAGTCTTTTAGAATGTTTTAACTTTTAATCCAAAAACATTTTTTATGAAAATGATATTAATTTTAAATTAATTAGTGAAACTTTTATGTTTTTAATTTTTAATAAGGGATTCTATATTTTGAATCCGCTGTTTCAAATTATGTTAACAAGGTTGTTTTATTTTGGGACTTATGAATAGTAACATTGTTAAATATTATTATAGTTGAAGGTAAATTAAGTAATTATAGGTAAAAATAATATAATAAAATTACATTAACAATTGTAAAAATCCCATTGGATGAATAAATTTGACCATTATCATTTATTTTTAGAAATGGAATAACTTAATGGCCACTTACATATGAATATGACATGAATATAAAAAAAATAATGTATGTGACAAAATGTCACACTCTAATTTTATATGTGTATATTAAATTTAATTTTGGGATTAATAGAGAATAAAATGAATTATTGGTAGTATTTGGAAATATAATATAATTACCTATATCATAGAAATTTATTTATAATTTTTAGGTACTAAATAATTATCATTAAAGATGACTCAATAGTGATGGAGATATTATTTTATCAATAGGAATATAAAATAAATGATATTATAAATAGTAAAATAAATATAATTTGAGTGAATTAATATCATCCACTAATTTTATGGATTTATTTGACATGTTATTATGGTTTAAAATAATTTTTAGAATATATATCTATGTTATGATATTTATAAAATGTCAATTAATGAATAGTGTCAAAATTGACACTATTGATATTTTAAATAAATAATATTTTATTAAATTATAAAAAATTCATAAAAATATAACATTCGGCCAAAATAATTGGGATAATGTAAAATATGTCACCAATGGTCCATTTACGGCTCCTTTGGCATTTTAGAGTTGCTATATTAACCAATAGTAAATAAAAAAAACCTTTCCCTTGTAAGAGATAAGGGAATTAATTACAGGTAAATAAAAATTATAAGATTTAAAATGTCACGTCTCGTCCACCGGGACCCGTGCCGTGACTACCCCAAGCCCTCCATCCATAGGCCGGGGGCAGGCGACTAGCACCAAAGGCGTAGTTCCCTAAAACTAGGAAGGAATTTTCATTATAACTTGTAAACGAACACAACAGAGATCAAAAATAGATACAAAAAACTAGGTAAACTGTATAACAAAAAAGTGCTGAAAAGTAAAGGGGTCCGAAATACAAGCCCAACTGTAATGTACATGGAACTAGAAATACAAGTACAACTAATGAAAGGGAAAAACAGCTATTGGGTCGTCCCCTAAGATTGCAACATGAAGGGTAGGTATATATAGTCTCCTCAGCACTCCATGTTTATCAGTATCCTCAGTGTACTAACTCATCGTAAGGTCCAACTCCGGGTATTGTCCAGTCCAGGTACTCTCAGCCTAAGTCAGCGATGTCCGTCGTCTACAACCAACACAATGAGGTGCGGGCATAACCTGTACAGGGGTGAGTATAACGATACTCTATTGGGACCCTGAGACCCTCAAGGTCTCACAAAATCCAACATGGATAAACCACAGGATAATAAGTAAATAGATAACCCAACTTAGGTATATGGACATACATATACCTAAGTTATCAAGTAATCCACATCAACCATGAGGTAAACACAAAAGTTACTGACTCAACTCAACCTGGATTTTTATTCACATTACAGAAATCACGATAGCTGGAGAACTCCTCCACTCTAGAGTACAGTAGACCTTCCCCGGACACCATGTCGCTTCCCACTAACCTTGGATAGCTGAGGTACTCCTCCTGTCGAGTACCGTGGGTCTGCTACTTCACCACAGCGCTCCCCTCTGTCGGTCTTCCACCACAACCAGGTGCTCCCCCTAATATCCTACAGAGGTACTCCTCATGTAGAGTACCACAGGACTGCCACCACAACCAGGAACTCCTCCACCTTGGGTCTACCACGACACCAAGGCACTCCCCACTGGGCTAGTCGAGTCACTCCGAGTCAATCGGTCAGTAGTTGTCATGTCTCATCCAGCTACTAGGTCTCCGCACTCTGCTTGCTCGTCACTAGAAGGATCTTCTCCATGAGATACTGGTAAAAAGTCCAACTGTCATGAAGTCCCATGAAGAAGTATCTCAACGGTGTGTCGCATCATAGAGGTCTCAACACAACAGATGACATGTCAATCAAACGCCAGGTCTGTGAGTTATTAGCCTTTTAGTGCCGGGGGCCTTGTTGGATTCGTGCATGATCCAACATGACCGTATCTTAACTATACCCCAAAATCCAATGGGGTATACTCAAAGGGACCTCCATTTTCCAATATTACCAGAGGTGCTGATGGTTAGTTAAACAGACATCTGGTGCCAAAGATATGACCAAAAAAATGTAAAGGGTCGGTAGTAGGCTCGGGTCCAGTAAGACCCGGTCGGTTTGACCCAGTCGGACTGACCCGGCCTGACCTAGATTGGGTCGACCCATTGGGTTTGTCCTAGCCTATTGGGTTCAGCCCGGAGTGCCGTGATGGGTGTGGGATGCTGTTTTGGCTCAGGCACCGCGAGGGGAACGACTCGGGCGGCTAGGTCGGGATGGCCGGCTCGGCCGGATGCCGCGATTGGCACGGATCGGGAGGCTCAGTAGTGTAGGCAGGACATTGGTGGGCGCCCATGTGCTGGGAGGCCAATGGGAGGTGGGGAGCTGGGATGCCAGTGGCGGCCAGGGGGGCGGCGGAGCAGGTTTGGCTGAAGCACCGTGAGGGCAGTGCGGGTTGCGGAGACTGCGGGTAGTACAGTCATTACATGTCACCTTCGTTTCCCCATCGTTCATTACCATGCCAAAGAACATCAGAAGAGAGATCGAAATAGGGAGTCAGTTCATGTTAGTTTGGATCCAACCCTCCGTGTTTATGGTGGTAGCAAGCGGTTCAGAACCTTCTTAATTTTCAAATAATTTTCAAGAAAAGAAGAGAGAAGAATAACACCCTTCATCTTCTCGAAAATAAAATTTCCCAAACCGCAAGGTAAAATTCCCAATGATACATTTTTTAGAAGTTAAAAAAATATAAGAATAATATCATATTCAAATAAAACCCCTACTTGATCTTTGTTCATCGACGGAGTCATGGGGAAGAAGACGGATTGTTGGGAAAAGGCGGACGTCGCCATCATCAGCATTTTCCTCAATCATCGGTTTGTGTGCTGGCTCGTTAAAGTCATAGACGTCTTACGTCGATGGAGGTTCTATAGAAGAAAGTTGAAGATGATCCTCACCACATTCTTTTCTGGAAGAACACATTCTTCATTCTTTGTTAGTGAGCGATTTTTTCCCAAAGCTCTCTTCTCTCCAAAGTTTCACCAAGATGAATATGCCAAGATAAAATAACAGATTATGTTAATCTATTATTTAATTGTTGGCTCAAAATTGAAATGGGTTAAACAATTAATTGAAAGTGTTGGCTCAAAAAATTAATGATGAGGATTTAGAATAATTATGTGTTTGGGAAGTTGAAGAGGACCCCCTACACTTAATGGAAGATTGAGGGTTTCTCCCCATCAATGGGTAGTTTCAAGGGGTTAAAAACCCAGGTGCTCACTACCATAATAAACATGAAGAGGATGTTAGGTTCAGGTGGGCCCCACCACCATAACCCCTCATAGGTGGTTATGGTGTGGTGGTCCCCACTTCCATCTTCCACATGGAGGATTTAACCAAAAAAATAAAAATAAAGCTACACAACTTTATTTTTATTTAATTATTTCACTAAAAACCCAAAAAATATATTTTATTCTCGACCTAGTAATGTCGAGGTGAAAGTCTCCTTAATGGAATACCAGCACTGCGAGTTCAAAGGTGCCCTCAAATTTCAATTCCGAGCACCAGTTCAAGAGTTATAAAAACCCACTCGTATGTTTCCTCAACGTACCTAAAAAAACATTAGAAATTTATTCTGGGCAAACCAGGCTTCAGAATCAAGCACCGTCAATTTTCAGAGACTTTTAAAATTCCCATTTAATTAAAAAACATTACATGGAAATTCCTGGTCTTTAAATTCTCCTCAACTCGAGGCTCTATGTCCCTGGAAGCCACAAATTATAACTAAGGGAAAAAGTGGGGGTAATGAGCATGCATCAGAGCCTCCCACTCCCATGTGCTCTCCTAGAGGTTCATGTGATGCCAGAGAACACGCACCAGAGGTATCAACCATCCACCTAGGACCCTCTCCTTTCAATACTCAATCTCCATTGGAACCACTATAAAAGTATCCCCATCATCGATGTATAGCTCACCATGGTAGATGATGTGAGAAGGGTCGTGAACGTGTCTCTTTAGCTAGGATACGTGGATGACGTCATACACATAGTGGAAATGAGGTGGGAGTGGAAAGTGTAATGCCACATCACCAACTCAGATGAGGACATGAAAAGGTCCGATGAATCTCGGAGATAACTTGCCGTCTCGGCCAAATCTTTGTAAACCTCATTGAGGTGAGAACCGCAGAAAAATGTGGTTTCCATCCTCAATCTCCATAGGTCTCCATCTCTTGTCAGTATATGACTTCTTCCTACTCTATGCAGTCTTCATCCCCTCCTGGATAATCTGTACCTTCTTTGTGGTAGTCCGTACCATCTCTGGTCCCACGAGTGCTGACTCCCCTAGGTCAGTACAACACAGAGATGATTTGAAAGGTCGCCCGTATAACACCTCAAAAGATGTCATCCAAATGGAGGAGTGATAGCAGTTGCTATATGTAAAATCTCCCAATGGTAAGTGATCCTCACAACTACAACTGAAGTCAAGGACAGAAGAACGCAACATATCCTCGAGGGTCTGAATGGTCTGCTCGGTCTGACCATCTGTCTAAGGATGTAAGGCGGTTCTCGAATGAAGTCGCATCCCAAAAGCATTCTGCAACCCATTCTATAGTCGGGAAGTAAATTGTGCGTCATGATATGAGACAATCAATAAAGGTACTCCATGTAGCTACACAATCTCATGCATGTAAAAGAATCCCAAGTTCTCTACTAAACCCTGCTCTCTGATCCATAAGAAGTGGGCCAACATGGTGAGTCGGTCAACGATCACCCAAATAGAGTCATGACCTTTGGATGTACGTGTATGTCCTACAATAAATCCATGTATATCTCATCCCACTTTAACTTTGTAACCTCTAATGCCTGAACCAGGTCTGCTGATACATGATGCTCCGCCTTCACTTGATGACAAGTGAGGCATCATGAGACAAACTCTACAACAAACTTCTTCATTACTGGACACCAATTCTATTGTCGGAGATCCTGGTACATCTTCGCCATTCCTGGATGTACCACTAGAGTGGATGTGTGTAAATCCTTCAAAACATCCTCATGGAGTGACATTGGTACCGTGGTACGTCCTCTAAAGAGGATGATGTGCTCCCCACCTTTAGAAAATCCATCAGGTGCCTACCCTGTGGATATCTGAGCACACCATGTCTCGTAATCAGTGTTTCCATGATGTGCCTCCCTAACTTGATGAAGAAGTGGGGGAGTGATTGTAGGAGACTGAAGGAAGGCTTCTTCATCTCTGTCCACAAAGGATATCTGTAAAGTAGCCAGCTACTCTATCGCCTCACCTAGCAGCTCTATAACAAATCTCTTATTGAGTGCATCTACAATAACGTTCCCCTTCCAAGGAGTACAGACTATCTCAAAGTCATTGTCCAGGGGGAACTCAGGCCAATGTCGTTGTCTTAGTTTCAGGTCCTTCTGAGAGAAGATATACCTGAGACTCTTGTGATCAGTGTACATGGTAAAATTATTTCCCATCAGATAGTGTCCCCATATCTTCAAGGTGAAGACCACTGCTACTAACTCCAGGTCATGGGTAGCGTAGTTCTGCTCATGGTGTATTTGTTACCGAGAACTATATGGGATCACTACTTTCCCCTGCATTAGGACACATCCGAGTCTGGTCCATGATGCATCTCATTAGACCACGTACCCTAAACCTTTCTCTAGAAGCCTCAAGATGGGGGCACTAGTCATCCTCTTCCGTAGCTGCTGAAATCTCTGCTGGTGTCTCTCTGACCACACAAAGGGTTTACCCCTCTTCATCAAGGGGGATAATGGGGCTGAAACTTTGGAGAAATTTGGCACAAATCTCCAGTAATATCCTGATAAACCTAAGAAACTCCGTACCTCTGTCACACTCCTGGGTGGCTCCCAAGCAAGTACCAACTCAATCTTCATTGGATCCACTGAAACTCCAGCCTCCGATATGACATGTCTTAGAAAGTGAACCTCTCAGATCCAAAACAGGAACTTCAGAGCTTACCATAAATATGGTGCACTCAGAGTGTGTCCATTACTACCTAAAAATGGTAGGAATGCTCCTCCTCAGTAGTCGAGTAGATCAGAATGTCATCGATGAAGAGTATGACAAAGCGATCAAGGTACTGGTGAAAGATAATGTTCATGAGTCCCATGAACACTGCTACATCGTGGGTTACACTAAATGGAATAACCAAGACCTTGTAGTGCCCATACCAACAACTGAAGGTTGTCTTCTGCACATCCTCATCATGAACTCTGAGCTGGTGATAGCCTGATCCGAGATCTATCTTTTAGAACCACTGTGCTCCCTTAAGCTAATAAAAGAAGTCATCAATCCTCAGGAGTGGGTTCATGTTCTTCATAGTCACCTAGTTTAGGCGCTGCTAGTTGACACAAATCCTGAAGTTCTTATCCACCATCTTGGTGAACAGAATTGTGGCTGCCCAGGGAGAAACACTGGGCCGAATGAATATGTTACCCTACAAGTCCTCCAGCTATAACGATAGCTTGCGAAGCTCTGCGGGAGCCATCCAATATGCTGGATAAGATATTGGTGTCGTCCTAGGGTACAAGTAAATGTAAAATTCCAACTCTTTTTGCGGAGGTAGACCTGAGACATCATTATGGAAAACATCCGTGTACTGGTCCACCACTACAGGATAGCTTGGAATCTGCACATCAACTGCTCTGAGGGTAAGGTAGGACAACTGATGAGTGATCGGCTACACCCTCCTCCGGGTAAGTCTTTCCTATGCTAAAAAGGCTCCCTTCTCACCAGTGAAGGTAAACCTGGTCCCATCCATGCAGACACACCAAACATTACACCAAATATAGTCAATCTGAGCATGGACTGTAGAAAACCAGTCCATACTCAAGATGACATCGTAAGGCCTCGACACCACTACTAAGAGATCCCAGTCAAAGCTCTCACCTCCTAGAGTAAGCTCGCACTGCTGTAACCAGTGAATAATTGTCGAATATGATTTCGTAGGAGTCTCTCTCCGTAAGGATCGAGTCAATGGATCCATTGAAATCTCTGAGCTCTGAACAAGGGAAGTGGAAATGAAAGAGTGATTGGCACCTGTGTCTGTAAAAACTGTAGCTATGGTGGAGTAAACACATATCATACCTCGAATTATATCTAGAGTGACATTATTATAGGCCTCAGCTGCCTGGAGCTAAGCTCTTGCCTATCCACATGTTCCCAGTGGTCGGGGTGGACCTCCTGGTGGTTGTGGTGGTGGTAATACCTTGTAACGTCGCCCACCGCCAGTTGTATGACCAGCTCCTCTACCATGTCCGCCTGCGCCCTACGGACCACCTCAATCAAATTTTTGTCTCTTCCTGGGCGGTCCATCGACAGTCTTCTGATCATCTAAACAGTGGGCCAGATAGTCACGATCCAGGTTACCCTGCCCACCGCATGAGGAACACTTCCCACTCCTGGAATGTATGTCTCCACTCCGGGTGCCCCGCACAACCGATCCTGAGCCATGTGGTCGTCCACCTATAGGTCTAGTCTTTTTGAACCTTTATGAAATATGTATGATATCTACTGAAGAAGACTTCGCTACGTGTTAGCTGGTGGTGGATCTCGCAGCTAGAGAAAACTCATCAAGGAAACCATCCACTAAGAGGGCTCTCTCTAACACCCCTGCCTGCGTTGGGATATTGAGTAAGATCACTGAAGCTCTGATCTTCCACCTGAGTCCATACTCGAAGGTCTGAGCCCTGAAGAAAGGGTCTCATACTCTATCAGTGGAGTAGTGTGAGAGGTTTGTTATCCTCTCTGAGTACTGAGGTACAATCATGCTTCCCTGCTGCAGAAGAAGTAACTCCAATATGTGCACTGCATGAAGAGTCACTGGGACATACTCTGCCCAAAACAGGCCCTCAATGTCTACCTAGAGAAGTGTCATCTCGTCGTGGACTTGGAGCATCAAGCTGCACCATCTGCCCACTACTTCCTGTAGAAGGCTGGCAGGATAAATCACTACGAGGTCTGCTGGGGTCCCTACCAGTAGGAAAACTCTCACCACATCCTCCAGCCAATCCTCGCCTGCCTGTGGGTCCGTCTCTATTTTGAACCTGGGTGGCCTCTGGCACTGGAAATCATGCAACATTCTCAAGCGGCGTGCATCATCTGTTGTTGGGGATGGTGGAATCAGTGGCTCAATGGTAAGTGGTACCACTGGTGCCTCCACTGGAAAAGGGCCATGCACCGAGGCCTCATCGCTCGGTGGGCTATCTGTGTGTACAAATATCGGGACTCTAATTGGTAGTCCATGCGGAGGCATCATGAAAGAAAAAGATGTCACATGGTCAAAATATTAAACCTAGTGAGCTGACCTGGTTGAGCTGACATAAATAGAACTTTTGAAAACAGACACGTAATCAGTGTTTTCGTGCACTGAGTTGGAAATCAGAAGTCATGGTCATGGTGTATGGATACATCGACCGCCGCACCAACACTGGACTCCCTGAATTGAAAACCACACTCACTATACATAACACTATTTCTTCATAGAAAAGATCAGAGTACTAAGTTCTATAGTAGAATAGACTCCTTTGATACCAATTTGTCAAGACCCGTCCCCCGGGGCCCATGCTGTGACTACCCCAAGCCCACCATCCATAGGCCAGACACTGGAAACTAGCAACAAAGGCATAATTCCCTAAAACATGGAAGGTATTTCCTTTATAACCTATAAATGAACACAACATAGCACTCAACTGGATACAAAACACTACATAAACTGTATAAAAAAAGTGCTGAAAAGTAAAGGGGCTAGAAATACAAGCCCAACTGTAAAGTACAGGGAACTATAAATAAAAGTACAAATGAAGAAAGGGAATAATAGATACAGGGTTGTCCTCCAGTATTCTTACCTGAAGGGTAGGTAAAGATAGCCTCCTCAGCACTCCACGTCTTTCAGTCTCATCCATGTACTGACTCGTCATAAGGTCCACCTCTGGGTACCATCCAGTCTAGGTACTCTCAGCCTCATTCAGCACTGTCCGTCATCGGAAACCAACATGATGAGGTGTGGGCATAGCCCGTGTAGTGTTGAGTATAACGATACTCAATAGGGACCTTGAGACCCTCAAGTTCTCACAAAATCCAACAAGGATAATCTATAAGGCAAGAAATCAAAAGATAAAACCACTTAGGTATATTCCCATACATATACCAATGTCATCAAGTAATCCATCTCAATCATGAGGTAGACACAAAAGTTACTGACTCAGCTCGACCAGAATTTGTTTTTCACATTATCAAAACCAAGACTATTGGAGAACTCCTCCTCTATTGAGAATAGTGGGCCTGCCGCAACCCCATGTTGCTTCCCACTAACCTTGTATTGCTGTGGTACTCCTCATGTTGAGTATCATGGGTCTGTTGTGTCACTAAGGCACTCTCCACCGTGGGTCTGCCGCCACGACCAGGCACTCCCCGAAATAGCCTGCAGAGGTACTCCTCCTGTCGAGTACCGCGGGTCTACCGCCACAAAAGAAGCTCCTCCACCGTGGGTCTCCCATGGAACTAAGTTTCTCCCCACTGGTCTTATCGAGTCTATTAGAGTCAATCAGTCAACAATCATCATGTCTCAGCCAGCTACCTGGTCTTCGCACTCTGACCGCTCGTCACCGAAGGGATTCGCTGCACAAGCTACTGGTCAAAACTATAACTGTCACTAAGTCCCACTAAGAAGTATCTCAAAGGTCCGTCACATTATAGAGGTCTCAACGCAATAGATGGTGCGTCAATTGGACGCCCGGTCTATGAGTTGTTAGACTTTCAGTCCTGGGGGCCCAGTTGGATTCATGCACGGTCCAACATGACCGTATCTTAACTATAACACAAAATTAGTTGGGTATACTCAAAGGGACCGATATGTTCCAAGATTACCAGTGCCGCTGATGGTTCGTGAAACGAACGTCCGACGCCAAAGATATGGCCATGAGAAAGTAAAGGGTCGGTAGTAGCCCCGAGTCCGGTCCAACCCGCTCTGACCAACCTGGTGGGTCTGAACCAGAGCATTGGGAGGGGCGAACCGTTGGTTTTGGCCTGGCTGCTGGGCCCAGCCCAGTAGGGCGCGAGGGCAGTTCGGCCCGGAGGGGGCCACGTAGGTGGCACGGCCCGGTGGCGTGGAGCCGGTTCGGTCTGGAGGGTCGTGAGCAACGCGGGGGGCTGACTCAGTCGGGGCGCCGCGAGGGGCGTGGCTCAGGCAGCTTGGTCGGATGCTGTGAGGGGAGCAACTCAGGCAACACAGCCTGGGAGGCCGGAGGTGAGCGGGCGGCCGAGAGCCGGGAGGCCGGCGATTGGCTGGGAGCTAGGAGGCCAGCGACGACCAGGTGGCTGGCTGCTTGGTCCGACAGGAGGCCCAGATCGGCCTAGGGTGGCAGAGCCGGTTCATCTGAAGCACCGCGAGGGTGGCACGGGTTGCGAAGACTGCGGGTAGCGCAGTCGTTGTCTGTTACCTTCATCGCCTCATTGTTCGTCGCCATGCCGAAGAACCTCACAAGAGAGATCGACGGAGGGAGTCGGACAATGTTACTTTGGCACACAACCTCTAGGTTTAGGGTGGTAGAAAGTGGTACAAAACCTTCTTGTTTTTCAAGTAATTTTCATCAAAATAGGAGAGAAGAATAACACCCCACATCTTCCCGCAAATAAATGTTCCCAACCAGTGAGTTAACATCCACAATGATACTTTGTTTTAGAAGGGAAGAAATATAGTAATAGTATCATATTCAAATAAAACCAATACTTGATCATTTTTCATCGACAATGTTTTCGGGAAGAAGACAAATTTTTAGGAAAAGGCGGACGTTGATGTTGTCTGTGTTTTCCTTAATCGTCATTTTCTGCACCGGCTCGTCAAAGATTAAGACGTCTTACGTCGATGGAGGTTATGAGGAAGAAAGTCAAAGACACTCCTTGCCGTCATTCTTCGCTAGAAGAACTCATTCTTCGTTCTTCGTTGGCTGGAGATTTTATCCCTAAGCTCTCCCCTCTGTAAAGTTCCACCAAGATTTATATGCGATGCCAAAATATTATATGATGTTTATCTATTATTTAATTGTTGGCATAAAATTCAAATGGGTTAAAAAATTAATTAAAAGCATTGGCTCAAATAAGTAATGAAGAGGATTTGTCATAATTAAGTGTTAGGGGAGTTGAAGAGGTTTCCCTACACTTAATGGAAGTTTGAGGGTTTCTCCCTATTACTGGGGAGTTTTAAGGGGGATAAAACCCTGAGTGGTCCCCACCATAATAAACATGAAGAGAAGGTTAGGTTCAGGTGGTCCCCACCACCATAACCTCTCATGGGAGGTTAAGGTGTGGTGGTCCCCACCTCCAACTTTCACATGGAGGATTCAACCAAAAAAATAAAAATAATGCTACACAACATTATTTTTAATTAACTCTTTCACTAAAAACCCCAAAACTAACTTTTATTCTCATCCCACTGCCGTTGAGGTGAAAGTCTTCTTAAGTGAATATCGGCACTACAAGTTCAACGGTTCCCTCAGATTTCAATTCCAAGAACTGGTTCAAAAGTAATAAAAACCTGCTCGTACGTTTACTAAACATACCAAAACACAACTTCAAAAATAGAATCTAGGAACACCGAGTCTCAGAATCATGCACCATCAATTTTTTCGGACTTGTAAAATTCCCATTTAATTAAAAAAATTACATAGAAATTACGGGTCTTTAAATAAATTAAAATCAAAATATATCCAAAAAATTATCATATGAATAAGATTAAATACTTATAAAAATAGAATTTTTTTTATTTGTTTAATTGAAACTTTTACATTTAAATAAATTATATATTATTTAAATCAAATATAGTTACAAAATTTTACTATATTGTATTTTATTATCCTTTATGTGTTCACATAGGGACAAAATCAAACTATGATCGAAAATAAATGTCTATTTTGATATAAATGAAACCATTTTCATTATATTAATTTATTTTTTTATTTTTAGAAGTTATATATTTACCTTAAAAGTCTCTCTAATTCTAAAACAACATTTATTCAATAAACATAAAAATAGAATAAATTATTTCAATCATATTAATTATGTTATATTATGCATTAGATAATATGTCTAACCAATTTTAATTATCTATAAGATATATTAAGATGTTTTAAATCATTATATTCTAATTTCCACTTTTTCTTATTGTATTTTATGTAAAATTAAATGAATAGCATTAAATTTAGAAATAAAAATAACGTATTGAATTAATTTATTATTAAATTATTTAAAAATCATAAAAATGTTAAATAATAACAAGGGAATGAGATAATGTCTAAAATATATTATAAGTTTCATTTATGGGACATTTTTTATTATTTATATCTTAAATAGTCTTGTTATATTTTATTATTTTGAGATTTTCCTAAAGTTCCCCTATTATCTCACATAAAAAAGGAATCTCCTCCCACATTTTCTCACACCACATTGATCCTTATAGATCAACCAAAACCCTACCAATCCTCCTATAAACATTCTTAGATAACGTTTGGAGGTCATGGTTTTCCAAAAAGTCTGTCCATAGTGTCCCTAAGAAGAGATCCATTGGAATTCCATCAAAGAAGAGGTAATTGCTTTACCAATTCAATTAAATTTATTTTTTTCTTATACTTAATATTTATATGTTAATTACATACTAAAGTAATAACTCTTGTATATTACACATTATTATATGATATTATAATTATTGGACAACCTTTTATCTCCTTTTATCCATCATATGAATAACAATATCACCATGCGTGCGTACATACAGCTTACCATCTCCACGTAGTGGTGTAATTTGTTATTCAAAAATACATTATTAGGATGGATATACTTATGAGTATAATGGATTTAAATAATGAATATTTCATGACAATATTTCTGTATAATTAATATCCCATCCAATTAAATACCATTTAACCATCAAGAGATTGACATCGTTGCTCATGCATACGTATGGCCTATCGTCTCCACGACAAGGCGAGATTCCTTCTCCATATTAAAAATTATATAATGATTATAAAATTTATTTTATGAGTGAAAATAATAATTATAAAATTAATTTAATATATAAAATACATATTATTCATAACGAAAATGACTTACACGACAAAACATGAATGGGAAAAAGAAGTATTTAACACTCGAAATAATGGAAATATTGAAATATTATTAACAAAATAATATGATAGGATCATATATGATCATGTATGATATAATAAATATCTACATGGTAATGGTATAATTTAATAACAGGATTTAACCATTATAAAGGAGGATAAAACACCCTAGAGTAATGAAAAGTACAAGGTAATGGATAATTTTTCAATCTCATTTTTATCTGAGATTATTTATATGTATGTATTTACTAGGAATATATTTATCATCCATGTCCATGTTTTCTAAAAATTATTTAATAAAATTTTTAATATTATTCTATGAATTTTTAGATTCATTTTTACCCATTTTTTACTTTTACTCCGTGGTATGGAAATAATCTTTCTTTTGTTTACCATATGAGGTACTTTTTGACTTTTATGACAAAAGTAAGAGGAGAATGTTTTTTAAAATTATATGACATGAATAGATTTTTATGGTTTCATGATGCCTTATTTCCATGAAGCTTCCTATACACTATTTCATGTTTATTTTCAACTAAATAATTTTCTTTTTAAAATTGTGTGTCATTTTGAGAAAATAAAACATTTTTATTGAAGAAAGGATATTTTTCTCAAGAACTAAGTTCAAGTGTTTTATCAAAATTATTTTCCATCTAATATGACAATAATAAATAAGGAAATGATTCTATCCCTATGATTATTATGATTTTATTGCATTAATAATGGAATAGTCTTTTTTATGGATTATGTTATGATGGAATGATATTTAAAAAAACCATTTAATTTTAAATATTATACTGTTATGAGTGATTTATGTTTTGTGGAACATGTGAGTATTATTTCATTATGACATGATTAGGACCTATATATACATCCAATTCGTTGGTTAAAGATTTATATATCATGAGATAGACATTACTATAATGGAAAGTAAATGTGGTTCAGTAATAAATGGATAGATGACATGTAAACCCAGTTTAGTAATGGACTTTGTCCATTATGATGGTCCTAGAAACAATGAAATGTCTACCAGGGAAATAATATTATGTACTTATTTTTTTTCCACAATTAAATTTTTTCCCCAATGTTATTCTATCATGGTTAAAGTTCTTTTTTTATCCATGCCTTACGTATTACTAAGATTTACTACTTGACTCATCATTTTGATGTATAATCTTTATTTTTATGTTTTTATGTTCAACTATTAGGGTATGTTTTATGTTCTCCATGTTTACCCTTAATTAGGATTTGAAATCACCCTTTTTATGTTTTAATTTCCCTAGGATATAAATAAAGGTTTTAGGTATGAAAACTAAAGGGGAATATCTTTATGGGAGATGTTGAAGATCTTTCACGAAGTTAGAAGATTATGTTCAGTGTTTCCAAAGACACTAAACTAATAATGTATTAGGAATATATTTGTGTAATATATTAAGTATTCCAACAAAAAAATGTAATGTCCATTTATGTCACGATTTTTTTGTTAGATTTGGTATCAAAGTGAAGGCTAAGTTAACCCTTAGAAACTATGATGCGAAAACTTTTGTGATATGCCTAGAGATATTTCTAAGGTATGTATAGGGATATCCCTAAGGATAATTATAACTATATATTATAGTCTTCGAATTATGGAAATGATAATGAATAACCTAGGATTAAACCTAATAGGTTAGATATTGAAACTAATCCCCCTTGATTATGTTGTCTTCCTGGTGTTATTTTTCCCTCTCACACTAATATTTTTGTGTTTCAAACGATGGCTAAAAACCAAAAGAACCGTGTTAATGATCAATGAATTGGGAAATGCAATGATTGTCCTCCGGAAAAATAAAATGAAATAGGATGTGGAATGAAAAATCATATCTCTATAATTACACAATATATGAATCATTCTGGACTTCCAAATGAGCAGAGAAAGGAACAAAATTATACTGAGTCCTTCAAGAGGCAACATTCACCTTCTTTTAGTGGGTCTTTTAATCCATATGTTTCTGAACAATGGATTTGTACCTTTGAAAATATATTATCCATTCATTTTCTATTCAAAACATGAAAAATTCATTTTGGCTATCTATTATTTAAAAGGTCAATGAGACCACTGGTAGACTGCAATTAAGAATACACGACAGAAAGATGAAATTAAATCCATGTAATGGGATGAGTTAAAGAAATTATTTTTAAATAAGTACTCCCATCATATTCTTAGAAGAATTATAGAAAATGAGTTCCTTTAGCTTAAGAAAAAATATGATGAATATTTTGGTACATATGAGGGTAATTTCACAAGACTTCCAAGGTATGATTCTAGATTTATCATCCAACAAAAAGTAAATTTGATCAATTATTTAGGGTCTTAAAACCAAGGCTTCAAATGGAATTATCTATAAGGAACATTAGTAGCTATAAAGAGATTTTGAATTATGATATCAAAGTATAACTAGAAGTAGGTGTTACACATCCGTCTCATGGTTTTGATAATAAATGAAAGATAAAGTTCAATGGAAAATCTCAAAATAATGGGTAAAAAAGATAAATGTTTCCTTATGCTCAAAGTGTGGAAGGAATCATGGAAGAGATTGCATTAAAGGTACTAGAAAATGTTTCAATTGTGGAAAACAGGTTCATTGAGCAGTTTAGTGCCGATGTAATGGGAAAATGGTTTCTAATGATGTGAAAAGGGAAATGACTACAGAGAATACACCACCAACAATTAAATTATACAAGTGCAAGGAATTGGGGAATAATACTAACCAATTCCCTAATCCAAGGGTTAATGATGATCAAAGTTAGTAACCTATTATGGAAATTGAAAAAGGGAAGTCACATGCGTTCACTTTGGTGATGTTGAGTATTACAACAATGTGGGGGAATGGTTAAGTGATAATTGGATTCAAAAATAGTGATGTGGAATCTCATTTATAGTATTATGGAGTATTGGAATATCTATGTATTAATCTATTATGGTTTCCAATAATTATATGGTACTAGTAATAATGAAAAGTGATTGAAATATTTTTTGAAAGCACATGATATGTGCATAATGGTGGGATAATGAGATAATGAGATGCTTCATAGTATTAATGAGCCCATGAATGATATAAGGAAAAAGTAATATCACATATTGAGTATATATAATTTTTGGTATTTTTGTGTGTGGAAAGAGTTAATTTTGATTGAATCCAAGTTTTCACTATATTTCAATGGTAATTCATGTTATTATCATGTTTCAAGAGAATTCCTGATTATGGTATTCACATGTTTGGAATGTGACAACTAAGAACTACCAAATGAGATATGGTAGACAAATGTTAAGTTGATTTAGTTCACCTCCTTATAAAGTTTTATATTTTCTATTTTTGGAAGTATTGAAATATTATCTATTTATGGATAGTATAAGTTAAATTCTGATTGATATTTGTTAGAATAATGTATTATCTCACAAAATGTGAACTTATTCATATTTGATAACTTATTCTAACGTTTTAGTTTACATAAATGGAACGATGTATCATTGTATTACATGATCTTCTAAGCCTTCAAAAATGAAAAATTAAACTTCATTTCATTAAAAAATAGATGAAGTAGAGATAGTTTAGGGAATGACCAATGGTGAGATTGTACTAAAATCAAGTATGTTTTTCTCCTAATGCAAATATTCATCAACTTTAGGAATAAGATATTGAAAAAATGTTATCCTAGTAACGTTTTTTCAGATGAATAATATGGTCCCCTAAATAATCATAGATTTATGACTTTCTAGTAGTTAAATTTATCCAAACCTTATTATCTATCAGAATCCATCAGAACATGGTGGTAATATTCCTGTTTCATATCCATGTTTTCACTTCCCACATATGTTCTCTTATATGGAAACCTAGTGATGTATTACTTTGGGTAACCGTTATGTTTATAACATTCATTTTTTAATATTATGTTTTAGTATAAGCTTTTACAATTTGGGATTCCATAAAAGAAACTTTCAATTAGTAAACCATATATAACACTGATTAATTTTAGGGGTGAAAGTTTTTTAAGGGTGTAGAATGTAACACCCTGAGATTTTATGGGAATCATTCTTTTTATTTTATTTGATGTCTTGTGTTTTATGATACACCAATATTATCTCGTGATATATGAAAAACCTTATTAGACTTCAGTAAATGCATCATTGACTTGGTTTGTATTACACACAAGAGTGACCTTCCTTTGTATTGTACAGAATATTTAGTTTCAAAAAACACTGATATATTTTTAAAATATAATTATTTAATGGGATATAAACTATAATCTATGAGTAGTATTAACACCATTTTTAGATTTATAAAATTCAAATTCATAATATGTATTTTCTAGAACAAGATATAAGAACAAATTTAATTTTTTATATAGAAGAAGTATTTTTCCAAAAAGTGGGGGGTTGCCGCCTTTTGATGACACATCCATTTTAAATATAAATTTTAACACATTTATATGTTCAATTTGACAAAAAAAAATTTTCTTTGGAAGCATGATAGAAAATTTTACTTTGGATAAACTTTTGATATTTTTATGATAACATTCTTATTTTTATGAATTATAAAAATAGGGTAAATTTTAATTAAAAAAAATTTTCCCCTCAAAATAATTTATATGGATAAAATATATTATTGAATGGTTTAAAGTATAAATAGAATATATTTTTATATTTTAATACATTGTAATTCATTTTCCCAAATTTTATATTGAATTAATATGTGATAACATTTAAATCTTTTTCATTGTTTTAACATCTAACCAAAAACCAGTTTTTTCTTACAATGGGAATAATTTAAAACTAATTAATGAAAATTTTATATTTTGAATTTTGATAATATATTCCATATTTGGAATAAGCAGGTCCAAATTATATTAATATGCTACTTATATTTTGGGCCTTATGAATAGTAACTTTGGTAATTATTTTTATGGTTAAAGGTAAATCTGGTAATTATAGGTAAAAAATAATATTATAAAATTACCTTAACTCTTGTAAAAATGATATTTGATGAATAAATAAATCAATTATAATTTTTTTAGAAATGGAATAACTTAATGGATACTAACCTATGAATATGGCATGAATATAAAAAAATTTAATGAATATGACAAAATGTCACACTCTCTTTTTATATATCTATATTAATATCAATTTACAGATTACTAGGGATTAAAATCGATTATAGGTATTTTCACGAAATCTAATAAAATTACATAGATAATATAGATTTATTTATAATTTTTATAGATTAAAAAATTATCATTAATGATGACTCAATAGTGATGAAAATATTATTTTATTAACAGAAATATCAAATAAATGAAATTAATAATATTAAAATAAATATAATTTGAGTGAATTAATGTCGTCAAATAATTTTATGTTTTACTTTAACATGTTATTTATAGTTTAATGGAGGTTTTAATACATATCTATATGTTATAATATTTCTAAAAAGTCAACTAATGAATAATGTCAAAATTGACACTCTTGATATTTTCAATAGATGATATTTTATTAATTTATATAAAATTCATAAAAATATAAATATCAGCCAAAATAAATGGTATGGAGTTAAAAATGTCACAAATGGTATATTTTTCCCTCTTTTGTCATATTATAGTGAAAATATTAACCCTTAGTATATAAAAAGACATGTTGTCATGGTAGAGTTAATGTAATTAATTAAGGGTAAATCAAAATTTAATGGTTTAAAATAAAAACAAAACATGTGAAAAAAAATTATTGGATGAAAAATATTCATTAATTATCACAATATGATCTATTTTTATTATTTAGTGACACTTTTACTTTAAAATAAATAATATAATATTACAATCAAATATAGTTACAAAATATCATAATATGGTATTTTAATATCTTTCTTGGGTCCACATCAGGCCAAAATCAAGATATGAATGAATATAACTGTTTATTTTGATATAAATGAAACCATTTTAATTATATGAATTTTTTTTTAATTTTTATATGATATATAATTACCTTAAACGTCACTCTAATTCTAAAACAACATTTATTCAACTAACATAAAAATAGAATAAATGGTTTTAATAATATTAATTTTGTTCTATTATCGATTATTTAATGTGTATAACAAATTTAAAAGATATATAAGATATATTATATATGTTTTAATTAATTATATTCTAATTTTCAATTTTTTTATTGCATTTAAAATTAAATGAATAACATTAAATTAGGGAATAATAACATCTTATTGAATTGATTTATTATTAAATTATTTAAAAATCAATAAATTTTAAATAATAAAAGTAATATAATATATGGTCGATCATGTATTATAAATTTCATTTATGGGCCATTTTTTACAATTTAGTTATATAATAGTCATATTATATTTTAATATTTTGAGAGTTTCCTAAAGTGCCCCTCTCGTCTATTATAAAAAGGCATCTCCTCACAGATTTCCTGACACCTCAATGAGAATTCTAGATCAATTAACCCATACCCAATTATCCTATAAACATTATTAGTAAACTTCTGGAGGTACTGGTTTTCCAAAAAGTCCAACCCTAGTTTCCAAATGAAGAGATCCAAAGGAAGTCCAATGAAGAAGAGGTAACTGCTTTACTAATTCAATTCAATTTTGTTTTCCTCTTCTGCTTACTCTTTATATGTTAATTCCATACTAAAGTAATAAATATAATATATTATACATTATGAGATGTTATTATAATTATGTTATAATCTTATACCTAATTTTATCTATCCTTCGAATAACAACATCACAATGCGTGCGTACGTATGGCTTACCGTTTCCACATCGTGGTGTAATTTTTTATTCAAAAATTCTTCATTAGGATGGGTATAATGATGAGTAAAATGGATTTAAATAATTAATATAACATGATTATGATTCTTTATAATTAATATATAATCTAATTATATACCATTTAATCATTAAAAGAATGATATCAGCGCTCGTGTGAACGTACGGCCTACCGTCTCCACGACGTGGGGAGATTCGTTTTCCTCGTTAAAAATTAAAGAACGATTATAAAATTTATATTGTGAGTGAATATAATAATTATGAACATAATGTAATGGATAAAATACATCCTATACCTAAGAAACATGACTTACAAGACAAAACATGAATGGGAAAACTAAGCAGTTAACACCTACAATAATGGTAATAAAGAAATACTATTAACTAAATGATATAATATGATAATATGGGATCCTATATGATATAATAAATATATATATAGCCCTACTGTAATTTCATAAAACGATTAACCATTATATAGGAGGTTACTAAATCCTCTACTAAAGAAAAGTACAAGGTAAGTGCTAATTTTGCAATCTCATTTTTGTCTGATATTATTTATATGTAAGTATTTATTAGGGATATATTTATCATCCATGTCCATGATTCCTTAAAATTGTTTCATAAATTTTTTTCTATTATTATATGTATTTTTAGAGTCATTTTTACCCATTTTTTACATTTACTACATGGTATGGAAGGAATCCTTCTTTTGTTTTCCATACGAGGTACTTTTTGACTTTTCCGATAGAAGTATAAAGAGAATGTTTTTTTAACTTATATGAAAAGAATGAATTTTTATGGTTTTATTTCCATATTTCCATGAAGAATCCTCTTCAATATTCATGTTTATTTTCAACAAAATTAATTTCTTTTTAAATTTCGTCGCATTTTGAGAAAATAATACATCTTTTAAGAATAAAGGATATTTTCCTTAACAACTAAGTTCAAGTGTTTTACCAAAATTATTTTCCATCATTGCTGATGCTTTTATATTGGGTTATGTTTATATCCCTATTATCACCATGAAATTACTATTTTAATTATTTAATGATCTTTTTTGTGGATTATATTATAATGAAATGATATTTAAGAGAACCATTTTATATTTTGGGTTATTCTATGATTAATGATTTATGTTATGTGGAACATATAAGGATGATTTTTTTATGAGATGGGTGGGATCTATATCTCCCTCCAATATATTTGGTAAAGATTTATATCTCATGAGATAGATATGAGTGGAATGAAAACTAAATCCGGTTTATTGATACATGGCTAAAATGATAAGTAAACACAATTCAATAATTGAATTTGTCCACAATGATGGTCTTGGATGCAATGACTAGGCTACTATGGAAATAATATTATATTATTATTAGTTTTACACAATTACATGTTTTATACCAATGTTATTCTATCAAGGATAATGTTACTTTATGATCCATGCCTTATGAACTGGCTATATTTATTTCATGATTCAATATTTTGATGTTTAAACATTAGGTTCATGTTTTTACGTTCAAATTTTAATGGTTTCTTTTATGTTCTCCAAGTTTACCCTTGTTGAGAATTTGATATCACCATTTTTATGTTTTCTTTTTCCCAGTATATAAAGAAAGGTATTATGTAGGAAAACTAAAGTGTATGATATTTATGGTAAATAGTGAAGATCTTTCACCAAGTTAGAAGATTATGTTTCGAGTTTCCAAACACTCTAATATAATATAGTCTTTTGGCATATATTTGTGTAATATATTAATTATTCTGAAAAATATATGTAATTTCCATGTACTTAATGCTTCATTCATAAGATAATGTGTTATAAAAACCCTCATATGTTGAGAAGCACCTTGTTGTCAACCGAAAAGGTCATTCCATAATATTTTTCTTCCAATAAAAAATATGGCGAGGAGGAGTTATTTGTGAGGATATAAATATAATATGAGAAATTTTCCCCTATAAAAGTAATTTTAAATCATTGAGACTATGAGCCAACGAATAAAGTACTGTGTTTTGGGGGATGAACAAAACTATTGTTATTTAGAGGAACATATAATAGAATGAAAACTATATAAATGGGAATTTTTTTTAAAACTATATATTGTAATATTTAATATATTTTAAATTTTAATCCCATTAGAAGTATTTTGAAATATGTGAAGAGGTATGGGGAGAATATTTAGTTACATAATGGGAATATTATCCATAATTTTATAAATGTTTTCATTCCATGATTTCTAGCTTAAGAAAATTTTAATTGATTTCATGAATTTAAAATTTCAAGAATATTTGGTGGTTTTTTAATGTACACAAACTACATATTTAAATATCTATGGTGGATATTCATTTGGAAAGTTAAGTAGTTGATTATAATGTATTACAAGTTATAAATTTTGTGAAAATTGAATTTCGAGTTTAAATATCAAAATTCATTACATATAATAGAACCATATATGTAGATGAATAAAGGGAAGAATTTATGAATATAATTTAGTGAGTAAATGAACTAAGATTACTATTAAGGAAGTCGAATGTGGGATTCATTAAATAGTTGGAATCGAATTGGGAATTGTGATT
The DNA here is from genome assembly GCA_963277665.1 of Viscum album. Lineage (NCBI taxonomy): Eukaryota > Viridiplantae > Streptophyta > Magnoliopsida > Santalales > Viscaceae > Viscum > Viscum album. Next base: position 636,624,913 of record OY728119.1, read on the forward strand.
GTATTACATTCCATTAATTTTTAGGATTTTATATAATTAACTTCTATGAATATCTGTTAAAAATATAATGCGAATAATAGTGAATTATGAGTAAAAACACCATTTTCTCATCTTATATATTCCATTTTCATTCTTATTAGTTTTACATATGGTTCAAAATTATCTTTTTTGAAACCCTCTTCAAAATTTATGAGTGGAAGAGAGGAAGTGGTTGTGCACCTTATATGAGCAACGATTCATTCTCAAAGATTATAATAAAAAAAGAATAGATTAGTAATTATTTATTATATCAGTACATCATTTTTACGTGGTCCTTAGATATGTCCAAATGTTGATGGAGAATGTAAACTCAATTTTTCATTTCTTCTTTCTATTTTTTCATTTGGTTGTGCCTCTCTTCAATCGTCATAATATATTAATGGAATCTATTAATACATAAATAAAATACCCTATTAAACATGAACTAAGAAGAAATTTAAAGTCATAATAATTAAACCCCTCCCAATAATAGGGTATGTACTGAGACCTTAGGTGATAATAAGTGGTATCAGAGACGCATGTTATTTTCTTGTGAATCTATCTGAAAAGAATTTCATCATAGATAATATTGTGAATAAAAATAGATTACACTTATTTTCTGGTTTTAGTTATCTGTAATGGAATAATATATTGAGATATCACTGGAGATTTATTTAGCTTCATGTTCACTTGGATGAAATAAAGGTCATTCAAGTGACTGATTACACAAAAATTTTAATGAATGATGCAAGAAATAAATTATTGAACAATGAAAAAAATTTCCAAATAACTTTATTATATCATCTTATAATATTATATATCTTAATGTAATGAGATTCACAATAAAAAATGAATTTACTATAAGATTTATAATATATATGAAGGTAAAAAAAGATGAATTAGGAAAAAATAATTGTTCTTCAAAACATATTTGATTATTTTATGATGAGATAAAATGAAATTAATGAGAATTTCTCCAACCATTTTATTAATGTGGTCAGAGATATTGATGTTACTGAAATAAAATATTATGAAATTGTGAATAATATCATAGAGATATCACTACTGATTTTCAATCCAAATGTATATGCACCAAAAAAGTAAATATTTAAGAACTCTCTCTCTATGATATATATAAAAAACTAGTAGAATAAAAAATTAGAGTGATGTAAAAAGTTTATTAAATTTTTTTATTGTGATGGAATTCAAATTAGTTTGAAAAAGAAACTCGTAAGAATAAAATTGAAGAATATTTTAGTTATTATATCTTATCCCTGATGAAAAAATATTTTACGAGAGAGAAATTAGGATTTTAGGGTGAGATACCACTATCTTGATTTTATTAAAGAATAATTCTTTACATCATTGTTATGTGACAAAAAAGGATTAGTAGAATGGATGGTTGGTTTTAATTCATGATAAAATAATGAATAAGGTTCTCTTAAATGTGTATAATAAATTCATTAAAAACAATTGGAAAGAAGATTCATAGAAACATGTTGGTAATCTAAAAAGAATATGATTCTGAGTATGATTCATTAGAAGGTGTTTAAAGTGAATTTTTATTAAAAATAAATGATTATATATTAATTTTAGTAGATAAATCAATATCATTGGTAGAATAAGATAATCAATAAAGTGGAGTTATTGATCTCAATCTGGAATTAGATTGGGCTATAGGGAAGCATGACTTAATAATAAATAAAAACATAAATAAATAATGATTAATTATAGAATATTAATTTTATATTAATTAACTTGAAAAAAATATCTTAGAAAAACCAATGGAAGAGAATGAAAATGATCAAGTTAGACCTAAATAAGTAGTGAACTATAAGTTAAATATTATGTAAAATACCATTATCATTATTAATTTTTTTCTACATTAGGGAGAAAGTTAAGAAGATTTTATAACTAAAAGTGGACTTTGTATGTTTTAGAAATAATCCAGAGTCTGAAACTAATAAATATGGATCATTGAAGAAGATAAAATATGGAATGTTCTCAAATGAATTTGTGAAGCAAAGGGATTAACGAGGTAAATGAAGCCTCAAAGAAATATTTCATGTTCAAAGACCAAATTTCATGGGAAAATGAATTCTTGTATATTATATTGAAAAACAAAATTCATACAATGTTAAGAGTAAATATAATAATATGAATGTATAAAAATCTTTGTAATTTAAAACATTACCTCAATAAAGGAATTATAAAAAATTAGGGTGAATGTGGAGATATTGAAGGAAAAAATTATTTTATGAAGTTCTAATTTTGTGGCTAGTTAGGAAAAAAATATATTATAAGGATAAATATTAATGATACATGAGAGGAGTAAAAATTGGATGTCACTAAAGGATATTTTAATTATATCTATTATATCAGAATTGAAACTAATTATATATATATATTGTTTTAATTTTTCTAACCTTAGGTAATAAAATCCTCATTATAGAAAAATAAGTTTCTTTTTTTTATATTAATGATATAATAGAATGTATTATAGTCAATAAAATACAATTACATTGAGTAAATAAGTCAGATGAAGAATAATTTGATATAATTTCTTGGATAGAAGAAAATGAGAAGAGGCAGACATATACCTCAACTCATTATTATGTTTCTTGGAAATAGAAGTATCTGAATATTTAGCAGATTTAAAATACTCATAATTTATATTTAAAAAAATTAATAGTAGTATATGGATTCTTGATATTTGGTGTTTATCCCACATGGTTAGTTACAAGACTCTTTTCAAGAATGTGTATAGAAGAGTTGGTGGAATTATTCACTTTTGATATTACAGAGATATAAATATTAATAAATGTGGTAAAACAATTATCAAGTTATTAATTGAATAATATTGACGATTCCTATATTTATAGACTTATACATAATTTTTTGAATATGATTCATTTATAGAACTCAGGTTTGGAAGTCAAATTCAAAATAAATGTTTGTAATATCTATGGAAGGGTAGGAAAATCTCTTATGCATGGATAGAGTGTAATTGAGGACATATATAAGGTGGATACAAATGATATTAAACTTCTCCTTACTATTGAATAGTAGAATAGTTTATGGAAATTGAGGATTTATCACATTTATCAGTGGATTATAGAGATCTTATCAGATTTAAAGCTATTACTGGCATTACTTCACTAAAGAGGAACAATGAAATGATTTTAGATTCATTATTAATAGTAAAGATGGTGAAAAAACAATACCATCAAAATAGGAATCATGTATCAAATTTATTGAATCTAATTCACACAAATGTATATGGACTAATTAGTCATGTTGAAACATATGGTGATAAATACCTCATTTTATTTGATGATGATTGGAATATAATATTATGTGTTATGTTTAGGTGGTTTAAAAGTTAAGTGTTGCAATACATCACATGAATCCAAAGAAAACTAAAGAATTAAATTGGTATTATAATGAATATTATATGGTTATATAATTGAAAAAGATACCTTTCACGTATGTTTTGTTATTTTATAGATCTATATTATAATACATGAAGAATATGTGGTGAGAACTATTCTATAAAATTAAATCATGGAATGAAGGAATCATATGGTTAATAATATGGCCAATATTATTTGATTGAATGCGGATTCTCTCCCCATTATTGTATTAGTCATATATTGGTGGTTTATTATACTTATAATCAATCATTGCGTAGTCCTATAAAATAAAAGCTACTATATGAAATATTTCATGGAAGAAAACCCTTATATAAATATCTTAGAGTATTTAAAAGTAAATGTTTCAATAAAAATAAATTAATAAAACAAGGAAATTATTATGTTGTAGTAGAAGAAGGAATGTTTTTATACTACTCATGAAATATTTAATCCTATAAATGATTCAATAATTGGATGAAAAAATATGTTTGAATGTATTGATGTTAATGTTTTTTAATTTAAAGTAAAAGAGAATCTTGGATATTTAACACTCATTCTTTAATTTCACTTTGATAATTCATGGGTTATTAAAGAACATGTTTGATCCTAAGGCATCCATTTATTTAACTATATATACATAGTTAATAAATTTATATATATATCCATTCAACACATGATACAAAACAATCCATCTTTAGTAAGACCAATTTCACAATCAATGACCACCAATGGCCATGATTTTCAGAAGGCATACATCCCATATAGATCAAAATATTAATAAATAATGAAACAGAACCATGCATCACATTTCCCTAGCCTCTGTTTATTAGATTAAAGCTGAGTAAATTATATTTATTAAATTTGGATTTAGCTGCCTTCACATTGGAGTCATTCTAATGCCCACCCCACATGATACACAAACAAGAGGGACAAAGGGATCCCTAACATGAGGAGCAAATTATAAGAATCCCCTCCTAACGCCAAAAAGGGGGTGCACAAGGATCCAGGGAAATGTTATCTAAGGGTGAAACATAGACACATGGATCCTTAGGGAATAAAATTTATGGGGACACTTAGTAGAAATAGTAATGGGAAACATATATAGAAGAAAGGGTATAAAATTTAGAAGGGCCAGATCCTATTTCAATGGAAGAACGGTTTCAAAAGCCCTTAAAGTTGGTTCATGATAAAGACCACACATTTCAGTCATTTAGAAGACTCAAGATTTTAGGAAAGACAAGGATATTATTTATGGAACATTAAAAATCTTAAAAAACCCAAAATATGGTTTTAAACTCATTTTCCAACAAATAAAACGTTAAAGGGAGAAACTGAAAAAACCGGAAAAATGGGGATTTTGACAAACTATTGGGGATGAATCACCATTCGACGGTTTACTATCACCAGTCACTAGTGGGTGAGGTACCATTGGGTGACTCATTGTTTGAAGAGTCACCAGTTAGAGCTACATGTGATAGGATATCAATGGCGAGTCACTGTTCAGTGAGACACCATTTGGTGTGTCACCATTTGGTGAGCTACTCTTTGGTGAGTCACCATCATGACTAATAGTCATGACCCACCATCTGTGAGTCACCATTACGGGTCACCAAACCTAACTCACCAATAGGGACCTACAATTCCCAACTCATTGTTAGTGACCTACCATTCCCGACTCAATATTATGAGTCACCGGTGCGAGTTACTATTGAGACTCACCAATCCTGACTCACAGTTAGTGAACTACTATTCCTAACTCACCATTGGAAACCTACTCTTCCTTACTCCCTATTGTGAGTCACTGTTATGTGTCACTAGTTCGAGTCACAATTGTGACTCACTGGTACTAACTCACCAGTGGATGACTCCCCATGATATGAGCTATAATAGAAAAAATTCAAATTTTCAAAAAATACTGAAATGAATCACTATTACCTCTAGAAAACCCAAAAAATTGTATCTTTATAAAGTAATAGACCAGAGTGGTCCAAAACATTACATCAGGTACCTATAAAACTATTATCTACCACAAGAATGAAAAACCAATCCCAGATTAAAAATAGGGGTCCAAAAAACCACCCCATGAGATACCTATCATGGATCTTTCTGTACATGAAACACCATTAACAAAATCAATTTTTAATGATAAACCATACTATGTTTTTTGAAATCTATAGTGAATACTCAACATAGATGAACACCTTTGACATCTCCTAACCCAACTGACCAAAAGACACACCCCATAAGTTTAGAAACCACGCTATCCTAAACATATGAATCAGGGAAATCCCCTATCCCTATCAATATACTATACACTCGAAGTGGAACTAGCTCACTAGAATGGTTTTAATCGCATCTCAATAAAGACATCATGATTAGGAAGCAGGTCCTCCCTTTTCCACATGTTAGGTCTTCATCACACATCAAAGAAAGGTAAACAACTAATATCATAACAAGCAAGGTTCAAAAATCACATTACAGCGAAAAACACAATAAGGAAGAATTCAAAAAAAGTATGGGTAATAGGCATGAATTTGTATCTCCCTTTCCCAAGTACTCTCTTATAGGCCACCAAGCCTCTATAACACATGAACCAAGGGAATGGTTCGTCCTCTCAACACCTTCTCCCAAAAATCCTAGATCCTTACTGGTAGAACCATGAACGTTACGTCATCCTCAACATCTAACTATCCACAGTCAATGAAACAAGAGTCATCATGAATATACCAAAGAAGCTGAGAGACCCGAAATACATCATTGACCTTGTCCAAACGTGGTGGAAGTTCCAAATGGAATTCCACATTTCCAACTCACCCAAACACCTTGAATGGTTTGATGGACCTCGGAGAAAGATTCCTCCCTCTACTAAAGCTCCGCTGCCCACATTAAGGGGAAAAATTTTAGAACACATTTTCCCCAATCTCAAACTCCAAGGGCCTCCTCCTATGATTAGTGTATGAATTTTGGTAGTCCTTTTCTTCCATAATCCTCTCACAAACAAGCTAAACCATCTTGGTCATACTCTACACCAGGTCCAAATAAAGAATAGGTACCTAACCAAATTCATTCCAGAATAATGGAGAACAACATTATCTTCCATACAATGCATCTAATGGAGCCATGAAAATGGAAGAGTGATAATAATTGTTGTATGAAAACTCTTCCAAGGGAATGTGTCACAACCAAGATACAACAAAGTCCAAGATGCATTCCTGAAACCTTTCCTCCAATTTCTGGATGGTCCTCTCTATTTTTTCATCCGTATGAGGTTGTAAAGTAGTGTTGGGGAATAAATGAGTTCCAAAAGCATGTTTTTGTCCCCTTCATACTTTTTAGGTAAAATATATATCCCTATCTAAGATGATGGATCTCAGAAATCCATGAAGGAGCACCACCTCATCTATATACCACTTGGCCAAGTCATCCACTGCACCAAACTCCTTAATCTTTAGGATGTTAGTTGATTTTGTCAGCTGATCCACCAATAAGTAGATTGAATTACATCCTCCCTGATCCTTTGGTAATAATTTGAGAAAATCCATCTAGATTTCATCTCACTTCTACTTGGGGACATCACTGACCAACCTCCCATTCAGGTAGTCGAATATTGTCTAACACTGCTCACTCCACACAAAGGCCCGATATTTTATTTTTCAATGCCATCAATAAGGATAAAACTAAAGAGTGATTGGGTATGAACCTCTAATAGTAGCCTACAAGACTGATAAATCTGTGAACCAATACCATATTCTTAGGTGATGCTATAGAAACAACAACCTCAACCTTTGAGGGGTCAATTGCCACACCCTACCGTGACACCGCATTTCCAAGGAATTGAACCTCTTGTGTCCAAATACATCCAATTAGAAAACATTCTGTAGATTTTGTGGCATCGAAGAACCTTTAAGATGGTATTTATAATAACTTCCAGCTCCTCCCTTGACCATGAGTATATTTGGATTTCATTTATTAATACTATGATAAACCAATCCAGGAACTCATGAAAGACAGAGTGCATTAGTCCCATGAACTTGGTTAGTTCACTTGTAACACTGAATGGTATGGACATAAACTCAAAGTTCCCATACATGAAAATGAAAGTAGTCTTGATGATATCACCATTCGTTACTCTCAATAGGTGAAATATAGACTATTGATCAATATTAGAGAACCAAATTTCCCCACTCAACTGGTCAAAAAGTTCATCTATCATCAAAAGAGGGTAATAATTCTGGACTGTCACCTGATTCAAAGTCTAAAAGTTTATGCATAACAAGATACCACCATTCTCCCTCTTCTAATACAAGACTAGACCACCCCATGATGACACACTAGATTAGATAAAGCCCTTATTCATCATTTCATCTATATAAATCTTGAGCTCTTGCAAATCAGAAGGTTACATTAGGTATGGATCCATCTAGGGTGAACTAGCTTTGGGATGTAAGTCTATCTTGAACTCAACATCATGTAGATGGAGTTGAGTCAAAACCTACTCAGGGAAGACATCCAAGAACTCCCTAAAAATTTTGGGAACCTCCTCCTCCTCAACATCCCTAGATTCCACTGAAAGCTCGACCAATAAGGAATAAAAAGGCTCCACACATTAGCTTCCCACATGAAATCTCCGATCACCAATGAAAACTACACACTGGTCATCTACTTCTAAAAATATGACTCTCCTCTAGAATCAGTCGATAAGAGCATGCACATAATTAAACCAGTCAATTCCCTGGATGATATCTTATGGTTGCATATATAGAAAGAAGAGATCCCCCGAGGACTGATGGGACACCATAATCGGTCTATATCCCCGAAACACATCAAACAATATGATCTAACCTCTAACGGGTGTACTAAACACCAGGGGAATTGTAAGTATATCTATGTGTATTCCTAGAATATGGGATATATCGGGTGCAACAATGGAGTTCATATCTCTGGAATCTAAAAAATCATAAACATAAGTACTGAACAAACTGACCATACCTAGAATGATCTCTATCCATACTGTGTATCCTGCCTCTGTGGTGTTCAACTAACCATGACCAACTCATATACCCATCAAAAGATGAATGAAACCTTGACCATGTTCGGGTCAAGGTCCATGAGGAATAACCTCATATTCGAATCCACCTTCCCCATGTCCCCTTGTTGGAGTAAGCCCCTACTGTCCCTACTACTAAAATGGCATGGCTAACAATAGCTGTTGTGGTAGGAACTAAACCTACCCATCTACACCATAATGAGATTGAATGGACCGTAGAAACTAAATCTGAAGATTAACACATGCTCTACAAAAGAAACTCATCAATTCCATGTTCACAAGAAAATCACGGGGACCTAAAGGCTAAAATGGGAACTACTGAAGTCAACTCCTCACTGGCCTAAACTTATAAGGCCCTAGCTCCTAAGACCTACTTCTGGTATCCTATACCTTATAAAAACCTTGCTAGCTCCACCCTTATTATAGAAATCCTTATTATTGTATCTAATAAAATACCTATACCTTTTCTGGACCTCCAAGTATGTTGGCATAGTTAATGGATTAACGATATACTGGAGAGAGGGATAAAGTGCCTCCTCTAGATGTCTTGCATGAGACTCCAAATTCAAAAGGAGATCTCGAGTAAAATGATGGAGATCCTTAAACTTGATCACTATCCCTTATACCTACATACTCCCCTGCTAGAGGGAGATTAACTCATTCCTCTTCTCAACCTTCATGGTGGATGAAAGGAATTGCACCAAGAACTCCTTGTCGTATTCATACCACAAACAAATAAAGATCTTTAACCATTCCTAAGTATAGTTTCCACCAATAACATGTAGCTCCTTGCATCGGGATCACTTCCAGTGGAACCCAATACTCCGTCAAAGTTGGGATCAAACTAAATGTGATAATAATACTTTTGATCCATTCCTCCATCTCCATATCTGAAACACTACCCTCGTAATTTCCCAGATCCTATTACTAGAAATCAAATGACATATTCTTCCCATGATCATCCTACTATTCATGATAAAACCTACATCGATCGATTGAGTTAGCCTAATGAACCTTAACTACATGCACTACCAGAAGACGACAACTGAGTGTCATAGTTGAAAAATCAAAGAATGATTTCTTATGCCTGAGAGGTATAGAATTTTATTTATGATTTATTTTAATTAATTTAACCCATTCATTATCCATTTCTGATGTCCCAAAATTCCAAAATTTAAATAATAACACATTTCATTATGATTCATGTACCTTTTTTAGGGTCTCTACCCTACAAACATTGTAGCCACAATTTTTCGTTCGGTAGGATCAAGGTCCTTGCATCAGATCACAGGGGACCCTAAAATACCATGACCTAGCTGGTATTACCTATCCTATATAACATACCATGGTATCCTAATAGTATTTCCCTACCAATCCATGTAATCCTCATGGTTCATAACATGAAACTCCATCATATATCTCAACCATAATCAATTTTATACCATTAAATCATGACCCCTCCCTCCAAATACACCCCTCCTGAGCCGGAAATGAAAGAAGATAGATAATGACCCCCCAAGTCCTGCCTCCAGTTGGACTTGGGGCAGCGACCAGTACCAAGGGTATAATATCATAGAAAATGGGTGGAATTACCCTTTTTATAGTAACAAAATCAAGAGATATGACTTATAAACCACCAACCATCTCCAAGAAATATATAAAAGAAATATAAAATCCATAACACATGCATTTTAAATAAAATATAACATTTAAAAATAAAATAAAATACAAATTAAGTACCAAAAGAAAAAATCTACAGAGTGACACAACAATTATCCCCGTGTTTGAGCCAGTAAGGTCCAACACGATCCATCTAATCCTCCTAGAAAACTGAAAGCTATTTTTATACATAGGGTGAGTATACAAGTATACTCAGTAAGAAAAATAAAGGACTCTCTTGCATAACTGTGTGAAGTATAGTAATGCCCATATGAGAAAATAATAGAAGCTAGTAGTACTTAACAATGAATACTAGCCATCCTATCCTCACCAAGGAACTCTCACGAAATACCACAAGTTATGTAAAGTAATATAATAAGTACATGTATGTTTGGGAACCCGACTCCAATTACCACTATTTAACTACTCATTCCCTAATGGAAAAGGTTCAGCCACTTCCAAACTCTTCCACATTCCCCATGTCACAACCTGCCACACACACCCAAGCCTTTGAGGTAGTCCCACAACATGGGAATATGAAGCTCACCACATCCCACCTGTACACATATGGGCCAAAAAATACCACATCCCACCCCTAGAAACCTAGTCCGAAACAGTACCACATCTCATCCCATAGAGACCTAGGAAAGCATGCCACAACTGTACACACCTGGGCCTCACAACAACACCACAACCTGCCTGAAGAATCTTGAGATTCCAATGCCTAGAAGATGGAACAGGGAAGAGCAAATAACCATCCATCCATCCTCCCCCCAAATTTTTGGAAACGTCACCCTCCCCCATGAAAATTAGTGTGCTTAAAAAATAATGGTCAACTAGGGTGGGGTTCATTTTGAAAAGAAATGGAAAATAGTGGTATGTATATTTAGTATAAAAAACTGAAGCCCATCCTATGGTTCTTGTCAAAAAAAAACAACCCAATGTATTTATCAATAGCAAAAATATGAACTTTGGATGTTGATAAATGAAAGAATATTTAAAACAAGTCACAACTCAAAAAATACTTCCATCCAAATCATTTAAACAATATAATTATTTATTAAGAAAACTATTTTCTCCTTTGACCCCTACCTAGGAAACAACTAATCACAACATGCAATAATACACACAACATAAGCCAAAAAGACAAAAATAAATCAAATTAAGTAAACTCACTACATATTTCTACTCCATTAAACACCCCTACCAACAACTTATATCATCATTCATCAATTTCATTCCACCCAATTCATCCTATCAACTAACAAAACCCTAACTCACAGTTAAAATCTGCAACATATATCATCACAACCAAACCTAATATCCCAGATGTTTAATAACACAATGACCATCACACCATGTAAAAAAACATTGTACAACCTGAACCTAAAGGACTGCTACTCAAACACCTTCCATCCATTCCAGAATCAGTCAATATCTCCACCAGATATTCCATTACACAACACATACCACCCCACCTTATAGTCATGCTATCAACCTCATCACCACCCAACTACACAAGGAACAAGAAAAATCAAAACTACACACAACACACTGCCACACCAAACAATGTAGGGTGCGTTCATATTTATCAAACTCTCATTCCTTAATTCCTCCTTCATAATTCATGTGTTTTCACATAGTAAGTTTTAACCTGAGGCATCCATTTATTTATCCAAATATATGAAGTTAATGAATTATATATATAATTTCATTCTACACCCGATCAAAAACAATCCATCACAAGTCATCCCATGCGTACAAAGAAAGACCACCAATGACTATGATTTTTAGTAGGCCTATAGCCCATATAGATAACAATATTAATAAACAATTCAACATAATCAGGCATCACTTTTCTCGAGAACCTATTTATTAATTTAAATATGATTCAAATAAATTTATTAAATTTGGATTCAACTACCTTCCGAAGGGAAGCATTCGTACACCCACCTTGCATGATACACAAAAAAGAGGGATGATGGGATTCTTACCTAACGAAACAACCAACCAGAACCTCATCCATGCTCCAAAAAGGGGGTGCACAAGGCACCAGGTAAACACAAACCTTGGGTGAATCACATATAAATGAATCCATATGGAAGAAATGCTATGTGAATTCTCAGTAATAAGAGTAAAGGTAACAATACAGGTAAGAAAGGGTATTCAATTTTTAAGTGCTAGGTCATATATTGAACGATGAATGGTTTTAAAACCCATTAAAACTGGATCAATATCACACCATTTGGTAATTTTGAAGAATCTGGATTTTAGAAAAGTTGAAGATATAATTTATATCACTTGAATCAACTTAAAAACATAAATATTAGTTTAAACTCTATTTACGTCAAATAAAATATTAAAAAGAGAAACTAAAAAACATGAGAAAATTATAATTTTGAAAAACATTTTGAGACAAATCACCAATGGGTGAGTCGCCATTTTGATTCACCAGTGGGTGAGGCACTGTTGGGTGACTCGCTGTTGGATGAGTCACTAATGAGATCTACCAATAATGAGCTTCTGAAGGTGAGTCACCGTTTGGTGAGACACTATTCGGTATGTCACCGTTCGCTGTGCTACCGTTCGGTGAGTCACCGTTTGGCGAGTCACTGTCATGACTCACCGTCATGAATCACCATCATAACCCACCATAAGTGAGTTATGATTGCATATCAGTAGTCCTAACTCATCATTAGTGACTTACCATTCATGACTCACCATTAGAGAAATACTCTTCCAGACTCACCATTGCGAGTCACTATTGTGGGCCATTGGTGACAATCACTATAGTGACTCCCAAGTACTAACTCACTTTTAGTGACTTACTATTCCTATCTCACCATTATAGACATACCATTCTTGACTCAACATTGCAAGTCATCGGTGTGAGTCACCGTTTTGATTTACTAGTCCTGACTCTCCATTGGACGACTCACTATCAAACGACCAACCTTTGGAAAAACTAGAATTTTGAAAAACTCCCAAAATCAGTCACCGTTATCTCCAAAACACATAAAACACTATAATTTGATAGCTTAATGGAGTGGATAGGTCTGGTCCATTACAATTGTTTCTTAATCATAATTATTTTCCTAAAAATATTTTTTTTAAATGGGTTTTTGCGTGTTGTATATACTAACATGAATATGAATTTCCCAACACATATACTGTTAATTTTATAAATTGATTATTTTATTTTTTATAATATTTTTAATAATTTTACTCTTTCAAATTACATTTATATATATAAAATTAATTTCTTTTGAATTAATTTTAATCACTATGATAATGAAGAGAAAAATATTTTAAAATTATTGTTTTATTAGAATTAAGGAATTTCTATCAGATAAATAAAATAGAAATAAAATAAATAATGACTGTAATATTATTTATAATTATGAAAATAAATATATTAACTCTCATTTAATAGGTAATACGTATCAAAAATTATTAAAAATCTATAAGGGTTAAAAAGTCATTTTCTTTAAAAATGTTTTTCTACAAAATATATGTTTTAATTAAGGATTTTATTTTTGGATATTTTTTATTTAAATTGAATTATATTTATTTAAAATTAGTTCTAAAATACCGAAATTTGGAAATATGGTTTTGTTTTATGTTTAATAAGTCATAAAATTACTTAGTTAAAATTTCGTTACCTAGATTAAAAGTAAAATATTAAAATGTAAAAAATGGTGAAAGCCTTATAAAAATTTTAAAACATGTGTTTAAGTTTATTTTTGAGTATTTATCAACAAATATACACCCCAAAATAAATAATTTATGAGCTTTGGATCCATTGAACTTGGAATGGTGTCATGAAATTATAAAAGTATAAGGGGTGATTCCAATAGTTCATGTTGCCTCCCTTATAAAAGAAAACCCATTATAGGCTTTTAAACTCACACCTACCTTTAAAAGTAATCATTAAATATATTCAATTTAAATATAACTATAACTTTATCCCACAAACATAATCCCACAGTCACACAGTAATAGCCTAAAACCTTCCATTCAAAGGGAATTTCCAATAAAAAATAAAGTCTTCAATGTAAGTATTATCTCATTCTTAATGGTTTTTTAATCATACCCATAAAAATAAATTATCACAATTAAAATATTAAAAATTCAGTGTCATTAGTATACTTATATGTTCTTTTAAAACTTATATTACCCTTATTTATTTATTTCTATCCACTTAAAAAATAAAATAACGTCATTAGTGCGTTGCACAGACTACCTTCTCCATGAAGTGACGCCATTTTTTTTCATTATCTTTATTCATGGATGGTATTAATGGTTATAATAATGAATAAATATTATATATATCAATGAATTATTACCCATAAATTTAAATATAATATAAAACTTTACCCTCTCTTATGCATTAAGAAATGAGAACACTAATCACGCGTGTGTGCGGATTACCAACTCTATGATTAAACATTTTTTGTTTTTCATCTATATTTTCAAACCTTATCCCAAAATAATAAAATAGAGTTCACCATCATAAAAAATAAAAAAATATTATGATTTTTTATAATGGTAATATTTCAAAAGAAACACCTCCTTAAACATACACTCCAATTGAGTGAAAGTGTGTTCAAGTTTGGTCCAGTTTAACCACCTACATGAAATTTTTTTTAAAATATAATAATGTAGAAATTTGGGAACATGTAAATTAATATTATTATTTTATATTAATTAAATAAATATTATTATACGGTTCTAGGAATATAATATTACGTATTTAACTTATTATTAATGTAACATTTTAATTATCTAAAATTAAAAAAATAAGCTGTACTAACTCAGTTATCATATAACATATATAAAAATAAAATGTAATAAAAGAAAATCATTTTAACTAAATATATAGTATAATATTAAATAATATATCAATAATGAACTTGTTATCAAATTATAGTTAATGATATCAAAATTATTAAACATGTGTAAAATAATTAATGTTTTTAACACATGATGGCCAGAATACAGTATAACTAATTAATGTGGTCATGATAAAAGAATATAATACGGATTATCAAGGGGTAATATTTAAGGGTAATTTTATAAAAAGGATAATAATCTCGATATTTATGTTTTATGTGAAGTTAGAGTGTCATCAACTATGAATGAAAATATAGTAAGGGGTTGTTATATCACTTCCCCTTAAAGAAGGCACAATTTGATAATTTGCACCTATTTCTATTTAATGTGATATATCTACTAAAAATATTAATTATGTAACAATAGATAACCACTGTTCATGATATATATATTTTTATGTTGAAATATTTCATATATGTTCTTTGAATCCATTCAGTTTTCAAATTTCAAGGGGTTTTCATCTCAACTTATCTTCAATGAGACCTGATTTAATGTTATGCAAAAATTACAAATTTCGATGATGTGTATAATTCCCATGAATTTATATTAGAATACTAATTTATTTAATTAATGATATTTATGGAGGATAATTATTTTCAGTGTTTTAACTATATTTATTTAAACATCACAGAAGTCAAATTGTGTTTTCATGAATCATTAATTTCCCTTAGGTCATAATTACTCTTCTTTGACACCTATATTTAAGGATTGAAATTTTATGAAAAATAATTAGTTTTTATTTTATTTCCACCCTAATTTATGGGGTAATCATGCTTCTCACCAACATATTATTCCTTTATGATTCTATTGTTTTGTTAAAATTTAATTTTACAGAATAATTCCCATTTCTATTAGTGTATTTATTTTTCATAAAAATGTTTTTACCACCCACAAAGGTTCTCATTTATCTAATAGAAACACAATTTTTATCATAGATTATCCATTTTTATTCCCCTTAATTTATTCTGAAGAAAAGCTTTTGTTATCATTATAATGATGTGGCTTTTAAAATAAAGGATATTTCAATAGTTTCAAATATATTTTCCACCCTTTCAAAATAAATATGTTTTACTATCCAATCGATATTTTTTATTGATAAAATTTATATAATTTTAACGGTTTCATTAATAAAGATTCATATTTAACATAAAATATTTCTAATTATTTCCACTTTCCTTTTTTGAAAACATTTAGTATTTTTGGTGTATTAATTATCAGATTTTATTAAATAGAATGTTTTTAAATCATTTTCACTTCACATTTAGATTATTTAAGTACTTTTCACGTTTTTTTAATTAGATATTATATTTTAAAGAAAATTTCTCCAATGTATTTACGCATTAGCTTTTTATTTAGGGTGAAAGATTTGTTGAACCAAATACATTTTAATGAAGGGTTTTTTATAGAAAATGGAGTCTTCTTGAGAAGATACACATAACTATGCATTTTAGAATATTTAATACAAAAAAATTTGAAAAAATATATCTTCATCAATTTGTTTTCATTGGGATCTAACTCTAATTGAATTGTTATTAATATTTCATCCTTTGTTATTATTTTATTCTCTGATAATTTTGGGTTTTCAAGTTTTTGTATAAATTTATTTAATTAGCTATATTATTGATATTTTTTATGAACACCATTTTATTTCCATGCATTCCATATGAAAAATTAAATATTTCCATTTTTTTGTAAAACCCATTTTATTTCAATGGGTTGTTTATGGAAATTTAATATTTTCTCTTTTTTTATTTTATGAAACCCATTTTACCTACATGGTTTCTTTATGTTGTGAAAATTTAATTATATTGATGTGGGAAAAAATGTATTTATTATAATATGGTTAATACCTTTATATCTCTATAATTCTTTGGGTAAATGATTATACCTCATCATATAGAAATATTATGTAAATAATTTATATAGTATATTTTCTCTCAAATGGTGAGTGTGATGAGATTATTCGATAATCATAAATTTACATTTGAACATGTTAGTGATTATATTGGTTTATAAAGATTTACATGTTAGTGATTTTCTCGATTATCGATGAGTAACTGTGATGGAATTAATCTCTACTCATAATTTAATATGTGTTTAGGTTGGTAGGTATCCATGCTCGTAATAATAAGAAATCATATTTTTATGATTGTGAAAAAATTTACGTTTTTTATCAAGTTATTCTATGTACCCATGATTATAAATTATTTTTAAAATACTTATCACGGTTACATTGTTCTCAGATGTTTTGTGATTATTGATATATGTTTTCAACCCATATCATATTTTATTATTCCTTAATGATCTCATTAGGATCTTATATTTCTCCACTAAGTTTTATGATTATTATACACTTTATTTGGACATTATATTATGTTATTTATATCATAATTATATTCTACTTTATTTTACGAGATAACAATTTTTGATATTTATTTTCCCTTTTTGATCATTTGAGATCACCTTTTTCTTCAGTTTCCAATCCCAAATTTACAAAGATGATTATATAATGTGAGATTTATAGAAAGGGTCTAGAAGAGAAAACTTATATAATAAATTTTTAGTTTTTTACAAAATAGTTTATTTATATAGCTAATATATAAAGAACTAAACCATCAGTTCTTTTGGTTTTGTAACTATCAATGGGATAAATTATTTAAATCATGAGATTTATGTATTTCATAATTCAAGCTTAGTATGGGTTTTATAGTTTTATTAAAATAAATAAATAATAATATAAATTTATATCAAAGATGGATATGGAAACTTATAAACTAGTTATATTAAAAATTAATGAGAAAATAATTTTATGGTTTGGGTTTTGGAATGGTTATTATAATTTTTAACTTATTATAAGTGCACAGACTTTTATTCCAGATAAACTACCATAACACTCTGATAAAAAACATAATATTCAAAAATAATTACTTAAATACTTATTAAATTAAAATAAAGAATTATAAATAAATTTAAAATATCTATTATAATACCAATAATTATCTCATAATTATGAAATTTAAATCTATAAATAAAAATCCTAATTGACATTATGAAAATTGTGCTAAAAATTTGAAACTAATAACACATGATGATGAAAATTAAATAAATATATATATAAGAAATATATATTTAATAAATGATTATACATTATGTTTATAATTTTATTAATGAAAAATGTTATAAAATATGAGTTTACTATAATAATTTTTGTCAAACATGACGTTAAATAACGCTCAACTAAGCATGATTAATGATAAGAGTTTTTGTGACTCAATTATCCTTCATCAAGATATAATGTGTATTAAAAAATTGTTTCCTTTTTTTGGTGAAAACATTTTCCATGAATTTATTTTATCATAATGATTCAACAAATATATGGTATTGGAAAATAAATCCCATGTTCTACTATAAATGGATTTCCCATTTGAATGTTTACGATGTCATAAGGAGTTTCGAAAACTCAATCCTCATTCAATGAGTTGTGATTGTTTATCATCAACTTATTTATAATGGCTTGGGGGAAATTATTATTATTTATTTTATTCTATTATAATTTATCTTATTTTTCTATGGATTTACATTTCTACAAGAGAAAACCTTATCTAAAAATCTGTTGATTCACGAATTATGATGTCTGTAAAGGATTTGGATGACTTAAATTTCTTTTTATTGAGTTAAAATTTTATTCCTTTAAAATAAATAATCTATGTTTGATTTTTTTTATATTTCCTCTTTAATAAGATATTTTATATTTTATTTATATGAATAATTATCATTTTTACTCAAAATTGTTTTATAGAGAAATTTATTTCTCATAAATGTAAAATGTTCTTATGAAAAAACATTTTCTACATTAAATATGGTATTTCTCAATATCTATATTAATTATTCACAAAAATGTTTTCCAATATTATTTGACAATAAAAATATGTGTTTAATCATGTGACCATATAATTTTACATAACTGGTTTCCATGAAAAATTTTATTACCACTTTTTATGAAGTGGGTTTTCAATAAATGTATTTTAAAATATTAAACTTGTTCTCTATCCTTTAATAAAAATATCACAATAGTATTCTCTACATTATATTTAATAATTATTTATTACTATTCAAATATATATTATTGAATATTATTTTTTAAATTTAATGTTTTCAAAAAGTTTTCACATCACCTTTTTTAAACGGTTAGGAATTTTTATAGATTCCATTATTAAAGGGTATTTTATAGAAGTGAAGTTTTTCAGGTTGTTTACACATCACATTTTTAAAATATTAATTTTTTTCAATAATCCAATTTTTAAGACTAATTCTAAAAGTAATATTTTTTCAACTAATATTTAATCACCCTTTAAAAAATTATTTTATAATATAACCCAAATCCACATCATTTACAATAAAGATAAAAAGGTTTTCCAAAAAACTATTGTTTAGCTTCATTTCCATTTTCATATTTATATTTACAAGATTTATTCCCATAGAATTTATTTTTCTTGAATAAATCTCTATATTTTATTTTAAAATAATATTCTTGGGTAATTTAATATTTGGTATCAACTATTCTAATTATACAGCTAACTTTTATTGACCCCATCTATTAACGTTATGAAACTCAATTTTCTTACCATGGGTTCTATATAGTGTGATTAATGAAACTTAACTTTTACCTTGGATTTTTCTGATATTTTTAAATGGTTGATATATTATAGAGCACATATGTATGGATGATTATGGATTGGGTCTAAAATTTCCCTAAAATTCATTTGTTAGTGTTTTATATCTCATGAGAAAATGATCTCAAGCATGAACCTGATTCCGATTCTCTATGTTCACAAGATTGAGTATGAAATTGATGTGAGTTATATAGGATCACAATATAGAGTGTGAAATCATTTATGGTTAGCTAGATTCAAACAATTTAGTAGGAATTTGATTCATGTTATCTAGTTTTACATGATTTAGTGTGAAACCTATGACAATTAGCTAGGTTCAGAACTTTGAGCATGGACCTAATGTAGTTATCTTGGTTCACAATTTTATAGTTTCTTATGATCATTAATAATCAATATTTATATGTCATTTACTTATTAATATGATGCCTGAATCATGATTTATGTATGATGATTCAAACCACATTTTCCATTGTGTATGTTTTTCATTTGAGATTACATTTCCTTCAATCATGACATTACTAATATTGTTGTTCCATAATATTTATAATATGGTATTTCTATCATGGTATGTTTTTCTTATATTCTTTTGATATTATCATTGATGAAATATTTTTGTGTTTTTCCCTTACCAATCATTTGATATCACCCATTTTTTATGATTCCAATCCCTTGGTTATGATGATAATTTTAACTTATAAGAAAATTATAAGTGGGTTTAGTGCATTTTTATTATAGATAAACGTTCATAATTATTGTAAAATAAGTTTCTTATGTAGAAAATCCTAACTAAACCTTAAATTAATAGAATTTTGGGATTATTTTTTAGATATTAATTTTAACTTATGGAAATGCTTTAAAATAAAGATAGTTTCTCCAAAATTTTTATCAAATACATTGTTTAAAGAATTTTTATCTAGAACATGATCTACAAGTACTAGTATGAGGTTCCTCAGTTTGTATCATATAAGGTTTTAGTTAATTTTTTATAATTATATTAGCTTTTTTCAGAAATAGGCTAATATATATTTACTAAAAACCCTATGGAAATGTATAATTTTGGGTAACATCCAAAATTGTTTAATGGTTTTGAGAATATTGTTTTCCTTATAATTACATCCCAACCATGATACATGAAAGTGGATGTTGTTGTGGAATATATATCTATATTGGTAATCAAAAAGAAAAATAATATTTGATAATAAAATCTATCTTCACTCGATACACAATGGGTGGGCCAAGGTCTACACACTAGGATTGACACTCTCATGTGATATGATTTAGTAGTTTATATTCCCTTTAAAAACCATTAGGAAGGCATTAAGTTGGATTTGAGGATGAAAGATATAACTTGTTTTGTTAGAAAATCTAATAGAATAATTACATTGGAAAATATAGTTTAAACTGAATCAGTTATCAATTGATCAAATTATATCATTCTTGAATAGAATCCATCCTAGATTTAAATGAAGGTTTCATTGGAAAAGATAAATTAGGATTGTGATTTCATATTCATATAATCAATAACTATGATATTATTTTATATTTTCAATATCATTTGGGTTTTAATATTTTTATGGAATCAAGATATAAACAATGATGCTATGAAATGTATATCTCTAGAAACTAATAAGACATATCTACTCTGGAATATTTGTAATAAATGGTTCAGAATTTTAATATATACCCATTATTAGGGAAAAGTTATTTTACATAGAATTCCCTTAGATAGAATTGTTTTTATATATTTATAACAAATATCATGATACATGAATATATTTTACAAACCCTTATTTATTGTTATTTGTAAGTGATAATAAATGTTGCGAGGATTAAAATTATTTAAGAGAGAGAATGTAACACCCTGAGATTTTGGAATGTATCTTCCTTTAAATAAAAATTCTATCGATAGACTTTTTTAGACGAAACATCGAAATAAAATCATCTATGATGTATTTGATGAATATTATTAAGGAAATTTAATAATAATAAATCCTTGATTAAATAAAAAGATTTTGATCAATTACAAATTTATAATAAAAATGGTTTAAGAACACTTATTATATTAAAATGAATTTTTCAATAAAATCATATTTTATTAGTATATCGTATAAAAGTTATATTTATAAATTTTAGAATATTATATTTGTAACATTAACATCTTTCACTAAGTTCATTATTTCAAAATTATAATATAGTGAATCATTGATATTTCTCTAAAATAATTGAGTTTTAGTTGAATAGTAAAAAATAACATCTTTAGTAATAATGTATTGTTTGAATCTTTTTCTTGATGTATAACTTAAAAACTAACTAAAAAATATTCTACCAATGTTATATATTATGAGAAAAATTATTGAAATAAAAATATGTTTTTGAATTTATAAAATAAATTTTTACCATTTTGGAAATTTTCCTAATAAATTATTAGAAAAACTTTTTTATTCAATTGTATTATAAATTAATTTTCATCATGTATATAAATTAAATCTAAAAAAATAAATTTCATAATTTATATCAAAATTATCATAACATGTAATAATCTCAATTTCCTTTTTAAGAATATTTGAATGATAATTACGACTGATGTCAATGAGCATGATAAAAGCAAGATCATTATTTAAAAAATTTATTTTACTAATAATGTTTAAATTTTATATAATAAAATTAATTTGTAACTCCCCGAGATTTTAGGATTTTTTTAATTAATTAAATCTTATTGATATTTTTCGTGTAATGCAACATTGAATATATCTTTTATTGTGTTAAAGCACTAAGTTTTGATATCATTATACACAACAACAAGTTATGATTATAGTACACACAACACTTATAATAGCTTGAGGTAAATTAAACTTCATTTTTGGCTTATATTTCATATAATATTGAGTGCCTTCGATAGATTGTTTTGTTTACAAGGGAGAGTTTTTCCAAACTACCATATAATATTAATTTGATTATTAAAATATTATTAAAGATACCACCTATCATTTGGAAATGATCCTTTTAAAAATATTAACTAAATGGTGGAAATATTTTTTACACATGTATAATAAATAAATCTTTTTGTTATCAATTAGTACAAATAAATGTAAGAACTATTTAAAAATAATGAAATTACTTTTCTAAGAAAACTATTTTTCTATATAAAAAACAATTCTATCTCAATAAATTAAACACACCACTTTTGATTAATTGTTTTGAATAAAAATTATATATTATATATTCTACAATTATTTTATACCCATATAATATATTTCATAGGTATAAGATAAAAATAAATCCCTATTTATGAATAAGAAGATATATTTTTATAAAAGTTAATTTCAACACATTTTAACAGGGAAACCATTTAAAATATGAATTTTGAATCATTTATGTATTTTATTAGAAAAAATAAACATTATTTTTTGGATCGGAATATTAAAAATCACTAATGGTGAATTTTTGGAATATTTTTGAGAAGTTACATTTTTTGATGAATTGTAAAAAAACACTGAATTTTAATTCAAAACTACATTTTATCCAATTTATTTATATAGATAGATTATATTTTCAATTGAATTTAAAGATTAATAAGATATATATTAAATAAATTAATACAGTATATGTTATTGGAATCCATTTGACATTGAAATTGGATATAAAAACATTTCAAGCTTTCAAACAATTTTAATTTATGACATGCTTTGTCGTCCCATATAGTGGATTATATTTAATTTAATTCCAAAAACATAACTGATAATAATTTGAAAAAATGGACTAATTATAGTTAATGATATAATTTATTATTTATAATAAATTCAAATGTGTGTTGGACTAAAAATATTAGTGAATGTGATTAAAATTAATTACAACAATTAAGAAAAAAATCAGCTAAAGAAAAGACTAATCATTAAACATAAGGGCCCAAATGACCTATACACATGTACAAAATCCATTAGATGTATATAATTCTACACTATAATCCCTTTTATAAAATATTTACCATTATTTGATCTACATGACATGGTAAAAACATATGCAGAATTCTCATTTCAAAAAATTTCACAAATGCCACTCCTCCTCCACTATAGAGAGGCACTCACCCCTCCAACTTATTCACACATATAAATCCATTTTTTCAACCAAAATATACTTAAATAATCTCAAAAAATAACACAGTTCATCTTATAATCCATATTTGATGAAAAATCCATCCAAGCAATCCATTTGGTGCAACCCAATATGAGTTACCCAAAGAAGAGGTAACATCCTTCCTCAAGCTCCTATGTATTTTTTTATTCCCCACAACTTCAATTATAATTATTACATGAATATATAAGACTCTCAATTAGATAAATATATTTATATTTTTTATTATATGGTTTATATCTATGCATACACACACTTCCATCTAATGGGTAACGAACTTATCATTCTTGTGTACGGAGAACTACCACCTCATGAAACAACGTCGGTCATTTTTCCTTTACCACTTATCATGGTTGGGAATGATGATTTAAAATATATTTTTATATAATATATATGATATTTATTTTCTATTTATTTTAATTTAATTATTAAATAAAACATACCTTCATGCTTTCCATTTTGTGTAAATACGATAACATTATTTGTGGACATGTGGACATTCACCTCCTTAAAGAGATGTAACTTGTTCACAATATACATGTAATTTAATAAGTATGGGTTTAGGGAAATGATATGATATATATTATATAATTATTATCCATTAATTATATTATATATATATACACAGATATATATCATTTACTTTTTTTATTCCAGTATGATAATAAAAAGGAAACAATATTAATGTTAATGTACGACCAGTCGTCCCCATGAACGTTGCATTAATTTTAATATTACTATATTTTATAGATTATTATTAATACACATATAATAAATATTTATTTATTTATAAAATTTTTTACATTCATTAATTGATAAAATAGTGGTATAATTAATAGGATAAATAATAACAAACCAAAAAATATACAAAAAAACGAAGTAGATATTTGATGAGACATAATATTTACACGGAGTAGTCAATAAACAGGACATATGAAGTTATAAAAAAATATAATATGGTTTTCGATAGAATAACATGTTTTTGTGATATATTTATAATAAAAATAAATTTATTATACAATAGGTTTGAATCTGTATGAAGAAATTCAATGCTTAAGGTAAGGGTTTTCTCATTGCACATTTTTATCAGTGAGACTTATGACTTATTCATCATTCATTTATTTTGTGTGGGGATTATACTACCAATTAATGAATTATATGATTATTATACATAAATTTATGGGTATTAACATATCCATTTTATGATCTTTATTTCATGGGTTTTTTGGTTCAAAATTCACCAAACTAGTAATGTAATTTTTGTCTCAATTTTACTTCTTTGAGATATATGCCATGTTATGGACACATATTTTTCTATGAGGTGTACATACATCAATTTTAAATGATATATCATGAATATTATTCTATTAATTATAATATAATCTTCTTGTAATATAATTCTCTCAGGTGGATTATGATTTAATGTTTCCAATGTGATAAGACTATATTGTAACAATGTCACTAATTATCGATATTGTTTATGATTAGACATCTATTTATGAAGTATTATTATCCATATCTCAAGAAATATAATTAAACATATTATAATCTAATTAATCAAGTAATAACCAAGTAA
The DNA here is from genome assembly GCA_963277665.1 of Viscum album. Classification (NCBI taxonomy): domain Eukaryota; kingdom Viridiplantae; phylum Streptophyta; class Magnoliopsida; order Santalales; family Viscaceae; genus Viscum; species Viscum album. The sequence continues at coordinate 636,650,323 of OY728119.1, forward strand.
TGATACCATTTTTCCACTCTTTCTTACTTAATATAATTAAGAAAATGTGTTTATGAATATAAAACAACATATCTCCTTTCGTTTGAAAATCCGTAATTTTAAAAACTATTTTTTCTAAAAATTCTTCCAAAATTATATGTATATTTTTCTATGATGTATAAAGTAAAATTTTACCCATGTTTTAAATTTTAAAAAAATGGGTTTAAAATTAATGTTCTTTTCTTTTTATGATCAAGACACTTATATAATATTTTTAAAGTGCGAAAGGAATGTTATTCTTGTATGGAATTACCCCCCATAATGACGGTAATTCACTTGAATATTATTTTCTAAGTTTTCAAAATAAATATAATTTAAATAATTTCCTAATATCCTATAATTTGTTTTGATACTAATGTGTTTTTAAAAATGAAACTATTTTTAAAACTTTTTAATTTTTATAAGGTTATTTAAATTCTCTTCAAAATTTCCTTAATATTTTTCCAAAGGATATTTTCAAAGAAAATTATTGTAATGATTTAAATATTTCATTATATGTTTTCTTATACATTTTCTATAAAAGGGTTTCCAAAACTATATCTATAATTATGTTACATGCAAGGCTGAGTTTTATCAAACTACTATATACTATTAATAATATTATTAAATTATTATTTTTGTTAAAACCTAGTCATTAGAAATGAAGCTAAGTATAATATTAAATAAATGGTAAAAACATTATTTACACATTTATATAAAATGAATCCTTCATTTATCAATTATAATAAGGAAATTTGAGAACTATTTGAATAAAAATAAATTACTTTACTAAGAAAAGTATATTTATATATACAAACCCAATTTTATCTCAATAAATTAAATAAACATATGTCAATTAATGTTAAATAAAAACTATATATTATATTTTAAATCATTTTTTATAATCATCCAATATATTATATAGGTATAAAATAATAATAAATCCAAATTTATGAATAAAAAGATAGATTTTATTTCTAAAAGGTGATTTTAGTGCCTTTAATGGAGATTCCATTTAAAGTCATATTTTTAGAACTTTTATCATTGGTATTTTATAAAATTAACTATATTTTTTGAATTTTATTATCAAAATTTTATTTTTTTGTTTTTTTGGTATTTTTTGAGAAGTTTAGTTTTTCGATTAATAGTGAAAAAACACTGAATTTTTATTTAAAACAGTATTTCAGTATAACTTATTTATGATGTTAAATTATATTTTATTTTGTTTTAAATGTTTAGTTATATAAAATTTTCATTAATCAATACAATATATTTAAATGGGATAAATTTTACATTGGAACTCGCTATAAAAACACTTCAAACTTTTGAACATTGTTACATGAAAAACACGTATTTTCATAACATCTATGAGATTAAATTTAACATAATTCATGACACTTATATGATAATAATTTGAAAAAATAGAGTATATATTTTTAATCATCATAATTTGTAAAATAAATTACAAGGTCATCTTATTTTAAAAATAATAATAATGAATTTCGTTAATATTAATTAAATTAATTAAGAGAAAAATTATCTTAATAATGGACTAAACATTTAACTTAAAGGCCAAAATGACCTAGAAACTTGTCCAAAATCCATTTTATGTTCATATTTATACCCTATTATATCTTTTATTTGTTGTTTCTCTTTATTGGAGCCACTTTTCATCAGAAAATTATTGGGGGAATTCGGTTTTCAAAATTTTACAAGAATGTCACACCCACTCCAAATATTAAAAGGCACCCACCCCTAACACTTATTCACACCTACAAATCCCTTGGAATTGACCAAACTATACTAAAATAATATCCCAAAATAACTCTATTCATCCTATAATCCTCCTTTATTCATAAATATATCCTAGTAATCTCATAGGTGCTAACCAAATGGAGTTACCTAAATAAGAGGTAACATCCTTCCTCAAGGCACATTGTTTTGTTTCATTCTCAACCCCCTCAATTAATATTATTGAATTACTATATAACAAACTAACTATAAATATATTCTTATATTTTTATATTATTTGGGTTTTATCTACACTTACACTTACTTCCATCTAATGGTTAACGAACTTACCGTTCTTGTATACAAAGAACAACCACCTCACGAAATGACGTCGTTCGTTATTCCTTTACCACCTCCCATAGTTAGGAATTATTAGGTAAGAAATTTTTTTATATTATATATAATATATTTATTCTGTATTTATTATTATTTAATTATTATATAAAACATACCTTCATACTTTCCATTTTGTGTAAATATGATAACATTGTTTATGGGGGTGTGGACTACCAGCTCTTCAATGTGATGCGATTCATTCACATTTTACATAGAATGTATTAAGTATGGGTTTATTAACTTTTATGATATAAATAAAATACTTATTACAACATATTCATATTATATATATATGTACAATTTTTTACATTCTTTATCAAAATATGACAATAAAACATAAACATTATTCATGCATACACATGACCTACCATCTTTATGATTGGTGTATTCCATTTAATATTTATATATTATATATATTATTATAAATAAATATATGATGAATATATATGATATATAAATATATATGTATCATTTTTTTACAATGATTGAATGACTAAATAATGATTTAACTATGAATATCAAGAATAAAATGAAAAACATATTAAAAAAATAGATATTAGCTGAATCATAACATTAACAAGGAGTTGTTAATGAATGGCTAATATAAAGTATAAAAAACTAATATATGGTGTAAGATATAATAATATGGTTTTATGGTATATTAATAATAAACATATATTTATTATATATAATTTTTGAATGTGTGTGAAGAATTTCATGTCTTATGGTAAGGGTTTTCTCGTCGCACATTTATTTCTGTGAGACTTACACCTTATTTATCACTCATTTATTTTGTGTGGTATATATAATTCCTGTAAATGTATTATATTCTTGTTATAATTAATTCTTTTGGTATTTACATATCCATTTTATTATCTTTATTTTATAGGGTTGGTGGTTCAAAATTTAACAAATTAGAAAATTATTTTTGTCTCAATTTTCCCTCTTTGAGATACATGGCATGTTATGAAACTATATATTTATATGAGGTGTAATAATATAATTTAAATTTTTATGTCAGAAATATTCTTATTTTAATGACATTAAAATCTTTATGTAATGTCATTGTTATATAGGGATTATCCCTTAAATTTACCTATTTTATCAGAGTTTATTTCTACAATCTCATCATTTATCAGGATTGTTTATGATTATGATTTTATTGATGAAATATCACGATTCATATCTCAAGAAATAACATGAAATTTATTATCTTCCTATTATTCATGTTAAATATATGTAATGATACCATTTTCACTAATTTTTACATAATATTGTTATGAAAATGATTTTATTAAAATCCAACATTATTTCTCTTTTCAATTGGAAATATGAGTTTTTTTAAATTTTTTTATAAAAATGTTTTAAAAAATATTTTAGTATTACATATTATGTTTAAATGAAATTGTTACCCATGTTTTAACTTTTTACAAAATTGTGTTAAAATGAATATTCTTGTCATTTTCTCATTAATATAATCTTATAAACCTTTTAGGGTACAAAAAGAATGTTCGACATGTATAAAAAAAACCCACCCTCATGACCATAATTTACATGAAGCCTGATTTTTATGTTTACAAGTATATTTTTAAAGAAACTTTTTTCCATATATTTTCCAAATTTATTAATATTAAACTGTTTTTTAAATAAATAGGTTTTTTAAAATGTTTTATGTTTTAAATATGTTTTAAATAATATTCGATTATTCTTTTATATGATTTACAATGTTTTCTTTCAAATAAAAGGATTGAAATTATTTCAAGATTTATTCATATGTTTTGAAAAGATTCATTTTTTGGAAGGGTTTCCAAAATTATTTCAATCATTATTTTTACATTCTAAAATTATATTCATAGAAAATGGTTTTCAAAATATTTTCACGTTTTCCTTATAAGTTTTCAAAGAAATTTCAAAAGAAAAATGTTATCAAGATGATTTATGTTTTAGAAATCAATTTCATTGAGTAAATTATATTTTCAGGATGAAATTATTTAATTGAAATTACAAATCCTTCATTATAAGAAAAGGATGTTTCAAATGGTTTTTTGAAAAGGACATTCAAAGAAAGGCTATTTTACTTGTGAAATATTCTAGGTGGTCATTCAAAATCCTTATCCAACTAAGATTAAATACATTCTAATAGTTTATGATGTACTAGAGATATGATCAAATATTAACATTAATATTATTTATTGAATGGACTATGTTTTAGAGAATGATGTTTATGACAGTTGTTTCTCTTTTATGGTTTATATGCTTTTGAAACACACTTAATTTTAGGTTTAATGAAATGATTATGTGATCTATATCATTTTTCATTGGTAATGATATGATGAAATTATTATTATATGGATTTAATTTAATGTTTTATGATGTGTCTATTTTTTATAATATTGTGGAACACGTATTATGTGACATGTGGGACCTATATTTCTCTCAAATTAATTTAGTAATGATAGTTAATTACTATGTATTAATGTTACCCATGAACCTAATTACAACTTCAAATATTTATGTTTAAACCAAATTAAATGTTCATTATCTTATGATTGAACCTTATTATATGTTCACAATGTTATGCATAGACTTGGGTGTGCGTCCATAAGTTTATGCGTTAACCCGATTACATGTTCACAATGATATGAGTGGTCCTTATTATGTGTTCATAATGATATTCATGAACATTATTACATGTTCACAATGTTATGCATGGAACTTGTTTCATGTTTATATGTTTATTCATGAACCTAATTACATTTTCACAATGTTATTATCTGACCTTATTACATGTTAAAAATGTTATGCATGAACCTAATTACGTGTTCACAATGTTATTCATATACCTAGTTCCATGTGTTGAGTCAAAATTTTCTTTTTAATTTTCCATTAAATTAATTTTGGAAATCAAAAAATCATTATTAAATATTTAATTACTAATATTTTTTATAAGAAAACATAATATATTTGTCTTACATTGAATAAGATTTAAAGTGTTACAAAACTATACGTTTTAATTATTCTTATCATCATGAGACTTGGTATGATATTTTTATCATAATGAGACTCTATATAATAATAATTGTTCCTATCCTTATTGAAGTAAAATTTATCACATCAAATATAATATATCATATTTTTTCTTCCATACTAAAAAAATATTAATTTTCAGAATGATAAAGGTTTCGATTAAAATCATACTCACACTCAAAGAATTTATCGTAATAACTTTATCATACCTATAAAATATTATCTATAATATAAGAAATGTGTTTAAACTAGAAATAGTGAATATAAAAATGATGTTAGACTATCTATTATTTTATTATGGCTAAAGTTCTAGGTGTCAAATTCATCTAGAAAAACTCAGAGAAATATGCTCTTTGGAGGATCAAGATAACAATTGGATGTGTGACTATAAATACCCATCCATTCCAAGTTTTTGATTTATAGTACTGATCACTTCATTTGAAAAAAAATCTCAGTGTTGGAGAGCTCTGAATTATAAAAGAGTTAATTACTTATTCCTTGTACCTGTAATATTTATTAGTTTGTTTTTTGAATTAATTTGTGTGTCTAATCATCGTATCAAGGTCTCATTGGGATAGAGAGAAAGAGAAGATAATCATAATATCGACGGCTCATAGGGATATCGAGATAGACTGATATTCATATCGAGGGATTTTCAGTGAAATACAAACTTTCTTGTAAGTATAAAACAAGTGACCTTTGTCCATGGTTATTTGATTCCTTTCTCTTTAGGTTAAATTATTTTATTCATTTGTATTACTGGTTTAATTATAAGTCTTTTATTTTCGTTGCAATTGTTATAAGAATATAATCCGTTTATATTCATTTTTTTTTGTTTATAGTAATAACATTTACAATGATACAATTGTTTTATGTTGTATTAATATGTTAATACATTTTTACCCATATTACAATTCTATACACTTTATGATCAAATAGACACTTTTTTGAATACTCAAATTTATCATAACCATCATGATTTAAATTATTTCTGTACTACTCTAATATATCGTAACTATTGTAATTACGATTATTTGAGTATTCATTAAAACGGTTAAATACAGATTATGTTACCACAACTTACTAAATAATATTCTATAAACAGTTTAGATAGAATAAATTTATCATTATGACATGTGGAATACATATTGGAATCTACTTGATTACAATAACTTGTTTATTGGACCCATGTACCAAGCCCGGTTATCATTAAAATACTTAAGTAGTTTTGTGAATACTGTTTGTTTAAACCATTTAGTCTAATTTCCTATTAATATTAAAAATGATTTTTTTTAAACTTACTATTTATGCCACTATTTTATTTATCCATTATCAAATACATTACTATCCAACAATTTGTATCAAATCCAAGCCTCTGTTATATTGATAATTATATCATGTCCATAAGCTTATATGTGAACCTGATTACATGTTCCAAATGTTGTGTGTGAATTAAATTACATGGTCATAAAATTATACATGGACCTTTCTGCATGTCAATAAGAAAATGCAAGGGCACGATTTCATGTCCTTACCATAATGAGTGAACACTATTCTACTTATATTTGTTTAAAATGTTATTAACTAATGTGTTTTACACACTTCTATATCTTATTCAAAGTTTATTCTTTCATATATTATTCTACCCATTTCATTATCATTAATTTCTTATGAAAATTTAATATTTATTCCACGAATCTTGATTATGATCTTCAATATGCATGGTTTGATCTTCAAATCACACATTCTTGTTCTCATACCCATATTCTCATGATCGTGCTTGCATTTCTCTTTATTTACCTATACTATGAATATTATCTCTCCCCTTAATTATGATTCCCCTCCCTAGGTTATAAGGAAACAATAAGTAGGAGTACTAAAGTGGATGATCTAAACTATGATGTTGAATATATTTAACCAAATTATTATAAATTTTCTATTTTTTCAAAGACAAAAAATAGTATGGTCCCTAGGCATGTAATTTTTTAATGTGTTGAATATTCATAAAAATTCATATAATATCTATGTATATTAAGACCAAGTCACTATAATTTTTCTGTAACCCATTAAATAAATTATACATTACTTTTAAATATATATTAAAATATGTTATCACCCATTTAATTATTAATAAATATTATATAATGTGATGAACATGAAATTGGGAAACACCATTTTTCAACAAAACATTATTTCTACATATTAAATGGTTTTGTTGAAAAGTTAATTTCTCATATTTATAAATTTAATTAGATTATAAGGAGGATACATTTTGGTCAAGAAAAAAATAAATTATTATTAATGGTTGGCTTATATTTGTAATAAAAATATAAATTAATTGGGTAAAAACTAGGGACCATATAAAAACCAAAATGGTAAAATGTTAAAATATAGATTTGGAAAACATGAAACATGATTAAAACATGTCTATGAATTAATGGTAGAAGAATTATCAACCATATATAACCCACCATATAATTATTTTAAGAAAATGTAGTCATTAACCCGAACATAGATCATTTCATAATTGAAAATTTAATGGATATTTACAAAATTAAAATTATCTTCACTTAAAAAATGGGATCTATAATGAACTAGCCTTAAAAACTCCCAAAATTTAATATTTAGAAAATAATTCACTTTTTCCATTTGAAGGATATTTTTGGATTTATAGTTTTATCTAACTATGTTATAACTCTTACATAATAAACTCATACATTATATATGGGAAAGTTCCTATTTGTATCCATTTTTACCACAATAAAATAATATTACAATAAAATATGTTTTACATGACATAACTTCAAGAATTTTTATCTTGACCACTTTATTTTCACTAATCATCCTTAAAACCCCTAAAAAATAATATAAAATTTTGTTTGAGAATAAAAATATCTTTAATATATATTATAATAAGAGATCAATTAGTCAAGTGTAATATATGAAAACCCATGAAATGTTTACCCTTATCAAAAATATATTTTGGGAAAATGAAATAAATAATAGTCACATTAAAAAGAACACTTTTCATGAAAATAAAAACATTTAAACATATAGAAAGATATTTTTAAACACTCTAGTTAACATAGAGCATCACATTCATAACTAATTTCTGAAATAACTGTATATGAGTTAAATCTAGAGGATAAATCACATTGGTTAACTCCCTACATGATTCTATTGAATATGAGGAACATTACATATTGTATTGGTGATTTATAATGTGGTAACACATTGTATAATCTTTATAAATCTAACACATTTCACATATATAATTCGCAAGTACCAAATCAAAAATAAAATTGTATTTTCTTGCACATTTACATCATAAAACCCTTGAAAAACACTTTTAATTCCATATTTAATGGGCTTTCAGATATTGAAATATCCAGTCTTATAAAACAATTTCAAAAACAAAATACATTTCAAAAATGGGAAAATGGATTTAGTTTAAAGAAAATATGAATTTTTGTAAATGAATCTAAACAAAAAATATAAAATATGTTAGTGTGAATAATTTTTGATGTTGTATAAATTAAAATAATATATTATTTCTTTCTTTTGTAAAGAAAGTCAAAATATTCTGTATAAAATATGTAAAACGATTACATTTTAAAACCATTGAATGAATTTCCAAAAAGACATAAAATATAATTTAATATTATTTTATCTCTATATAAATACATCAATAAATTATTTCAAGAATATGTACATGGAAGAAAAATATTTATAAAATTAATCTTGAAAACATTTTGAACAAAGTCTTTAAAGTAATGTGTCCCTTACGCCGAGTTTAAATCATCATATAAATCCTATAAATTATTGAATAATAAATTAATACTAAATATTTAATTATATAAGAACATTTTTATTTTTAATATTTATTTTATTTTATTTATGAATGTGTTATTTAAATTTAATTTTTTAATTTTTTTTCAGATATGTTGTTTTGAAAATATTTTGCTCATACATCCAAATGAATTGAGTAAGTTGAATGTGGTCAAAGGGGTAGTTGTTCCATAATTTCCAAATTAAAAATCATTAAACAAAAATAATTTTTATACATCAATTATTTTTTGAAAACCAACCGTGATGTATGTTTACAAAAAAATGAACTATATTTCAACCATGGTGATGATACATCATACATATGCATGAGTAACGTTTCCATTTTTAAATATTCATGATATAAAGATGGTAATAATTATTTTATCCTTTTATAATAATCATTATATCAAAAATAATATATTAATTATTTTTATACACATATATATACCATCAATGTGGTCCAGTTAAGAAAAATGAATCACATCACATCATAGAGATGGTATTCCACACATACACACGAACAACATTATAATTTTATAATAGATGTAATGGTAAAAAACTATACAATATAATTTGGTTTCAGAATGATAAATATATCATTAATATCACATATATATATATAAAATACATCATTATAACAAACTATGAGTAGAGGATAAGGAAAATTAATTATGTCGATTCACAAGATGGTAGTTTTCCATACAAACGAACTACATTTCCATGACCCATTTGATAGAAGATGTGATTTATAAAGAATATTTAATGAAAATAATAACATATTATTATATATAATATATTTATGTTATTATTTCATCATTTATGAAGAATTTTTGAAACAGTTATAATAATAAATAAAACATAAACACAAGGTTAAGAACTATAACTCTTCTTTGGAAACCACTTAAAGATTGCACCAAAAGATTTCCTAGGCTGATTTTACGATATAAATGACTATAATACATGGGTATGGATGTAAAAAAGGTATTTTCATATTTATTTTCGGAAAAAAGATAGTTTATGTGTTAATAAAATAGGAGAGTGTATTCCCTTTTAGAAGTTAAAGTTGGGGAACTCTTTAAATTATTTAAAATATTAAAATAAAATAATTATCATTTATTGAAAAAGTTGGTAAGAGTAGAGTACTAAAGAGGGGGGGGGGGGGTGAATTGAGTCCCTATAAAAACTTATGTTCAAGGATTGGTTCTTTGAAAATTTCCCCAAATAAAAAATATAATCAAATTCTGTTTGTATTGAATATATAAGAGTCATGAATGTTCAATTAAATTCTCAAGAGATTGATTAGTTCTTAGTTATAGTAACCTAATGATTAATATATATTTTTCAACTAACCTACTTGTACAAAATAGTTATAAAATCATGTTAAACTAAATATCTGTGTTTGAATTTTTTGAATGAGATTTTTATAAAACATTGTAAATGGAAATAACAATAGGCATCTTGGAATTTAAAACAAGCGGTTCAATATCAAGATGAGACTTAGTTCTCTCAACTTGGTGATCACATAAAAATAAGTAGTTTAAATTAACAAATAAGTTTGATCTACACCGTGGATTAGGGCTCAAAACCTCACACAAGGCTGTCAAGGTCACACTTAACCCCTACCATAGTTCTTCGAGGAAAAAACAAAAAATAGGTCACACACAACCTCTTCCTCATAGTTCAATGTGGTATACAAATGGATAAATAGAGTATGAGATTAAAGAAAATGTGTATCCTCTGGTTATTCAAAAGAGTTAGTGGGTGTGTGATATAGAGATAAACACACTACTAAAAAATGTAAATAAATAAACACAATAGAGTTAAAGATATAGAGATATGTTTATAAGGATTTGTGAGTTATGTAGTGCATCTCTAGACTCATTTGATATAGTGGGATTGAGGTTTGTGTCCTCTTCAAGAAGTTGACTCCAAAATATAGTTTCATAGCCTCAATTTTCTAGACTCCAAGAGTATGAGATGTTTATATTCTTGTTCAAAATATGTTTAGGTCAGCTCAGTAGGTTTTTCTTGATTTCATGATCTCCTCATATGTTCTTCTTTTTTGTGTTGTTGGGTTTTGGATGTATGCTCGAGTGTTGTAGGAGTACTTATATTTTACATGCTTTTTTCTCTTATATTATCATCACCTTTGAAAGATCTAGCTTTATATATTTTTATCCATAAAGGTCCAGAAAACATTATGAACTACCCTTGTGAAAATAGGTTGTACAATCCTATAAATATCCTATAAATATGTTTAATTATTGTCAATAGCCATAATTTATCTAAATATTACTATTAGATATAAATCTAAATTAATAAATAAAAATATTTTTTATGACTATCATTGAGTTAGAAGTATCAGTGAATCAATAGATTCGATCTATAAGCATCGACGACTCTTTGTATCAATGAGTCCTTTCCATCAGTATCGGAGACTCTAAGAATCACTGAGTCATTTATACAATCAGTTTGTTTGGGTATTAGTTAGTCGTTACTGGTGACTCATTTTAAACTATCAGTGTTTCACCCATCGATAACTCGTCCATCGATATGTCATATGAACTATCAGTGTGTTTCCAATCAGTGAGTGATCAATCGGTAAGTCCTCAAACAATCAGTGTGTCACCCATCAGTGAGTCATCCATCGGTATTCCCCTTGAAAAATTGGTGTGACCGATCATTGGTGACTTGTCCATCAACGTATTGTTTTTTCTATAAGTGAGTCCTACAATAGTGTCTTCTTTGAACTGTGAGCCCCCATCTATGAGTCAAATATCTGTGTCTTCTTTGATCAGTGATTCATCCATTGTTGTCTCCTTTTAACCAATCGGTGTGAGAGACTTTGACAAACTTACAAATTTTCTGTCCTATACAGAACAATAACACATTAAGTGAAATTCATAATTTCATGTAAATATACACTTATAAATATTTTGAAACATAAATATCCATATTTTATTGACTAATTGAAATGTATTATACCATGTGACATAATTTATTCATTTATAAATATTTTTTATCATGATTTACATTAGTTTTAACAAAATATGTGGATTATCATTATTTATAAATTGACATGATTTGTGATTATTAAAACAACTATATCAAAAAGGGTCCAACAATCTCCCCCTTTTTGAAATCACAAATCATGGAATTAATTAGGTACACATTGTGTTATGAAACAATAATGACTTGACCTAGGAAACCAATAGTGAGTTTGAATTTTCAATATAACTATAATTTATTTTCTTTTGAAGCTCACCTCAATAATTGTATTAGAGTATATATAGAAGGTTCTTTTTAGAGAGAAATATTGGGGAACTTTCATTCTCCCCATTATTAAGTTGTATGTTAGTAGTATTATTGAATTATATCATATATGTGGTATATATATAGATATATATTATGGATTACATGTCATCTTTCACATACCAGAGTTCCCACCCTTAAGTTTAGAGTTGATTGCATCCGTAAATTTTCCCCCTTTTTGGATTAGAAAAAGTTGAAAAGAAATATAAAGGATAAAAGAAAATAACACAATGAAACTACAAACACAATGAAGGAAAACTTATATTCATAAAATTACAAAAGAGTAAAAACATGAAAAGATATGTATAGATCCCTATTAATGAATGATCCATATAAAATCTTTAGGATTGTACATGGAATCGTCTCTACTCAGACAAAATAAAACTCTAATGCTGCTCTTAGATCACTGGCCTGACCTGAGTTAAATATTGAGACACTGACATCTATATAGAATGCATTGAACTAGGTCTGATGGATGCAGCTCTAGGTGCAACTATAGCCTTTGAATGTACATGTAGGTTAGGATTCAAAAGCTTTATAAAATCATTTATGATTTCACCCCATACTGCATGGATTTATATAGATCCTCTTTGGTCTTCATGAACTTCTCTAATGTGGGAGTAAACTCTTTCAAATAGCTCACTTACTTCATCAATGCCTCATTCACTGGTGGTATCTTGAGGTTCAGAACCAAGTATTTAATGTTGTTATTCAACTCATGCTTCGTATAGATTTTAAAAAAATAGTTGTCTACTTGTCCCATGATCTTCTTCTAAGCAGTAGTTGCCTCATTGGAACATTTTCTCACCATGTTATATATTTGGTAAATGTTTCTTTTTCACTTTGGAAAGATCCCCTTTATCCAATTCATTCTGAATGGACTTGAGATATTATCTTATCACATTCCTAAGGGAAAACATATTAAATATAGGTTTGGTTACAACAGAACTAGATGATTCACAAATAATTTTTTTAAGATCCTCTTTCAACTTTTTCAAATCAGTAATCAATTGTTGTGTTTCAAGGTTCCTAAGAACCTCTATAACACCACCAAGATTGGTTCTGAATTGATTGGGAAACGATACAATATCATGATTCATTTTCATCCCTTATTCTCCCAGTACATTATTATTTTTCACAAGGGCCTCGTCTGTAATGATAAGATTTTCTATATTTTTAAAATTACCATTCTAGTATTCTGAGCATCATCTGCCTCTGAAATACTCCTAGGTGTAGAAGTTTCATTTCTAACTAGAAAAGAATATCTAAAATAATCACATAAATCATCCTTGAACTGTTCGAAATCAGCCTTGGTGACATAGTTACTAGGCACTAAAGGTACAACATCCTCATCACTATGTGGGAAAGAATGTGAAGTAGGAGTAGTCAGTTCTATATCAACTTGTGGAGCAAGAAGAGATATCGTCTCCTCATATAAACCATAATCCAACCAAAACAAGAAATATCCTGGAATTCTATTCCACTCATCAGAAGAATTATAATTTCTAGGATTCACACTATCAATTATTACTCTTCTACCTTGAGGCTATCCCTTATTCAGAGGAATAGGTACAATCTGAACTCGAGATTCTTTTTCATGATCTCCATACACATGAGGCTCCTCCACATTCTCAGGCATAAGTGCAATTTGAGCTTTAGCTTCTACCTCTTAACCACCATCCATAATATCATAATGTTCAAGAATTATTCCTTGAACCTCATCAGGATGGTCACGTCTATCCTCATACCCAGCATATCTTTCAGCATGATCAACACCATCAACATCAAACTTGTCCATCAAGTTCAACATCGTCTTATCTACCTACCTCATCATCATATCTATGCATAGACTGCTCCCCAGAACTGAATAATTTCATTATTTCAATCAGTGAGTCACTCACATGCTCACCATAATTATAATAATAATATTATTATAAATATTAATAATCATCATCATACTCATCATCATAATCTGCCTTTATCATGTAACCTTCAACTCCAGATACATAAATCTCTTCCTCATCTTCATCATCTAAAAATGTTTCATTACAAGGTAATTATAATGATGTACTGGGTGGTCTATAAGACATTTTTCGGGGGATTTTAGCAATATCTGGGTCACTTCTATCATCTATAAGAGACCCCTATTCTCTTTGTATCTTAGGCTCATCTTGTTCTTCATCTAAATACAAAACCTTCTCACCAGGTTTTAGACCTAGATCACCTTGATCCCTTGGTCTAGTAGGATGATCTATATGATTATAACCGACATACAATTTCTACTGATATACTACCCAGATTCTCCTCCATGGGTTTAATTTTTTTTCCTCTTGAAATTGACTTTGTGTAGGTAGAAACCACTACATGTTGCAATCACTGCATCTTCATCCCTTACACATCCTAGCCTCTTCAACATTGCAGAAATCATCCTCAGATGATATAGAAATGTTACATTTTGAGATGGTTTGATAATTTCAGAAATTTGTACCATAAGGTACCCAAATAGGTCCACATTAACCTCATTATTCAAAAAATAAATCAATAAAACATCATGATACATTAAGGTAGAAAAATATCGATTACTTTGGATGATTTGGTGTGGGATAAAATTGAAAATCATTTTGGCCTCCCCATCTAATTTGGAATATATTGATCTCCTCGATTCGTCTTTTCTAGTCAACACTTTCAATGCATTTTCATGAGAAAATAATTCTGAGTTTGGTGGAATGATACCATTTTAGTCATAAAATATGTGCTCATATGGCATTTTCAAGCATTCAACCCACTCCATTGTAGAAAATGAGATCCTTTTCCCATTATCATTAATTTCATCCAAGCCACCACACCTCCTTCAAAAATAATCCCATATAGAGGTAAAATTATTATACCAGCTTGGGATATAATGGTCTCTCATTTTATTCACCAGCTAATCTAGCCTTGTGATTCCAAAACATTCATCAAGAGAGGCTTGCTCGACATCAACCATTCACCAGAAACTTCTTTATCAGGAGTTACGATGAAGCTTCCCAACTCCCAATTCATAGGATTTTGGAACTTCTTGATTATACTTTATGACAGTTAGCCAACAATTATTCAATTGGTCCTTCTATAGTTCTATTTTCCCTTTCTATTATTATGGTTCAAATTTTAAGTAGGAAGTTGAATGGTCGAAGGATCGAAGGTAGTGAGGGTATTGAGGGGTTATGGATCGATTTAGTTTTACCATTTAGGGGATATAATTCATGAAAACAAAAAATAGAATATTGTTAAAATAAAAGAAAAAGAAAATATGTCCTTTTACTATAAATATATAGACATACAGATTTACTAAAAAGTCTATATAAGTATCAATTTTACTCTAATAGTATCAGTCTCACTTAATATGTTTCATCTGACCAGTTTCAAATGATCAGTTTCACCTGATTGGTTTCTTCTAATCAATTTCATCTGATTGGTTTCACGTGACCGGTTAAACATTTTTTTTTCTCATAATTTGTTATCCATGATTGTTTTGAAATGATCAGTCTTATGCAATCTGTTTCACATGATTTGTTTCACACGATTGATGTTAAATTTATTCTTATTTTTAAAGGGATAAGGTCAAAGAGTCATTATAAATTTATCATTCCCATTTCATGTTTGATGTAGGTCATTCTCTTAGATTATAAGGTTTTGGTAAAAATTACATCAAGTTGATGTTAAATCTTATTAAACTTAAGAGTTATATCACCTTTTTGAAAATGATCTGTTTAAAATTGATGTCTTAAATTAACATGTTTTGTTCTGGAATGAAATATTGGATTTTTAGTAATGTTAATAGTAGGATTATGTCACAAATTATGGGGATATGTCTGAATTGAAATCCATCATCTAATAATGTTTTTTTATTCATAAAATTTGTTCACAACAACTACTAACAACAATGTACTCTACTTCAGCAGTTGATAATGAAACATAATATAGATTTTTTACTACACCATAAATTAAAGGAATTCCAAAAAAGTGACATGATCCAAATTTTCCCTTTATATCTTATTTATACCCACCAGGGTCAGCATCAGATTAATAAACCATATCAAAAGGGTTTACTCATGGGTAGACCATCATAAATTAGCTATATATTTAAGGTACTTGAAAACAATTTTAACAGTATTTAAATGATACAAATTTGGGAATTCATAAAATATTGCACACATACACACACTAGAAATGATGTTTGGACTACAATTATTTTTGTAAAGGATTCTCCCAATCATTCCCTTATAATAAGTTTGATCAATAGATTTCCCATTTTTATTAAGATCCAACATACATGTAGATCTCATAGGTGTTTCACTACTCATAATTCAATCAAATCCATATCCTTTAAAAATTTATTTATTATATTTACATTGATTTATAATAATACCTTTTTTTAAAATATTTGAAATCTAATAAAATATTTATGTTCACCCATAGAACTCATTTCAAGTTCACTTGGAATCATTTTTTAAAAATCATAGTATAAAATTTTGTAGAAGAACAAAAAATAATATCATCTATAGATATTTAAACTATTAAAACATCTTTATAAATTAATATTATAAATAATATAGGATATGCAACCTCTTTTGAAAAATATTTAGAAATAATAGAGTTAATTAACCTATCACATCAAGATCATGGAGCTTGTTTCGAACCATATAAAGCATTCGTTAATTTGAAACATGATTTAAAAAAAGTGGATTTTTAAAACTTGAGGTTGTTCAAAAAAACATCTTCAATTATAAAAACTTTTAGGAATGAACTTTTGATATCCATTTTTTTAAAAGGTTGGGGATGACGCATGATTTATTATTAAATCAAAGAAAAATCCTCTTTTAACTAGCTATAAGGAGACCCATTATATAGCCAGAAGGCCCAGTTGGCATTTATCCCATTAGATGGCTCATAGGCCCAATGTTTTGGCCCAATGTCTATTCATTTAATAGTACTACTATAGTGCCTTCCTGTTACAGTACCACACACTACCCTATTACCGCTACAGTACCCTGCTGCTGCTATAGTTCCTATCATTTCTACAGTGCTGCCACTGCAACAGAACATTACAGTACTACTACAGTACCCTGCATCCAATGAGTTTTGAACCCCCATTTTTCATGTAGGATTATGGGGTGCTTACCAGTAAGGTAAATCCCAAATACAGACATGCATTCGATAGTATTTGGAAACCAAGTGTGTTGTATAAGTACGTAAGATTCTAATGGCTTCCAGCCAAGATACTAGTGCAATGGTCTACTCATAATAAATTCATTCTTCTTGATTATAGACTTGTTCAACAATTCAATCTTTGTGTATAACCAAATATCAAGCATCATATACTTTATTACTAAACACCAATTTATTTCCTATGGTCAAGGCATGTTTCAGTATATTAATAAGATTGAAGAATTTGTTTTTCTCAAGATTATTAAGCTCTTCTTGCATAAAAATTGCCCAAAATTCATTATTGATAACATCCTTGATATTTTTAGGATTAAGATGTTAAATGATGATTGTAGTTCAACCTGATTTCTCAAGGAATTACTATTTTTTTCTCCTCTATCTAAATCATTAACTACATCATCTAAGGGATGATTTTTAAGGGTTTTAGTTGTTCTTATAAAAGTAGGTCTAGTTATTTCAGGTTAATCTCTTGGTTCAAGTTCATTATTGATATAATCTAAAGAATATATAGAATATGGAGTTTTAATATATTCTTTTATAGGATGGCCAGAGGCATTATCATTAATATCCATATTGGAAATATCCTCTTCAAGATTTTATAGTGAGGTATTAGGATTATAGGGATCTGTTTCATCGAACATAACATGAACAGATTCCTCCACACATTGGGTTATTTTATTAAAGACTCTATATTATTTTATTGGTGTTGAATATCCAAGGAAAATTCCTTCATCACAATTTGAGGAAAATTTATCTATATTATCTTTAGTGTTTAGAATATGAACATTATATCCAAACTCTTTGTAACAATTTACCACGGGTTTCCTATTATTCCACAACGTATAAGGAGTTTTCTTAAAGAAAGATATAATTAAGAGTCTGTTTGTTATATAAAAAGATATATTAATAGCTTTAGCCAAAAAATAAATAGGTAGGTCTTATTCATTTAGCATTTTTTATGCCATTTTCTATAGGGTTCTATTTCTTCTTTCTACTACACCATTCTTTTGAGGTTTCCTAGGGGAAGAGAAGTTATGCCTATATAAAATTTGTGAGAAAAGGGATTCAAACTCATGATTTTAAAATTTATGTTCAAGATCACTTATTAAGTATTTAATTTTATAACCACTATGATTTTCTAGAGTCTAATCATACTTGCTAAAATGTGAGAAAGATTCACTTTTGTGTGCTAAAAAGTATGTCCAAGTATACCTAGAGAAGTCATCTACAAGAACATAAACACAATGCTTCTCATTGAGATTTGAAATTATATATATTATAAACAAGTCCATGTAAACCATCTCTAGAGGTTAAGAAGTTGTAACTTATTTCTTTGGTTTGATAGAGATTATATGTTACATTCTATTTTGACATGGATTTCACACTGTGTAGTCTAGAAACTCTTGTTCGGGAAAGTCCTTAACTAAACCTTTTTTGGTTAATTTATTAATTAAGTGTAGCTTACAATGTCATACTCTTTGACTCTAGAGACAATACTATTTGTGAAAGGAACTTAGGCAGGAAACATTTTTTCATCCTAGTGTGTCTAAATTTAGAGAATAAACATATTCATTTATAAGAGCAATAAATACTACGTTATTTTTATAATAAAAAACAAAGAATGAATAATTTTTGAATTTTACATTAAATACATCATCTAAAAGTTGACATATTCCAAGAAAGTAATATTTTAATACATCAACATAATTTATATTGAATATTCAAATAGATTTAGGGTTACCAGTTTGGCCTATGCTCATGATTTATCCTTTAACATTTTCACTAAATGTTAAATGTCTTACATCAATCATTATGAGATTCTTGATGCTTGAGTAATCAGATGCATTGAGTCTTGAATAACCACTATCTAAGTACAGAATATTTATACAGGAACTCTTTAGGCAATTTACCTACAAAACAATTTATCTAAGAAATGATTTTGGTACTTATATTTATCTGGGTCTAGAAATATTAGTAATAAAGGCATTAGAAACCCACAGTTTTCTTACGGGATTCCTATATGTATATTTTAAAGTATCTAAAATAAAAACTATTTTTTCAAGAAAAACATGATGTAGTAAAAGATTTTTTAGAATGGGAACTTGCAGTAAGGTCTTTATTTCTGGATAGAGAAGTAGAGTTTCCATATTTCTTTATAAAATGTGTTTTAGAAAAATTTATTTGTCTTGGATGATATTTTATTCCAATAGTATAGCAAAGAGTTATCTGTTTACCAAGTAATATATAAAGTGTGTTTTCCTATTGGTAATATTTTATAGATCCTTCTTTAATTGATCATTAGAAAACATTAAGTCATTATTTTCCTTTACTAGTTCTGCTTTTTTTCTTTCTCAAAAAAAGTTCATATTTAATATTTGCAGAGAGTGCATGCTATTTATTGAACGATTTATTCTTATCCTTTAGTTAATTACACATATCTTCTATCATATTACAACACTCAAACAGTTCATCATTTGTCAAAATTTCAGATTCATATTCATCTCTATAATAACAGTCATTATTTATAGGAGATTTTAAGAGTACATATGAGGTATTTTTCCCAAAGAAAATGTTTTATATATCTTCTTTAGCATTTTGAGAAGAAGAATATTCACTAGTTATATCCTCATATGTACTCCATGTGGCCTTAATTAATTTCTAATATTTCATATTTTTATACTCATAATTTTTTGTACATTAATTTATGATAGTCATCTTTCACATTCCTTCTCAATTTTCATTCATTGAAATTTTTTTTTTCTGATTTGTTAGAATTCTTCCAATTATTTTTTCAATTTCCTTTGTTGGAATATTTCCCTTTTTAGTTTGGTTTCTTGAAGAAAATTTCATTTTTATAAAAGTTTCTGAATCTCCTGGCTAGTTGAGCTATTTTATCATCAATGTTAGAAGCTGATTATTCACTAATTGTGCTCTCAATAGCAACTTGAACTTTATCTTGTCTTTGCTCTTGGAAGTGACAGTCTTTAAGGCTACATATTTTTCTTTTTCTATTCCTCCTCCTGATTCACCTTTTTCCCTCTTCATACATTATTAAATTTCTAATTAGTTCCTCTATTGAACATTTATAAATGTCACATGATTCACTTATGGATACTAATGTCCCTCTCCATCTCTTTGGTAAGCATCATAAAATCCTCATGATATGTTCCTTTGTCGTAACAACTCTTACTAAAGAAATCAAGGTGTTCATAATTTCATTGATCCTGAGATACATATCATAAATATATTAATCAGTATTCATTCTAAAATTACCATACATAATAGTGTAATAATTTAATATCATATCTTTCACATTAGTTGTTCCCTTATAGGAAACATATAAAGTGTCTCAAATCTCATGAGTAGTTTTATAGGAAGAAATCTGATTAAAATAATAATCTCCTAGTGCATAGTAAAATTCATTCATATATTTTTAGTTATTGTTATGGAAAGTCTTGGTAGCTTCATCCCAAGTGTTTCTAGCAATACTAGGGAGCACATATTTACTTTCTATATCAGTCTAGATTTAAAATCCCATGCTTTCTAAATGTATTTTCATTTTAAGCTTCCACTGAGAAAAATATGTTCCATTAAAAAAAGGTGTTCTTTTTGTAGAAACTCATTTTAATATATTGTCCATAATATAAATTTCTAATAGACTTAAAGAGATAAAAATTTAGATGTAATAGAAATTTTAAGTTCTTAAAACACAACTACAACCACAGTTGAAAATGTTTGAAAAGGCTATGAAAAATGAAAAATTACTAAAACTCTGATACCAAATTTTGGTCGGAGTTGAGCACTCAAGAGGGGGTTGGGGGTGTATTGAGTCCCTATTAAACTTTTTGTTTGAAGATTAGTTCATTGAAAATTCCCCCAATTAAAAATATAACCCAGGTTAGTTTTTATTGAATTTATAATAGTCCGGAATGTTCAATTAATTTCTCATGAGATTGATTAGTTCTCAAATATATTAACCTAAATATTAATATAACATTTGAAACTAACATATTGGTTCAAAATAGTTATAATCACTTGTTAAAATAACTATCATTGTTTGAATGAAATTTTTTATAAAACATAGTAAAAGAAAATAACAATAGGCACAACTGAATTTAAACCAATAGGCTCAGTCTCAAGATGAGACACAGTCCTCTCCACTAGCTGATCACCTAACACCAAGTAATTTAAATTAATAAACAAGTTTGATCCACAACTTTGATTGGGGAACACAACACCACACAAGGCTGTCCAGGTCACACTAGACATCTACCACATTTCTTCATTGGAAAAATAAAAAACATGTCACAGACAACATCTTACATATTTCTATATGGGATACAAATTTATAAATAGAGTCTGAGATTAAGGATAAAGAATATCCTCCAGTTATTCACAAGAGTCAATGTGTGTGTAATAGAGAGATTCACACAATACATAGAAATGTAAATAAAAGAACACAACAAAACTGAAGATATTGATTTAGGTTATGAAGGCTCTATGTGTTATGCAGTGCAGATCTGGACTCACTTGATGTAGTTGAATTGATGTTCGAGTCCTCTACTAGATGCTATCGTTAAAATAGAGTGTCAAAGCCTTTTTGTTATGGTTTCTAAGAGTATGAGATGTTCAATTTCTTGTTCAAAAGATGTTCATGTCAGCTCCGCAGGTTTTTTCATGATATCTTGATCTCCCTGTTTGTTCATCCTTTTTAGTTCTTTGGTTTTAGAAGTATGATTGAGTGTTATATGATATATTATCCTTTACAATATTTTTTTCTCTTATTTTTATTACCACCACCTTTGAAAGATCCAGTTTTTATCTTTTTATCCTTTTAGATCCAACATAAATAACGATCTCCCCATGTGCACATACCTCGTACTATTGTCTGAATATCCTTCAAACGAGATTAACTAATGTTAGAAGATTTAATTTTTCTAAATATGAAAATTATATATAGACTTGAATTAATAAAATAAAAACATTTTTATGATTATTAGTGAGTCATAAGTATCATTGAGTTAATAAAATATGTGTATCAGCATCAGGGAATATCTATTTCATTGGGTCATTTCTATTAGTATCAGTTACTCTAGGAATTAGTGAGTCATTTCTACTATTGGTATGTCCGAGAAATAGTGATTAATTATCAATGACTCATATTTAACCATTATTGCATCGTCTATTAGTGAATCATCCATCGGTATGTCCTTGGAACTATCAGTGCATCTCCCGTTTGTGATTCGCCATTGGAAAGTCCTTTGAACTATCAGTGCATCACCCATTGGTGAGTCATCCATCAGTAAGTCTTTTGAAATATGGGTGTGACTGATCATCGGTGGCTTGTCTATCGGTGCGTTGTTTTTTGTATCGGTGAATCCTGAATCGATGTCTTCTGTAATCAGTAAGTTCTCATCAGTGATTCATCCATCAGTGTCTTCATCGATCGATGAGTCAGCCATTAGGGAATCCTTTGAACGAATTAGTGTCACAGACTTTGAAAAACTTACAATGTGTCTATCTTTTACAGAACAGTTCCAGATTAATTAAAATTCATAATTGCATGTATATATATAATTATATATATTGAAACATAGATATCCATAATTTATTGAATTTTTGAATTGTATTATACAATGTGACATATTTTATTCCTTTATAAATATTTATTGACATGATTAAGATTATTGATAACATAATATGTGAATTATCATGATTTGTAAATTGACATGATTTGTGATTATTAAAACAACTATCTCACAAAGGTTCCAGTAGAAAAAATTGATATAATTTGAAGAAAATATGAGTATAAGCCAATATAAACTCATAAAATAAAAATTTTAATTGTTTAGGTGATGTATTAACCCTTATATGTTTTGTTTGAACCCTATGTTATCCCTTTTTATGATTACATTGATAAAAATGTATTCAAAATTTTTAGGATTAATATTGTTACGTTAAAATGAAAAGTGGACCCTAATGAACCATAGATCATATTTTCAACCATATATCATTCTATTTTCCAAATATTATTATTTTTAAAATTTTAGATGATTTAATATAATGTAATTTAATTTAAAACATAATTAATGTCTATTGTGTAATTATTAATTCAATTTACTTTTAAAATAACATGATAGAAAAGGAATTCACATATAACGATTTAAAAATCCATAAAATGTAATATAAATCTAAAAATAACTTTACATAATAATTAATTCAAATTATATTACTTTTTATATTTTTAAAACTATTTATTTTATTTTTTAGTTTATTGAATGAATACTGTGTCTATATTATGTATGCATTTGAGGTGGTAATTTCATCAATAAGAATTATAATTAAATTACCATGATAATAATTTATTTGTATATAAATTAAAAATTTGGAATATACCATATGTTTTTTATCCCCAACACATGAATATTATAAATATTAAAAATAATAGAGTGCCATTTTTTGCTTTATTCTTTAATTAAACATTATAAAGGTAAAAATAAAATATTAATATAAAAAGGATATATATGTTATTTTTTGATGCCTATTGAATAAGTAAACTCATTAAAGGAAATAAATTCTAGTATTTGGGCCCATTTTTAGTCATTTTAGTATTATTTTTAACCTTAATTAACCGATTTTCCATTACTAAGGTGAAAAATTAACAAAGGTTACAATTCATAATGATGAAAATTAAAAGTGATCTATTTATAAAATATTGATCTAATTATTCCATATATAAAATCCATTTTTCATGGTTCAAATAAAATAATAGAATGAGTTGAAATAAAAATTAAACCCAAAAAACATGTTGAAAATCAGTTTTTTATAAAAATTCATTTTCAAATATACAAATTGTTTTATAAAAATTTTAAAAAAATTAAATCCAATTACAATAACTAGATTATAGTTTATAAAAGGAAAATATTTAAATTTTAATAAAAATTTAAACTAATTTTTAACTGTTAAATACATAAAAATAGAACAATTTTTCAATAAAAATTGGTATATTTCAATGTTTATTGAAAAATAAATCTTTTCGAAAAACTATCAAAGAAACATACAAATATAATTTTGACATGATAAATTAAAAAAAAGTCCTCCTTAAAAAATTAATCCTATAAAATTAAAATAAATTAATTATAATATTTTCACACAATAATCAAAAAAACTATTTCCGATGAAAAAATATTTTTATGAAAAAATGACTTTACTAAAAATAGATTTCTTATTTAAATAGCATTATTCAAAAAAATTTATTTATTAGGACCTTTATATTTATTTTGTAATCTGGTTCATCATATTCATACCCTATAATTCAACATCTATGTTATAATGATTATATTTAAATTATAACACTTCATGGTTCATTTATTTTGGGAGTTGCATATATTATATGCTATCGAAAATAGTGTTTCTTTTAAAATTTTGAGATATTTAATTACTCCCATTTAGTATATTTCATCATTGATTTTTTTCTTGAGCTTGGTAATCAATGTTTTGACATTTTAATATACCTTTATCGAAATACCACATCATTAAAAAGTTGAGTAAAGCATTCTACTAATAAAAGCGATGGGTAAGTATAGAAGTCAATTAGAATGACATTTTCTAGGTTTCCAAATAGGATAACATTATTTGGAAGTGAAAATATAGACATGGAGGAATAAATAATTTCCAAAATAATGATGGAGAGTGAAAGAGGAAATTTATTAGAAGAAAGTGAATGATTATGAAGAAAGATAATAACCACATAACCATAAACCAAATAGGTGTGAAAAAACAATCCATTCATATGAAATGAATGTTATAAGATAATTTTTTTTCAATATACTTCCCCATATTTAAGGGATTTATCTACAATATAGACTAATAACATAAGCACATATACTCACTTGAAGTATAATTTCATCCTTTAGCCAATTTCCTTTATAACAACATATTTTTCTCCAAATGGTGACTATTATAGATGATGTTTTTATGCTTGAAGCACTAAAATATACTTCTAATTGAAAACATAATTCCACAAAAGACAACATGTTATTCCTCTTGTCTTTAGATATTAACCAACACTAAAATATTTAGCATATGTTAAGATAATTACTAAAATCAATAATCTTTATTATTATTTAATAATACATTAATATACAAAATTAAATAGTAATTCAAAAAATTCTAATTAAATCTTTCTATAAATAACTATCTTTATTATTCATAAAAATAGTCCTCACTAATATTGAAAACCAAATATTTAAATTATTTGATCACATATTCATCCATGATAAATGTAACTTTTTCTGTAAGTGACATTAGTCTCTCAAAAAATTTATATTCCAGTTTTTATAATCTATAAGATATTATAATAATTCCTATAAAAGATCGGAATCACCATAAAGTCGCATTAATATAATTCCAAAATATTAATCATCCTATAATCCCAAAACAAAATCGTATAAAATTCTATTAACCTCATTCATATAATGTTAACAAAAAATTTTGTGATCTTATTCCAAAATAACATTAAACTCTTATAAAAAAAATCAATTTTCTATCCCTTGTTATTATATGCGATGAAACAAATGTTCCCAACATCAAATTAATATTTATTTATCAAGTAATTTATATAATTTCATACAAACAAGGATATCACATAGGTCAGTGGCATGATTTCTATCCTTATCTCACTATAGTAGTGGGTTCATGCCCTGTATCCTTTTCAGATGTGACAAGTTATATACCATCTTGGGGATTGTCTTTTTTCTAAAAATATATTAATAAACTTCCTATAAAATTCACAAAAATATGACGAACATCCTACAAAAATTATTTATCATTAAATAAATTGTTAACCTATAAAGTTTTCAAGAGGATTTCTTTTCAAAAATAAAGTAATATTTATTGGTTATTACTTATTTATCATCAAGAACATTTTAACTCAAAGGATTATTTGATCCTTTTTCATATTTCCTTACATGAGTGTCTCAAAAAATTATCAGATTTTTCCTACAGCACTTATCAAATTTTGTAATTCCATTTAACATAGGATTCAATGTTCAAAAACATCTATAATTAAATAATCCTTAATAGTTTCTTGATTCTCATATTATTTAGAATATATATAAATATCATTGATAAAACACCACTATTAACAATTTTAAAAAACTGATTAACTAAACACATATTTCATTAAACTTCATTTTTAAACCTTTAACAATTATTTTTCGCATTATTGCTTACTACCTTATTCTTATAAATCAAATATATATAATATTACCTCTTGATTCTTGAATATAAACCCAATCATATATCATAGTTATAAAATAACAAAATAATTCATACCTAAAATATAGACATCAGGGTATTATTATATATTTCTATATCCCATTTATCTATCTTCATGAAGTCCATATCTCCAAAAAAATAAATATTCACATCCTTGGTGATATTTACCTTTCTGAATGAGATGGATGAGTTTATATTTCATAATAATTTAAAAGACATACTATGATGCATTGAATGTTTATAGAAATGAAAGGGGTTTGGATACGATAAAAAGTTTATTATAGGTGATTTGGGATTGCAAAAATCTTTCAAAATTGTTTAAACAATACTTACCTATTATAGTGATGATTAAATCATCTATAATGGATTAATTTTGACATATACTTTTACTTTAATATTTATATGTGATATATAATCTATCAAAAATAACACCATTAATAATTGAAATAAATAATCACATGTTAAAGTGAAAATAGTCTTCACAAATGCAATTTCCATATAAATTATATAATACTTTAACCTTAAAAACCTTTATACCAAAGTTGATTATCCATCTAAATCCAACTTCCAATAATAATTTTTTTTATCATTAATATACTAAACCCTAAGGTTATAAGAGACTACTAACTTATGATTTGAAAGGTACAAATTAACTAATGAAGTGTTTTAAATATTTTAATTATACACTTATAACAATATCCTGACAACTAAATTTATCTAAATTGATCCTATAATTTAAACTATAAGGATCCGGAATTAAAAAAATCAACAAATTGAATCTTTATAAAGTATGTTACTTTATTTCATTTATAGGATCCTTTTAGGTTTAGAGTATCAGGGAATTCATTTATAAGTCTTACATAATAATCCCATACATTACATTTGGGAAACTTCCTCTTAGTATCCAGTTTTTCTAAATGAATATTGTTTTAAAATTAAATAAGTTTTCCTTTTGAGACATATCTTCACAATGTTCATCTTGTCCTCATCCTTGTTGATACTCATCTTTAAAACCCTAAAAAAACGATATTAAAACATGGGATTAGAACAAAAAAGACAATTATAAGATATAAAATAATAGATCATTTAGTCTATTGTAAAACATGAAATCCCACAAATATTTAACCATTGTCAAATAAATTCATTGAGCATATGAAATAAATCATAGTCACCTGAAAAAAACACACTTTTTAATCAAATTTAACATTAAACCCCATAGAAATAATTCATAAAACCATTGTAGGGATCTTATATTATCTTATTAATAACTTATGTTATGTCCCTATTAGAAATTACCGAAGACCAGTTAAATCCATATGACCAACCACACCATTTTTCTCACTTATATTTTCCATTGAAGACTTGTAATATAACTCAATGCATTATAGAGTTATAATGGGAATTACCCATCGTATACGATGTATAAATCTCACTCACATATATTATATAAAGATCATGTACCATATCATTAATTAAAAAGTTTATTCTTTCACATTTTCATCCTAAAATCATTAAACGACACTTCAACCAATATTGAAAATTGTTTCGGAAATTTAAATACCCATTCCATAAATAAAATTAAAAAAAAATAAATAGAAAAAATGGAAATAAGGGATTTCATTAAAAAAAGATTGAAATATTGTAATGCAATCTAAACATCAAATAAAATTTATGAGGGAAGTAAGTTTTTTATTTAATATAACTTAAAAATAAATATTTTCTCAATTGGTAAATGAAGCCAAATTTTTTCATAGAATATACTTAAAAATATTCTTTTTTAAAGCATTTGAATAAAATTAAAAAGTGAAATAAAATATCCTTTATAATTCTATTTTTTCCTTATAAATACATCCATAAATAATTATATGAATATGGACATAGATTTTTTTTTGAAAATAACTCATTAAAATTTTAAAAATGAGGGTTTTAATGTAAATTATCCCTTACCTTGAATATAAATCATAATACACATTCAAAATAATACAAAATAATAAACTTATATAAAACATTTTCATTATTATTAACATATTTAATTTATTTATTCGTTTCATATTAACTATTATTTTTTATATACAATTACTTTATCAATTGTGTTCACATTGGATGTTTTGATGATATTCATCTCTTATGTACAGAATTTCTCAAAGATTTCATTATTAAACAATATCCCGAATAATAAATTTCATATTTATATATAAGTTATTCTTTTAAAACCCACCATGAAATATGTTTATGGAAAAATGAACTTTGTTACAATCCTAGAGATGGTAGGTCGTATGTATACATGTGTAAAATTTCTATTTTTATATGATCATGATGAAATATTTAATTAATATTTTATTTATAAATAATAATAATAAAATCATTAATAAAATATAAATTTTTTAAATAAACTTATATATACAATCCATGTTATGTGGTTATGAAAAACAAATCTCATCGCTTTGTGGAGGTGGAATTTTACATTTTAGCACGAATGAAATTAATATTTTTTAATTGATGGAAATATAATAAATTATATGATATATTTTGTTCCCATAATGATAATTATGTAATTATTATCATATATGTACATTGAATCTTTCATTATCATAATTAATGAGAGGCGGTGTTATAAAACTAATTGAATTGGTTTGAAATCCAGTATTTGTAGGTCCTCGGATCACCCTGAGATAGGAGGGGTGAATTACAGTGGAAATGTTTTCATTTAATGCAATGGATATTGGTCCTATTCTTGTAGGAACTTATTAACCATGTATTATGGATTTGATAATTAATCAAACATTCACATGCAGAAAGACAACACAAGATTTGTACATGGTTCACCACTAATGACTAGTCCAAGGAGAATACACTAACAATGTATGAGTCATACCAAATCCACTAATATTCAATAATTGTGAAATGAAAGAGTTCAAACATAGTCACTTTTCACCAAGCACACTACCTTTACAATATTTTAGGGATAACACACTATGCCCCTCATGACACTTTTGTTGACTCTCTACAGATCACTACTTTGAGAGTATTCTATCTCTGTTTATCAACATGAAGTTCACTTCAATATATTTTCATTGATGACTTTGTATCTATCAAGAATGAGACTCTTGTTATCTAATATTACTAAATTTATGCACATTAATGCACTGAACTAACTATCTAGATATTCAAAACATGAAATCAGCTCAACTTTGTACTTACCCACAACACCTATTCGTGCATTCAAGATTTTTGGTTTTCATGCAAGTTATATTTCAAAATACCCTTCTCTTTTGAAAAACACCTCTCTTTCATGTAGCTACACCAAAATATTCACTTGGTCCTGATATACTAATTGAAAACTTTCAAAAAAATCCCTTGTTACATGCAACTCACAACTCACTCACAACTCATGGATTATGCATAACCCTCTGCTTGCGCACGACCCCGTACATGTGTAAAGCACCCTTATTGTTACATTTAGTGATTACATTTTATCCTTGTGTTGAACCTGTCAGAAATGGAGGGTCTATCCTCCTATTTATATGCATTTATGACCCTACATTCAACTGCAAATGTTTTTCCCATGGCACACATGTTTCAGCTTCACAAGACTCCATTCACACAAAATTATACAAACTCGCGTTTCACATAAATCTATAACATAAAAACACTTCATTACTTTTTAATTTTTTATGTAATGATCATGAAAAATTACTTTCACAAAACTTTACAAACCTCTTTAACACTTGCATGCAACTTCCTTTTCTAATTGTAGTCCATTGTACACCCAAATGATGTTTTTCTAGCACATTTAACAGAAGATGAGATGGATATAGATTATTCCAATAACATAATAACATATTAGTATATTAAATATTCTTATTTTTTTATTTTGTCATGTTTTATGTGTATTTCATCAAATTATGAGATTAAATAAAACACAAATTATTGGTTAAAAATTATACTTCGTAAAGTAACCTCTTAGGGTTTACACCAAAATATTTTCTAGGTCAGTATTATGATCAAAACAAATAATATACAAAATGGTTTGGGATTTAAGTAAAATATTTATTCATTTATTAGATAAACCAAATGGCTTTTAATGTGTCATGGAAAGAGGATAATAGGTTCCGTTTTATTAGTGAGGGGAGTGACGTTCTTGGAATGTTTTAGAATATTAAATTAAGAACAATTAATTTCCTTTAAAAATGGATAAAGGTTGTTATAATTAAATTTTATAATTGGAACATGTGTAAAAAAATATCATATAATAAATAATATATAATATTATTCAATTTTTTCACCATTATTGTTTTTTTGTGACCATTACTTAACCCTTTTGATGATTACCATGGTAACACTGATTTTTACTATTTAGGAGTCCATATGATTACAATAAAAACAAAATTGGCCGATAAATGGTCCATGGTAGATATTTGAAACCATATCACAATATATTGTCAAAATATAGGATTTTTAAAAATTTAAATCATTTAATAAAAGCTTGTTTATTATGAAATATCATTAATATCATTTTTAAAACTATTCATTTAATTTAACTTTGAACACAACATGAAAGTAAATGAATTTAAATATAATCCTTAAACAAATATATAACAGATTATATTTATATAACAAATTTGTGTAACATAATATTTAATTCAAAATATATCACTTTTAATATTATTAAAATCATTTATATTATTTTTCAATAAATTGAATAAATATTGTGATGGTGTTATGTAATAATTTATGGTAATTATTTTACATCTAAATAATAATATTAAATTAACATGATAAAAAATATATTGTTTAAATAACCATTTATAATCGAAAATAAGTTGTTTTTTTCCCTACCACAAAATATTATAGTTATTAAAATTAAGAGAGTGACATTTTAGAATTTATACTTTACTTTAATATTATAAAGTTAAAAATCAAGGATAAATTTTAAATAAGGTCATATTTCTTAAATTTGGATGATTATTAAAAACCATATTCTCTTCCAATAAAATAAAGGAATGTTTTCGGGTCATTTTATAGTCCTTATCTTATTATTTATGACTTTAATTACCTAAATTCCCCTTACCGAGGTGACAAATATTTGCTAATGTTTCTATTCATAAGGACTGAAAATAAAAGGGGCCTATTTAAAAAAAATTAAAGAACTAATTCCAAATATGTAATAAATTTTTAAATATTTAATTCACATACTTGATAGAATCTAACTAAAAATTAAACTTATAAAACATGATGAAATAACATTTAATCAAGAAATTGCATTTTCAAGTTCATAAATGTTTTATACATGATTTAAGTAAAAAATTCATTTAGAAGACAATAATTTGATATTGTATAATAAAAATTAGCTAATTAAATTTTAAAATTAACCCAAATTATAATTTTACTTTGTAAATACATAAAAAAATTAATTGTTTTTAACAAAAATCAATATTTTTCACCATTTATTGCAAAATAAACATTTGAAAAAATTATGAAAAGTCCATAAAAAGATAATTTTGACATAATTAATTAATTAATAATATCGTTATTATGAAATAAAAATTATAAATTATTCCAAAAATAATTATAATATTTTATCATAAAATTTTATAATTCCATTTTTAAGGAAAACATATTTTTGAAACATAAAATGATTTTTCTACAAGTTGAGTGATTAATTCCTATAAATGAATCAATAAATATTTATTTATTCAGATATTAATATATTTTTAATAATTATTTTAATTCTATTAATAACCACCAATTAAACAACTAGGTTTTAAAGGTCATTTTTAAATAATAATATTTCATGGTTCTTATAAGCTTGAAGTGGCATATCTTGTTAGCTATCAGATATAGTTTTTTTAAAATTTCATGATATGAAATGTTCAATTCAAAAAAATTGTAAACCCATTAAAAAGAAATATCTTGACATAAAAATTTTCCTAGTATTCCCATAAATCTCTCCCCATTTACTTTAATCTTTTTTGTCAAAAGAGCAAGCCAATGAGCCTTAATTTCTTGCCCATGGGAGAACATCTAATGAGAGAGGTAATGGTTTCAAATGAGATATCTTAATTATTTTCTTCTTATAACACAAAAACTTATTATATCAATAAATTTATGATAAAATAAGTATAAATTTTATGATTAAACTGAATTATACTAATCTAATATTTATTTTATATCCTCCTTTATACCATCCGAAAAAAGAATATGTCGCTTCTGTTACATGTTTATCTACTGCCTAAAAAAGATACAAGATCTATTTTTCATAACATCATTATAAGGATTTTTCGATGAGATACTCAATGGAAAGATATGTTATCTATGAAATTATTAATATTCTTAAAATATAAACCAATTCCTATCTTATTTAAGTTCTTTATAAACAAACACATCACCTGAGTGTGCATGAAGACTACCACCTCTATGAAAGTGAAATATTTATTTGTCACTTTACGTCTTTTATTATTTATCTAAATACAGAATAAATTGAATCACTATATTTAGACCAAAAAAATAACATCATTATTCTTCTTTAATAATTATATTATTCAAAATAATTTTCTTTTGAAACCATACTAACCCATGGATTATATCTTATTCTTGTTCTAGTTAGTTTAACAACCTAATTGAAATTTTCTATAAATTTATATCATGTGTTACTATGTAAACATAAATACTGTGTTTTTTGAAAAAAATTATAACCCACTAATTTTTGGTTTTTTTCTAGAAATTTCATTTGGATATATAAATTACCATCATTGTTCTACATTTTAGTTCATTTTATACAACCAAATCAATATCACTACCAACTTCATATTTCAAAATAATTCATAAAATAATAATGATGTTTAATTAAAACACTATAAATAAATATAAATAATCTTTTTCTTACATATAATTATCTCATAATTATTAACATTTAATTTATAAATATTATTCAACACCAACCATAAGAAATAAGCACTAAAGAAGAAACTGAAACTAATACCATTAAATGGTGAAAATAAAATATATATAACCAATATATTCTAATGATTACAAATAATGTTTATAAAATTTCATACTTATGAATAATTTTTTAAAATAGATGATTAAGATAATTATTTTTTATAAAGGCAGTTAGATAATTCTTAGATAGATAGGATTAAATATAATTGTTTTTACATCTTAATTTTTCTTCATTGATGTATGATGTGTTTTCACTAATTGTCTTATTTTTTAGGGGTATATAAATGCCATGGATTTATTTTTTCATCATTTATAATTAAACCTATTCAATTTATAAATCCACCCCATGTTTTACCATCCTTGTATTTTCAATTCAAAATATTATGATGCTATAAGGGTTTTTGGAAACTCCATTCTAATTCACATTGTTATGGTCATTCTTCTATAAACTATTTCATATAACCTTATAAAAATATTATATATGATTTAATTCTTATTTTATATATATATTTTTTATATATTTACAATTTAACCAAAGAATACCCTTTCTTAATATCTATTGATTCATGAATTAATATATCTATATGGGTTTAGTTAACTAAAATTTTGTTTCTTCGAGTTAAAATCTTATTCCTTATACATAATTTATATATTCTTATTAAATTACTATATTTACTATTTCATAAGATATGTAATCTTTTTATAATTGGTGATAATGATGTTTTTATCATCAATATGGTTTCTTAAAGAATTTGTTTATCCTAAATGTGTAATGTTTTTAAGGAAAAACACCATAACCTTTATTAAAAAAACTACCTCAGTCTACATGTTCATTATTCAAAAAATATTTCCATTATTTTTAAATCCCAAAATGTGGTAACTGATGTGACTTTAAAAAATTTCATAACCACTTTTGAAAAGGAAAATTTACTCCCTCTTTTAATTATTTGGTTTTTCAATAATGGAATTGAATAATTTTAACTATGTTTTCCAACCATTCATAATCATGTATTTTATCATTCACTCCAATTTCTCATTATATATAATTTTATTCATTTAATTTATATATTAGTGAATATTATTTTTAAAATATAATTTTTTTAAAAAAATTTCACCTCACCAGTTCGAAACATTTACGTCTTTTTTAAAGATTATGTTTAAAATGTTAAAATATTCAAGAAGTTTTCACATCACTATTTTTAAATATTTATGTATTTTAGGGTGGAAAAATATAATATTAATTTTACAAGTATTTTAATAAAAAATTATTGACACTTTCAAAAATTAATTTTAACGTGACCTGTAACTTAATCAATTATAATAATTATTATATTGTTTTCTAAAAAACTCTTTTATGTTTTCACTTCCATTTTACTATTTATATTTAAATGGTTTATTAATATGAAAATTATATTAATTTAATAAACTTATAAATTATATTTTTAAATGATATTTTTATGTGATTTATTTTTTTTACAAACCTTTTATATTCTTATGGTCAATTTTGGTTATACCATATTTAAATGTTGTGAAACCAATTTTTATTTCCATGGGTTATTTATGTTTTGATAAATAAAAAATAATTCTTCTAATGTGTATTAATAATATTTTTAAATTATTGAAATATTTTTTCCCACATATGTATATATTATATCACACTAAAATATTAGTTTAAAAGAATAATAATCTCGAAAACTTCCCTAACATGAAACACCTAGCATGAGGCAAACTGCGATACACTATAAATGTGACCATTATAACCTATCAGTTAAATTACTATATGAATAGAAATGAAATTTTAATAAATTTATTTATAATGGATTTATATAATTGAGTTTTTTTTACTAGAAAATAAATAATTACTCTATTTTTAGTGAAGTCATCTTATACTTTAAAAAAAATTCTTCATAAATGTTTTTTATTGAATTTTGTGTATGGTAATCATAATTAATTTATACAATTTTCAATATTTTAATTTATTAAATTAATAAATAATTTTAAATAATCATTTCAGTATAATATAATTGATATTATTTGGTGTGTTTTAAAAATATTTACTTTTATGTGAATAGTGAAAAATATTGTTTTTTTTAAAATGTCATTTATTTTCATTAAATAAAGTTATTTAAGAGTAAAAATATGTTTTATATTTTTTATTAACATAATGTATATATTATTTAACTATATATTTTCTAATTAATTATACATTAATCATAATTATAGATAATTTTTGTATAAGTTAATTTTTGGGATTAAAAACAACTTTTTGTGAAAAATGTATTTATACGCATAATGTGTTTTCATAATAATAAATAAGTTGTTATAAATTAATTTTTAAATGAAATTTATATATTATTTACTATATATATTTTTTCATCAATTTAAGTTTATTTACTAGGCATGTAGTGAACAAAAATTCAGTTTTATGCTGAAAATGTATTTAAAAAAAATTGTTTCATTTTGAGCATTTAATCTAATGTTAAATTATTCCACTTATAGAAAAATAATTAGATAAAGATGAAATAATATTTCTATTTATAATAACTAATATAATTTAATTGTTTAAACATAATATTTTTTCTTAATGAATAGTAAAAATATTAAAATACTTTTTCCAAGTTTAAGGATAAAACTGATTAACAAGGGGGGGGGGGGGGGTTAAACTAAAATGATAAGAGTTAAAATTATCAAAAAAAAATTCTATATCATTTTTATGGTCATATTTATACCCTATATCATCTTCTATTTTATTATGAGTCATTTATTTTGATATTTTTATTGATTAATACATTAAAATATATTTTTCTTGGGAAATATTGAAAGTGTCTCCTATCCCCCACTAATAAAAGGACACCACATACACACTATTTTAGACACTTGATGATGATTTTTTCTTGTATAATTCCATCTCAAATAATTTACTAACATCTCTCCCCATGTATTATAGTTTCTATTTTGATTAGAAGACCATTTTGTTGAGGTTTTAGGAATAAACCTAAGGAGGTTATCCCAAGAAAATGAATAAATATTAACTGATTATTTTCATTTTATTTATTCTTATAACTTATTAAATTATATTATAACCATGATGATATAATTCATAAGTATCACCCATGTAATTAAATTTTATTATGTAAATAGTTCATGTAATGGATCATACATTTCACCCTATTACATTTTCGGATATCTGTAGATTGAGGTGTCTGAGGAAAATTCAATTTTTTGTTGGTGGAAGGGAGGGGTTTGTGGTATTTTAGCTGATAGAGGTAGATTTATGTTTTCAGGTCATTTGAATTGGATATTTTTTATATATCACTAGCATTAAATCCTTGATGATAGATCTTTGGTGGTATATCACAAGTTGCAGATCTATAGCAGTAGATCTTTGGGGGTAGATCTATAGCTGTAAGTCATTGGTGGTAGATCTATAATGTTATATCAATAGAGTATGTTCAATTGAGTTTTATATATGGGGTTATATCTATGGTGGTAGATCATAGTTAGTATATCTATAGTGTTATATCACAAGCGTTAGATACATTAAACCATCCTTAAAAATTACATATTCTAGTGATTTTATACTATAATAAACATTTTTACAATCTTGATACTCTTTTTGGTTTAGTGTTCAAGAGAATTAGGAAAAAACATTACATGGTAAACCCATACATTTCAAGTGTAAATATCAACAAAGTATCCATTTCTTCTATAAAACATACGTTTGTAAAAATAAAACACGATTTCTTTTCATGAATAATTATTTAAACTTTAAACTTGATTTCTTATTTTCTTTCACCCATCCTTAAACCCTATGATTTTAATAAAACATGGAATTATAAACAAATATGAGTATGGGAAATAAAAAAGAAATAAAACCTTTATTACCCTAAAAAACATAAAATCCCATGAAAACAAATTTCCTAAAACACACCTTTTAACCATAAATGGGAACCATTTAGAAAAAAGATCACTATCAAACCCATTTTGAAAATGATTTCTATGAAAATTAATTAACAATAATATAAAATATTTATTGGTATATTTGGAAATAATATTCCATATAAATTTTAAAAATATAAATACCAATATGGAAAACTTATATCTCTATAGTAACCAATGCATTAAAGGTTGTAATGTGACCATCAATCCTTGGTTTAGCACATAACCACGCATCATTGGTTAATAATGTAACCACACTCCATTGGTTTTTCAGGGAACAACTCGTCACTGCATTATAATATATCCACATGTCATCATAAATAATTCCCATGAACCATACCATAAACATAAAACAAGAATGTGTGTATTAAATCAATAATCATAAGTAAAACAACAGTTTCATTTTAAAACTGTATATTATTTTAAAAAACAATGCACATACAAAGGGAAAAAAATTCATTAAAATTAGCCATATAAACTTATAAAATTTTATTCACAAAATTATGGTGTAATTTTATTGGGAAAATAAACTAATTTCGTATAAATTAAAAAATCATTCCTTTTTTAATATTGTAAAAAGACAAAAGAGGAACTTCAAAAGAGGATTTCTTTTTTTCAAAAAAAGATAACCCTTATCTATAGTCTCAATCATCACATGTATCGATAAAAATCCAAAATAAAAAAATTATTTGAATTTTATACACTCTAAAAAACAATTTATTGAAAATTATTGCTTTCATATATCTTATAATCAAGGTATATATAATTACTTTATCAATTATGTTCAAATAAAATATTTTAATGATATTGTATACTTAAGTCCAAAATGACTTCCGTCATTTGAATATGGTCAAAGTGATGATTATTAAATATTATCAAAAATAATAATCATGAATTAATTATTATTTTTATAAATCAATTATATTTTAAAATCCATTATTTAAATAAGGTTATAAAAAATTAACTACGTTATAATCATGGAGATAATCAGTCATACATACGAATGAGCAACGTTTCCATTTTTCAATCATCATTATGGAAAGAAGGTAAAAATTATTTTATCTTTAATTAATGGTGATAATATAATATATACAATTTTAATTATTGAAATATACTTACATATATCATTAATTTTATGTGGAGATGAAAAATTAGTCCCATCGCTTTATGGAGTTGGTAGTCCACATGTATGCACGAATAATGTTATAATATATCAATCCATCAAAAGGTAACAATGAAACTAATATATTATCCTTTAATAATAATAAATATTTATTTAATGTTATAAAAACATATTACTTTCATCATTATAACCCTTAATGATATATGATGATGGAAAATGAATAAAATCGGTTTGTGAGGTGGTAGCCTGTTGTACACACAAATGATGAATTATTTTCTCATTTTATAGAAGAGGAGATGGATATGGTTCCTTCAAAAAAAATAAAAAAAATACTATTATATTGATGATATTTCATTTTTTTATTTTATCAAGTATGAATAATATTCTACAAATGTGTAAGAAGAAACAAAACTAAAACGTCTTATTGAAAATAATTCCTCTTATTTAGAAAACCTTCTTTGGTTAACAACTTAAGACCTATATGATTAGAATTATACCTAAAAAGACATACAAGATATGGTATGTGATTATATTAAGGAATTTGGGAAGTTCTTGGCCCAAAAAGGGCTTTTATTTGTGAATAAAAGAGAATAAGAGGTTCCCATTTCAAATAGAGGAGAGGGACACTCTTGGTATTTCAGAAAATATTTAATTAATATAGATTAATTTCTTATTAAAATTTTGTAATATGTGATTTATGTGAAATAAATTATGTTTATGGGTCTTGATACCCATAATAAACAATGTTTAAATAATTATTTACTTTATTTCTACCCTTATCTTTTGGTTTTAATTCCCATTTTACCTCTTTAACTCTAACCAGAGAAACATGAATTTTTACAATTTGAGGGTCTTTATAGTTAAAATAATATAAATAAACATAGATAAATTTATTGATAATGTAATTTTAAACATTATACTAATCACATTTATGACTTTTATATTCCTAGAAATTTTATATCATTATGTAAAATATTTTTTATTATAAAATCACAATAATGTCAATTTATAGAACTATTTATTATTTTGAATTTTATAATCTTAATATAACACATATAATTCAAAAAGATATTTTATTATATCCTTAATATGTCTAGGATATATTTAAAAATAGTTTATCATATTTTTTATCTCAAATTATATTTCTTTTATTATTTTTAATATCATTTATTTCATTTCTCCATTAATTGAATAATTATTACATTAGTATTTTGAAAGCATTTTTGATAATTAATTCGACTATAAAAATTAAAAATAAATTACATGTTGAAGATAAAA
This sequence comes from Viscum album, assembly GCA_963277665.1. NCBI lineage: Eukaryota > Viridiplantae > Streptophyta > Magnoliopsida > Santalales > Viscaceae > Viscum > Viscum album. Next base: position 636,690,401 of record OY728119.1, read on the forward strand.
ATTTTATATTTCAATATACGATTTAAAATTTAACATATCCCATTGTTAACAACATATTAAAAAATATTACACTTATTAACATTAATTGTGAGACATGTTTGACATTTCGTTAAAATAAAATACTATAAAGTTCATAATCATAGAAAAGTGATCCCAAAAGGTCATAAATTAAACACTTTTATGATTATTGTCAATATATAATCATAAAGAAAATAATCAGGTGTAAAGTTAATTTTATTGTCCATTTCATTTTTTTTTAACCTTTAATTACCTAATTTACCCTATACTAAGGTAAACAAAATTACTAAAATTACGATTTATATTAACTTAAAATAAATGGGAATATTTAATAAATTTGGATCCCTTAATTAAAAATATGAAATAATTTTTTAAAAATTTAAAAATAAGAGTTTTTAGAATTTAATATAAAATTAAATCAATAAAACACAAAGTTAAACAATTTTCTATGGAAAAATTCCAGTTCATAATGTATAATATTTTTATATTAAATTAATGTATAAATTCTATTTAAAACCCCATAATTAATTAAAATCGAAATTAACTATTTTAAATTTAAAACTAATATAAATTATTGTTTTACAATATAAATAAAATACAGTTTAAATTAAAAATATTGTATTTCACCATTAATTAAAATATCAATATTTTGAGATATTTATGACAAATTCATTCTAAGATTACATTGACATGATAAATTCGAAAAATAAATTAATCATTAAGAAATCAATTTCTATGATTTTAAAATAAATATTTTAAACATAACCTTAGACTAAATGAGTTTAATAAAACTTTTTCATATTTCATTTTACGAATCAATTAACATATTTATAATGAGATTGGCTATTTAATTCAAAAATAATAGTAAATATAAAAAATATTTGTTCTATTTGTACATAGTTTGTCACAATCTCCCCCATTTTTTAAATTATATCCTCATAATTTTAATAACTTAAAAAACAAGCGAGAATACATTTCCCTCATAGAATTTCCATATTCCCATATTGCTTCTTTAACCGTAGGTTTCTCTACAAAAACATAAAATTGGGGAAATACCTTGATCCTCAGAAATTACTTTCTATGGTAAAAAATCTAGGTAGGTATTTCCTTATAAGAAATTTTATCTCCCAACTAAAAAGATTTAGGGCTCAAAACATGAGATGAATTTTGTAAATATTTTCTTCATATCAAAACATGAAACACATTGTATACCTAGGATAAAATGAGTGGAAAAGGAACTCAGTATGAAATAGGGGTAATTTTTTCTTGGATTTTATATGGTCCAATAAAAATTTGACTTAACTTCCTATTCATTTTTAAATGAAAAACCCATTTAGTTGGTGATATTTTAAGATAAACATATTCAGCTACTTCGAATAAAAGGTCTTTACTCCTGTTATTTATATATCTTTTCAACATGGTATATGTTGCCTCATATGTTGCTAAATTATTTTAAACTTCTCATCCATTTACTATATCAAATATGGTAACATACATTTAATTTCGCATACTTTAACAAAAAATGTAGTTGTTCAACACTTCAATCCATATAGTGACACCAAAGGTTTTATCTTTATACTTGAATGATAAGTATTATTATAATAAAACTCATATAATGAAAATTATTGATCCCAAATACAATGGAAGTCAATTGAATAAGCCTAGAGAATTCCTCCCAGTGTTTGAATGGTTCATTATGATATTCTACAAGACCGAGGATGAACAGTTTCACTAAAATTTAAATTAGTTCCTAACAACTTCTAAAGGCCCTTCTAAAAATTATAAGTGAACCTGGCATCATGGTCAGAAATAAAAGAGAGAGGAACTCCATGTAACCTAACTATCCTTTTAAGGTACAATCGAGAATGTTGATCTAAATATATAGTATATTGAATGGGAGGGAAATGTATAGATTTTTAGTCTTTCAATAATAACCCAAATTGAATTATTACCTCACGAATTATTTGGTAGTTCCACCAATAAATCCATGGATATATATTCCTATTTCCAAAATGGAACTAGAAATAGTTGAAGTAACCCCTTCAGTAATTTAGATTATAAAATAAGCTGTTGGAGAGTCAAACATTTCATTTTAAGGTCATAAATATCTCTATCAATTTCACCACACTAGTAATAAACTTGGTGGTCTCTATACATCTTAATAATTCCAAGATGAAAGGAAAATTGGGATATATGTGCTTCATTCAACAACACCATCTTCAATTGGGAATCACAAGGCTCAAATAATCATTTTTCAAATCTCAAAACACATTCTTTATCAAAATTAAATTCTTGAACCATACTCATTTTAACTAATTCTACCATTTTTGTAACTCATGGAATTCCTTCCAAGCATTCTTAGTTCGGTCATACAAAATATGATTTCTTCAAAACATGAAACCATACAGGGGAAGTCCCTAAATTAACAAATTATAGGGAAAAATTCATCAATTCATCAACTAAAGGTTCATATTCCAAATAGACATAGTTAATATTGCATTATTTCTCAAACTCAAATAATCATCCACCTTATTAGATTTTCCAGGATGGTAATGGAATGTGTAAGCATAATAGTTAATCAATTACATCTATTTTATATTCCACATGTTCATCAATTTTTATGTGAATATATAATTCGATCTTTTATGATCTACATAAATTTCCCAAATTTATTCACATAAACGATGCCTCTAAATTTTCATTAAAGAAACCATAGAATATAATACCAAATCATGAGTAAGAAAAATTTTCTCACGAGGTATTAATTGATATGAATCATAAGAAATTAACTACTCATTTTTTATTAGGACACAACAAAATGCTTTCAAAGAAGACTTCCCTGTAGATAAATAAATTACAATTTCTTGAGGGGAAGGAAAAAACTAGGGAATTCACCAATATTTGTTTCATTTCCACTAACAACTCATCATATTATTTTTTCTAGATGAATTTTACTACCTTCCACATTATCTTAGTAACTCGGATAGATAACCAAACAAGTTTTTATCAGAATTTTGGTAGTAACCCACTAAACCATGAAAAATAAAAATCTCTATGACATTTTATAGTCCTTTTAATTCTTATTTTTTTGTTCATTCAAGGTAAATAATAATTCTTTATTTTGAAAAAATTTGACCAAGAAAATAAATTATCTCTTACCTAAGCTCACACTTACTAAATTTTCTATGATTTTAATTTTCTATTAGGGTTTGAAATACAATCCTTAAGTGTATTTCATGTTCCCCATAAAATTTATAATATATCAGTGTATCATCAATGAAAAAACAACAAACCCATCCTATATCTATTAAAAAAGTCAATTCACTAGATCCTTAGTTATAATTGGTTGATTATAAAACCTAAAGAGAATGACTACAAAATCATATCTCCCATGTATAGTTTTAAAAGTAGTCTTTGGATTATCTACCTCATGCACATTCAACTAATTGTACCCAAACCTAATATAAATCTTGAAAAATTATTTTTATCCCTAGATCTGATAAAAAAAACATTGATAAGAGGAAAACGGTACTTGTTCTTAATGGTGATGTTATTTAAATATCAATAATCCATAAAATGTCTCATGAAATCATATGTTTTTAACAAAAATATAATATATCTCAATTTTTATTTTATAGGTAGAACAAAAACATTATATAGAAACTCATTACATTGATATTTCAGCTAACAAATTTCCACTTGAGCCATTCAATATGGGAGTTTTGAAATATGATTAAAATCAAGGATTAATTCAACTATAAACTCAATCTCCCAACTAGGAATAACACTAGACAATTCATGGGAAAAAACATCTATGTATTCATTCAAAACTGTCTCTTCACTAATCTAAATAGTTTAATTTTATTCAACAACATGTTCTAAGTAACATTAACTACCTTTTGTAATAAATTTATCTACTTCATGGTAGGTTATCAAGGGTATGGAATATTCCAATAAATCTTCTTCTTTTTAATACATCCACCTGAAGTTTTCACTAAAAGTTCAATCATGTATTAATAATGTGATACTCCAACTATTCTTGAAAATTTATTAGAAATTAATGAATGTGAAGATCTAAAATCAAATATAGTATTTGAATAATTTGGATAAACAAGTAACATATCTATAAATAATTCATATTCTGGCCTAACATCAATCGTAGTGGTAGAAATTTAATTTTCTATAAATTTTTTACATTTTGTATAGGTGATTTTTATCCTGATTTATTGTAACATCCCAGGATTCCATGGTACATTTTCGTTTGAATAATGCAGTAGCTTGCGTTGTACACGACTTGGTTTTTTGACACACCATGACCAATCAATGTAGCCGGTATGAATAGAAATACCCACACATTTAAAATTTATAAATTTTATTTTTCAAAATGGACATCATTTTTTGATTTGGAATAACAAAATTAGCTTAAGGTGAATTTTTAGTATTTTTCTGAAAACTTTAAATTTATCATGAATAGTGAAAAAAACTGCATTATGGTTTATAACAAGATTTTTATTTAAATAATTAGTTATTTTATTTTAATTTTTTTTTCAAAATAGATACATAATACTTATATATGTTCAATGTAATTCATTGGAGTCATTTTATAATAAGTTTAGATATATAAAATTTTATTTAACTTTTTACCGACTTTTACCTATCTTCTAAGAGATTTGGAAAATTTTCATAAAACCTAATTTTACCACTTTTGTGAGTTGAATTTCAAAAATTTAATAGACATGGTTGATATCATTAAAAAATTTAGTTCAATAAGTTGAAAATAATTTGTGGTGAATAGTGACTTTTGACTTTTATTTACCACGATTAAAAGTAAATAGGGTAATTAAGGGTAAATAAGATATCGTAATTACCCTAACACATGCACTAATTATATTGGATAAGTTTAATTCGACCAATATTTGACTTAGGAATAAAATATGATCCCATTTGGTCAACTTGGATTTGATTAGGACATTTATTGTTATTTTATATAAAGAAGAGGTAGAAAGATAAATTCAATATTTAATAACTAAACCATATTTAATGCAGGGTTGTACAAAATATAAATTTGACTATAAATATTCATTCAAAATTTAAAAATATTTCATACATAATGGTATTTTATTTATAATTTTTAGACATTAAATAACTTAATGTATTTATGACATAATGATGATGCAGTAATTACCTTATTAATGAAATATTAAAATATTTGATATTATAAATATCCAAATAAATGTAATTGGAGTGTTTTTATGAATTAAACTAATTTTATAGGTTAATATGACATGTTAGGGTTGATTAAATAATTTTTTTCGAAGTAATCATGCTGTTATGATTTTCACAAAAATGAAATACTAAATCGTGTCAAAAATTACATAATTGAGTTTTTAGGAAAAATACTATATTATTAATTGATATAATATTCCTAAAAATCTAAAGATCATAAAAAGAACATAAATAAGGTTATATATATTAATTAGTAACCACTTGGGGTTTATTTGGATTGTTATAGTCGGTTTATTAACCATATAATATAAAAATACAAAGAGGCTTGGTAAATATCAAACTATTTAACTAAGAGTTAAATTTAAAAGATAAAGCTAAATGGTAACCTAAACCTATCTAAAAACATTGTTTGAGAGGGTTTCAACCCATAACCACCTTATATTCAATATAAAGCATTTTTTATCCATTATAAACAATAAATTAATTTTTTATAAATTAATATTTCATGCTTTTCCGAAAGTAACCCTCACCTCTCTTATAAAAGGGTACTTCCCCCTCTATTAATTTCACTCCTCCAAAGCCATTTGGCTCGGCAAAAACCTACCCAAATATCCTTCTAAAACTCCTCCCATTATACTAGAGGCCTTCCACTATTCATTAATCAATTCTATGAATCCCTTTAGATCAAATCAAAAAGAAGAACCACAAGAAGAGATAATATTTCATCACATCTTAGAAGTTTTTTTATTCTTACACTTCCTTTTTCTTTGTTGTTTCCATTCTAAAATAATAACCCCAGAATCTTCTATATACTATGATGTTATTATAAAAACGGTAATACCATATTCATTATTCTATCAATCATATGAATGACAAAGTCACCACACATGCGTACGTACGACTTACCGTCTCCACGTGATGGTGTTGTTTGATATTCCAATACTTCATTATTTGGATGAGTATAATAATTAGTATAAATTATGTAAATAATAAATATAACATGTTAATTTTTATTTATATATGATATACCATCCAATTCCATGTGATTTGACCATCAATATAATGATATTGTCGCTCGTGCATACGTACGGATTACAGTCTCCACGAACGCGATGAGATTCATTCCCCATCGTAATCATATAAGTATATTTTTAATTTTATGATTAAAAAATAATATTTAGGAACTTAATATCATTATGTATATTAATAAAATACATCCTATATATAACATACATGGCTTATGTAACTGATCATATAAAGGAAAATAGATGAGTTAACACCCGAAACGATGATACTACTGAAATATTATTAACAAATCAGTATTAGAGGATCATATATGATATGATATTATGTATATATTTATTATATAAATTAATAAAAAAAATTAACTATTATAAAAGAGTTTAATATACCATCGACTAAGGAAAAGTACATGGTAAGGGTTAATTTTTACAACCTCTTTATTATCAGAGGTTGTTTTTACATATCTATTGGGACCTCTTTATCCCCCACATATGCCTTTTCATAAAAATGTAATTCAAAACACTTTTACTATTTACTATACTATGGGTTAAAGTCATTTATACCCTGGTTTTCCCAAATATGTTTTGAATGGAATCTTTCTATCACTTTCCGAACAAGGCACTTTATGACCTTTTCAACAAAATTAAGGTAATAATGTCGTTTTTAACTTATATATCGAGTGTGGATAATTTCCACCATTATATCATCTTAAAAGATTCCCATAAAATCTTATAAGACTATTTTGAAAATAATCTTTTGATTTTATTATTATATGAGTTTTAAATGATTTCAAAATAGAAAGAGATATTTCAATAAAAATGTTTTGATTTCATCTATGTCAACATCATTTGATTAATTTTAATCTTGTCCGACGCTGAATTATTATGAAACAAAAAATATATATTGTATTGAAGATTTTGTGATATTTTGGACTATGTATATGTTATCTTTACACAATTAATGGTTTACGGATAATGTATTGACATTTCGTATGCTAGTTTTATTAACAATGTTTATGTTATGTTTAAACCATTTCATATGAGGAATGCATTGGACTTAGCAAGTGACGGGTGGAGACTGCTATAGTTCCTCGATGCATCAGTAGGTCTAATGAGACAAAAAAGTGTCTTGGAACAAGGCCTTTATAAAATATTATTTGTATTCTTGGCACAAGTCCTTGACAATGTGGTTATGAAGTCTGGCACTATGCATTTCATCATTATGAAAGGGGATATTGATATTGCATGTGATTATTCGAAGAGTATAATATCCATGTGAATGAGTAAATGGAATTATTTTTATTATATTGTCCATATTATATATAAGTTTATGTTGAAAAGGATTTTGTTTTAGTCTTATAAATTGCCTTAAAAGTCTATGCTTATATATAAAAGTTTCCTCTATAATGTTATCTTTAGTGAGTATCTGAGCTCAACATTTTATTTGTTTTATTTTTCCTAGGATGTGAAGATGTATTTTGTGGTTGACCTGTAGGGGTAGGATATGGATATATGTGTGATCAATGGGGACCAAATGTTTTTGATATTTTTATTCCAGGATGTAATGTAAAACTTATGAATATATCTAGTACATCAAAGGCTACTAAACTTATTGGTCTTTCTGGATTTGATCCCCTGTTATCAGGCTAATGTTATGTAATATTGAACTGAGTCTGGGTAACTGGGGTTGGGGTGTTATAGTTGGTATCAGAGGAAGTTTATTAAAAACCTTGGAAACTAGATTTAGAAAAACTATGATTAGAGAACTCTACTCTAAGATATACTTTGAAGATTAGTTTAGAAGAACATCCTATAATATTGGTACTGTAGATATTTAGTGAGTTTTCCAAGCTATACATCCATGTCTGGATACGAGTTGGTAGAAACAGATATGGCACAAGTGTTTCTTGGGGTAAAACCTAAAAACACCGCTTTGAGATAGAATCGAATGGGAACTGGTGCACGACAATGGGCCTTGCTGCACTATTGGTTACGACACTCTCGTGGGATATGCTTAGGGTAATTTCCATTTTCATTAAAAACCATTATAAAGGGTTTATGAGTTTATAATTATTCAAAGAATACATTATTATGTTTATGTATTATATCCATAAACTATTCAATTTATGTTAAGTGCTTTAAAATTTTGGAGTTATGTATTCTGATTCATAAATTAATTTAATGTATGTAATTTTTTAGAAATGGCACATAGTTGAAAGAATAGAAACCATATCAATGCACATAATCCATGTATGTATTTCTATCCTACTCAAGATAATTGGAGCTGGTGATGCAACTAGTGTTGATCAGATTATCACCATACTAGGACCACTCACTCAGGTTATGTTTAATAACCTTACCCATATGGAGCACCCTAATCAACAACAGGAAGGATCAATGTTATATTACTTCATGAGGTAAAAACCACCAACATTTAATGGGAGTACAAATACATTAGTAACTGAGCTATGGATAAATTACTTAGAGAAAGTATTTCATGCTTTAGGGAGTAGCGAAAGGGAAAAATAAGTCATCATACTTTATCCCCTCATAGAAGATACATATCAATGGTGGACATTAATCCAAAACACAAAAGAATATGAAGAAGTATCAAACATGGAATGGAGGGAAGTTAAAAATATTTTATTAGAAATATACTTTCCTCATTACCATCGAGTAGATATAGAAACACAATTTCTATGTCTGGGGAAAAAAGAGGATGAGAATATCGCAAAGTCTGAGGCTAACTATACAAGGTCAGCAGGGCATAAAACAGATTATATATGTAACCCATGGAGTAAGATTGATCGATTATTTGATGTGTTAAAACCATTATTCCATCAAGAATTAGTCTCACAATCCTTCTCATCATACGAAGATATTATCTCATGCATTATCAAGAGAGAAAAAGAATTCCATAAGTCTTATGACTTTAAAGAAGAGAAATAGAAAAAGAGATCTTCTGAACACTCTAGAAATGGAAATAAGGGGATGGAGGGAAAAGTTGAATATCCATCCTATGATGAATGTGGGAAAAAACACCCATGTACTTTCCTGAAGGGAATTAGAGTATATTATAAGTGTGGTGAAAAAGGCCACTAGGCTTGCGATTTCAAGGGGAAGAAAGAGGCCGTCAATGTTGAATGATAGATTTGTACAGAAAAGGGTCATTATACAAATGATTATTTAAAGTGTCAAGCAAACATAACATAAAAAGGACATGGGTGAAATTCCAAGCTTATGTGATCACTACTGCTGAGGTTAAAGCTCTGAATGACGTAATGGAAGGTAATTTAATGGTATCCTCCAGTTTTTCCAATTCTTTATTTGATTTTGGATCATTGCATTGTTTCATATCTTCCTAGTTTTCTATGAAAATCAGATATTTTCTATTTAAATTAATAGGGGAGTTGTTAGTCAAAACACCTAAGGGAAGTATCACCGCAAAAAATATTTGTGAATCAGTTCCCATTAGGGTATATAAATGTTCATTATATGCCGATATCATCATCATACCCTTGATTGAATTTGATATAATCCTTTGAATGGATTGGCTTTCGGACCATGATGCAAAAATGTATTATAAGAATAAGGAGGATATAATTTTTGATGATGATAAGAAATGCCTTATATTTAGTGTAGAAATGTCGCCACGTAATTCCTATCTAGATCCACCCCTAGTTGCTCTACTAAATTCAATTATTGGGGAGGAAGATAATGAAATAACTACGGGTGAGGAAAAGAATGTTTTAATAGAGTATGTACCTATTGTACATGAATATGTTGATGTGTTTCTAGAGTATTTAACTGGACATCCTCTAGAATGAGAGATTGGGTTTTCCATTGAATTAATTCCTGTTTCAAGTCCCATATCGAAGACCCCGTATAGAATGACCATAGTGTAATTAGTGGAACTAAAGAAACAACTAGAGTAATTGAGTAATAAGGGATTTATTCACCCTTGTGTTTCTCCATGGGGATCCCCTATCCTTTTTGTCATGAAGAAAGGCATATCTATGAGGTTGTATATTTAATACAGGGAGATCAATGTTATAACAATAAAGAACAAGTATCTGCTACCTCACATTGATGATTTATTTGACCAACTTCATGGAGCTCAATATTTTTCAAAGATTAACCATCGATCTTTATACCATCATTTGTTCATAAATAAGGATGACATTTCAAAGACAACATTTCCAGGTACATGTATTAAGAGTTTATAGTAATGCCTTTTGGATTGACAAATGCACCCTCTGTCTTCATGGTTCTAATGAATATAGTTTTCAAGGAATTTCTTGATAAATATATAGTTTTATTTATTGATGATGTCATGGTATACTCTAAAATCTATGAAGATCATGAAAATCACTTTCGAATTTTTCTAAAGACTCTTAGAAGAAATGAATTATATGGAATGTTTAGCATGTGTGAATTCTAGCTTCAATAGATTTTTTTCATGGAAATATTGTCTCTATGGATGGAATATCAATTGATCCTTCAATGACCATGTTAATCTAAGAATGGCCAACACACACAAGTATAACTGATGTAGGCAATTTTATTGGTTTATCATGTTATTATCGACATTTCATCAAGAATTTTGCCCGGTTGGCTAACCCATTAACCAAGCACCCACATAAAGGGGTTAAATTTATTTGGGAAATATAATGTGAAGATTGTTTTGAAAAACAGAAGTGAATATTATTCAATGCCCCTATCTTGAATCTTCTATCCGGGAATGATGGGTTTGTTATTTATAGTGATTCTTCAAAGAAAGTACTTGGTTGTGTCATTATGTTGAATGATAGAGTTATTGCCTATACATAACGTTAGCTAAAAATTCAGGAGAAAAACTATTCTACTCATGATCTTGAGTTAGCAGCTTTAATATTTGCTCTAAAAATATTGAGACACTATCTATATGGTGAAGAATGTGAGATTTATTCTGATCACAAGAGTTTGAAATATATTTTCTCACAGAAATAACTCAACATCCGGGAAAGGCAATGACTTGAAATACTCAAGGATTATGATTTCACTATACAATACCACCCAGGGAAGGCAAATAAGGTGGTATATGCTCTGAGTCGAAAGCATCATGGAGTTTCGAACAAGATGAGAGATGAAAAGGATCCTATATTCATGGATCTCGTAATGATGGATATGGGAATTACCATGGAAGGTGAAACATCAATTATTTTTCAAATGGTTGCCAAACCAAAATTACTAGAAATGAAAAAATGTTCTCAGAATAATGTTGAGGAATTTCAAAAGAAAATTAAGGCTGTGAATGATGGGGGATTGAATGACTTCATATATGAAGAAGGAAGTTTGAAATTTGTGAAGAGAATTAGTGTTCTTAACAAACATGATCTAAAATGGGAATTGATGGATGATGCTCATAGATCTAATTTATCTATACACCTTGGGATCACCAAGATGTATAGAGATATGAAGAAACATTTATGGTGGGACAACATGTAGAGGGATATTGATGATTGTTTGTCAATATTTATGGTTTTTCAACAAGTGAAAGCTGGAAGGAGAAAACCTGGAAGAGTCATGAAAGCTCTTCACATACCCGAGTGGAAACTGGATAATATTACGGTGGAATTTTTCATGGGGCTACCAAAGACTCCCTAAAGGAATGATGCAATATGGGTCATTGTTGATCTTCTTACTAAGTCATCACATTTTCATTTTATAAGAGATGAATTACCACTTGAATTTATATCAAGACTATATACTAATGAACTTGTAAGACTCCCTGGTGTACCCATATTGATTTTCTGTTATCGTGATCCTCATTTTACATCAAGATTCTAGAATAGTCTTTAGAAGGACCTGGATACTGAACTTCCTTAGAGTAGTGCCTACAACCATCAAATATATGGATAATTAGAATGAACTATTCCAACCATAGAAGACATGTTGAGATCTTGATCACTTGACTTTCAAGGTTTGTGGGATCAATATTTACCTATGGTAGAATTTTCCTATAATAATAGCTTTCATTAACATATTTAAAAGGCACCATATAAAGCTTTATATGGAAATAGATGTCACACACCAACTTATTGGGGTGATATTGGTGAAAGAAAATTCCTAGGCCCATAACTTGTTAAGGAAACAATGGAGAAGGTGAAGGTCATCCAAACCCATATCAAAGCATCCCAATGTAGGAAAAAGAGCTATGCAGATAACCAAATGAAGGATTTGGAATTTCAAGTAGGAGACCAAGTTTCCCTGAAGGTATCTCCACGGAAGGGTTTTATATGTTTCGGTAAGAAGTGTAAATTGAGTCCTAGGTACATCGGACCTTTTGAAATTCTAGAATGAATTGGAGTTGTATATTCTTGTTTGGAAATGCATCCAAGTCTATCAAAAGCTGATGATGTGTTCCATGTATCACTATTGAGAAAATACATGCCTGACCCACTGAAAGTACTCACCTATGAGGAAATTGAACTAAAACCTCATCTATATTATTGTGAAGATCCTTTCAAGTTCTTGATACTAGAGAACTAGTGTTGAGAAACCGGAAGACTCGTCTGGTGAAAGTTCTATGGAGAAACCATGAGATGGAAGAGGTAATGTGGGAACCCGAGGAAATTATAATGAAGAACCACCAAAATATTTTTATGCAATAATATTTTAGAAATTTCAAGGACTAAATTATTTTAAGGAGGGGGGAATTTAACACCCCAATCTTCCATGGTATGTTTCCTTTTGAATAATGTAGTAGCTTGCATTGTATACAACATGGAGTTTTAACATATCACAACCAATCAAAGTAGGTGTTATGAATACTAATCCACATGTTTTGAAATTTTATAATTTTTATTTTCAAAATGGACTTTATTTTTGGATTCTGAATATCAAAATTAGTTTAAGGTGAATTTTTGGTATTTTTCTGAAAACTTCCAATTTTTGATGAATAGTGAAAAACACATAGTTATTGTTTAAAACCAACTTTTTATTTAAATTAATTTTTATTTTATTTTAATTTATTTTAGGTGAAAATAGATACCTAATACCTATATATGTTCAATGTAATTCATTGGAGTCATTTTAAAATAATTTTAGATATATAAAATTTCGTTGAACTTTTTACCGTCATTTACCCACCTAGGAGCATTTGAAAATTTATATAAATCATACTTTTACCACTTATATGAGTTGAATTTAAAACATTTGAGAGACATGGATGATATCAGTATGTAAAATGTGGTTCAATAAGATAAAAAATAATTTTTGGTAAATAGTAACTTTTGACTTTTATTTACCACGGTTAAAAGTTAATAGGGCAATTAAAGGTAAAAATGATATCAAAATTACCCTAACACATGTCCTAATTCTATTGTATAAGTTTAATTAGACCAAAAATACCTTAGGAATAAAATATGATCCCCTTTGGTTCACTTGGATTAGATTTGGACATTTATTATTATTTTATTTAAAGAAGAGTTAAAAGAGTTAAATTCAATGGTTAATAACTAAAACATTTTTAATATTGGGTTATACAAAATATAAATTATACTATAAATATTCATTATAAATATAAAAATATTTCCTATATAATGTTATTTTAATCATATTTTTTATACATTAAATAATGTAATTTATTTATGACACAATGATGATGAAATAATTATCTTATTAAGGAAATATTAAAATATTTGATATTATAAATTTCCAAATAATTGTAATATAAGACTTCTGATGAATTACACTAATTTTATAGGTTAATATGACACGTTAGGGTTTATTAAATAAATTTTATCAAAGTAATAATGCTTTTCTGATTTTTACAAAAACCAAATACTTAATAATGTCAAAATTGACATAATTGAGTTTAAAAAAATAATACTATATTCATAATTGATATATTATTCCAAAAAAATATTAATTTTGGCCAAAGAACATAGATAAGGTTATATATATTAATAATGAACCACTTGGGGTTCTTTTGTCTTGATATAATATGTTTATTACCCATATAATATAAAAATACAAATAGACGTGGTAAATGTAAAACTATTTAACTACTTGTTAAATATAAAAGATAAGGTTAATATAGTGGCCTAAACCTATATAAAACCTATTTTTTGATAATTGTTCGACCCATCCCCACCTTATACTCTAAATAAATCATTTTTAAGCTATTATGAATCGAAAATTATTTTATTATTAAATAATATTTTATGTTTTTTCTAAAGTGATTCTCAACTCTCTTATAAAAGGGTACGTCCCCTTCTCTTAATTTCACACCTCAAAAACCATTTGGCTCATCCAAAACCTGCCCATATATCCTCCTTTATTTCTTAGAGGCCTTACTTTGATCAAAAATCCAACCTAAAGAGCCCTTATGATCAAATCAAATGAAAGAACCCAAAGAAGAGGAAAATATTTCATCACCACTTTTAGGTTCATTTCTTCTTCCACTTCTCATTTATTTGTTGTTTCCATTATAAAATAACACCTCCAGTATCTTGTATATACTTTGATGTTATTATAAAATTTTACAACAATAGTCATTATTCTATCCATCATATGAATGACATTGTCACTATACGTGCGTACATATGGCTTACCGTCTCCACGTCGTGGTGTAGTTTGTTATTCAAACACTTCATTATATGGATGAGTATAAAGATGAGTATAACTAATTTAAATAGTAAATATATCATTTTAATGGTTTTTTATATATGATATACGATCCAAATATATATTATTTCACTATCAATATAATGATATTGTCTCTCGTGCGTACGTACGGATTACCATCTCCACGAACGCTATGAGATACATTTCCCATCACAATCATTCCAGAATAATTATCATTTTATGAATAAAAATAATTTTAAAAACTTAATATAATTATATATATGAATAAAATACATCCTATCAATAAAAAACATGGCTTACGTGACCAATAATATAAAGTAAAATTGATCAGTTAAAACCTGAAACGATGATACAAATGAAATATTATTGACAATGCAGTATTAGAGGTTCATATATTATATCATATTTATGTATATAGTTATTGTATAATTTAATAACAATTTTTTAACTATTATAGAGGATGTTAATATACCATTGACTAAGGAAAAGTACAAGGTAAGGGTTAATTTCACAATCTCTTTATTATCCGAGGTTTTTTTACGTAAGAATCTATTCGAACCTCTTTATCATCCACATCCATGTTTTCATAAAAAATTAATTCAATTTTTTTAATATTTACTATAATTTGGTTCAATGTCATTTATAACCTTATTTAACCATATATGTTTAAAAAAAAATCTGTCATTGATGACGAAATTTACTTTATGACCTTTTCGACAAAATTATGGTAAGAATGTCTTTTTTAACTTATATTGTGGGTGTCGCTATTTTCTGCCGTTACATCATCATCGATGATTACCATAAAATATTATAATAATATTTTAAAAATAAAAGTTTTATTTTATAATTATATGACTTTTAAATGATTTCAAAATAGAAAGAGATATTTCTCAAAAAAAGTTTGATTTCATATATGTCAACATCCTATGATGGATTTTATACTTGTTGAAGTTGATTTAATATTATAAAACCATATTTGATTAATGGTTTTGTGATATTTTTGAGTATGGATGTGTTATTTTCACACCATTCATATTTTATGGATAAAGTATTGACTTTTCATATGCTATTTTTAATATGAATGTTTATGTTATGTTTAAACCTTTTCATATGAGGAATACTATAGACTTAGTAAGTGATGGTTGGAGCATGATATAGCTCCTAAATGCATTGTTAGGTCTCATGAGAAAAAATAGTGTCTTGGCATAAGGCTTTGACAAAATCTTAGTTGTATTCTTGGCACAAATCCTTGACTATGTGGTTATGAATTTTGGTATTTCACATTCCATCATTATGAAAGAGGCTATTAATATTGCATGTGATTATTCGACTAGTAGAATATCCATGTGAATATTTAAATGGAATTATTTGATTTATGTTGGACATATTATGCACATGTTTATGTTTAAAAGGCTATGTTTTTATTCTTATAAATTTCCTTAAATGTTTATGCTTACTTATGAAAGTTTCCTCTATATTGTTATCCTTACTGACCATCTGAGCTCAACCATTTCTACGTTTTATTTTTCCCAGGATGCTAAGAAGTATTTTATGGTTGACCAATAGGGGTAGGTTAAGGATAAAAGTTTGGTCAATGGGGTAAAAATGTTGTTGATGTTTTTATTTAATTATGTAATGTGAAACTTATGAATATATCTAGTACTTCCAAGGCAACTAAACTAATCGGTATTTCAGGATTTGATCCCTTGTGATAATGTAAATGTTATGTAATAATGCACCGATTATGGGTAACTGGGGTCAGGGAAATAAATTTACTAACATTAAGAACATGTTAGAAAAATTCCCTAGTTCATTGTAATTAAATCATATTACCTTCATCGTTTCATTTTTTTCCTACTTATTTTAATTTATGTCATGAGCCTTGTAGAGAAAATGTCCAAATAGATATAATTTAAATGATTTTATGATTGATTTATCTTGGTGTTTTTTACCACCCTTCATGAAGGGAATTTTATTTTCTTATCTCCAAATTTCATCGACAAATACATCCCTAATGCATAACAACTGAACCGCTCCTTTTACATGTCACCATGATCCAAATACGTGTCATCAAACTCCATATTAACTTCTTTTATCATAATAAAGAAGTTTATCATAGCTTTTAATCTCTCATAAAGACAATTATATTCATTAAATTGGTTTCAAATCTATGTAAAATATATTAATTGTATAATCAATTTCCCAAACAAAATTTGGTACCTACATGACCACCATTATGAAGTTTTCTTCATATGGTACTACAAAATATTCATTTTTTATACAATTAGAGGAATTATTTATGTTTCCTAAGTCAAAAAAACATAAGAAAATATTTAACAATAAAACCTTTCTTAAATTATTCCCATTAAATGACATCAATATAATCTTTCTTTATAGTATTCCTTAATAGAGACCATCATTAATTGAATTGTCCTCCAAAAAGATAAATAAAAAGTGTAATATTTTTTTGTTCTAAAGATTCCACGAATTAAATTACCATATACATGGAATTAAACATTCGTTAAGATACCACATGGTCTTATGATCCACAAAATTATTGATCGCGTTGTCGAGCGCATCAAATTAGATGGTTATTTTTTAAATGAATTTCTACACTATAGCAGCAACCATAGGTCACCTCTCGATGGAGCCTTAATCGATTAATTAAAAAAAGGTTTTTATTATGAAATTAAATGGGGAATGGGAATTTATAAAACCCAGGTTTTTTTATTTTAAAACATAAATTGAAACTATATTACTACGCAAGAGAAAAAGGATGGAGAAATCATGATCAACCCGGCTAAATTTCCCTTGATGCTCAATCTGTCGTCGCTCTTAAGAGATTGGGAAGGATCAATGATTACTTGATTTTATACACATCAAAACTGGTCTAGTATGTGTGTTTCTACTATGTTACCACTAAGGATTTTATCAACCAATGATATTGATTATCAACAACTGATCAAAATCAACAATATTAAGCCGATTTAAAAATATAAATCAATCAAGGAATCAGGTCAACAAAACGATGACATGACCAGATTTTTTTTAATGATAAAATTTCCACAAGACAAAAAACATGCATATTCATTGGTTATAGCTTCTGGATTTCATCAACTGATGTGATCCGTCCACATACTCATAAATGTGAAGGGGTGTGAAAAGAGATGAACACATTCAAATCATTACAAGATCCGGGTGATACATGAAAGCATGTGGATTATTGTTCCTTTTATTTTTATTTCATCAAATTATAAAAAGATAAATTCATAATTTATAAATGAAGAATAATAGACAACAAACCTAGAAATTTAATTACCTTACGAAGAATAAAAGCGTAGAGCTCAAGATTACAACAGAGGACACCCCCAAAGTGATATATAAGTGGGGAGGAAGAGAACTAAAATGGGTTAAGAGAGAAATAAAGTGAAAAAAACCTTTACACCTATTTTTAAAACAACTATGAATGAGTGTATGAGTGATTTTATTGAAAATTACATCAATGTTTCCACAAAAAGTTTTCAATTATCTATGGGGCTAGGTGACTATTCATGGAAGACTCCTTCCTACTGTTTATCTAGTTGGATGGCTAACAAAAGTGTGTAAAAATAAATTCAAATTCTGTAAAAAGGTGGGCCTTCATGTTAGATATCCAATAGTGTTCCAATCAGAGTAATTAAAGTTTAAATAATAGAGTTATGTCCCAAATACAGAAGGGTGGTCCAATTTGTCCCACACAAAGTCTCTTTACATTGTGGACCTATTTTGGGCCTCTAAATGGATGAATTGGGCCTCATAGTCTTCTAGATAAATTTATCCCACACATTGTTAAAATAATAAATCCATTTGTAGCCAAATGGGGTGAAATTATTATCCACATTACATATTTATGTCCACATACATCCTTTGGCTCTTGCACAGTTCAACCCATTTTTCTTGAATGATATCACGAGCCCTCGAAATCACCTCAACCTCTAATGTAAACACTAGAACAAGTAAAATTTTCCTATTAAATATTGATGAACACTAATTCATTTAATCAAATAGGAAGTGAAATTTATTATTATTTATAAAATATTCATTACAAAACTAGTTTAAAACAGTGGTGTAATGGTATCAATGAATAGTCAATCGCTATGCAATCACACCCCCACACCTAAACGTTTTCACTCCTTGGAATTGTCACATATCCAAAAAATGATGCATGTTTATATTACGATCTTTATGAATATTTAACATTTAGGAATTGTTTAATTCATTAATGTAATTTGGTCAAAGAACAAACTACACAAAAAAGTTATGCCTAGTAAAAATAGAGAAAAGGTGTCTTATAAATCACATTGAAATTAAAAAGATTCATGATACCAAATTGAGAATGGAATTTAAAAGTAAACCATGAAACTAACTCTCCATATGTATGTGTGTAAATTATTTCATGTTATTCCTTCCACTTTATATCTAGTGAATATAGGCTATTTTTACATTTTTCAGCTTAAATAATTTGTCCAACAATCCATCCCAACATCCATTGTAATGATATTTCAAGACCCACTCACATATGCATTCTTGGAGGTCAAACCTTAAGATCCAAACCTAAAAATCCGCATATGTTGTTCATTTATTCACTCCCCGAATTTATTAATATTTTTCCAAGTTTTTCATTTGAACAAATCTCACACTAATCTGTCAACACTTGTTTTATCTCCTCATGACAATAATAATAATAGTTATAATAAGATAAAAGGTAGAGGAGGAGTGGTTTTTTTACATCACAAGACTCAAACCTCTGTTTTTAATGTTTGTTTTGTTTTTTGTTTTTCTAGGGCTTACAATAGTCAGATATTAGATACACATGCATAGTTTTATTCGGTAAAATAATGAGATAGATAAGATAATGAAACAAAGTGTGGAAAAATCATTTTAGAAAGATGATAAATACTAACAAAACATATATTTACCTTCTATTAAGTAATAAATATTCACACTTTTGGGTTTTGTCAAAAATGTTTGAAGATATTAGTGACATTGTTTTACAAAAAACTACTCACACAAGGGGTATCAAACATCTAAAAGGTTTCATGAAGATACTACCCTCTGTATCATTAATAGACAATAAATTTACTAAAATTTACTACACGTTAAATTCATACAAATATTCATTCCTTAAGAGAGAAACGTTTTCATGAAATGTTAAAAAAACATGAAATCAAAAAGTTCAACATGATTTTTTTTGCAATTTCCAAGATTCCGTGAACATAAGAGGGGGGGAGTAAAAATACTATAAATAAGGTGAAAAAGAGAGAATGATGATAAAAATCATAATGAACTCTACAAGATAGGAAAAATTAAAAATACCAAAAATAAGGAATACAATATAAGAATGAATAAATATGATGAAAATACTAATGGGCCCAGGAATGTATCCACCACCCCCACCTAGAAGGCATAGTATCTTCACTGTAATAAATTATAATGTGAGATGGAAGGATAAAACCTGTAGTGTTTCACAAGTATGTTGCTTCAAGAAGGTGGATTTCCTCTTCTAGATTCTTTGTTAAATACTTATAAAAGTGTTTATGTCACTTTCCATTGATAGTAATACTTCAAAAAATCATCACATGAAAAACCTATATTTTTTCAAAAGGGTAAACATTGGTAACTGTATAAGGACCGAGCCATCAGGAACGAAGCATACCTGTGTAGAGCGTTAGTCTGGAATTTTACATGAGTCCCTTCTAAAAAATATGGAACTTCAATTAAAGAATCATGATATCATGGATATACTTTTCCTTCTCTTTATATATTCTGTAGTTCTCATATGCATCATGTCAAATTTCTTCCAACTCTTGAATCTGTAGCTTCATATTCTCACCTACATATGAAAGATTAATATTACATTGTTAAAGATCCCAATATGAATCATGTTTAACCTCTATTTGGGGGTTTAAATCATTTCCAAACACAATACTATATGGTAACATTCTGATTAGTTTTATTAAAATTTGTACGGTATGCCCAAAGTGCATCATCAAACAAAGAATCCAATCTTTTCTGTTGGGTTGTACAATTTTTTCCAAGATTATATTAAATTCATGATTTGAGATTTATGCTTGTCTGTTAGTTTAGGGGTGATATATAGTTGAGACTTTATGAAAAAAATACTTACATTATTTATTTATTTTTTTGATTGAACAAATGTGAACCCTTATCACAAATGTTGAATCTTGGAAAACCATACATACTAAAAATATGAGACCTCACAAAATCAACATTAACTCAAGAGTCATCAATCATTGTATCCCTTTAATACACCAATTTATACATGTATTCAATATAAAATAATAGGTACATAAACCCAATTGAATCTGGGATAGTCCCCATGAAGTCAATCCCCCATGCATCACTGATTTCACAGAATAAAATGGGTTGTTGGGGGATTTCAATCCTCTTGGAGATATTAACTATGAATTGACAATGAATACGTAAATTAAAAATTCAATGGGAATACTTATACAATTTTTTCCAATAAATTCCCAAGTCATGGACCTTTCGAGCTATACGTTTAGATCCATAGTGGCCTCCACAAGACAAAGCATCAGAGAATGTCAAAATAGAGGTGAAATCATGGTCAGAGACACACCGAGGAACACTATGGTCACTACAAATTCTATAAATGTATGGTTCCTCAAAAATTTATAGTTGAGAACCATGTTTAAGTCTCTCACATTGTGAAATTATGAAATCAGTGGGGACCCTAGATGTTGCCTGAAAATTCACAATGTATGCATACTAAAGGGTAACATCTACAACATCAGAATGGTTCTCATAAGGAGAGAATTCATCAATGGGAAGGGATGAGTCGACATAGTAGTCTAGTGGGGGAAAATCATACTAATGTAGTCAACCAAAATAGTTTACACTCCCCTCTTATCTCTAATATCATGGTCAAACACCATGAGAAGGCGAATCTACCATATGAGGTTGGGTGTACCATTTGGTTTATTTAGGAGAAAAATGAGGGAAGCGTGATCAAAAAAGACAATTAATTTTGACCAAAGATGATATGAATGAAATTATTCCAAGGAAAACATATTATAAAAGAGTTATTTTTAGTGTTTGTGTAGTTTACCTTGTAAGGGTCAAGGGTAAATGAGGTATACACAATGACATGAGGATCCTTCTCAACCCTTTGTGATAAAACTACCCAAACTGCAATGTTAGAGGAAACACACATTAGTTCGAAGGAGAGATCCCAACAGGGTGGTTGGACAATGAGAGGTCAGGTGAGACTCTTTTTTAGTGAATTCAATATATCCTCAAAATTTTTATCAAACAAAAACTCAGAATCATTTGTTAATAATCGAGATAATGGATGTGAGATCTTACTAAAGACATTAATGAATCAACATTAAAAACTAGCATGACCAAAGAAATATAAAACATCATGAAAACATTTTGGATATGGGAGGGATGAAATAAATTAAAATTTTTATTTATCCACTTGAATTATATCATTTAAAATAACATGCCAAATAACTATAACCCACTCAACTATCAAATGACATTTCTCATAATTAAATACTACATCTTTCTCAATGTACTAGAGGGGGACAAAACCTAGGTGTGTCAAACTGTCATCAAAATAAAAGTCATATACCATGAAATCATCCGTATACATTTCCACATAATTCTAAAGGTACTCAAAAAAAAATACTAAACGTACATCACTGAAACATTCCAAGAGAATTAAATAGACCAAAGGCATCATTCTGTATGAAAATACACAAAATAGATAAGTAAATGTTGTATTTTCTTGATCTTTATGGTTTTTATGAATTTGAAGATAACTCAAACAACAACAAGGAATCTATAATGGTACATAGTATCCAATATTTCTTATATTTAGCCAATAAAAGGTAGAGTAAATTTGTTCTTCTGCATGGCTTGATTCAGTCAACTGTAGTAAATATAGACTCGCTAACTATTTTACACATGTGTTGGGACAAATTCTTCACTTTTATTTGACATAACTGTTAATATAGTTCTTTTATTAACAATTTTCACTTGGCTAACACTTTTAATATTAGATATATGATAAATGATTCGAGAAGCAAGTAATTTACTAACATCAATTTTTACAAATTCACAAATAGTGGTATTCAATCAGTGTTGAGATTGTCTTATGAGATTTGCATCGTCATCAAAAAGTATATGGTGCATAAATATAGATGTGATAATCCCCATAATATCTTCCAATGTCCATCATATAACCATTTTACACTCTCTAAAAAGGTCATGTAGTTTTGATTCCTACTGTGGAGAGATATTATTGAAAATAATGATGGGAAATTAGTCAATACCCTCAATACAAGCATATTTTAAATTATAGGGAAGTATTTTTAATTCCAACACATGTGTTTTTTGTCTTGAGGGAGGGAATTTAGGGGGAGTGAGGTCCATGAAATTGTCCATCTACTCAGGTTTATTCTGTATGGAAATAGAGTCTATAGAAATGAGATTTTTAGAAACATCTATGGACATGAGTTCCTGAGAATGAACACACACATTTGTTAAAAAAAAAACACATTTCTGAACCCACACAACAATAAAAACATAAATCCAAACTCAAAACATCTAAGGGTGAATAATAGGAAAATGGCTTATAGTATGTGTCAAGGAGAGAAATGTGTGTGTGTGTGTGTGTGTATGTGCGTGTCATTAGAGATCAATTCATTTTAATATATAATAATAGCTTAGTGCTCTTTGATAGGTAGTTTCATATCATCAAGGATATTAAATCTTACGTTTTCTTTACTAAACTCCATGTATAGCATACAGTTGTAAACATTGGTGATCTTATTTATTATTTTATGGAATGGACACCCAATTATGAGAGGAGAATATCCTTGGGTTAGGTTATATTCCATCTAAAGAATGTTGATATCGATGGGGAAGATGATATTCTTCACCCTTACAAGGATGTCCTCAATCACGCCTATTGGGTGTGTAGTGTTTTGATTGAAAAAACTCATGAAAATGCCTATAGATTGAAGCTATCAAACCTATAGAGAAGTAAACATGGAGTGAGGCATTAAGTTAATGGATGCACCTAAATCTAACATAACATCTAATTATAATTCATCCCATATGGTACAATGTATCATCAAAGTGTCCAGATCCTTTCATTTTCATGGAATTTTCTGGTTGAATCAAGGCTGATATATTCTATCCTGGATTAACTCTGTCAATCGTCTTCATCCTCTGTTTATGGGTGAAATTCTCTTGATAAAATTTGGAATATTGAGGGATTTATTTAACTGCATCCAATAACAGAATGTTAATTTTAACTTTTTTAAATGTATCCATTATTGATTTATCATTGTCAATATCAAAATTCTTCTTAGATCTAGAGTGTATTTGGGGAAAGGAAGTGGAATGGATTGTTCATGGGAATCCTCAATGATAATTTTATTACCCTTATTATTATTTTTATTAATTATAATATTGAATTGGTGGAGAACATGTGTTTTCAAAAGGGGGATATACATATTGGGTAGAATCCTTAGATTAAGACACATTCTTATCACTACAAGTGTTATTGAATAGACATTACCTTTGTCTTTTGGATTGGAAGTAGGTTGGGATGGTAATTTTTTAGAACCTTGCATATTTATCTCACCGATGGTGTTCTCTAATTTTCCTACTTGAGATCATAAGTCTTGATAATCCAATTGTGTGGTTTATTAGAACTAGAGTTTTTCGGTTGTAATTTTCTTCTCTATATGTTTAACTCCTAGTTTATATTTGGGAGGAGGAGGAGGAGGGTTTTTTTGAGAAGGTGAAGGAGAAAAAGGTTTCATACCTTATCTTTGTTGATACCAATTATTCTTAGGGGGTCTTGAGTTTCGTCCTTATCATTACAGTGGTTGTTCTTGCCACTCGGGTTTTGGATTTGGACTAAATGATTATTTCATGAAGGGAGGTTCTTTTTGGAATTGAAGCCCTGGGAATGCTACTTCACAAGACTCATGTAAATCTTGATGTTGTGGGAACTGGTTAGAAAAATGACTATTTTCAAAAAAAAATACCACAATATAATGGGACTAAAGTATGGTGTGAGTTACCTTGTTCTTGTAATACCCCAAGAATCCATGGTACATTTCCTTTGTCATAATGCAATAACGAGCGTTGTACGCAACTTTGAGATTCTAACACACCACAACCAATCAAACTAGCCGTTATGAATAGTAATACAAACTTTTTTAAATATTATAAATTTATTTTTTCAAAATCAACTTCATTTTTGGATTCGGAATATTAAAATTAGCTTCGGGTGAATTTTTGGTACACTTATGAATAATTCTAATTTTTGATGAATTGTGAAAAATACACAATTTTAATTAAAAACCAATTTTTTAATGGAAATAATTTACAATATTAAATAAAAAATTTGAATGGATTTAAAAATATAATTAGGTGATATTTTTATCATTTAATATAATTTAGGTCACTTTATATAATATCACTTTTAAACTAGACATAAAAAAGTCTTAAACTTTTGATAGTTATTATTTCATAAAAACACGGCTTTTGTTTGGAAAAAGAGAATTAATTTTAAATTAATTTCTTCCACATATGTGTCTTGAATTTGGAAAAATTAATTCCATATTTGAAATCAGGATGTAAAAATTGTGTAAATTGGTTAATATTATATATAGACATTATAAATAATTACTTCGGTAAATATTTTATTTACCATGGTTAAAGGGGTAAATCCAGTAAATAATGGTAAAAATTAATATTATAATTATTTTAAATTACCATAAAACGTTTCCTAACCCTATTTAGTGATACATTTCCGACCATGGGAATCCTTTGGTCTATTTTGGGACCCCATGGTGCCACTTTATAGTGATAATGACACTTTATATTAATTAATTTAAAGTAAAGACAAAAATGACATAAACATATAAATTTTAGTAAATAAATTTTTATATGGGGTTATATAAGTTATCACATTGACTATAAATATTAAATTGAAATATTAAAATATTTCCTATATTATGTAATTTTTTTATAATTTTTATGCATCGTATAAATAAAAATATTTATGACACAAAAATGATGTAGTGTTTACCTAATTGATGAATGATTTAAATAAATGAGATTATAAAAAATAAAAAAATATCCAAAACCTATTCAATTTTTATTGGATGAATTTATCTCAAAGATTAGTCATCTTATATTCTACTTTAATGATTTTGGGACCTTTATAAACTGAAAATAACTATATAAGAAAATAATATTTTCAAATATTCATAAAGAGCCCCCCCTTATAAAGAGCCCTCACCTCTAACCCATTAATCAAACCTCTCAAGCCCCTTGGAGCATCAAAAAACAACAAAATTAATCTCTCTAAATCTTCGGATTATTTTTAGAATCCTTACATCAGGTTGAAAGAACTTCAATGAAGCCTTTTGGTTCAAACCAAATGGAGTTACCCTATTTAATTATAACATCTCATCTTAAGTTCTTTTATTTTATTATATATCTCCAAACCCCTAAAAACTCATTATTCTATTCATTTATAACAATAATTGTATCCCCAATATACTAGGTTGTTGTTATGAGATGTATTTTAACTACAATTACACACACCTCCATTTAATGGTTATAGAACATAATGATTCTATGGATGGAAAACTAATGCCTCACGAAACAATGATTTTTAAATATTCTACTACAACCTATTATGATGGCCATTATGATGAAACTATAAATATATATAAAATTTATGAAATTTATTTTATCTATAAGATTATGTAAATATATTTTATATCATACCATTATTATTTTCAGGTTGTATATATATATGATAATTTTATATGAGGAAGTGCAGACTACCACCCCCTCAAAGTGATATGACTCATTCATACCATATATAAAATGGGTAATGGATGGGGTTAATGAACGTACGTAACATGTAAAAATTATTATATTATAATAGATTATTAATATACCTATGTATCAATTGGTTTTCTTTCTTTTTTAAAAAAATTAATTGGATGTAGCGATCCTGTGTATGTACGGAGTACCATATCCACGAATGCGATGAGATTCATTCCCCATCATAACCAGTCAAGAATAATTTCATTTGATTATTAAAAATAATATTTAAGAACATAATATAATTATTGATATGAATAAAATAAATCCTATCCATTAAAACATTACTTACATAATAAAACATATAATGGAAAGTGAATTGTTAACACCCAAACAATGATACTACTAAAAGTTTATTAACAAATAAATAATAGGAGATTATATATGATATTATATTTATGTAATGAGTTCATGTATAATTTAATAACAATTATTAAACAATTATACATGAGGTTAACTCACCCTAGTCCAAGGAAAAGTAGAAGTTAAGGGTTAATTTTACAATATCTTTATTATCCATGGTTGTTTTTACGTAAGTATCTACTGGGACCTCTTTATCATCCACACCCATGTTTCTTAAAAAATTATTTCAAAATATTTTTACTATTTCCTAAACTATGGGTTAAATTCATTTATACCCCTGTTTGAATTTTTATAAAATGGCTTGAAAATAATATTTCATTCGTTTTCCAAAGAAGGTACTTTATGATCTTTTTGAAAAATTAAGGTAAAAAAGATTTTTATTTTATATGATGGGTTCAATTATTAGCTGCCATTATAAAACCTTTGAAGCTTCCCATACAAGTTTATAATAATATTTTGAAAGTAAATGTTTTCTATTATAATTACATGATTTTTAAATTATTTCAAAATAGAAAGAGATATTCCTCTCAAATAATTTTGATTTCATTTATGTCCACATACTTTAATGGATTTTATACTTTTTTGAAGTTGATTTGTTATTATTAAAATCATCCATATTATATTGAAGGTTTTGTCATATTTTTTACTATGGATGTGTTATTTTTATACAACTCATGGATTATATTAAATGTATTAACATTTTGTATGCTAGTTTTAATTTGAATGTTTATATTATGTTTCAACCTTTTCATATGAGGAATGAATTGGAATTAGTAAGTGACGAGTCGAGACCGCTATTGCTCCTCGATGCATCGGTAGGTCCCATGAGTCAAACTAGTGTCTTGGCACAAGGCCTTGACAAAATATTAATTTTAGTCTTGGAACAAGGCCTTGACTATGTGGTTATGATGTCCGGCATTATAAATTCCATCATTATGAAATTTGATATTGATATTGCATGTGATTATTCAACTAGTAGAATATCAATGTTAATAATTAAATAGAATTATTATTTTTTAAATTTTCATATTACGATGAAGTTTAACTTTAAATGGCTTATGTTTTTTTCTTATACATTTCCTTAAATGTTTATTCTTATTTAAAAATATTCCGCTATATTTTTATCCATACTGAGAAACTAAGCTCACCCATTTCAATGTTTCATTTTTTCCAGGATGTGAAGAATTATATTATGGTTGACCTATAGGGATTGGCTAAGGGATATATGTGTGTTCAAAGTGGGAAAATGTTGTTATTTTTTTCTCATGATGTAACGTAAATATTATTTATGTATATAGTACTTCCAAGGATACTAAACTAATCTCTCTTCAGGACATGACTCCTTGTATCACGCCAATGTTAGGTAATAATGCCCCGACTCTAGGTAAATAGGGTCAGGGAATTACAGTTGGTATTACAGAATGTTTAGTACAAACCTTAGAGGCTATATTTAGAAAAACTCTTTTTAGAAAAAATTACCCTAAGATTGACTTTAAGGATTAATATATAAGAACATCCTATATTTTTGTTAATGTAGATATTTTTTTTATTTTCCAAGAAATACATCCTTCTTTGGATACAATCAAGTATAGGTGGATCTGGCACAAATGTACCTAGGAGTGATAACTCTGACATGATGTTTCAGGCATAACCAGGGTATCTTGGTACATTACAACATGCCTTGCTGCACTCTTGGTTATGTCACTCTTAGGGGATATGTTTAGGATATTTCACATTTTTTACAAACCTTTGTGAAGGATTTATGAGTATATAAATCCTCAAAAATAACATTTTTTATGATTATGGATTATATCCATAAACGGTTCAATTTATGTTAAGTGTTTTACAGGTTTTGAATTATGTATTATGATTTGTAAACTAATATAGTGAATCCCAATGTTTAGAAATGGAACCTAGTTGGAGGAATGAAAATCATATCAAATCATGTAATCCATGTAGGGATTTCCCTCCTACTAAATATAATTATAATTGATATAGTAATGCAACTAGTGCTGATCAGCTTATCACCATACTGGGACAACTCACTTAGGTTATGAAAAATAACCTTTCCCGTATGGAGGACCCTGATATGCAACATAGAAGATCAATGTTAGACTGATTCAAGAGTTAAAAACCACCAACATTAAACGAGACTAAAAATATATTTGTAGCTGAGAAATGGATAAGTTCCTTGGAGAAAATATTTCATGCTTTGGGAAGTAGTGAATAGGAGAAAGTTGTCATGGCAGTTTATCTCCTCACAGGAGATAAAGATCAAGGATGGTAATTGATTCAAAAAACCAAGGGAGATTATGAAGTATAAAATAAGGAATGATAGGAGTTTAAAGAACTTTTATTAAAAAAATAAATTCCTCCTGACCATCGAGCAGATATGGAATGACAATGTCTGAGTCTGAGGAAAAAGGAGGATGATAATGTCACAAAGTATGAGGCTAACTTTACAAGGTTAGAGATGCATGCAATAGATTATATAAGTAACCTAGGGAGTATGATTTACTAATTATTTTATGGGTTAGAACCATTTCTACATTTATAAATAGTCTCACAATACTTCTAATCATAGGAAAGTATTGTCTCTTGTGCTATCAATATAGAAAAAGTATTATCTATGTCTTACGACTTTAAAGCAAAGAAAGAGAAGAAGATATCTACCGAACACTCAGGAAATGGAAATAAATGGATGAAGGGAAAATTTGAATATCTATCCTTCTATAAATGTCATAACAAACACCCTAGTACTTGCCTGAAAGGAATGGATGTTAATTATAAGTGTGGTGAAAAAGGCCACTATGATTATGGTTTAAAAGGGAAGAAAGTGGCTGTCAATGATGAATTATAAAATATTAGATAAATTAGGCATTATGAAAATGAATTTCCTAAGTGCCAAAAAATATTACTTAGAAAAGGCCGAGGAAAAAAGTACATGCTTATGCAATCACTACGGCTGATGTCGAAGATCTGAAACACATGGTGGTAGGTAATTTAATGGTTTCCTCAAGTTTATCCAATGCTTTATTTGGTTCTGGATTATCGAATTATTCTATATATTCATATTTTGTTAATAAAATTAGATATTTACAATTTGATTTTACAAGGGAGTTATCATTAAAGACTCATAAGGGTAGTATCATTACGAAAACGTTTTGTGAATCCGTCTCTATTAGAAAATATAAATGATTTTTATCTGCTTACCTCATCATCATACCCATGATTTAATTTGATATAATTTTTAGTGTAGATTGGATTTCAGACCATGATGAAAAACTTTATTGTATGAGGAAAGAGGTTACAATTTTCAATGATGATGAAGAGTACCTTATCTTTAGAGTAGAAAAGTGGCAATCTGATTCTTATCTAGATCTACCAATACAGCTCTAAAAAAATCAATTATTGGGGATGAAGAGAGTGAAATAACTATGGGTGAGAAAATAACGTTTCATTAGAATTTTTACCTATTGTACATGAATGTGTTATTGTGTTTCTAAAGGATTTACCTTGATGTCCTCCAGAATGAGAAATTGAGTTCTCCATTAATTTAATTCCAGGTTCAAGGCCTGTATCAAAGACCCCTTATAGAGTGGCCACTGTGGAATTATTGGAGCTAAAGAAAAAACTATAAGATTTGAGTAATAAAGGATTTATTCACCCTAGTGATTCACCATTGGGAGCCCCTGTTCTTTTTTGTAAGAAAAAATATGAATCTATGAGGTTTTCCATTGACTACAGGGAGATGGAAGCTATAAAAATGGATAAAAAGTATCCCCTCCATCACATTGATGATATATTTGATCAACATCAGGGAGGTCAATATTTTTCAATGATTGACCTCTGATATTAATGTCATCAGTTGAGTATGATAAAGGAAGACCTTCCAAAGATAGAATTTCAAACCAAGTATGAGAATTATGAGTTTACAGTAATTCCTTTTGGACTGACTAATGCACCCTCTGTTTTAATGGATTTAATGAATAAATATTTCAATGAATATCTTGATGAATTTTTAGTGGTATTTATTGATGATATCATGGTTTATTTAAAAATCTAAGAAGATCAGGAAAATCACTTGCACAAAATTCTGAAAAAACTCAAAAGAAATAAACTATATGGGATGTTTAGCAAGTATTAATTCCGGCTGTAGAAAACTTAGTTTGTTGGCCATATTGTCTATATGAATAGATCCTCTATTGAACCATAAAAGACCAAGGAAATCCATGAATTTCCATCACCAACATGTATAATTTAGGTGTGTAGTTTTTTTTGGTTTAGCAGGTTATTATTGGTGTTTCAACCAAATGTTTCCCCGATTGGATATCCCATTAACCAAGCCCACGCGTAAAGGGGTTAATTTTGTCTGGAAAATAGAGTGTGAAATTTTTTTTGAAGAACTGAAGAGAAGATTTGTCAATGCCCCTATATTGACTCGACCATTGCGGAATGATGGGTTTGTTATTTATTGTGATGATTCAAATAAAGGACTTTGTTGTGTCCTCATATAAAATCATAGGATTATTTCATATGCATCACGAAAGCTAAAAATTAATGAAAAAAACTTTCCCACCCATGATATTTAGTTAGCAGCTGTAATATTGTTTCTGATGATATAAAGACACTATCTCTATAGTGAAAAATGTGATATTTATACTGATCACAAGAGTTTGACGTATATTTTCTCACAAAAGGAACTCAACATGTGGCAAATGAGGTGGCTTTAACAAATCAAGGATTATGATTACACCATACACTACCACCCAGGGATGGAAAAGAAGGTGGAATATGCTTTCAGAAGAATGGATCATGGATATTTGAACAAGATGAGAGCTGAATGGGATCCTATGTTCATGAATCTAGAAAACATGAATATGGGAATAATCGTGGAAGGTGATACATCAATAATTTTTCAAATTTTATGTAAACCATCTTCATTAGAAAGGATAAAAAGTTCTCATCCTGATGATGAGGAGTTTCAAAAGAAAATTAAAACTATTAACGATGAGAGATTGATTGAATTTGTATGTGAATATGGGATTTGGAAATTTTGGAAGAGTATTTATGTACCTAACATAACTACTCTTAAAAGGGAATTGTTGGATGATTATTATAGCTCAAATCTCTATATAAACCCTTGTAGCACTAATATGTATTGATATATGAGGGAATGGTTTTTGTGGGACAAAACATAGAGATATATTGATGACTATGTGTGAAGTTGTATAGTTTCTCAACAAGTCAAAGCTGGAAGACAACATCCTAGAGGAGTCATAAAACCTCTTCCCATACATGAGTATAAATGGGATGATATTACGATGGACTCTGTCATGTGGCTACCAAAGACTCCTAGAAGGAATGACGCAATATGGGTCATTGTCGACCACCTTACCAAGTAATCCCATTTTCTTTCTATAAGGTATGATTTAACACTTGAACATCTAGAAAGGCTATATATTAATGACCTTGTAAGACTTTTTTGAGTACCCCTATCAATTTTTGTTGATCGTGATCCCCCTTGTACATCATGATTCTGGAAAAGTATTCAGAAGGCCTTGGATACTGATCTTTATTTGAGCACTACCTACCACCCTCAAACTGATGGACCATTAGAATAGACTATTAAAACATTAAATGACATGTTGAGATCTTTCTCTCATGGCTTTCAAGGAATATGGGATCAAAATTTACCTTTAGGAGAATTTTCCTATAACAATAGCTTCCATACAAGTATTCAGATTGCACCATACGAAGAGTTATGTAGAAATAGATGTCGCACACCAACTTGTTATGATGATGTTGGTGAAATAAAACTCATAGGCCCAGAACATGTTGAGTAAACAATGGAAAAGTTTAAGGTTATCCAAAACCACAAAAAAGAAGCTCAATGTAGGCAATTGAGCTATGCCGATAACTGAAGGAATGGTTTTGAATTTCAAGTAGGAGATCATGTTTTCTTAAATGTATCTCCATGGAAGGGTGTTATATGATTCTGTAAGAATGGAAAATTAAGTCCCAGGTACATCAGACCTTTTGAAAAATCTATAAATAATTAGATTTCTAGCTTATCGTTTGACAATGCCGTGAAGTCTCTACAATGTTCATGATGTGTTCTACGTATGAATATTGAGAAAATACATGCCTTTACCAATGCATGTACTCAAATATGAAGAAATAGATCTGGAACCTGATTTTTCTTATTGTGAAGAACCTATTAGAATTCTTGACACTAAGGAACAATTATTGAGAAACCAGATAACCCATCTGGTGAAAGTTCTATGGAGAAATCATAAGACAGATGAGACAATTCGGGAACCTGGGGAACATATGATGAATTATCACCTAAATATATTTATGTAGTAGTACTATAGAAATATTGAGGACTAAATTATTTGATGGAGGGAAGAATTTAACACCCCAAGCTTCCACATTACGTTTTCATTTGAATAATGCAATAGGTTGCGTTGTACGCAACCTCGAGATTCTAACACACCATGACCAATCAAACTAGCCATTATGAATATTAATAACCAATTTTTGAAATTTTGTAATTTTTTTAAAAAAAATGGACATCATTTATAGATTCGTAATATCAAAATTGGCTTAGGCACATTTTTGGTACTCTTCTAAAAACATTTAATTGTTTATTAATAGTAAAAAATACTAAATTTTAATTAAATTTTTTTGATAAAAATAATTTATAAAATAAAATAATACATTTGAATGGTTTTTATAGAATAATTAGATTATATTTTTTTCATTTAATATAATTTAGGTAATTTGATGTAATTTCACATTTAATCTAGAGATAAATAAGTGTCAATATTTTGATAGTTATTATTTCATAAAAACATGTTTTTTGTTTTGACAACGAGAATTAATTTAAAATTAATTTTTTCTACTTCTTTGTTTTGAATTTTGAAAATTGTATTCCATATATAGAATAAAAATGTCCATATTATGTAAATAGTGATCTTTTATTTTTAGACATTATGAATAATTATTTCGGTAAATATTTTATTTACCATGGTTAAATGGGTAAATCTAGTAAATAAGGGAAAAAGTAATATTATTAAAATATTAAATTATACTAACACATGTCATAACATTATTGAATATTACATGTATAACCTTTGGTATCCTTGGATCTATTTTGGGACCCAATGGAGCCACTTGAGAGTGATAATGACACTTTATATTAATTAATTTAAAGTAAAGACAAAAATGACATAAACATATATCGTTTAGTAAAAAAAATTTACATGGGGTTATATAAGTTATATCTTCAATAATAAATATTCATTTGAAATATAAAAATGCTTTTTACACCTTGGTGTATTTGTTTTATAATTTTTATACATCAAATAAAAAAAAGTATTTATGGCACAATAATGTTGCAATGTTTACCACATTAACGAATGATTTAAATAAATGAGATTATAAAAATTAATCAAATATCCGAAACCTATACGATTATTATTATATGATTTTATTTTGAATGTGCATCATCTTATTTTTGACTTTACTAAGTTATGGACCTTTAGAAACCGAAAATCCTTATATAATAAAATAATATTTTTAAATAATCCTAAAGAGCCCCTCCTCCCACTTTTAAAAAGCTCTCACCTCTAACCAATTCGTCACACCTCTCAAGCCACTTGGCTCATCCAAAATATACCCAATTAAGCTCCCTAAATCCCTATATTCCTCCAATAAGCCTTATCTTAGGCATAAGTGACTTCAAGGAAGCTTTTGCGTTCAAACCAAAGGGAGTTACATGATTTAGTGGTAACATCTCCTCTTAAGTTCTTTTCTTTTATTTTACATCTACAAACCCCTAAATGATATCTAATCATTTATAATATAACAACATAAGTATCTTAAATATAATAGATTTTTTATGATAATTATTTTTACTAAACATACACAACCCTCCATCTAATGGGAATAGAACACAATGTTTCTGTGGACGGCAAACTATTGCCTCACGAAACGATGATTGTTCAGTATTCTAATGTATCCTATTATGGTGGCCATTATGATGGAACTATAATTATATATATTATATATGATAATTATATTATATATAAGCTTATTTAATTAACTTTTATAGAATTCCTTTATTCTTTTCATGTTGTTTATATATGATAATTTCATTTGAGGAAGCGTGGCCTACCACCCCCATAAAGTGATATGACTTGTTTATACCATACCTGGAACATATAAAGATGGTGTTAATGAACTTACGTAACATATACAAAATATAATATTATACTGGAATAATAATATAACATTGTATCATTTGGTTTTCTATCCTTTTAAAATAAGAAAATTAAATGGAAGTAGCGTTCATGCGTACATTTTGATTATAGTCTCCATGATCGTGATGCGATTCATTCCACATCGTAACCATTCAAGAGTAATGTTCATTTTACTATTAAAAATAATATTTAAGAACATAATATCATTTATTAAAGGAATCAAATACATCCTATCCAAAACAAACCTGAATTAAGTAACAAAACATATTAAGGAAAATGAATTAGTTTACACCCGAAACGATGATACTACTAAAATATTATTAATAAAGAAATATTAGAAGATCATATATGATATCATATTTTTGTTTGTAGTTATTGTATAATTTAATAACTATGATTTAAACATTATACATGAGGTTAATGAACCCCCGACCAAGGAAAAGTACAAGGTTAGGGTCAATTTCACAGTCTTTTTATTATCCAAGGTTTTGTAATGTAAGTATCTACTGTCACCTCTTACCATCCACATCCATGTATCTTATAAATTTATTTCAAAACATTTTTAATATTTACAAGACAATTGTTGAAATTCATTTATAACATTGTTTTACTTTTTATAAAATGTTTTGATAGGAATCTTTCTGTTTTTTTCCTAACAAGGTACTTTATGACATATTCGACAAATTAAAGTAAAATTGTTTATTTAATTTATACAGAGGGTGTGGTTAATCTCTGCCCTTATAACACCTTTTAAGCTTAACTTACAAGCTTATAATAATATTTTCAAAATAAATGTTTTCTTTTATAATTTCATGACTTCAATATGATTTCAAAATAGATAGAGATATTCCTACTAAATAATTTTGATTTTATCTATGTTAACATACTTTAATGGATTTTTTACTCTTTCGAAGTTGATTTATTATGATATAAATATTTTATATTGTATTGAAGGTTTTGTGATATGTTTTACTATGGATATTTTATTTTTATACCATACATGGTTTATGGTTAACATATTATCATTTAGTATGCTTGTTTTAATAAGAATGTTTATGTTATGTCTCAACATTTTCATAAGAGGAATGCATTGAACTTAGTATGTGACAGGTGGATCCTGTTATAGCTCCTTGAGGCATTAGTAGGTATCATGAGAAAAACTAGTTTCTTGGAACAAGGCCTTCAAAAAATCTTATTTTTAGTCTTAGCACGAGGCCTTAACTATGTGGCTATGATGTCCAACATTATGCATTCTATCATTATGAAATTGGATATTTATATTGCATTGATTATTAGACTAGTATAATATCCATGTAAAAAAGTAAATGGAATTATTTTATTTATATTTCACATATTATGCTGAAGTTTAAGTTTAAAAGGATTATGTTTTATTCTTATTCATTTCCTTAATGGTTTATGCTTATTTATGAAGTTTATGCTATACTGTTATCCTTACTGAGCATCTGATATCACCCCTTTCTAGGTTTTATTTTTTTCAAAGATGTGAAGAAGTATTTTATGGTTGACCTGCATGAATAGGATAACGGATATTAGTGTTCCCAAATGGGAAAAATTTTGTTGTTGTTTTTATCTCATGATGTAATGTAAAACTCATATATGTATCTAATACCTCCAAGGCTACTAAAATAATTGGTCTTTCGGAACATGATTCATTGTATCATACCAATGTTATGTAAAGATACACCGAATATGGGTAACTAAGGTCGAGGTGTTATAGTTCATGATCTAATTTCCTTAAAAGGGTATGAATTTAATAACGTTTATTATATACCTTTTTTTCAAGGGATGAATGACATACCTCATGAATTACTTGAGTTAGATAAATTGACTGTGTACGAAATTTTTGTGTATTTTGATCCATTTTGGCTTTTAAGTCATGAGAAATGGAAGGTGTTTTATCTACCTGGTCACCACCAAATGAAGCATCAATCAATCCACATTCCATGAGGATAATTCCCTCTTTAAATTGTTGGAATAATAGTTGTTAACTAATCAGGTTGTGGGGGTATCTTGATCAATTTTTGTTGAATCTCTCCGAGTAATCTTGAAGGGTCTCTCTTTGTGATTACATAATTTCATAAATTTATATAATAATTGATGCTATTTTGGAGGTAAGTAAGAACCAACTAAAAAGTGTCTTTTTCAGATTATTCCAGCCTAAATTGTGGTATACAGGTAATATATCTAGTCATTCTCAACACCATTAAGGGGGAATGAGAAGTCCCTAAAATTAATTAGGTCCTCATTCACATTTTGTGGTTTCAATGCAGAGCACACTACGTGAAACTATTTGAGATGTTTTTGAGGGTCCTCACCATAAATTCCATGAAATTTATGAAGGCAGATTATGAGGCCGGATCACAGCTTAATGTTGGATACTTCCTCAGGATATTATATGTACACAGGTTGGTAATCCACATCCGAGGTGGTCAGTTATTTTAAGGTCATGTTATTTGAAGCCATGTTTTTTTGGGTTTGATTTTGTTCATTTTTTTATTGTTTTGGGATGAATTGAAGTTCAAAAAAAAGTTAATCAATTTTACATGATTTTCCTACTTTGGATGACCAAATTTTTGATTGAATATTCTTTCCAATTTCAGTATCTATTTAAAATATATTTTCTTTTCCTGATCGGGTCATGGAAATTATTTTTGAAGTCAGTTTGTTTTGTTTTGGTTTCGATTTTGTTTTGTTATTATTATCTATGATAGATAAAATAAAAATAAATAATAAAAATTGACAGATAAAAGAAAAAATAATTAAATATTATAGAATTAGAGAGAGAGAGAAGAAGAATATGTGAGCAAGAAAAAGAGAAAAAAAACACAGAAACTAAGAAAATAAAAAGAAAGACAGAAAAAACCAAAAGGGTAGGTGAGATATTTGATGGAGTAAAGAAATAATTAAAATTGTAATGAAATAATGATCATGGATCCCCCAAAATGGTGCCAAAATTTGATCATGTTATTAAGCATGTCGAATTTGATGTTTATTTTTATGTAGAATTCCTGCAGAATAGTAGCAACCCTAGGTTATCTCATGATGGAGCCTTAGAGAAATATTAAAAAAGGGCTTTTATTATGAAAACAAAAGATTAATAGAAATTTATATATCTTTGGGTTTGTTGATTTTAAAATATAATTTTAATCCATTTTACAATGTGAGAGAAATTGTATGGAGAAATTGTGGTCAACCAGAGTATGTGTCCCTTGAGGCTCAATCCATAATTTCTCTCAAGGGAATGGGAAGGTTCAGTAATTCCTTGATTTTATACAGACTGAAACCAGTGTGTTATGTGAGTTATAACAAGTTTACCACCTAGTATTTGATCTACCAATGTTATTGATTATCGGTTACATCTCAAAGTCAGCAATATTGAATCGATGTAAAAAAGGAACTTAATTAAGTCATCATATAAATGGTTTGATGAGAATACCATATTTATCTTAATGTTAATATTGAAAAAAAACAAACATGAATATTAATGGGTTATAGCTTCTAGATTTTATCAATGGATGTGATCCATCTATATACTCATGAAAAGAAAGGGGTGAGAAAAGAGACAAACACACTCAAATTATCACAAGATCCGGGTTATGGGGATTATAATTACATTGATTTGTATTTGATGATATCATAATAGACAAAAATTCAAAGTCATAATAGGAGAAAAATAGAAAAAAATCACGAAATTCAATTACCTTGCAATTATTACAAGTGTGGTACTCGGGCTTACAACAAACAACACCCAACAAATTGACTATTAATAGGCTTAGAAGTACATGAGGAAGAAGATAACTAAAATGGGTGAAGAGAGCACACATGTTTAACTCAACCTTTCCTATGTTCATTAAAAATCATATAATGAGGGGTAGGAGTGATGCTATGGACAATTACATCAATTATTCTACCAAAAGTAGTCATGTGTCTAAGGGGATAGGTGACTATTCATTACCAACTCCTTCCTCCTTTATCCAGATTTTTGGTTGAACAAAACACATGAAAATTACTTCAAATTTTATGAAGTGATTTTCCTCTGAGTAATATACACAATTATGATATAATCAGTCCAATTTGAATTCTAAGGCCCGTGTTATGCCCCAAATATATATGGGTGGTTCAATTTGGCATGTCCAGAATAAGTTCTCATTGTGGGCCTATTATGGACCTAAAAGTGGACGAATTTGGATTTATGATATTCTAGAGAAATGTATAACACATGTTTGTGCATTCATACCCTAATTTTTAACCCAATTTGTTTCATAAATTATTCAAATTATATATTTATGTAAGCATGCATGCTTGGGATCTTGTGTATTTCAGACCATTTTTCTTGAATTCTATTATGGTCTCTCAAAATCACCATCTCTTAAAATGTGAACAATGAAAAAAGTCATATTCCCCTATTAAAAAGTGATAAAAATTTATTCACTGAATTAAACATGAAGTGAAATTTATTTTTATATTTGGAATATTCATTACAAAACCAATTTAAAATAGTGGTGTAAGGGTAGTAATGAATAAGGAATCATTATACGATCAATTATGGGGGTGTAGTATCATGAAATGCTAAACTAATGAAATATTCTTATATGGTAGATCCATCTTCTCCCAAGAATAAATATCACCAAAATTTATATCATCTTTCAACTAAAACATCACCAACATAAACTACTATATTCAAATTCCAAATATATTGGGATGACTTTTTAGAAGGATATTTTCTTCTTGGTTCCTTACCACCACAACATCCCTATTCCCACTGTGGGAAAAAATTATGACCATAAATACTTTAGATAAATAAATATGATATTCCTTAAATTATATATCATTTAAACTTAATTATAATATTAAAATAATTTATAGGTATTCTATTAATGTTTTCCAATCCCATAAATTTATCTAAACCTCCATATAATACAAATTGTAGGGACCTGACTTTAAACATTACATATTCTGGTGATTTTATACTATAATGAACATTATTAAAATCCCAAGATTATTTTGGGTTTAGATTTTTTGATAATTATAAATAAATATTACATGGTAAACACATACATTACAAGTGGAAAAATTTACACACTATCCATTTTATAATAGGAAACGTTTTTTAAAAAAATTATTTTCATAAAAAAATTTCATAGCTTTAAACTGAAAATTTTGTTTTCTTTTACCCATACCCAATACTTGTGAAAAAAATTTAAAACATTAAATGAGCATAAAATTATTTTTAAGGTACATAAAAATAAATAGTACCTTTATTCTTGTGAAAAAAATCAATTCCTAGAAAAAACCATTTCTTGAAACATACAATTTTATCCTAAAAAGGGCATTAACTTTTTCAAAAATATAATTATCATACCCTTTTTGAAAATGATTTTCATGAAAAATCATTAACAAACATATAAAGGTAATTTATTTATCTTCTTAAATCATTATCCATATCAATATTACGAATTTAATAACCAATATAGTGAACCTCTATCTATAGAGTACCCAATGAATTGGAGGATATAAGGTAACCACATATCCTTTGTTTATCACAAAACCACCATTTATTAGTTAATAATTTGACCAACCATAATTTTTTTACTATGGGACCACCCATCATTTGCTTATAATGTTACAACCTATCATTACAAAAAATTTCCATAAACTGTATGATAATCATAAAACAAGAATTATTTTATCATAAAAAAAATATTACGGAAAATAGCCTTTTCAATTTTGAATTACATATTTTTAGATTAAAAATGCACATATAAAGGAAAACAATTTAATTAAAAATAACCATGTAAACATGTAAAAACATATTGAATGAATTAAGAGTTATGATGTGGTAAAATAAACACATGTGGTATAATATAAGAAATTATTAATAATATATTACTTTTAAAAAGAAATTAAAGATGAACTTTAAAAGAGGAGTTTTAAAAATAAAGTCCCTTAGCTTTAGTATGATTAATCCTATACGTCCTTTATCTTCTATAATAATAAAATTAATATAATTTTATACATACTTATGAACCATTTTATGTTCATTATTATCATTATATCTATTAATACCATGTAATAAAATAATTACTTAATAATTTATGTTCACATTAGATTTTTTGAATATATTTGGTATATAAGTCCAGAAATACTTTGGTCAATCAACTATAGTCAAAGAAGGCATTATTAGATCATCTAAAGAATAATAATCAAGAAATTATTATCATTTTTATAAATTAATTATAATTAAAAATCCATCCATTAAATAAGGCTACTATAAATGGACTAAATTATAATCATGGAGATGGTAGGTCATGTATACAATGAGTAAAATTTCAATTTTTCAACAATCATTAGGGAAATAAAGTAAGTATTATTTATCCTTTACAGAATCATAATAATTTCAAATATATCATATTAATTCGTAAAATTTATATATATATATATATATATATATATAATCTATGTGATTTGGTGAAGAAAAATGAATCACATCTCTTCATGGAGATGGTAGTCCACACGTACACACGAACATTGTAATAATTTCAATATGAATAGAAAGGTAAGAATTTAAGTTATATTTTATCCGTTAATAATGATAAATATGTCGTTAATATCATATATAAATATTGATTCCATCATTATAACCAGTCATGAGAGATGGAGATTGAAAACAAATTACATCTATTTGCAAGGTGGTAGTATAATGTACCCAAAAATGATGAATTATTTTCCCATTTTATGGAATATTACATAGATATGGGTCATTACACAAGAATAAGAAAATATCAGTGTATTTATAACACTAGATTTATTATTTTATCTATAGATCCCACATTGTGTAGGGGTTGTATTTGTTTTCAACTAATTTTCATAGGTGGTCAATAGTGGTTGATGAGATAAGAAGAACATGATGTAGTCAAAATGATGAAATTTTTACAAAGGTAATGTTCCTTCGATGAGTTTTTCATGCCTCAATATTCTATGAAACATTTGAATGATTTGAAGACATTGAGTTTCAATGTGATTCTTGAAGATTTATTATAGACTCGTTTTTTGGCATTGGATGTCATGGTTGAATAATTCTCCTAATAAATATATTGCTGCATTGTTGATTTGAATTTCAAAAATATCATATGTTGTTTGGAGATCTTTTGATTCAAGCCTTATGAATGAAAGTAGTAATAAATATGTTTCTTGTCATTTTAAATTTTGATTTGACAGAATAATGTTGCTGGAAGACAATGATGTTTTATTACATTACTAAAAAATATTATCATGCTAAAGATAATTGATCAATGATGATATATCTTTATAGATAAGGTTCATGATTAAAGAAGCCTATTGTAGAATAAACAAGATGACACCGAAGCATCATTAGTGTACTTCTTAAAGTAAAGGAATATTCCACAAAGTGTGGTGTGTGGACCATATATGATAAATGGTTCGCCGGTGGATCATGGTTCGTAGGAGGTTTAATGTTGTAGGATGTCAACAATTTGTGGTGAAGGATATCGTTTATTTAATAGAGGTGATGATTTAGACCACCATGAAGGAATAAAGTGGTATTTAGACTATGAAAGGAAAACCATTTACAGAACACATACTTTAGGTGGTGAAGACTATTCCACAATGAAAATTTGGGTAAATCAGATTAACATGATTTTTAAATTAATTATTTATATAGTAGATCATAATCCCTTCATTAGGGTAGAGATAAAATGAATAGAAAATATCATCAATGGAGAGAGAATTCGGTTATGTACAAATGTTCTCTTGTAGAAACATTTCCAAGAATGATAACAATTCTTGGAAGATGAGAGTTATTCCATAGAGTAAGGGGAGTTCATAGAATAAAGGATGTTCTTAGAGCAAAGATGTTGTCCGTGAAGAATTTGATGTTCACAGAAGAATCATTAGTTCATAGAAGAGAAAGAATTCCATGGAGGATAAGATGGTCTGCACAAGTAGAGACAGTTCGTGGAGGAGAAGACTATTAATGAAAGAGAATATAGTTTGTAGAAGAAGAGATTGTCTGTGGACGATAAAATAGTCTGAGGAAGTAGGGAAAGATCATGAATGATAATAAAATCCATGGAATAAGAAGTGGTATGTGGAATTAAAGGAGGTCGACAAAGTAATGGTTGGACATAGATAAAGAACAATAAATGGGGAATTAATAGTAAAAAATAATTTACTTTACATGGACAATTGATAGTATGTGGAGCATTCACAGTACACAAATCCTTAACAGTACACAGAAATAGAAACGTTCAGTCAAATCCAAGGCCAACTACAGAAAAGGAGGATGTTCACGGAGCACTCAAGACACACGGTGCAAGGAAATTTTTGGCGGATATAGGAAAATCCATAAAGTAGAAACATCATGTAAAACCATTTCTACACCTAGTTGATACACAATGGATAAAGATGAATTATATATTAATATTTGTCTGTGTAATAAAGAAATATACATTCACCTAAACTCATATTTAAACCAAAGAAGAAGAAAGAGAGATCAAGAAACTATTGCACTGTTCATAATTATTTTGTGTCCAAGAAGAATATAGTGTTACCACTTAATGATTGATTATTAATTAGGGTAGATGAATTGTGATTATCCAAATTTGATATAATCTTTTTTTATTGAATAATCAGATATGAATTTTTTTGATTCTACTAAGAAGAATAAGAGATCCTAGTGCAGCTGGATTTTCACTGAAGAAGAATGAGGAACGAAGTGTAGAATATATGGTGACCAAAATGATATCAACTGATTATAATATAGTTCAAAGAAGAGTTATTGTTCATCATCCAATAACACATTAATATTATTTTGACTAAGAGGAGAATAAGTTAATGTGGCTATCAAGTTTTATGTTTTGAAGAATTTAGAGGAGTTGCTTGTATGCTACTATGACAGAGTGAAGAAGAAGGTTGTGGTGGAACATAGAAGAACTGTGACATCAACATCTCTCAGTTGGTGGAATACTTCATTGGTGTTACATACCCATATCAATAAGAAGAAGGTTGTATTGGGAGGTTGTGTATAGATCCATCCAAGAGCTGTAAGACATACACTATTGGATTGTTGTGAAAGGGATT
Organism: Viscum album; assembly: GCA_963277665.1. Lineage (NCBI taxonomy): Eukaryota > Viridiplantae > Streptophyta > Magnoliopsida > Santalales > Viscaceae > Viscum > Viscum album. The sequence continues at coordinate 636,734,994 of OY728119.1, forward strand.
CACATATGTAAGGTGTGTACTACTCGTTGTAACCACAAAAAATGATTATTTTCTAGTGTTTATGTCTTTAGGATTATTTTCAACCATGCTAAGAAAATCGCTTCTCTTGATGAGTAGTGAACCTTGTAAAAATATTATGTCCTAACTTTATTGTGTTCATATACTTGTGTGAAATGGGAAAAAGAGAATAAGGGAATTAAGATATTAACAGTTATAAGAGGTAATGGGAGAAAATGTTTAAATTACTTTAAAATTTCCCCAACACTTATCCACCCACTCTAGGTATTAGGCATTTCCCAAACTAACTCATATTGAGAAAACTGCATTTTTTAACACCTTAAGCACTAAAGATTTAGTGTTATGCCTAAAAAGGACTCTAATTTTTCAGGAGAGACTATATGAAGTTACTGGGGCATGAATTGTCTAATCAAAATGGGTTTTGATGTGTGAAGGAATGAGAAGAAGGAGCCGACTTTTATAAGATAGGGGAGGGGCACTCTTGTAATTTTTCAAAATATTAAATCAATACATATTAATTTTCAATTAAAAATTTCCCCAAAAGTGAGTTTTTTCAAATATAATATAATTATAGGTATAAAAACCTTATAAAATAAAAATTACAAAAGTTTTTAATATATATTTGAACCCTTATCTATTGGTTTTAACTCCTTTTTAACCCCTTTAACTCTTACCATGACATTATTGTTTTTTAATTCTTGAAGGTCAACATCATAACTATAAAGTAAAAAATGATCCATAAATGGACCATGGAAGATATTTTCAACTAGATCCTAATAATTTTTCTTGAATTATGCATTTTTTTGGAATTTTATATCATTAATAAAAATAATATTTACTATAGATGTTCAATAAGGTATATTTTAGAAATATTTATTACTTTGTTTTTAATAATATGAAGAGAAAATTTATAAAAAGAACAAAATATTTTATTATTTCATTAACATATAAATGGAATCAATCAATTTTTTATCAAATTATTTACCCAAAATTATATTCATTTTAATATTTTTAATAATTTTTTTTTTCAATTTTTTCAATAATTGAATAACTACAGCTGAAGTATTGTGAAATAATTTATGGTAATTATTTTTTCACTAAAAATTAGAAATAAATTACCATTATAAAGATTAATATTTAATATTGAAAATAATATTTATAGTCTAATATATCTTATATTTAACACCATATTACAAAATATTACAATTATTAAAAACAAGAGTGTGACATGTTTCACATTTCAATAAATAAAATAAAATAAGGGTCATAATATGATTCAAGTGACCCAGAAATGTCCTAAATTTTACCCTTGGAGGATTATGGTCGATATATAATCATCCAATAAAATTTATTGAATTTTTATGTTAATATTATATTTATTATTATAATATTTTTTAATATTAATTAATCAATTTAACCTTTATAGTGTCAACCAAAATAACTAAAGTTATTATTCATATTGACCAAAAATACAAGTTAACTATTTACTAAATTTGAACCCACTAATTCCAAATATGGAATAAATTTTTAAAAATTCCAAGAATCGAATTTAAAAAATTTAGTTTCAAATTAAAACATGAAATAGAATGAGAAACAATGGTTATTGGAAAAATACCTTTTTAAATATACAATTTCTTATTCTAAATTCAAGTATAATGTCAATTTCAAAACTATAAATTAATTTTAATAAAAATTAACAAATTAAAATCCAAAACTACTCCAATGTATAATTTTATCTCAAAAAAATTAAATAAGAAGTATATTTCCTTATTTATTGAATTTTTATATTTTCCAAAAAGTCTCAAAAATTCATTATTTTATCATTTTGAAATTTTGAAATCAAAAATGAAAATAATTTAATCAAATTGAAATTATATAATTTTAAAATTAATCATTTATATATAACCATAGAATAATTGGGTTAAATAAAAGTATTTCTTTTTAAATTTTAAGAATTACATAACATAGTTATAATGATTTTAACTATTTAATTCATGAATACTAATAAATATGAAAAAAATTATTCTATCAGTACCTAGTTTGTTACAGTAGATGTACGGAGATATATCTCGAGTGATACATCACTGGCAGTAGATCTCTGGAGGTAGATCAATAGATACCGATATTTTGAGGTAGATCACTGGTGATAGATCTTTAGAGGTAGATCTATAGTGGTACATCACTAGAAATAGATCTTTTCTAGTAGATCTCTGGAAAAATATTTCTGGGAGAAGATCCAGTGTTTCAATATTTTCCAACTTTCCCTTTTAACATGTTTTTTTGATTAAAACTTGTTTTAAAATAGTTCTCTTTTAACATATTTCCCTTCTATGTGGTAATAATATTTTCCCTTTTAAAATATTTCTGAGGGAAGATCCAGTGTTTCAATATTTTCCATTAATTAATGAAATTTATTGTTTTTTTAAGGGAGGATAATTATATCTTCTATTCCATAAACACTATAGAATTTATAAATTATTACCACATAGATTTTATGTTATTGACAAATAATGGTCAATTAAAACTGTATCATGTCCCACTGGTGTTAGATTAAATATATGTAAAGAGGATATTTTTCCATCATTCTTTCTGGATTACCTTTTCTTGATATGGGAGGTCCTAAGTCCTTTTCCCTTGGATGCGTTAAATCTTACATTCGTTGTCTTGTATTTTCTCTAGTGGTGATTCCATATTTCATGCATCCGTATTTTGGTGACGCGAGTCATATGGAGATTCTTTCTTCCAGGAAGGGGATTCAATGCTTCTATAACTTACCAGAAATCTTAAATATGTATTGGATTATCCATTTAGATATAAATTGAATTAACCTAGTAATTATTCAATTAGATTAATAAATAATTTGATTTAATGATCACATATTGTTTCTTTCTACCGTGAGAACAGTTTAACTATTGATTTTCAATATAGTGCAGTACTTATATTATGGTTGTTATAAATTATTGTTTTCTTATAGAATAGAATATTTTTTCTTTATGAAAAATGGTTTATAATGTAATCTCTAAATTAATTTATTAATTGGATTAAAAATTAAAAAAGAGAAATGTTGTAATGAATCTTAAGTTTCATATAATTCGATGATAATCAAATTGAGGTAATGTAAAAGGTTAATTAAATTTATTCTTACATGATAACATAATTTTTAAATAATGAAAATCATGATAATTTTTGTTGAGAATATTGATATAATATAAAGTTAATTTTAATTAAAAATTGTTCTTCTCACAGATTATTGAATCTTATTTTACTGCTAAGATCATGGTTAACAAAGGATAGCTTGTTATAGATTGACACCTTTTTTTTGCCAAAAGTAGGAACATATGAAGAATGAATCATTTAATTCAATATTGATTAAGAATTGGTTTTGCAATAAATATAATTTTTTATTCCATAGTTTACCTCCTACAAGAGAAGGATGAGTGTTGTGAGTTTGGATCCCTGAGAGCTTGTTTATGTGTGAAGGATGGATGTATTGTTTCAGGTATTAGATTTAATTTTTTTCTATTCTTGTTTTTTATTGTTATTTTTGTGATGTGATATTTTTTATGTGATGTTATTGGGGTGGGGCCCGACATGATATGATCCTAGGATGGCTGATGTGATGTCGTTGGGGGGGGGGGGATGATGATGTGGAAGAAGATGATTCTTATGATAGAGATATTCATCAGGATATCCATGTGGATGTTGGGGATGCATTCATAGATTATGGAATTGGATGAAGTTGTGATTACATATTCAAGTGATAAATATGCATTCTTTATTGAAATGAATATTTTTAATGATCGATGTGTGGGTTTCTTATTTAATCTTCATTCCTTTCCCCAATACATGAGGAAAATGGTTATACTTGGTGGAATGATTCCATTTGGTGGTTGCTTAGGATGGTCTTCCTAGAGTACCTAGATAATGGAATGATGATAATACTTTTTAATTAGAAAATTTACCCATGGGGTTGGTGTTGATGGAATGAAAATGATGAAAAGATGTTAATCTTGAGAAATCATACTCTCGATTTAGATTATCACTATAGGGCATGTACATTGATTGATGATCAATGTAATATAATATGAAAAATGATTTTTATAAATTTTATGACTAATTAATTAATTAATTAATTGAAATAAAAAAGATAAGAAGAAGTAATTAATATTGATCTTTTAAATTCTTGTGTGACTATTTGAAATATTGTCTTATCATTTGTAGTAAAGTGTTCATGAAATGATAGATACAATTATGTTTATGATTTGGTTATTCCCATAGCATGGCTACAAGCTATATTATATCATGTATATTCATTGATTTCATATTCTACCCTACCCATTTTGGTTTGGGTGAATGAAACCTTGTAGACTATAGGAGGGTGTTTTTCCAACATCCCAATGGGAGGATGTATGGTTGACTACCCTCATATGGACCCACTCTCTTCTACTGGTAATTACTTATACTTGTATGCATGGTGGTTAGTTTAGCCATATATATTTTTGTAGATGATTTTTATGGATTTGGTTTATTTTACAAAAATGTATTCCCAGAGATAATATCTAATAGAATATTATAGGCATGATGTGTATAGGTTGTGATGGATTGAGGTACCCTATTCAATGTATGGGAAATGATGATTTGACGAATAATACCCAATGTGTAAAACACATCATATATGCAGTGGAATTGTATAAAAACTACTTGGTTACTATATTTATATATGTGGTTGGGATGATGTGATGCATAAGGTGTGTGTTGTTATGTCGTTACCACGTCTCTTCAGGCTCACTTATATTTACGAAAGATGTTTTATGACATGGGACATTGGGGTAGACCGGTAAACAAATGAGAAATCTAGAAAGAGGTAACCTTGATATACCTTTTATATGTTATATACTCTCTTGTATGCGATACATGATGAGGGTTATCTATGGTTCTCTAGGGATCTTAGTATACCTATTTTGGTGATGAGTTAGTATCGACATTGTTCAATGTACATTAGAATGCATTCTTTATCTTTTTCCAGAGAGTCTTTAGGGAGGAACCTATTTAGAATACTATTATGATCACCCTATACATATATAAACTATTTATCTGGTCATCCATAGTATTTTGGAGTTTAGGTTTGATATTACTACTCACGGTTTTTCATGAACTTTTATGGATTCATGGTGACTAATGTATTTACCTTTTGGTACTTATAGTTTTCCTTTTTTTTATTATAGTACTGTATGAAATTTCATGTTCCGACAAGGGATTTATATATATATTCTTTTGATTATGTATATATTGGTTTATCTTATCTATCTCATTCTGATGTTATCTTAGAGGTTTATCCCCCCATATTCATTCTTATTATACCTTCAGTGATAGTCACTAACTAAGGGAATACTAGAGGTGATACATAAGAAGACACCATCTCTAATATATCGTTTCTAGAGAAGGGTTACTCTTTTGGGTTAGGGGTGTGACATAGTGGTATTAGAATATCATGTTAAGGGGTAAAATGGAGCTTAGAGTTAGGTTCAAGTGATATTGCATGGGTTGGTGGGAAAATGTTGTCGAGTAAGTTAGGTAAGGAATTAAAAAATGGGTGGATAGTTGAGGCATGAGTATTTTGGACCCAATTTTATCAGATTCCCCACCTTTAATTTTACTTATCCCACTAAAAGAAGTGATAGTAGTTGCAGGTTATTAACCTAAGAATGAATCATACATCAATATTCTTTGTGTTGGTGTTGAAATTTATAGACCTTGGGGTAATTTAAAATCTTAACATGATAAAAATTAATGTATTATTTATTAATATTGATTTTCCAAATTCATGGGTTAGAAGTTCTAAATTTTTTTCCTTTATTTATGAATGGATATAGGTATATGTCCTCATCCAACTCACATCGAATATGTTTATCCGGGTGTTCCCATATATCACCATAGAGTATAGATTGACAATGATGAAAATTGGTGGAGTAAACTCCATGTGTTTAGCTCTAATGTCTATAGAGTTATGAGGGCTCCATTTTAGATTCAGTGACAGAAGACTTATTGGGGGAGGTTAAGAAATCATTCAGTTGAATCCATCTTTAGTGGGAGCATGAGAGTTCATCAATTTTGACGACAATTTATAGAGCATCAAGAATGTGGTGTTATTTTTACTTAGGGATCATGAGGAGTTAGAAGTCTCATAGGGTAAATTACAAGATTCTTTCTGAGTATAGATTTTTTCTCTTACCATGATAGTGTCCTATCAATATGAGATTCTAACCCTTAGATAGGGTATTTCTATAATGTGAGAGTTCATGATCCATTTTAGGACCCATTTCCAATAACATTTAGACCAATTTTCATTTGAGGAACTGGGGAGATGCATTTTGAGAAGGATTTGCATCCACATATTCAACATCAATTCACCCTGTTTATACTGAATATTTATATTGAGGTGATAGTGATATAAGGGGTTATTGAAATGATTATAGATAGAAATAGATCTTCATGAGATGAGAGGTCTCAGGATACCTCATGAAGAAGAGCGCTGGTTTGGGGTTCCCAGTTTATTGGATAGAAGATAATTTGGTCAGTCAGGGTAGGTCATGTACTTCATCTCATTTCTATTGTGGGTGTCTTTCAGAAATATTTCAAGGGATAAGACACATACTATACTTGTGAAGGACATGGTAATCAATTTAGAGAGTTGTTGACTTTTCTATGAAGTTATCATGTGCCAAGTGTTCTACTTTAGGATCCTCTATTGAGGAAGTTTCAGCTAAGGCAGTAGTTATAGAGTGGCCAGGTTTGGGATCATAAAAAAGAGATCATACAAGCATAGTATAACCCTTATATTCTCCTCATCCTTGGAGAAAAAATAATGGAAATGGATATGGTCATTAGTAGGGTCATAGAATTCATGGAGTAGGTGGTGATTAGGTTCATGATTTATCATTTCATCCACCTTATAATCCAGACATCATTTGAGGTACCATTTATGTGTTTCCTTCTTTGTTTTATATTTTTTTTATTATGGAGTGACACACTTTTTTCACATAACCTAACCTCATCGATTATTTTTTTTACTTGATGTAGAAAGGCTTATAGTACCATTGGACTTGATTACTCCAATAAGAGGTTGATGTGAATTTGATGAGGTATGAATAGTATATGAGCTAGTGATAGGACATTACTGATATTGTGGAGAATTTCCATGTTTATGGATAAATTCATGTAAAATAATCCTCAATATAGATTTTTTGTATTTGGTGTAGGATTTCATGGATTTCATTAGGAGGTAGGTTGTGTTTTATGATGATGATGGAGGTAAAATAGTGTTCCCTAACAAAATTCACCCTTAGATGGGTGGGAGTCATATCCCATAATTTTCATATATTATAGTCGAGTTGATGATGAGTTTATCAGAGGTTAAATAGATAATGTTTTTAAGGGACATTGAATATTACCCTAATTTATTTCAATATATAGTTATGGAATTACCACCTGAATGGAAGATCAAGTTTTAGATCATGATACAACAAGGTGTGTCCCCAATCATGATGTCTCGGTATAAGATTCCACTTTCTGTGTTTGAAGAATTTTGAGAATAACATGATGATCTATTGTAGTGAGGTTTTTTTTCAGCTGAGTGTGTCTCTTTGGGGCTCACCATGTTTGTTTGTGAAACAATTATAGTAGTAGTTATAGAAATTTTTATGATTAGAATCATTTACACCATGTGATAGTGGATAACCACTATCCCCTCAACAGATTGATGATTTATTCGACCAGCTAAAGTGTTAGGCCAACAAGGTTGAATACCCTGAGGGGGGGGGGGTGAATCAGGGTATGAATTATTTAAAATTAACACCCATTCTGATCTTGTTTCTCTATTAAGAAAAACACTCTTCTCTCTCTTTTCGGTTGCACAAAGTAAACAGAAAGTAAAGCATGCACAGGACACAAAAATTTTACTTGGTTCACCGCAAAGGGCTACGGTCAAGGAGCATACGCTGACATGTTGTTGGTCGTACCAATTCCTCTAAACTTCACTAGATGTGGATTACAATGTTCGGGCTAGATCAATTCTATGCCCAGGCCCACTGCCTTTACAATGTTTAGGGTCAACTCACTGCTTCCCCAAGGGTCAGTCCCTTTTTCTCTCTCTCTAGATCACTGCCGATGGAGAGGATCACCTTCTTTCTCTTCCTTTTCTCACTACTCTTGGAAGGAATCCACTCACAGTTTATAGACCTGTAGGTCTCTTCATATGCATGAAGGTATGTATCATCCTCTATAAGTAGATGCTCTGTTGAAGCCCAATTTCCACCCGTAGATGAATCTATCTTTGCACCGAAGGTATCGGGCAATCTTCCAGCTTCCACACAGCCTGAAAATCACTGCTAGAAATAAACCTTACTTGGCACTCATGTCAACCTCGGCACACAAATATCTACACGCAAGTCACAACGGGCATGCAAGTCCTCCTCAGACACTTGCGTGACTCAAGATTCCTCAACTCCAAACCTGCGTGACTCACTTCCTTTTACGCCCAATCCATCATTGGCGCGAAACTCCCCACTGGCGCGCAGCTTCAAACACTGGCGCGCAACTACCACCCTGGCGTGCACGTCCCACCTGCGCAACCACACACACCACTTGCGCGACCACCACACCTGTGTGACGGGAGCTCTGATTTCTTAAAGTGTTGAACTCCAGTTGGTTTATGGGGAGGGGTGGTCCAGTGTTTATAGGCAAATTGACAACCCTGCGTGATGGCACACAAGTCACCAACGCGACCCAGTCTCGGCGCACAAGTCTTCTGTCCTTTTAGACACTTGCACGACCAACTACCAAACTTGCGTGAACCTATTTCCTTAGCCATATTTTGATCTTCTGATATTGAAAAACATATGGCGTGCAAGTTTCCTATACTCCAAGTCCTCGGCGTGCAAGTCCCTTTTCCAAAAACACTTTTCTTCATTTGTCGATTTTCAGGCCCAATAATTTGAAAAATACTAGAAAACGGCACCACCTTGTATCTCTTCTTTTGTTCCGCATCCAGATCATCCATTCCTTTTGTCGATGTTCTTGAATCAAACATGGATCGTTGACCTTAGCTCTTGAACATGATTTTCCATCATGGAATCCTATTTGTCAACAAATTGTATGCCATTGTTTTGCTTTGTCAACAAGCACCACTCAGATGTCCACTCTGTCAACAAACACAATCACCTAAAAAATGCTTAAATGATGCCTTGAGGGATTTTTTCCCAACAATCACCCCCTTTGGGTTTGTTGAAAACTCTTTTATAGAAAGAGACATCATTAAATCTTCAGCCACCATTCGCATTTTCCGATTCTGATAGCGATCAAAGATTTACTCAACAAATACTCTAAGCACACATGAGCAATGCTCGAGGTGAGAAAAACGAGTAAATGAAATGTTCATCAATGAATCACTTCATCTCTAACATCCACTGTTGACACTAAACAGATACCAATTTGTACTAAACTGATTCCAATTGTTCAAGGACATATTTGAGGACCATTTTTTGTTTGGAAATATTTTTACCACACTCAAACACCACTCTTCTGCTTTTATCACGATCCTCAATTGTCATGATATCTATTCTTTGATTGATCACTTCTAGCATCATCAGATTTAATAGGCTCCCCCTTTCTATTCACATCTTCATCCCTTGTCAGCTTCAAATCCTCTTTAGCCCAATTTCCTGTGTTGTCAAAACTAATCTCTAGCTAAGCATGTTCAACTAGCTTCAACTCCCCCTATCTGGCTACTCCACTTGTCAACTTCTCCCCATATCATTCATGATTTATCAAATATACACATTTCCTCCCCCTTGAACAATCACTATTTTCTCCCCCTTTTTCAACGAACCCAAAGGACACTCCTTTGTAGTCTGTAACATAGTAGAGACCACATATCAGCACATTAGGGAAAGACACATCATACCTCGGGGAGTGGGGGTTCCACATCAACACTATTTCAAGTTCAGGGAATCGAATGGACTCCCAGAGCCAGTCGATGCCTCTCAAAAGCTTCCTTGGGTAAGGCCTTTGTCAGAAAGTCTACAACCTATAACTCTGTAGGCACATACTCCAACATCACGATTCCCTACTCAACCTTCTCCTTGATAAAATGATACTTTATCTCAATGTGCTTTGTCCTTAAGTGATGGATGGTATTTTTGCTATGATTTTTAACACTTGAGTTATCACACTGGATTTCGATCGGAAACATCACTTCAACTCCCATATCTTCAAGTTCCTGCTTCATCCACAATAACTGTGTGCATGCTTGAGTTGCCCCAATATACTTAGCCTCTGCAGTGATTAATGAAATAAAATCTTGCTTCTTTCTTTACCAAGCAATACATTGTTTTCCAAGATAGAATGCACCTCCAGATGTTGATTTTCTATCATCTGCTGAACCGGCCCAGTCTGCATCAGTATATCCCAATAACTCTATCTGAGATTTGTTAGTATATGTCAAGAAGAAATCCATTGTGCCCTAGATATACTGAAGTATTCTTTTAAATGAAATCATGTGGATTTGCTTAGGATTACTCTAATATCTTGCTGCTTGGCATGTGGCGAAAAAAATATCAGGCCTTGTTGTAGTTAAGTACAACATACTTCCAATGATTTGCATGTATTATGTGATATTAACTGCCTTGCCATCCTCATCTTTTGATAATTTCATCCGGGTAGCAACCAGAGTCTTCATCTCCTTGGATATTTCCATTCCAAACCTTCTCAGGACCTCCTTGGCATATTTAGATTGAGAAATGAATGTTCCATTCTTTCCTTGTGTCAGCTATAGATCAAGGAAAAATGTTATCTCTCCAACCATTGACATTTCAAACTCATTTTTCATGAATTTGGAAAACTGTCTACATTGAGCTTCATCTGATCCTCCAAATATTATGTCATCGACATAAACCAACACCATCATCCTTTGATAACTATCATTACTGAAATAGAGATTGTAATCAACTCCTCCATGCTGAAAACCATGCTTCTTCAAGTACTGATCAAGCCTTGAGTACAATGCTCTTGGTGCTTGTTTAAGCCCATATAATGCCTTCTTCAGCCTGCAAACTTTGTTCGCATCCTCATGAATGAGAAAACCATCTGGATGCTCAATTTACACCTCTTCTTCCAGAACCCCATTCAAGAATGCGGATTTGACATCCATCTGGAATACTTTGAACTTTCTTTGCACTATTATGGAAAAAATAATCTGATTTTCTCCAGCCTTGCAACCGGTGGTAATGTCTCATCTACATCTATTCCCTCAATATGGGAGTACCCCTTGCACACTAGTCGTGATTTGTTCCGAATCACCATTCCATCTTCATTCATCTTTTTGTGATAGACCCATTTAGTCCTGATGAAATTCTTGCCAGATGGCCTCGAAACAATCTCCCATGTTTGGTTCTTCTCAATTTGATCAAGCTCTTCATTCATAGTCTGATCCCAGTTTTCATCTTCAGCTGCATCGGAAAAACATTTTGGTTCCACCTGAGATAAAAATGATGTTTGCTGTAATGACTTCATTCTTAGAGTCTGAACTGGAGCTATCTGATCACCAATTATATTCTGCCTATCAATTTCAGCTCGACTCTTTGGCTTCCTTGTAGACACAGACTTGACACTTTCTTGTTCATCATCAGTATCTTATTCTGAGTCAGCCTCTGCCACTTCTTCTCCCCATATGTTTCTTACCTCATCATCACTTTTGTCCAGGAACTATTCACTAGGTCGTTGAGTGTTATGTTCATTTTCAACTATAGTGACATCATTGCTCTCAACAATTTTTCCCAGTCTTTTGTTGAAGCATTTATATGCTTTACTTTTCCCTGAGTAGCCAAGGAATATCCTCTCATCTCCTCATGCATAAAACTTCCTATGATTTTCTTTTTTGAGAATGAAACACTTACTTCCAAAGATTCAAAATTATTTCAACTTTGGCTTCTTTCCGTACCATAGTTCATACGGAGTCTTCCCTTGATTCGGACACAATAGAGACCTATTTGAAACATAGACCAATTTCAAAACTATTTCCTTCCAAAATTTCTCTTGTAGGACTTTGTCAATAAGCATTGTTCTGGTCAATTTGTCGATGATCCGATTTCTCCTTTCAACCACACAATTCTGTTGGGGAGTTCTCACTGATGAAACATGATGCATTATCCCGTATTTCTTGAGATATTCTTCTACTTGACTATTTGTGAATTCTGTATCATTATCTGTACGGAACATCAAAAGTTTCTACCCAAGCATCCTTTCTGATTCCCTCCTGTACTATTTTATGAAACTAAAAAACTTCTGTCTTATGGGTAATGACAAATACCAAGGCCATTCTACTGTAATCATCAATGAAAATAACATAGTACCTTTGCCCATTTATTGCTCGTGGTGAGATAGGTCCACATACATCAGTATGAACCTGTTCGAGCACTCTAGTTGATTTCTCTTCCTTTGGCATGTATGTCTTTATGATGATATTCCCTTGTTGGCAAGCATCACATGTATGAGGGAGATCACGTTATAGTTTGGGAAGGTCTCTAGCAGCATCACACTTTCTGAGATCCTCCATAGATGGTTGGCATAGATGACCAAGTCGCTTATGCCACAGCTGGTTTTTTTCCTCTCTGGATAAAAGTCATGTATCTCATTCCCACATACAAGGTAGATATTTCCCTTTGACCTTTTTCCCTATAGAACAACTGCTCCATCTTTTCCTTTCACAACACACATATTCTTGGTGAATCGGATAGATTTCCCAGAGTCACATAGTTGACTGACACTAAGTAAGTAATGACTAAGACCCTCTACTACCAAGACATCAACACGTCTCATCTCTTTGCTCACAAACTTGGATTTCCCTAAGCCAACAATCTTTAGGCCTTCATCATTTCCAAATTTGAAATCTCCTTCTTTGTCATATTTGATTCCTGTAACAAGATCCTTATTAACCGGCATGTGGGATGTGCAACCACTGTCAAGGATCCACACAGCAGATTGATCTGATGCTTTAAGGGAAATCTCCTCCACCACAACCTTCTCATTTTTCTTCTTCTTGGTCCATAATTTTTTTTTCTACACTCGGCATGGATTGAGACTTCTGTTCATTCTCATAGTATGATTGACCGGCCTCATCTTGCAAAGCCGCAAATCTATTCTTCATTTTTAACTCACATGTCGGTTTATTGACCTGCTGGTTGCGAATGTTTTGATTCTACTTTGGCACATTTCTCTTAATTGTCAATGTACAGTACCTAGCCATGTGCCCAAATCCTCCGCACCAAAAACAGTGTCCTTCAAAATATGATCTGGAAAACCATTCTCTGTTTGGATGCCATCTCTGTTCCTGTTCCCTTCTATATCTCTTGGCTATGGAACACACATACTGTGAATGTCCCATTTTCCCATAGCAATAACAACTGATATCGGATACATTCCTTCGTGATACATCAGCACTATGATTTTCCCTTTGGGATCTCTGAATATTCTGATTTTGTTTTGTGCCCAAATCAACCTTCAACTTCGGAACGATTGCTTGCGGTCTGACTGCAATTGTCAAAGATTTTTGTTCCTCATTAATCCCTGAAACGACTATAACATCTGAGCTCAATTACAGCTTCTTCCCTACTGAACTATTAGGCTCATCTTTCATCTTCTCTGTCTTCTGAATGGCCTGCTTTTCTGATATCCCATTGGGGGTCAAGAGTTTTCCTTGATCCTTAATTTTTTGTCGCAGACTGACCACTTCTTTTTCAAGATCTTTAATACGTCTGGCCTGCTCTTTTCCTTTGTTAGTGAAACAATCAATTTCCTTCTTTTGTTCATCAATTTTAAGCTTATACACAACAATATTTTCAGAGCTCTCTGGTGTTGAGAATTTTAGTCTTTCAATTTCTTCTAATAGCTCATACTTTTCTTCATCCTGTTGTTTCATATAGAGTTTGGCATCACTACCACTTTATTGTCTTTCTTCATTTTGGCTCTCCAAATGTCTATCTCCTCAAGAGTTTCTTCCTATTCGGCTTCCATATCAACTCTCCCTTCAATTTCTTCTTATTCTTCAGCGTCAGCTTCTTCCTTTCTTTTAGAGCTACCAACAATCACCACCAAGGCATTTACCCCACAATCTCTGGAATTTTCTATTTCCTCAACCTATCCATCCTCAGACTCCTCTGAACTTTCAAATTCCTGGGAAATGAGATTCTTTTTCTTGATGAAATTTCTCTTGAATTGCTTCTCCCCTTTCACAAATGCTGAAGACTTCTTCTTGAGAATTTCAACTTCATCATCATCATCATCGTTATCTTGAAATTTCTTGGGGCATCTTGCCACAAGATGACCAACCTTTCTACATCGAAAGCATGCTAGTGGATGTTTACCTTTAAACTTTCCTCTTCCTCTTTGCAGATTTGAGGAAATGAATGACATCACCTCATCTGTCTCTTCTTCTTCATTTGAATAATCAATGGTGTGTTTATTCATGGCCTTGAATGCCACCTCTTTGGATTTCCCCTTTTCCATAGTCTCATTTTCATCATTTCTCATTTCATATGCAACAAGAGTGTTGTGCAAGTTATCCAATGTCAGTTCTCTTGGGTCCTTATCTTCCAAAACAGAAACTTTTGGATTGAACCGAGGTTGAAGTTTTCTCAATATGCGCTTCACAATTTTTATATCTTTGATAATTTCTCCAAGATCCCATATGTCTTCTACCACAACATTTACCCTGTCAAAGAATGCATCAACAGACTCATTCGGGTTCATTCTCAGATCTTAATACTTGTTCCACAACACTTGCATCTTTTCCTCTCTCACCTTCGTATCCCCTTCGTATATATTCAAAATATTTTCCCACATGGCATGTGACATTTTTCATGACATCACCTTTGTATATATGTGATTAGAGAGGGATCCTCCTAAGGAATTGATTACTTTGGAATCAGCATCCAACTCTTTGTGCTCAGCTTTTGATAATGCACCACTAGTAATATCAGCTATGATACCATGCATAGCTGCTGAAAACACATCCATTCCCAAGGATCGAAAATAGTGTTGAATTTGATTCTTTTATATCTGAAAATTACATACGTCGAAGATCGGAATCTCTCTATGATTAGTGACCTCCATTGAGAGAAGACCTAATATCAACCTTTCCCTCTGATACCAATTGTTAGGTCCTCAAGGCTAAATACCCTGAGAGGGGGGGGGGTGAATCAGGGTAGGACTAATTTAAAATTAACACCCATTCTAATCTTGTTTCGCTGTTATGAAAAACACTCTTCTCTCTCTTTCCTATTGCACAAAGTAAACAGAAAGTAAGGCATGCGCAGGACACAACAATTTTCCTTGGTTCACCTCAAAGGGCTACGTCCAAGGAGCATATGCTGACAAGTTTCTGTTCGTACCAATTCCACTAAACTTCACTAGGTGTGGATTACAATGTTCGGGCTAGATCACTTCTATGCCCAGGATCACTGCCTTTACAATGTTTAGGGTCAGCTCACTGCTTCCCCAAGGGTCACTCCCTATTTTCTCTCTCTGGCTCACTGCCGGTGGAGGGGATCGCCTTCTTTCTCTTCCTTTGCTCACTGCTCTTGGAAAGAATCCACTAACTATTTATAGACCTGTAGGTCTCTTAATTTTCATGAAGGAATGCATATTCCTCTGTAATTAGATTCTCTGTTGAAGCCCAATTTTCACCCATAGATGAATATCTCTTTGCACTGAAGGTATCGGGAAAGCTTCCAACTTCCACGTAGCCTAAAAATCACTGCTAGAAATAAACCTTACTTGGCAGGCAAGTCAACCTCGGCGCGCAAGTATCAACGCGAAAGTCACAACGGGCGCACAAGTCCTCATCAGACACTTGCACGACTCAAGATTCCTCAACTACAAACCTGCGCGACTCACTTCCTTTTACGCCCAATCCAACATTGGCACGCAACTCCACACTAGCGCGCATCATCAAACACTGGCGCGCAACTACCACCCTGGCGCGCACGTCCCACCTGCGCGACCACACACACCACTTGCGCGACCACCACACTTGCGCGACGGGACCTATGATTTCTCACAGTGTTGAACTACGGTTGGTTTATGAGGAGGGGTGGTCCTGTATTTATAGGAAAATTGACCACCCTGCGCAAAGGCGCGCAACTCACCTGCGTGACCCAGTCTTAGCGCGCAAGTCTTCTGTCCTTTTAGACCCTTGCGCGACCAACTCCCAAACTTGCACGAACCAATTTCCTTAGCCATATTTTTAACTTCTAATATTGAAAAACATATGGCGCGCATGTTTCCTATACTCCAAGTCCTCGACGCGCAAGTCCCTTTTCCAAAAACACTTTTCTTCATTTTTCGATTTTCAGGCCCAAAAATTTGGCAAACACTGGAAAACGACGCCACCTTGTATCTGTTATTTTGTACCACCTCCAGGTCATCCATTCCTTTTGTCGATGTTCTTGAATCAAACATGGATTGTTGAACTCAGCTCTTGAACTCGACATTCCATCATGAAATCCTATTTGTCAACAAATTTGTATGCCATTGTTTTTCTTTGTCAACAAGCACCACTCAGATGTCCACTTTTTCAACAAACACAATAACCTCAAAAATGCTTCAATGATGACTTGAGGGATTTTTTCCCAACATAAAGGGATGAAGTTGGTACTCAATGATTAATTTATGGATTGGGTATCATCAGATGCGAGTGAAGGATGATGATATTTTGAAGGCTACATTCTAATTTTTAGAATAATTACATGTTCTTTGTAATTTCATTCAGTATGAAAAATTCTCTATCAATGTTGATATTTTATATGAATGCATTGTTTATAGAGTTCCAGGATATGTTCATGGTGGTTTTCATCAATGAAATCCTTATGTACTCTGCTTCTTAGGAGGACCACATAGAGCATCTACATGATGATTTGAGATTTCTTCATTATGAGAAGATATTCATGAATATGTTGAAGTATTATTTTGGGATAAAAAGTCAATTTCATGGGGTATTTCATGTCATAGTAGGGGGTATCTATGGATCCTTCAATGATAGAGGTCGTTGATTATTGGGATTCCCCAAGACAATTTTAGTGGTCTGAGGGTTTCCTTACCTGAAAAGTTATTATACGAGGTGCATAGCTGATTTATCATGGATGTCACTCCTCTAATAGCCATTACAAGAAAGGATCAAGTGTTCTTATGGATATACAAGTGTGAGGTAGATTTTGAGTACCCAACAGAGATATTGTCATTTCCCTAGTCATTTGTTTCTTAATGGAGGGATTTTTTTTATGTTTTCTATGTGTCTCTATAAGTTGGTATGAGTTATGTTATGATGCCTCATATATTTTTTGTCTCTTGTGGGTTACAATAGTTACATCCTCATAATTATAACTATTCCACCGATGATATATATTTTGTGGTAGTTGTGTTATATTCGAAGTTGTGGAAAAATTACCTCATTTTCGAGAATTTAATGGTTTTTACCAACCATAGGAGCCTATGGTGTTTCATTCCCCCAGTTTTAATTGATATTTCATTAGTGTCAATGGATTTAATTATTATAGGATTACAACCATGATATTTCATACATGTACATAATCAGAAATGTTGTGTCAAATGCGCTAAATAGGAAGTAATATAGAAATTCTCTATGTGAGTCTAGATATTGTTGGTGAGTGATAAAAGAACTCTAATATATGTGTGTGTATATATATATAGGAGTGGTAGGAGGCTTATGTATTCTTTTATAGATGATAGTGTAGTTATTATTGTAATACAAGGTGGAGAAGTATGAAATAGTGGATTTTTAGGTGGATGTTTGAATTGACCAAGTTGTTTTTGGGGATTCCTTTTATGGTTGGTAGGAAGATGGAAAACATTGGGTTTTGTTATAGGGACAGATTTCATTCCATTAGTGATGGGTGAGATAGTTCTTATTGAGTTTTGTATCTTACTTTACTGGTTAATCTCAGCATAAAAAGATATATTGAACATTGAGAAGTTATTTTGGGGTCTCAAGTTAAATCATGAATTTAAAATGTTTTTTCTTAATGTCTGGTCTTACAGAATGTGAAGGCCGAGCATCTTTTCCCAAGTGGTTTCTACATCAATTAGTTATTCCCTAGTGTATGTTGGAGGACATAACAATAGAATTAATTATTAGTTTACCTTAGCCCTAGGGAGAATATGATGCTATATGAGTTATATTGGATCAATTGACGAAATCATCTCACTTTATAATGAATAGAGAGTCATTCATATTATAGTTTTTAATGAGGTAACATATGTAGGTGGTGGAGAGACTCCATTGAGTCCCAAGGAATATCATATCTGATTGGGTTCTTTATTTTAACTCAAGGTGTGGGGAGGTCTCGAACATGATTTTATCTCTAAGATAATCCTTAGATCTTTTTTCTTCCCTAGGTAGTGTTTCAGATCGATCAGAACATCCAGACTCTCGAAGACATGTTTTGTTTTTTTGTACTGGATTTTAGAGGTTTGTGGATGATTCACCATCCCTTGGTCTAGTTTTAATATAATAATAGTATCCTTTATACAATATTTATGGAACCCTATGATGATTTCTCTAGATTTCCTTGTCATGATTCGTTATGATAGCCTAGGGTTAGAGGGGTATAAATTCCCAGGATGGAACTAGAAGAGAATAATATAGAGATGGTATATGTAATTTGAAAGAGGATAAATGTGGTATGTGATCATCATAAATCATATATTGATAATATTTGGATACGTATGGAGTTGGATGCTAGAAATCACATGTTCTATAAGGTGAATCATTTCTAGGGGAAGTGAATGTTTGGTCATGGGAGTAACCTCTCTCACATTTTTTTTCCTTTTGAGGTGGTTTCTCATCTTGGAGATATAGCGTATCAGATATCACTCCCTTTAAAGATGAATGGAATACCCAAAATATTTCATGTGTCATAACTCCAATGTTATCTTTATATTGAATCTGATGTCATTGATTGGGATGATAATGATGTGGATGATGATGTGACATTAGAGTAACAAACTATAGAGCTCCAGGACCTCCAAGAGAATATGTTGAAATGGCATGTTATTCCATTGGTATTTTTCTTGTGGTGGCATAATGGAATTGAGGAGAGTACATGCGAATGTGAGTAGCTGACACACACTCAGTTCCCTAAGGCGTTTTATGTTTATCTATTCTGTTGTATTTTTTTATTTTGTTGATGTTGACATTTTTTTATGAGATAGATCCCCTTGTTTATTTTTATTATTCTTACTCTCATTTGAGAGGTATCTTTCCTTGGAGAGTGTTTAGGGGTGATTTGTTTTAGTTTTATTATTTTATGTTGTTTTTATGATGTGGTTGTTAGCTCCAATGATTTCCATATCCTTGGGAGGTATCTCATATGGTATCTTTCAAGATGAACCATTTTAATTTTATATTAATTTTGTTTTTAGATTCTCGATGGAGGTAATAGTTTGAGCAATATCTGATATAACAGATTGAACCTTACAACCCACTAATCAATAGGAAATCAGGTGTTTGAGGACTCCCGGGAAAGTCCAAAAGTGTTTTGTGGAGGAATAGAGGTGTTTATTTATTGTTTTATAGAATATTTGTATATCATTGGTTATAGATGATTGTTGATAGATTTGTGGTGGTAGATCATCAATCATTAGAGGTAGATTTCTGATAGTATATCACTTGATGTAGATCACGGGTGTAAGATCACTGGTGGTAGATCTCTTGTGGTATATCATAGGTGGTAGATATTTGGTGTGAGATCCCTAGATGTAGATCTCTAGAAGTATATCTATGGTCATAGATCACTCAAAGTATATCTCTATTAGTAGATCCCTAGCCGTAGATCTATGATAGAATAAATCTATCCATATATCACAAGTGATAGATAAGTGGTGGTATATCTCTAGCAGTTGATCATTGAAGGTGTATCTATGGTAGTAGATATCTGGCAGTATACAATAGGTGGAGATCTATGATAGTAGATCACTGCTGGTATATCTTTGGTAGTAGATTCAGGTATTAAATAATTTATTACTTTTCCATTTTAATGTGTTTTTTTAAAATAAAACTAGTTTTAAAGCCATAATTAATGAAATTTAAAACTATTTTAATGGTGTATTTTAAAGACCTGGAATTTCCATGAAATGTTTTTAAAATAAATGGGAATTTTACAAAGCTGTAAAAATTTACAGCACGTGATTCTGAGGCCTGGAGTGCCCAGAATGAATTTCTGATCTTATTTTGGGTATTCTTAGTAAACGTGCAAGTGGGGTTTTCTACCTTTTGAACCGTTACTCGGAATTGAAATATGAGGGCACCATTAAACTCACATCGCCGATATTTACATAAATAGACATTTAACTCGACGACAAATGGTCAAGGATGAAAGTTAGTTTTTGGGTTTTTTGTGGAAATAATAAATAAAATAAACACATGATTTAGTTTAATTTTTTTTGTAACTGCCATCGATGTTGATGTTTAGGGGTGGGGTCCCCCAGAACTAAACCTCCTCTTCATGTTTAATTGAAGTGGGGACCACTCGAGTTTTCAATAACCTCCCAAATTGAATTTAGGGGTGGGGACCACCTGACCCCTATTAATGGGGGGGAGAAGAAACCACTCAACCGCCTCTTTAATATGGAGGAG
Source organism: Viscum album (assembly GCA_963277665.1). Taxonomy (NCBI): domain Eukaryota; kingdom Viridiplantae; phylum Streptophyta; class Magnoliopsida; order Santalales; family Viscaceae; genus Viscum; species Viscum album. Next base: position 636,755,716 of record OY728119.1, read on the forward strand.
CCTCTTGAACATCATCCAAATTAATTATGTCATCCCACCTTAATTAAATGTTCCAAATTAGGTGTGTAATTTGGCTATTTTGAAATTGTTCCAATGAATAATGTTAGGGGAAACACATCAGTTGGCCATTTTCTCTTTGGTGGAGTCGTGGGAGAAAATCGTTGTAACGAAGAACAATTTCTCTGAATGAAGGATGCGTTCTTCCAACGAAGAACGCCGATAAATAACGCTGACCCCAACTTCAACTTTATTCCATGAGACTTCCTCCGATGTAAGAAGTCTTCAACTATGACGAACCGATGCACAAACTGACAATTGAGGAAAACGCCGACGACACCGACGCCTATCTTTTTTCCAATGATTAATCTTCTTCCTCGTGACTTCATTGACCTATCAACTGGAGGTAGGATTTTAATGCTATTTGGTTATCACTTCACAAGTACACCGCCCTTGTTTTTCATTTGTGGGTTGGGAAGAATATTTGCAGGAGGGTTTGATGTGCTTCGTTCTTATTATCATCTTGTTACCGCTCTAATGCAGAGAGTGTGGGCCAAACTAACATGGATCGTCCTCTCAGTAACCCTTATGTTGTTTTGCGGTGTTCTTCAAAATAGAGGAAGTCGACGAAGACGATGAAGGAAACTATGACTCCACCCATGGCCTTCACGACCCGTACCACCCTCGTGGTGCCCCGGCCTCCCAGCCGAACCTGCCTAGCGCCGCCTCCAGCTGAACTGGCCCCGCACCACCACCGGAAGAACTGACCCTAAGCCACGCTGCACCCTGACTGCGCCTCACCCGGCCTTCTGGATGATTCGCGCTAGTTGTGCCATCCACAGGTTGTGACACCCCGGTCGCTTCGGCCTCCCAGCTAAACCGGCCATGGTCGTGCCACCTGCTGGCCAAACTGGCCCTAGCCACGCCACCCCGGCCCCCGGGCCGAGCTACTTCCAGCCGTGCCCCCATGGCGCTCTGAGCCAAATTGGACCCGTGCCGTGTGCCAAGCCCCCCTATCGTCGCCCTCCGGGCCAGACCGCCCCTGCAGCGCCCTCTAGGCCAAACCACCCTTGTGCCAACCCACGGTCATTCCGCACCCTTGCGGCCGGTCTGCACCGTCGCAGAACTATGCGGCCCCTCGTGGCCTGCTGGGCTAGGCCCAATGGGTCATGATGAAGCCAACGGGCAGACAGACCCAATGGGCCAGGCTAGAACCAACGGATTAGGCCGGGTCAACCCATACCGGGTTTGGCCGGGTTGGTCTGATCTGGTCGGACCAAACCCGGTCCCACTACGATCCATTTACACTCCTTCGACCATATCTTTGGCACCACATGCCCGTTTGATGAACCATAAGAGACACTGGAAATCTTGGAGTGTGAAGGTCCCTTTGAGTGTACCCCACTGGTGTCTGGGGTATATTTGAGATACAGTTAGGTTATATCATGTACGAATCCAACCGGGCCCCCAGGACAAAAAGGCAAATAACTCACAGACCGGGCTTCCGTTTGACGCACTGTCTGTTGCGTTGAGACCCCTATGACGTGGCATAAATTTGATATTCTTCTTCATGGTACTTCATTGTAACGCCCCGACCCCAGTTACCCAGAGTCGGTGCATTAATTACATAACATTGGCATGATCACAAGAAAGATCAAATCTCGAAATACCGATTGGTTTAGTAGCCTTGGAAACACTAGATATATTCATAAGTTTTACATTACATCATCAAAATAAAAAAAAACTACTACAGCAACATATTGTCTCCATAGTCCACACTATTAACCCCTCATAATATCCCTTCAAGTCATTCATAATTTACTTCTTCACATCCTGGGAAAATAAAACATAGAAAAGGGGTGATCTCAAATGCCCAGTAAGGATAACAATATAGCAGAAACTCTCATAAATAAGAATAAACATTTAAGGCAATGTATAACTAAAACAAAAGCCTTTTAAACTTTAACTTCAACATAGTATGGCATAAATAAAATGAAATAATGCCATTTACTTATTCACATGGATATTCTACTAATCGAATAATCACATGCAATATCAATAACCACTTTCATAATGATGGAATGCATAATGATGAACTTTAATTTCTTTTTCAAGGCCTCGTCCCAAGACCTTGGGGCTAACTGTAACCGAAACCCAACCCGGAGTGCCTCTAATAACAGGACACCAACCCGGAGTGCCTCTAATAACCGGAGACCAAACTGGAGTTTCTCTAATAACCGGAGACCAAACCGGAGTTCCTCTAATAACCAGAGACCAAACCGGAGGGCTTACTTTTACCGGTCCCCAACCCGGAACATACTTGTCTAACACATTCATCTGAATGAAAGGTTAAAATATAACATAAACATTCAGATTACAAATAACTTATGAAATGTCAATACTTTAAACAAAAACCATGAGTGGCATAAGAATAACTTATCCACAATCAAAAATATCACAAAACCTTCAATAACATATGGATGTTTTGTATCATAATAAATCAACTTCAAATAAGCTTAAAATCCATCAAAGGATGTTGACATAGATTAAATCAAGACTATTTTAGAGAAATATCTCTTTTTTTTAAATCATTTTAAAAGTAACATAATTATAAAATAATACATTCAATTTGAAAATATTCTTATAAGCTTGTAAGGGAAGCTTCGACGATTTTATAACTGCGGAAAATAACCGCACCCGCCGTATATGTTAAAAAAAACATTCTTACCTTAATTCTGTCGAAAAGGTTAAAAAGCACATTGTTTGGAAAATGACGGAAAAATTCCTTTATAAAACTCTTATAAAAAGTCAAACAAGGGTATAAATGACTTTAACCCATATTCTTGTAAATAATAAAAATGTTTTGAAATACATTTTGAAGAAACATGGATGTGGATGATAAAGAGATCCCAGTAGATTATTACATATAAAAAACCTCAGATAATGAAGAGATTGTGAAATAACCCTTACGAATTTGGTGACTTATGAAACATACAACCCATGAAAGAGGTATCATACAATGAATATGTAAATACACATAAATTAGAGTGTATTACCCAAAGAATATTATTATGGGCAGTACATACACCACACAAAAGGTGATGGTGGCAATATGGCATGAATCTCATGGAAATAAGGAGTGAGATGAAAACCCCTTACCTTGTACTTTTCCTTTGTTGGGGTAGGTTAACCTCCTTTAATTTAAGTAACTCACTTTGGTTGGAACCAAAGGACTTCTTGAAATGCTTTCTGCCTAAGGGGAAGCTTCAAGGAGGAGGAGAGGGATGTGGGAAGCTTATTTGGGCAGGGTTTGGATGCGCCAAGTGGCATGAGAGGTGTGTGGAATGAGTAGAAGTGGTCTCCTTTTATAAGGGAGAGGAGGGGCTCTTTAGGAAAGAGTGAAAGTATTACTTTATAATATAATTAAATTTGGTTTATAATGGTCCAAAAATCATTGAGGTTGAAGATAAGATGACTCATTTTCTAAATAACATCAACCAGTAAGAATTGGGCAGGTTTTAGATAATATTTTAATCATTATAATCTTATTTATTTAAATGATTTATTAATGAGGTAAACATTGCATCATTATTGTGTCATTAATAATTTAAATTATTTGATGTTCAAAAATTATAAATAAAATATCATTATGTAGGAAATCTTTTTAGCTTTCTAATGAATATTTATAATCGAAAATCCGACATGTATAACCCTATGTAAAAATTGTTCTTTTAAAAGATGTAAGCTTATGCCATTTTTATTTTTATTTTAACTTTATTAATATAATATGTCCCTACCACATACAAGTGGCTCCAAGGGGTCCCCAAATCGACCCAAGGATGCCCATGGTCGGGTATGTGTCCACCAATAATGTTAGGACACGTTTTAGGGTAATTTTGTATTATTATAATATTATTTTTAACCCTTATTTACCGGATTTAACCTTTAACCATGGTAAATAAAATATTTACCGCAATAATTATTCAAAATGTGTAAAAATAAAAGTTACCTATTTACATAATTTGGACATCCTGATTCCAAATATGTAATCCATTTTTCCAAATTCAAAACACAGAAGTGGCAGAAATTAATTTAAAATTAATTCCCGTTGTTAAAATAAAAAGCGTGTTTTTAAGAGATAATAACTATCAAAAGATTGACACTTGTTTATGTCTGGTTTAATTGTGAAATTATGTCCAATGACAAACATTAAATTAAATGGTAAAAATATATTCTAAATATACTTTAAAACCACTCAAATTCACAATTTATCACTATTAATTATTTTGATTAAAAAAGTTGTTTTTAATTAAAATTTAGTAATTTTTACTATTAATCAAAATATGAAAGTTATCCGAAAAGTACCAAAATTTCACCTTAGGCTATATTCGATATTCCGAATCCAAAAATGAAGTCCATTTTAAAATATAAAATATATATAATTTCAAAATTTAGGTATTACTATTCATAACGGCTAGTTTGATTGGTTGTGGCGTGTGTTAAAACTCAAGGTTGCGTACAACACATGCTACTATTTTATTCAAAGAAAAGCGTACCATGGAAGCTTGGGATGTTTCATTTTAAATTTTTTGACGTCCCAATTTATTCAGATAGTTTAAAATATTTTATTTAAAAAGGTTTCACTATTAAAAGTTGATAAAAGTGTAATACTGAAAATGAATCTGTTCTTGCATTATGACTAAGAAACTCATAATAGGGATTCTAAAATTATAAGGATTATATAAAGTTCAAAATGTAGTTAATACTATTCATGACCTCTTTTAATGGCTTTTTTTTGTACGTCATGGTGTGATTGAACTCGGTGTTACGTGTAGTGCAAGTTATTGAATTATTTTTAAGAAATAACACACTGTGAAATCCTGGGGTGTTACATTCTCCCCTCCTTCAATAAATTGCGTCCTCGCAATTTGAAATTGTTCTTCGAAAATAAAAGGTTGAAAGTAGAAAATATATTTGTGGGAAAACCAACATCGGAAATTGGGTTACTAAAATTTAGTCTTAATATAAGGAAAAGAGAAATGAAAGGGTCACCACCAAATTATGATCTCGATTAGGAGAACATTGGTGGAAATTAGAGACATATAATTGGAGGAAAAACGTAAATATTTATAGGTAGTGATTGAGGTCATCAATCACAAACAAGTATGAAATTGAGGTCCTTAAATTCATCAATCTATGATGATTTGAAATACCATCGGTTCAACAAAACATAGTGTATTAGGATAACACATTTTTGACGTTTCGAAATATCTTAGTTGAAATCTCACATCGAAAAATGAATTAATGAGGCCTCTATTTAAAATAAAGAGTGGAAAGTATGAAGATTACTGAAAATAACACATACTAGGTTCCATGTAGGAAAATATGGATATGGAAGGGAAATCTAACCATCAATTATCTGATGGAGAGTGGTAGAGAACATGGCTATGAAAAGGCCAACAATCCCAAAGCCATAAATTAGTGATGATTTAAGGTACTATCTAGGAAAACATTTTTGTTCTAAGTTCCTTTTATTAATGTTGAGGAATTTTTTTATGAGATTGGCTAAGATCATAAGGAGATATACTTACTTTATAATTAGAGTTTTATCCATTAATATGTTTCTACCACAAACTCATCTTTCACTCTAAAAGATAATATAATGTAATTTTTTTATTTATTTATACTATTTGTACAGGGTTCCAAAATAAATGAATTTATAATTCATCTACCAGATCTTTAAAAAAACTACATTATTTAATCCATGACATCTCGTGGGCCAGTGGTAGGTGATACACCCTTGTCGCCCTTCGGTTGCAGGTTCAAGTCTCGCAGCCTTGCCGGACGCGACGGGTTGCCGCCCGACCTCCGGGTTGTCCTTTTATGGTAATCCAAAATAATCCAAACTAGAACTATCCAAAATACTTCTGTCCAAACTCACAGTCCAACATTTATAAGGAAGGTAAACATAATATAGATCCTTTTTACCCCGTAATAGCATATGAATACCTTCATCTTGTATTCTTTTAATACACTGAATCATCTTGAATTAGCATATTCCTTATTGATTACATTCATGCTCCCCTATTCCATATAGATTGTTGGATATACTTCATCAATCCAAAAATGTTTTAAACCCCAAAAAAATGATGGAATATACAAATCATTAATCAGTTTCAAGGTAGTCAAGAATATCCAATATAATTTATCCAAATCAATCATGTATTATTCTAAAATCACTAACTCGGTATCAGAACCATATTATGGTTTATCTTTCTCTCAACCATATATTTTCCAAAAATTTATCCTGCTATTGACTCACTTTTCTTTGTTCCACACAATCTCAAGTCCTTAATGAAATAGTACTACAATACAATCCTTATATACTCCATAATTATTATAACAAGTACATTGTTGATACAACACTCAATTGACATAATCAACATAAGAACTCTAATCATTCCTCTTCATCTGTGGTAGTATCATAACTTGATTATTATCCAATAGCATCATTTGCGGCATAGTCTGATGATTGGGACATAGGATCGCGTAGTGTCCAAACTCCTTGCAAATGAAGCATTGTACATTTGAAACCATTTTCTTACCCTTGCAGTCACGTACTTTGTGCCCTTTTCCTCCACACTTATAACAAACTCCCATTCCTTTCAGGCAAGTTCCAGGGTGTTTCTTTCCACAGTTACCACATATGGGAAAATTCTTCTTTTCCCTCTTCCCTTTATCCATCTTTCTCTCTTCCATCCTTTTCTTCTATTGCTTTCCTTCAAAGCCATAGGACTCAGTAAACTCTTTACTTATCTTATCAACACATGATATTATTTCTTCATATGATGATAATAAATGGGAGACTATTTCTCTTATAAATTCTAGCTTAAGACCATGAAAGATATGATCCTTCCTTCTCTTTGGATCATGTGCATTTCTGGAGTTCTCATTCCTTCTACTGGGCGCCATTTCTAAACAACAGAATACACTAGATCAGTTTATGAATCAAAATACATAATCCCATACTTATAAAACACTGAACATAAATTGAACTATTTATTGATATAATCCATAATCATAAAAATGTCTCATTTGAGGATGTATATATTCATAAACCCTTCATAATGGTTTGTAAAGAAGATGAGAATTATCCTAAGCATATCCCCCGGGAGTGTCGTAACCAAGAGTGCAGCAAGGCCCGTTGTCGTGCACCAGTTCCCGTTCGAGTCTAGCTCAAAGCAGTGTTTTCGGGTTTTACCCCTAGGTACATCTGTGCCAGAGCCGCCTCTACCTGCTCGTATCCAGACAGGGATGTATTGCTCGGAAAACTCACAAAATCTCTACAATACCAAAATTCTAGGAAGTTCTTCTATACTAATCCTCAAAGTTCATCTTAGGTCTACGTGCTCTAATCAGAGTTTATCTAAATCTAGTTTCCAAGGTTTGTACTAAACTTCCTCTGATACCAACTGTAACGCCCCGACCCCAGTTACCCAGAGTCGGTGCATTAATTACATAACATTGGCATGATCACAAGAAATATCAAATCTTGAAAAGACCGATTGGTTTAGTAGCCTTGGAAACACTAGATATATTCATAAGTTTTCATTACATCATCAAAATAAAAAAAACTACTACAGCAACATATTGTCACCATAGTCCACACTATTATCCCCTCATAATATCCCTGCAAGTCATTCATAATTTACTTCTTCACATCCTGGGAAAATAAAACATAGAAAAGGGGTGAGCTCAAATTCCCAGTAAGGATAACAATATAGCGGAAACTTTCATAAATAAGAATAAACATTTAAGGAAATGTATAACTAAAACAAAAGCCTTTTAAACTTTAACTTCAACATAGTATGGCATAAATAAAATGAAATAATGCCATTTACTTATTCACATGGATATTCTACTAATCGAATAATCACATGCAATATCAATAACCACTTTCATAATGATGGAATGCATAATGATGAACTTTAATTTCTTTGTCATGGCCTCGTCCCAAGACCTTGGGGCTAATTGTAACTGGAACCCAACCCGGAGTGCCTCTAATAACCAGACTCCAACCCGGAGTGCCTCTAATAACTGGAGACCAAACCAGAGTTACTCTAATAACCGGAGACCAAACAGGAGTTCCTCTAATAACCGGAGACCAAACCGGAGGGCTTACTTTTACCGGTCCCCAACCCGGAGGGCTTACTTTTACCGGTCCCCAACCCGGAACATACTTGTCTAACACATTCATCTGAATGAAAGGTTAAAATATAACATAAACATTCAGATTACAAATAACTTATGAAATGTCAATACTTTAAACAAAAACCATGAGTGACATAAGAATAACTTATCCACAATCAAAAATATCACAAAACCTTCAATAACATATGGATGTTTTGTATCATAATAAATCAACTTCAAATAAGCTTAAAATCCATCAAAGGATGTTGACATAGATTAAATCAAGACTATTTTAGAGAAATATCTCTTTTTTTTAAATCATTTTAAAAGTAACATAATTATAAAATAATACATTCAATTTGAAAATATTCTTATAAGCATGTAAGGGAAGCTTCGACGATTTTATAACTGCGGAAAATAACCGCACCCGCCGTATAAGTTAAAAAAAACATTCCTACCTTAATTCTGTCGAAAATGTTAAAAAGCACCTTGTTTGGAAAACGACGGAAAGATTCCTTTATAAAACTCTTATAAAAAGTCAAACAAGGGTATAAATGACTTTAACCCATATTCTTGTAAATAATAAAAATGATTTGAAATACATTTTGAAGAAACATGGATGTGGATGATAAAGAGATCCCAGTAGATTATTACATATAAACAACCTCAGATAATGAAGAGATTGTGAAATAACCCTTACCAATTTGGTGACTTATAAAACATACAACCCATGAAAGAGGTATCATATAATGAATATGTGAATACACATAAATTAGAGTGTATTACACAAAGAATATTATTATGGGCAGTACATACACCACACAAAAGGTGATGGTGGCAATATGGCATGAATCTCACGGGAATAAGGAGTGAGATGAAAACCCCTTACCTTGTACTTTTCCTTTGTTGGGGTAGGATAACCTCCTTTAATTTAGGTAACTCACTTTGGTTGGAACCAAAGGACTTCTTGAAATGCTTTCTGCCTAAGGCGAAGCTTCAAGGAGGAGGAGAGGGATGTGGGGAGCTTATTTGGGCAGGGTTTGGACGAGCCAAGTGGATTGAGAGGTGTGTGGAATGAGTAGAAGTGGTCTCCTTTTATAAGGGAGAGGAGGGTCTCTTTAGGAAAGAGTGAAAGTATTACATTATAATATAATTAAATTCGGTTTATATGGTCCAAAAATCATTGCGGTCGAAGATAAGATGACTCATATTCTAAATAACATCAACCAATAAGAATTGGACAGGTTTTAGATAATATTTTAATCATTATAATCTTATTTATTTAAATGATTTATTAATGATGTAAACATTGCATCATTATTGTGTCATTAATAATTTAAATTATATGATGTCTAAAAATTATAAATAAAATATCATTATGTAGGAAATATTTTTAGCTTTCTAATTAATATTTATAATCTAAAATCCAACATGTATAACCCTATGTAAAAATTGTTCTTCTAAAAGATGTAATCTTATGCCATTTTTATTTTTATTTTAACTTTATTAATATAATGTGTCCCTACCACATACAAGTGGCTCCCAGGGGCCCCCAAATCGACCCAAGGATGCCCATGGTCGGGTATGTGTCCACCAGTAAGGTTAGGACACGTTTTAGGGTAAATTTGTATTATTATAATATTATTTTTTAACCCTTATTTACCGTATTTACCCTTTAACCATGGTAAATAAAATATTTACCGCAGTATTTATTCAAAATGTGTAAAAATATAAGTTACATATTTACATAATTTGGACATCCTGATTCCAAATATGTAATCCATTTTTCCAAATTCAAAACATAGAAGTGGCAGAAATTAATTTAAAATTAATTCCCATTGTTAAAATAAAAAGCGTGTTTTTAAGAGATAATAACTGTCAAAAGATTGACACTTGTTTATGTCTGGTTTAATTGTGAAATTATGTTCAATGAAAAACATTAAATTAAATGGTAAAAATATATTCTAAATATACTTTAAAACCACTCAAATTCACAATTTATCACTATTAATTATTTTGATTAAAAAAGTTGATTTTAATTAAAATTTAATAATTTTCACTATTCATCAAAATATGAAAGTTATCCGAAAAGTACCAAAATTTCACCTTAGGCTAAATTCGATATTCCGAATCCAAAACTGAAGTCCATTTTAAAATATAAAATATATATAATTTCAAATTTTAGGTATTACTATTCATAACGGCTAGTTTGATTGGTTGTGGCGTGTGTTAAAACTCAAGGTTGCGTACAACACACGCTACTATTTTATTCAAAGGAAAGCGTACCGTGGAAGCTTGGGATGTTTCATTTTAAATTTTTTGATGTCCCGATTTATTCAGATAGTTTAAAATATTTTATTTAAAAAGGTTTCACTATTAAAAGTTGATAAAAGTGTAATACTGAAAATGAATCTGTTCTTGCATTATGACTAAGAAACTCATAATAGGGATTCTAAAATTATAAGGATTATATAAAGTTCAAAATGTAGTTAATACTATTCATGACCTCTTTTAATGGCTTTTTTTTGTACGTCATGGTGTGATTGAACTCCGTGTTGCGTGTAGTGCAATTTATTGAATTATTTTTAAGAAATAACACACTATGAAATCCTGGGTTGTTACATTCATGATAGTTGTATTATCGACCATTAGATCGTGGATTGGATCCTCCTGAAGAGGAGCGAGCATTGTGAAGAGACCTAGTAGTAGGCAGAGACCTGACGACTGCTGACCGTTTTGACTCGGAGTGACCCTATCTGCCCAGTGGGGAGTGCCTAGGTGTCATGGCAGAGCAATAGTGGGGAGCTCCTTGGTGTCACAGATGACCTGCGGTACTCGATAAGAGGATTACCTTAGCAGGCTATAAGGGGTAGCGCACCTGGTGATGCGGCAGACCCATGGTGGGGAGCGCACTTAGTGACATGGCAGATCAACGGTACTCGACAAAAGGAGTACCTCCGTAGTCCAAGGATAGTGGGAAGCATGCTTGGTGTCACGACATGACCACTATACTCGATAGAGGTGGAGTTCTACAGTAGACGATGTTTCGACAATGTGACTGGGGATGTAACATGATACTACCCATAGAATAAAATCCAATTTTGAGCTGAGTCAGTTTTTCTGTGTTTTCCTCATGATTGAGATAGATCACCTGATAACATAGATATATAAATGGTCATATACCTAAGTAATTTTATCAATTGATTTATTTATTTTTTTGTGTATCCTTAATGGATTTTGTGATATCTAGAGGGTCTCGGGGTCCCTACTGAGTATCGCTATACTCACCCCAGCCCGGGCTATGCCCGCACCTGGTTGTGTTTGATGCAGATGATGGACAGTGCTGATGAAGTCTGATAGTATCAGGACTGGACGACACCCAGAGGTGGATCATAAGATGAGTCGGTACACGGAGGAGACAGACATAAATGGAGTGCCGAGGTGGTGATCTATACCTACCCTTCAGTTAGGAACATCGGAGGGCGACCCAACGAATGTTTTTCTTTTCATCCGTAGTACTTGTACATTCAGTTTCTTGTACTTTACTATTGGGCTTGTATTATGGCCCTTTTTACTTTTACCACTAATTTGTTATACAGTTTTACTTAGTGTTTCAGATCCAGTTGTGGGCTCTGTTTTGTTTGTTTACAGATTATAAAGGCAATGAGTTCACAGTTTTATGGAATTACCCCTTTGGTTCTAGTCGCCAGCCCCTGGCCTAGGGAAGGTGAGATTGGGGTAGTCACGGAACGTGCCCTAGGGATGGGTTGTGACAAATAATATCATTGGCATCGGTTCTACCACAGAACATAGGACTCTGATATTTTTTGTGATGAAATAGTGCTATGTGTTGTGAGTGTGGTTTTCAGTTCAGGGAGTCCAATGTTAGTGCGGTGACCGACATATCCATACAGCAGGACCCTGACTTCTGATTTCTATCTCAGTTCACGAAAACACTGATTGCGTGTGTGTTTTCAAAAGTTTTCTTTATGTTAGCTCATCGGGTCAGCACGCCTGGTATAACTTTTAACCGTAGCGCACCCTTTTCATTTCACGATGCCTCCACAGAAACAACCGTCTACAGTTCCGAGCGATGTACGCACATATAGCCCACCGAGCGACAAGGCCTTGGTGTAGGGCCATTTTCTAGTAGAGGCACCAGTGGAGGCACCAGCGGTACACCTCCCCATTGGGCCACCGATGCCACCATCCCTAGCAGTAGACGACACACGCTGCTTGAGTGTGTTGCATGAGTTTCAGTATCAGAGGTCACCCACGTTTAGATGAGAGACGGACCCGCAGGGAGCTGAAGAGTGGATGGAGGACATGGTGAGAGTTTTCCGAATGGTAGGGATGCCAGCTGATCTCATGGTGATCCTTGCCACCAACCCTCTATAGGCAGCAGCAGGCAGATGGTGGAGATTGATTCTCCTAGTCCACAATGAGGTGATGCTTCTCTAGGTAGACTTCGAGATCTTCTATTAGGCAGAGTTAGTCGCAAAAACTCTTTGTGCATTTCACATACAAGAGCTACTTCATCTGCTGCTGGGAAGCATGACTATAGCTCAGTACTCAATGAGGTTCACTGACATCTCACACTACTCCACTAATATCGTGAGAGACCCATTCTTCAGGGCCCAGACCTTCGAGCAGGGACTCATACAGGATATTAGGGCTTCAATGATCTTACTGAGTATCCCGACACAGGTGGGGGTGTTAGAGAAAGCCCTCTTGGTGGGGAGTTTCCTTGCTGATCAGACACGAGAAGTGAGATCCACCACTAGTCATCACTTAGCAGAGTCTATTATAGCTAGAAGAAGACAGATGACATAGAGTTCCAAGAGGACCAGACCTACAGTTGGATGACCGCATGACTCAGTATCGGTTATGAGGGGCACCCGAAGTGGAGATAGAAAAACCAGGAGCGGGCAATGTTTCACATGCGGCAGGCAGGGTCACATGGCTCGTGACTGTCTGTACCATCGTTCATATGTTCAGCAGATGGTCGATGTACCGCCCAGGCAGAGATATAGATTCAATCGAGGTAGTCTGCAGGGAGTAGGAGGATTTGGCAGAGGAGATGGTTGTGCAGCTAGCTGTGGGAGACGATTCGAGATATTACCACCACCACCACCAGGAGGTCCACACTGACCGCAAGGAGCAGGTGGACAGGGGAGATCTCAGCTCAAGGAAACTAAGGCCTATGATCATGGAACTCTAGAGATGATTCGAGGGACGATCTATGTCTACTACACCATAGATGTAGTACTTATAGACATAGGTTCCAGTCATTCTTTCATTACCACTGCCCTCATTCAGATCTCGGAGATTCTGACAGAGCCATTGGCTTGGTATTTATGGCTAGAGACTCCTACAGGAGTAGATTCAATGATTACACACTGGTGTTGGCAGTGTGATCTTACTCTTTGAGGTAAGAGTTTCTGCTGGGATCTTCTAGTAGCGGCGTCGAGGTCTTACAATGTCATCATGGGTAAGGACTGGTTATCTATAGTCCATGATCCAATTTATTGTATTAGGCACAAAGTGAGGTGTGTTCGCATGAATGGGACTAGGTTTACTTTCACTGAAAATAATGGATCCTTTGCAGCACAGGATATACTTTCTCAGAGGAGAGTGGAGTCGATCACTCATCAATTGGCTGACCTTACCTTTGGAGATTTTGATGTGGAGAGTCTGAGTTATCCTGTAGTGGTGGACCAATACATAGATGTTTTCCCTGAAGATGCCCCAGGTCTACCTCCTCGTAGAGAGGTTAAATTTTACATTGACTTGTACCCCAAGACGATATCAATGTCTAACGTAGAGTATCGTATGGATCTCTCGGAGCATCATGAGCTGTGATTACAAGTAGAGGACTTTCACGGGAAGGGGTTCATCCAACCTAGTGTTTCTCCTAGGGAAGCCCCGATTTTGTTCCCCAAGAAGGCAGATGGGAGATTGAGGCTTTGTCTTGACAATTGGTGTCTAAACCAGGTGACTATGAAGAACAAGTATCCACTCTTGAATATTGACAACCTCTTTGATCAACTGAAGGGAGATCGGTTGTTCTTGATGATAGAACTCAGATCAGGCTATCACCAGCTCAGAGATCGAGATGATGATGTGTAGAAGGGTTTCATATGTCGATACGACCACTATGAGTTCTTGGTTAGGCCATTCGGCATATCCAACACTCCAGCAATGTTCATGGGACTCATGAACAAGATTTTTCTGCCATACCTCGATCACTTTGTTGTAGTCTTCATCGACGAAATTATGATCTACTCGACTACTGAGGAGGAGCATGCCTACCATTTGTGGGTTGTACTGGACACACTCTGAGACAAATAGCTTTTTGGTAATCTCCCGATGTGCCAATTCTGGATCCGAGAGGTTAAATTTCTAGGACATGTCATCTCAGAGGTCGGAGTTGCAATGGATCCAGTGAATATTGAGGCGATAATTTCTTGGGAGCCACCCAGGAGTGTGATTAAGGTACATAGTTTCTTGGGTTTGGATGGAAATTACCAGAGGATTGTGCCAGATTTCTCTAGAGTTGCGAAACCACTATCATCCTTTAAGAAGAAAGGGAAACCCTTTGTTTGGTCAGAGAGATTCCATCAATGCTTTCCGAAGCTAAGGAAGAGGCTCACTAGTGACCCCATTATGAGGCTTCCAGAGGAAGGCATAGAGTACGTAGTCTATTGTGACACATCATGGAGCGGACAAATATGTGTCTTGATGTAGGAGAAAGTAGTGTTTTCATATGGTTCTCAATAGCTGAGACAACATGAGAAAAACTACACTGCCCATGACCTAGGATTAGCAGCAATTGTCTTTGAAATGAACATATGGAGACATTATCTGATGGGTGAGCATTTTACTAGGCACTCTAATCACAAGAATCTCAGGTATATGTTCTCCCAGAAGGACAAGAACCTGAGACAACGACATTGGTTTGAGTTCCTCATGGACTATGACTCTGAGATATTCTATACTATTGGGAAGTGGAACATTGCTGTAGATGCACTCAGTAGGCGATCAAGTATACAACTACTAGGTGAGGCGACATAACATTTGGTCGCTTTGTAGATATCCATTATGAATAGAGACGGAGAAACTTTTCTGAAGTCTCTTATAGTCACTCCCTCAGTTCTACAACAATTCATGGAGGCGCAACATGGGGATGCTAACTGTGAGACATGACGTTCCCAGATATCCACAAGACAGGAACCCAATTGATTTTATGAAGTTTGGGAGCACGTCATCCTATTTAGAGGATGTACCATGGTACCCGTGTCACTTCAGGATGAAGTGTTAATGGAGTTCCACACATCCCCTATATCCATATATCCATGAATGGAGATGATGTAACGGGACCTCTGAAGACATTAATGGTGGACGTGAATGAAGAAATTAGTTGTAGAGTTTGTCTCTCGATGCCACAATTGTCAGTAAGTGAAGGGGAGCCTAAGGTACCAGCAAGCTTGGTTCATCCTTTAGAGGTCCCGAATTGGAAGTGGGATCAGATATCTATGGGATTTGTGATAGGTCTTCCATGTACATCCATGGGACATGAATCTATTTGGGTGATAGTAGAACAAATCACCATGTCGGCCCTCTTCCAACCAATCAGAGAGCAGTGTTCAGTATAGAGCATGTGATGCCTCTATGTGAAAGAGATTTTGTGGCTATGTGGAGTACCCATGATTATTGTCTCCAATCGTGATACAAATTTTACATCCCGGATATGGAAGGGGTTTTGGGAAGCTTTTGGGGAAAAACATTGTTTGATCACGGCCTTCCATCCTCAGACGGATGGGCAGACTAAGTGGACCATTCAGACCCTCAAGGATATGTTGGGTGCTTGTGTCCTTGACTTCGATCGTAGCTGAGAGGATCACTTGCCTTTGGTGGAGTTTGCGTACAACAACAGCTATCACTCAACCATTGGGATGACACCTTTTTGAGGCATGATACATGCGACCTTACAGGTCACCTTTGTGCTGGACTGACCGAAGGGGGGCAGCACTAGTGGGACTTGACACCGTACGAGATACCATAGAGAAGGTGCATATCATCCATGATTGGATGAAGACTGCACATGGCAAGTATAATTCATATGCCAACATGATACGGAGACCCTTAGAGTTTTAGGATGGTGACCACGTCTTACTATGGGTCTTACCTTGATGTGGTTTTGCGGAGATTTGTCCATCGAAGTAAGTTATCTTCGATATTCATTAGACCTTTTTTGGTCCTTAGCAGAGTTGGCGAGGTGTCATACCACTTAGATGTTCCACCTCAGTTGCACTGGGTGCATGACATCATCCATGTATCCCAGTTGAGGAGATATATGCATGACCCTTCTCATATAATTGAATATGGTGAGCTGGATGTCGATGATGGGGTGACTTTTATGGATTTTTCAGTCGATATTGAGGATTGATAGGAGTTGGTCATTCATGGATGGTCGATACCTATGGTGCGTGTTTGCTGGTAGCATAGGAACTTCAAGGAGAGAACATGGGAGTGGGAGGTTCAGATGCCTACTCAGTAAACCCACTTGTTCACTTAGTTTGAGTTGTATCTTATAGGGATGTAATGCTCTGAGGTGGGAGAGTTTAAAAATCCAGAATTTCCAAGTAATTTTTTTTAAAATAAATTTGAATTTTATGAGTCTGTGAAAATTTACGATGCATGATTCCGTGGCCCGGAGTGCTCGGGATGAATTCCTGAACTTTTTTGGTTATGTTTAGTAAACGTGCGAGTATATTTTTCTATCTTTTGAACCGATTCTCAGAATTTATATCTGATGGTATCATTGAACTTATACCGCCAGTATTCACATAAGGAGACTTCCACCTCGATGGCAGATGGTCAAGGGTGAAAGTTTGTTTTTTGGGTTTTTCATGGAAATAATAAATAAAATAAACACATGATTTATTTTATTTTTGTTGTAACCACCATCAATGTGGATGTTCAGGGGTGGGGTCCCCCAAAACTAATCCTCCACTTCATGTTTAAATGTGGTGGGGACCACCTGAGTTTTGAATAACCTCCCAAATTGAATTTAGTGGTGGGGACCACCCAAACAATATTAATGGGTGGATAAGAAACCACTCAACCACCCTATTTAATGTGGAAGAGCCTCTTGAGCTTCCTTCAAATTAATTATGCCAACCCACATTAATTAAGTTTTCCAACCACGTTGTTTAATTAGGATATTTCATGTTTGTGAAAATGATTAAAGTTGGGGGAAACAAATCAGTTGGACATTTTATTTTTGGTGGAGCCTTGGGAGAAAATCTCTCCAGCGAAGAACTATTTCTCCCAACGAAGAACACGTTCTTCCAACGAAGAACGTCAATGAAGAATTCTGACGCTAACTTCGACATTTTACTTGAGAATTCCTCCAAATTAGGATGTCTAAGACTACGTAGAACTGATGAAAAATCGACGATCGAGGAAAACGTCGATGACACCAACGTCAGTCTTTTTCCCAATGATTCATCTTCTTCCCTGTGACTCAATCAAAGTATCAACCAGAGGAAGGGGGTTAATTATCTTTTGTTATAACTTCAGAAGTACACCCCTTCTTTTTCTTTTGTGGTTTGGGAAGAATCATTGTGGGAGGGTTTGATGTGCTTCGTTCTTGTGAACCTCTTGCTACCTCTATAATGCAGAGAGGGTGGGCCAAACTAACATGGCATGTATTCTCTGTAACCCTTTTTTGCAGCGTTATTTAAAACTAAGGAAGGTGATGAAGGCAACGAAGGTGAAAAAGGCAAAAACACCACCACCTGCAGCCTCTGCAAACCGCTCAACCCTCGCGGCGCCCCAGCGTCTCGGAAAAATTGGCCCCGCGGCCCATTTAGATGAATTGGTCCCAATCCGTGCCATGCCCTGTCCTACCGACCGAGCAGCCCTAGGTGCACCATCTACCGACCGAGCCATCATTGCGGCTTTAGCCTCCTGGCCGAACTGGCCCCGGCCAAACCGGCCCCGGCTGCGCCGCCCCGGCTGAGCTACCCTTTCCGCTTCGGCCACCCGACCAAACCAGCCCGAGTCGCGCCACCCTGACCCCCAGGCCGAGCTGCCCCGAGCCATGCTATTGTGGCCCACCTAGCTGAACAGGCCCTGTACCCTAGGCCGAGCCACCCTCGCAGTGCCCTCTAAGCCGATCCGCCCTCACGACGCCCTCAGGGACGAGCCACCCATGCACCGACCCACTACCGGTCGACGCCCTCGCGGCTGGTCCACAACCTCATGGCTATCCGCATCCCCTCACAGCCTGCTGGGCTAGGCCTAGCGGATAGGGACAAACCCAATGATCTGGGTCAATTCGAACCGGGTTGGCCTAGACGAGGTCGGTCTAGGTTGGTTCGACCAGGTCAGACAGGACCCGGGACCACTACGACCCAGTTATGATTCTTCGAACATATCTTTGGTACCAGACGTCTGTTTTAAGAACTGTTAATAGTGCTGGATGTCTTGGAGTGTGATAGTCCATTTAGGTATACCCCACTATATTTTAGGGTATAGTTGAGGAACGGTCAGGTTGGATCGTGCACCAATCCAACCAGGCCCCCGGAAAAAAAGGCTAATAACTCACAGACTGGGCATCCGATTGACACGCCGTCTATTGCGTTGAGACCCCTAAGACATACAAGAAAATTGAGACACTTCTTCGTGGGATTTCATGATAGTTAAAGTGTCGACCAGTAGCTCGGGGAGCAGATCCTCCCAGAGACGAGCGAGCATAGTGGGGAGACCTAGTAGATAGTCGAGACATGATGACTTCTTACCATTTTGACTCGGAGTTACTCTATTAGACTAGTGGGGAGTGCCTTGGTGTCGTGGAAAACCTACAGTGGGAATAAACTTGGGGTTGAAGAAGACCCACGATACTCGACAGGAGGTGTACCTCAGCAAGCTACGATGGGGAGTGCACTTGGTGACGTGGAAGACCCATGGCGGGGAGCGCTCTTACTGACGTGGCAGATCCACGGTACATGACATGAGGAGTACCTCAGTGGTCCAAGGTTAGTGGGAAGTGCACTTGGTGTTGTGGCAGGTCCACTGTACTCAATAGAGTAGGAGATCTCCAGCAGCCGAGGTTTCGACAATGTGACTTGGGATGTTACTTAATACTACCCGTAGAATAAAATCCTGGTTTGAGATGAGTAATTTTTTCTATGTTTTCCTCATGATTGAGATGGATCACTTGAAAACATATGTATATGTATGGGCATATACATATGTAGGGTTATATGTTGATTTCATTCAATTTTTTTATCCTTGATTAATTTTGTGTGACCTAGAGGGTCTCAAGGTCCCTACTGAGTATCATTATACTCCCCCCTACATAGGCTATGCCCGCACATTGTTGTGTTGGATTCAGATGAAAGATAGCGCTGATCGAGGCTGAGAGTATCAGGATCAGACTGTACCCAGAGGTGAATCATACGACGAGTCGGTACATGGAGGAGACAGACGAACGTGGTGGGCTGAGGAGGTGATTTGTACCTACCCTTCAGGTAGGAACTTCGGAGGATGACCCAACATCTATTTTTCTTTTCTTTAGTTGTACATGTACTTTATGTTTCTTGTACTTCACTGTTGGGATTATATTTTAGCCCTTTTTACTTTCAAAACTCTTTTTTTATATAGTTTTTATTAGTGTTTCAGATCCTGTTGTGGGCTCTGTTGTGTGTGTTATGGGTTACAAATGCAATGCCTTCCCAGTTTTAGGGAATTACGCCTTTGGTGCTAGTCGCCATCCCTTGGCCTATAGAAGGTGGGCTTGGGGTAGTCATGACATGGGCTAGGGGGAGGGGTCATGACAAGAATGTATATTTATTTTATTTATTAAATTTCTAGAGAATTTTTAATGGTTACCATGTTGATTAAATGATATCTTCTTTTAATAGTCAATTTAAACCATACCATGTCCCACTTCTTTCTGATGTTACGTTTCTGTAGTGAAAATATTTTCTTTGTTATTTTTTGATTCCATTGTTTCTAAATGAAATGTTACAAATCCTTTTCTCTTATAGTTGACAAATCATTCTTTTTTTGGTTTGTGTTTCCTCTAACGTTAATTCTTTCTTGTGTATGCCCCTGTTTTCGTGCAGCTAGTCATATGGAGCTTCTTTAATTTAGGTAGGGCATTCAGTGCTTATCTTATTTACGTGAAATCATAAATATATCATCGTATTCCCATTTTTATAGAAATAGAATTAACATAATAATTATTGAACCGAATTAATAAATAATTTGGTATAGAGATCACATATTTTTTCATTATTCCATGATAATTATTTTCCTCTTGATTTTCTAAATATTGTGATATCTACATTTTTTTTGTCAAAATTTCATATCATTATATAGAATATCATGTTTTTATATATGGAAAAGGTAAATAATATAAATGAAGAATTAAACAATTAATTGTAAATGAAATTAAATAAGTGGCATTTTTTAATGAATTTGGTGTTTCTTATAATTTAATGATAATGAAAAATATGCAATGAACATATTAATTAGTTATGTTATTCGATGATAATTTAATTCAAAAATAATTTTAAAAATTATAATGATTTTTGAGATTATTGATATCAAATAAAATCCATTTTAATTTAGAATGGTACTTCTAATAGTTTTTTAAAACTGGTTTTAATTATAAGATTATGGTTAAATTTTGATATCTCATTATTTATTGATTCCATAGGTTTTCCATAGCTGAAACCTATGAATAATGAATTAGTTAATTAAATATTTAACAAGAACTAGTTTTTTGATAAATAGAATTTCTAGGTTTAGTGTTTATGTCTTCATGAGAAGGCTATGTGCCTTGAGATTTGATCCATGAGAGCTCATTTATGTGTAATGGCTAGATAACTTTGTTGGGGGAATATATTTACCCACTGACTACTGTGGTTTGTTTCCTTTTGTTTTCATGATGGTATATATATGTGATCTTCACTATTCTATGTGATATAAATCTGGGAGTCCTGGATGTGATATGAGCATTACATGGCTGAGCCTGGGATGGATGATGTGATGTGGGCAAGGAGGCCTAGATAATGTGGTAGAAGATGAGGCCTGTGATGGATAGATTCATTGGGATATTCATGTGGGTGTTTTTTATGGAACTACAGATGATGTATTCGGATTAAACCATTCTTACCCCTTGCTATGATAGTGTTGCATGAAATCTTGAATTGAATCTATTTAATTACTGATGTCCACGTTTCTTATTCAATCTGCATTCATTTCCATAGTTCATGAGGTAGCAGGATGTGATCGGTTAAATGTTAATTTTTTGTGGTCGATTAGGATTCTTTTCCTAGATTACTTGCATTATGGAATGATGTTAACAATGTCTAATAAATTACTTAAGCCACAGGGTTGGTGTTGATGGAATTAAAATGCTGAAAACATATTAATCTTGAGAAATAATGGAAATGGTTTAGATTATTCAAATAGGGCATGGAATTGGCATGATGGTTAAAGTAATGTAATATAGAAAAATATTCTCAATCAATTTAATGACTAATAAATATATTAATAAAAGTAAATGATAAAAATAAAATATGAAATAAAAGTAACTCTTTTAAATGATGGCGTGCTTATAGGATATATGGTCTTAGAAATGGAAGCCGAGAGTCCGAGTGATGTTAGTTGTAGTTTACTATTTGACTAGGTTATTCCAATTGTGTGGTTGTGAGATATATTATATCATGTATATTTTTTGATTTTATATTATTCCCCCAATGTTTATTATAGTGAATGACTCACATTGGACACTAGGAGGGTGTTTTCCCCAAAAACCCAATGGAAAGATTGGTGTATGACTACCCCCTCTAGCCCAACTCTCTTATCTTACAAGTTACAAATGTTGGAATGCACGATGTTTAGTTTCACATTATATATGTGTGTAGAGGGATGAAATGTATTATATTTATTTCAAAAACATGTATCATTGGATACAATATCTAAAGTATTTTTATAGGTATATTGTATATAGGATGTGATGGATTGAGGTACCTTACTTTGTGTATGGGATATGATAGTTTGAGGTACAAAACCTGATGTATGATACACATCATAAAAGCTATGGTGGATCCTATAAACTACATGGTAATTATAGACCTCTTTGTTTTAATGATCACTAAAACGCATTTCTTGTTGTATTAATAAGTTTCATGTTTTCATTAATCATCTTATAATTGAATAAATGCGATCAAAATTTATATGTATGAGTCACCATTGAAGTTGAGAAACCACTAAGGACGAGTCACCATCGAGACTAAATCACCAACAAACAAGGTCTCACTATCATCTTCAGTCACCCCCAAGGATGAATCACTACCAAACAAATCACTCCGCCATAGCCTATGAGTCACCATTGACACAACACATCGCTTGCATGGAAAATTGGAAAAGTACTAAACTGAGACACCATTATGATTCTATATTTTTGGAACAGAATTTTTATAATCTATGACTCACCATCAGCTGATTCACCACAATAAAAATTAATTTTGATATGTACAAAATGATAGACATCCATCTTGACATAAAACTAGAACGATATTTTATCATCTTGATACAATATTAGAATAAGAAACCGTGAGACTATGAGTCATCACTCATGACTCACCATCATTATTTATATACATATTCTTTTTAAATAAATTCTTATAGTGGATAGTTCATTGAATTTAATCTGTTGAGTTATTTTAATGATTTTTTCTTAAATGGATCAATAGAATTTATTCAATTACGTATCATCTTAGAGTATATGGATTCAGTATATCCCAATGTTCACGTGGATAATCATGAATGCTACTAATAAAAGGGAACCATCCATTCTTATAAAATAAATGATATGTAGGTAATGTGAATGAAGAGTGAAATGTGATGAAAGACAAACACATAGGAAGTTGTACATGAAATAGGAGAAATGGATAATTGAAAGATCATACATGAATGCACATGACTAAAGAAGTTGAATAATAATAGACAACCAATGTATTACTATATTCAATAACAAAATAATCTATGAAACTCTATTTGACAGATATTTTCACGAGAACCCAACCCAAGATAATCTTCAAATCAAAATCAAGAGTCACATGATTCATTACAAAACAACTAAGCATATGTATCCCTTTATACTTTTAATTTATCAGTTTGATTATTGTATGTTGAATTATAAGTGGTGTGTGTTATATGATGTTTTAATAACACAAATGATCTCTTGGATTAAGCTAGAAGATACATAGATATCTTATTAATTTTTTTACACCAGTACTACCATTGAAACTATAGAAGAGTTCCAGTGTGACCTATTGTTTTTTTCTCCCACAGATAAAATTGAATGAGGCCCCATGAGGTCTATATAGTTTTATAATATTGTAAAACATGATCCATGGTTTGGATAAAACTATTTATTTTTATAATCTTTATGTAGGTAGGTGATCACCAAGAATAGAGGACACTGTTTCAATATGATACTGAACCTCTTGTATTCAAAATTACATGGTGTGTTTTATTTTGTTTTAATTTTAATACGTTGAATCTATTATTTAAAATTTATTTTTTTATACAATAAACAAAATATATAGTCTAATAGTTATCTTTAATTAGTGTTTTTATATGATTTTGATTAACTAATTTTTTATAAAGGATTAAGTATTATGGTATATTATTTTATCCAAGATCTATTGAATCGTCTATGAAATATTTTGAAAGATTATAACTTATAATGATATGTTGTTTTTTTAACTAAAATTCTTTATATATTATTTGTGAGAATCATTTTAGTCATTTTTTAATAGGAAATTTTATTATTTACTCAATTACCCCCTTCTTGAGATAATCACTCTGACAAACATTTGGTATCAAATGAAAATTTATTTTTTATTAATTTTTTCAAATATTTTAGCTATGATTTTTGTTAATATTTAAAGGTCTTAAATATATGCTATTTCTAAATTTAGTACAATAAATGGATTCTAGAAAAAAGGATCTTCTACCAACAGACCTCAATTTTTTTAATATTAACAAATATGCACAATTGAAAACCAAAATGAAAATTCATATATAGAGTATATGTTTTGAAATTTGGACTTCCATAGAAGATAAATATGAACTACCTACAGATGATAGATGTACATGGGATGCTTCTAGAAATCATGCTTATAATATTTATTGTAAAGAAAAGAATTCATGTTATAGAGATTTAGGAGATGATGAATTTAATAGAATATCTTCATGTAAAACTACATACGAAATTTGGGATAACTTATATGTTTATCATAAAGGAACAACTCATGTCAAAGAGTGGATACTTAACACATATATTATTATGTAAGATAATTTAAAGATGAATCCTGGTAAACCTATTTCTAACCTGTACATAATGTTCAATGATATGATTAACACAATGATCTCACTTGGGAATCCTATATCTGATAATGACTAGATCGTGCAATTAGATAGATGTCTACTTGAAAGACGGATATGGACATATTTGCCAATTAGAGAGTCATGTGACATCAACATGTTACCTGTCAAGGAGTTGACTTTAAATATGATGATGTATAAAGACGAGTTAAAAATCAACTGAATAGAGGATGATGTTCCAAATAGAAAATATGTATCCTTTAATACTACTTCATATAAACAAAATGAAAAGACATAGTTCACTCTACTAGTTCAAAGGATAGTGAGTCATAGATGCATAATGATGAAGAGATTTATAATCAAGTTAAATGGTTTATGAAATTTTATAGGTATAATGTGGTTTTCAAACAACACAATTATATAATAGAATATCTTTCTATGGGAACATATAGGAAATACTAGAAGGAAGTTGAAAATGAAGTTAGCTTCGCTGAGGTTAAAATGAAAGGACATGTCAAAGATTAATATGTAAATATAATGTACAAAAATATATATGATGGATATAAAAGAAGGTATAAGGAATAAATTAAGGAAACCTGGAGTTCATAAAAGTACCGATCTATTAATTTTGATACATTGCATGAGGAAAAGTCAGATAGATCTAATATGCGGTTTATGATTGAAGTCACTGAGGTACCTAATGTATCATCTGTTTAAATTTCAAATATTTCTAAAAATGAACATAATGATGATGATATGGATAAGTAATAAATATTTGAATAATGTATTATGTTGGAAGATACATTTAAGGATCTAGATGAAAAATACAATGTTCTTAAAATACAACATGATCAATCTACAAACATGAAATTTGATAACTCTATAAAAAAGTATAAGAATTCTCAAATATTGAAACAGAATACTGAACATAAAATTTAAAATTACAAACTAAATAAAACATGGAAATATTCCATAATGCAATAGATGCTCTAACACAAATCTAATAAAAACATGCAGAACCTAAATATGTTACTATTATTGGATATAAAATTGTATATAGGAGAGTAGTAAAGAGTAATTTTATACCAAATTCAATACGTGAATGTTCTTCTTCCAATAATTTTTACAATGAACCTAATAAATCTTTTATTAAAAAAAATGTCTTCAATATAATTGTTGGAAACCAATAAATAAATTGTGGGTCACCAAATGTGTACCAAATTCATTAATTGCTTAATTTGTTTTGTAGGGAAACTATTTGAAGACCACCTACAGGAGTCTATGGTACATGGAAAGTGGTTGTTCAAAACATATGATAGGATATTATTCATTATTTATAACACTTATCAAGGTTGATGGTGGTCATTTGACTTTTGGTGACAATACTAAAGGTAAAATCATCGGCCTTGGCTAAATCATTAGCAATAATTTAGTTTTAATTTCTATTTTATTGTTGATTAGTGGTTTGAAATATAAATTTATTAGCATATCATAGTTACGGGATGATGGTTTCCATGTCACAATTGAGAATTATTCTTGATATTTTTTATTAAAAAAATGATTTAGTTTTTTCTTCAATAATAAATGGTAATATTGTTTTATGTTGATTTGAATTTACTAATTTCTAAAAATGTATCATTCTTGACATCCTTTCACAAAGAATCTTTGATTTGGCATAGGAGGTTTGGAAAAAACAACACTCACTCACTTTAAAATACATCCAAGAAAGAATTAATCAAGGATCTACATAAGCTATAATTCCCAAATGTAAAGTATCCAACCCCGATCAAAAATGGAAACAACACAATATTTCTTTTATACTAAATAAGGAAGTGTCAACTTCTCACCCTTTTGAGTTGGTTAATATGGACTTATTTATATAATAAAAAGTTTTTAAAATTAATGGGAAGCACTATGTATATGTTATTGTAGATTATTTCTCTATGTATATTTGGGATTTAATTATAGATCATAAATGAAAATATTAATATTATTTTACCAAGTATGTTAGATATTTAAAAAACCTAAGTGGACATTGGATTAAAACCTTAATATGTTTCCATTTCTATGAGTTTCAAAATAAATAGTTTGAATCTTTTCTCTCACAAAATGGATATAGTTATAAATTCTCTACTCATAAGACACCACAATAGAATGTATTTTCTCAAAGGAGAAATATAACCCTTCAAGAGATAGTAAGAACTATGTTATATGAGTATGAACTACCTATTAATTTTTGGAAAGAGGCTATCAATACAACCCTTTACATTATAAATGGATTTTATATTAGGCATATTATGAAGAAGAACCATTATGATATTTGGAACAATAGAATTCCAAAGGTTAATTACATTAGAGTTTTTGTTTACAAAGTCATTATTCTTAACACTAAGAATAATTTTAAATAATTTTCCTCCAAGAGTGATAGTGGAATTTTCCTAGGTTTTTAAATTTCCAGTTAATCATATAGAGTTTTTAATAAAATGATCAAACATGTGTAAGAATATATTCATGTCATGTTTGATGAAACAGATCAATATGAGCATAAAACCTCCCTTGAAAACCACGAGGATGGTTTTTATTCTATGGACTTAAGTTATGAAACTTTATATTTTGTGGTCAAATGGATAATAAGATCATCTATTTCTGAAGCATTTCAATAACTTACTAAACTCAAACCGGTTGAAAACCTCAATGTGACCATCCCAAAATTTTCTATTGAAGTTACAAATCATAAATATAACCCATTAGATGCTATTGATAGAGATCTAGATAGAGGTATACAGACATGAGATTATCTTATAAATCTGGTTGATCATAGAGAATTTTTATCTCAATTAGAGACTATAAACATCAATAAACATATTAACGATGAATTATAGATGATGGAAATACTACAAAAAATGAATTAATTAGAATGAATTAATGTTTCAGAACATATAGATAGACCCAAGGACACCATGACTATTGGTACTAAATAGGTGTTTAGGAACATGGTAAAGGAGACAAGAATAATATTTAGAGACAAGGTATGATTTTTTGGCTCAAGTTTATAGTGAAGAGGAAAGAATACACTATGAAGAAACCTTTTCACCAGTTTGCAGACATGAATCCAATATAATTCTGCATTCCAATGAAGATGATTTAGATTTCAAACTTTATCAAATGGATTTCAAGATTTCATTCTTGAATTATCTTATATATGAGGATGTTTTTATTGAAAAAACCCATAGTTTTAAAAATACACATTTTCTAAAACAAGTTTTCAAATTAACTAAATCATTATATGGTTTAAAAAAGATTATAGAGCTTAGTATTATAGGCTCAAAAAGTTTATTATTTCCAAAGGTTTTTCAAAAGGTATAGATGATCCTACATTTTTTATAAAATGAATTTAAAATGAGGTTTTAGTTTTTAAAATATATGTACATGAAATTATTATTGGATATTCAAGAAATTCTCTTTTACTAATTTTTTAAAAATGATACACAATGAGTTTGAAATGAGTTTGATAAGTGAGATTTAGTTATTTCATGGATTTAATTTTTTTAAAATAAATATGAATGATTTTAAATCAAATTATATATACTAATGATATTTTAAAACCCCTTAACTTGGAAAACACTAATTGTAGTGATATTCATATGAGTACCTCGTATAAAATAGATCTTGATGAAACTAGAAAACTAGTGAATCAATCTTGTTATAGAGGTATGATTGGAAGTATTCTCGACCTTACGGCTATGTGACCTGATATAATGTCTAGTTTGTGTATGTGAACTCATTTTAATCCTAATATCAAAGATTCAATCTTGGTTTCTGTAAAAATAATTTTCAAATACCTCAATTATACAACTTATTTAGGATTTTTTTACCCTAGAGGACAAGTATCAACTCTATTTAGTTATTCTGATCCTGATTTTAGTGGTTGTAAGTTAGACAGAAGAAACATATAGAACATGTTACTTTTTAGGAATGTATATAGTTTCATGTTATAGTAAGAATCAAAATTCTCCTATATTATCTTCTACTAAAGCTGAATACATTTTCAGAGGCAGTTGATGTTCCCAAATGATTTTGATGAAACTAAATTTACTAGAATATGGATATCAATTATGACATGTACCCATAAATTTTGATAAAACATGTTCTATAAGTATTTACAAGAATACAATATCACATTATATGTGAAAGAACATTGATATAAGACATCAATTTTTGAGAGATCAATTTTAAAAGGGTGATATTACTCTTGAATTTATTGTTTCAGAACATCAGCTAGCTGATATTTTTATTAATCCTTTAAATTATTAGATAATTAATTATACTAAACCAAAATTAGGAATGATCAAAATTTATTATATTCATTTTTGGGTGACACACTATTGGGTGACACACTATTTGCTGGCACACTGTTGGGTGGCACACCATTGGGTGACACATCCTTGGGTGACACACCATTGGGAGACACAACTTTGGGTGACACAATGTTGGGTGACGCACCTTTAGTTACAACTCCCCAATATAGTTGTCTCACTATTGTAGTTTTATCAATTTTGGAGTTGTCTCAACATTGTATTTGTCTCACCGTTTTAGTTGTATCAGCATTGTATTTGTCTTACCATTGATGTTTTCCCCCATTGTAGTTGTCTCACTATTTTAGTTGTATCATTATTATGATTATATCACCATTATGAAAAGTAACACCATTGGGTTTTCACACTGTTTACTTGTTCATGCCTTTGGGATTTTTTCATTTCTTCTGTGTTTTTAAAACATATGTTTTTTATTGTCATGATTTATTTTATTTATTTAACTAGATTCAATTGTTTCTTGATTTTCAAATTTTAATCTCATGTATTATTTAAATTTTGAATTTTCAAATAATTAAATCGCAAATGGTATGAATTAGATGTCTCTATAGTTCTAAATAATCATATTTCTCATGTCCTTTTTTTCTCTTGATCCCAGTGAAAACCATCATCTTTCATCCTTCAAGCCGTTATTCTTTATCTCTTCCTTCAACCGAGCTTACCAGACTAATTCTCATGGATGGATTGATGTGTCTTTCTGAGTCTTAACTATCTATGTCATGACCAGATAAGAGAGAAAAGATAATGGGTAGTGGTTCTATTAAAGTTGAACCTATTCTTCTAGAGCTTTCAAAAATAGTTTTAGTTACATACGAGCTTGTTGATGTTGAAGGGATGATTTAAAATAAGTCATTAGTGCTCAATGTTCTTCATAAACAAGGTTGATTAGAATTTTTATCTTCAAAAAAGTTACCCTTTTAGCCTAATCTAGTTTATGATTTTTTACAATATGTTGATTTTGGTTTTAATGATGATGATGAATATTGGATGAGAACAAGAATAAATGGTCATAGAAGAGTTTTTTACTAATAATAGTGGGAAGGTAGTTTTGTTATTCAACCAGATGGTGTTTTTAATGACTATGAAGGAACTATTACTGATAACAGTGATTTTTTTGTTTATGAAGAGGACGTATCCAAACTGAATGGAGATGAGATAAATAGTATACTGGTAGCTTCATAATTTGACGGAGAATGAAGACTACTAATTAAGTTTATAAAACACATTTTATTCCCCAGAAAATATATTTTCCACCTTAAGGAATCATGATGTGTGTTTTATATATCTTATGATAAGGGGATATAATATTATCTTGTATGAAATGATTAATCATATATATAGATCCAATTCTCTAATCTACCCAAATACTATTTCATCCATTTTATAATCTAAAGGGTTGTTTTTAGATAATGAAGAATCTAACATATACTATGGTGGTTATTGTATCTCAAAATAAATTTATTCAAGAATGAGAATATTTAGAAAACCAGGGAAAATACATTGGGTAGCATAAGATGAAAAACTTTAGTGGATTTTGACCCTATGGATCATCCATCCAGTCTAAGATATCTTATTGACACTAGTCTAGAACCTGATGAGGTTGTTGTGCATTTAGATGAGGATGATGAATTGGATTCTTAATGAGAAGAAAATTAATATCATTTTGATGATGGGATTGTCCCCGATATTTCCCTAGAATCACTACCAATAACTTATAGAGATCCTATTTTCCCTAGGAAATTCCCAAAATAGAAATATTAAGGAAAATCAATGTAGAATACATTGATTTTTCTGAAGAGGGGTAGTCTAATAGCAGTTCTAGGTATGATTATGTGGAGGAAGAATAAGATGACGATGATGATAATTGTTATAGTAATGAAAATAGATATATTGGAAATGAAATATATGTGATATTGAATATGAGGATGATGATGATTCTGAATATCATAGAACAGTTGGCTGAATTAGAAGGAGAGATGTGTAAATACCTTCAAATCTTATGTATTATCCTTCAGTATTTACCGATAGACCCATCATTCTAGTAAAGCAGGGACTATAATTTAAAGAAAAATAATGCATTTGTTGAGGTTGAGAAATCCCAAAGTGATGAGGGTTTTTATGCTAATAAGACTATTTTTTATTCAAGTAAGGCTGATAATATTTTAAGGATTAATTTTTTTGAGCATCATGTTGAAGAACAAATATATAAATAGTTTTTTTCTATGGAGTAAGATGACTATGATGTTCATAAATATGTTGTTCAAATAGATGAAGAGACTTACAGTGGTCATTAGACAATTTATGATGTATATAAACCTCTAAGAGTAATTTCTATTGTGGTTATGTGTACTACCATTTTATATACTATTGAGGTAACTCCATATTTTATCCCTACTATCATTGTGTCTATTTTTGAAACTTTTGTGGCTAATAATTCTTACAGTTGGGATAATAATATGACATATGAATGAGGTAAGTTCTGAAATGATGTTTTGAGTCCACAAAATGATGGTGTACATGATCTTAAAGATGAGATATATCTTTAGGGATAAATGGTCCATCAAATTGATGTTTCTGGACTGTTAGAAAAAATATTCTATTACGGAACTTGCATCTACTACACCAGCCCTTACTGTCCTAGTAGATTTAGTCATAATAAGTGACATGAATGATTTTATATAATATTTTATTCATATTTTTTCAAATTCTTAATGATAAATCTCCACTCCTTAAAATTTTTAGTAAAATTGATTCCCTGTATATATTTGAATTAGTAATCCGCCATATTCAACTATAGATGATGCATCACATGTAAGAGATTGAGATTGAAAATAAGAGGATATATAATGATTTTGAATCATATATAGTCTTTTATTAAATAGTTTAAGTCTTCATTTTTAGTTTCTTTATATGGAATCATTAAGATCCTTGAGAATTTCTCTTTAGATACTTATAATTCAATTATGGTTCTACTTTTGATTTTGATCTTATTAGAACCATGGTTATATAAGAAGCTACTACTATGACCGGTGGACCTTCAACTTGGGAACCTATTATTCATTTTAAAATTTTATGGATTTTCATGAAAATCAATCAACACGATCACATGGTGATAAAAATTTATGCCAAGGATATCAATTATGATATATAGACAATTACCAACTCCCTAAAATATTATCTCCCAATAATTTATAAAAAATAATACATAGATGCCAATTTCATGTTTTTAGTTGAGAATTTGAGGATCCCACATGTTACTCAATCCTTTAAAGAGAAATTTAGATAGTTGATGGGGATAAATCTAGTACTCAACTAGTTTATGGAAGAAAAAACACATTTATTCAGTTCCATAGTAGGAATTAGTAAAATAATAATGTATTTAATATATCATATGAAACTATTTGTCTATGTACATGACACAACTATTGTGGCATAGGAATAAATTCCCATTACATGACAGGTATATTTTAGAATAGGTGTTAACAGGGATCTATCTACACCTCTGCCTGCGAAATTCCTTCCTTTCACTCTTCATCAGGAAAAAACTATTCCACAGCATAGACTGTTTGTTGTTATTGAGAAGAGAGATCCTAAATCTATACCGAGAATCCCAATTGGTGTTCTATCTACCTTTCTTAGATCTCCATCAAACTTGGTTTCACCTTCTATTTCTGATTATGAGAAATCCAAGAACAAAGAAAAAGACCATATGGACTCTTCTTCCTAGCCTTCATAATGTTGATGGATTGGATATTCAATTTGTATGGGAATGTTTTTTGTAGTAACTTTATGAATGGAACATTTTGCAGAATATTGATTCTCATCTATCATGAATTATTCTTTTATTCTTTTTTCCTCATTTCCGATAGTGTTTTTCTTATGATTGATTCTTAACTTCTTGATAATCTTAAAAGGGGAAGAAGGTGAAATGTATGAAATTTATCTCTAATTTATTTATTCCTACTACAATGATATTTCATTATCAATATTTATTCTATTTATTTGAAAGGAAAATGATATATATAAAAAATATTATAACTTATATTTGATATTATATTTTGATATTACAATTAATTCCACGATTTTTTACCTTTAATGTAATGATTTGTGATCATAAAAGGGGTAAATTGTTGACCTCATTATTTTAATGATTACAAATTCATGATTCTTATGTAATTAATAAGTTTAAATTTCTCTATATGAATATTATAATCTGATATAGGTGATGGAAATTGCCGAGTATGAGTCACTGTTGACGTTGAGACCCTGCTAAGGATGAGTCCCAAACAAGGCTAACTCAATTCCAAACAAGGTCTCTCTTTTTTCTTGAGTTACCACCTAGGATGAATCACCACCAAACATATCACACCCCCATAACCTATGATTCACCATTGACACAACACACCACCATAATGGAAAATTATAAAAGTAAAGAAATGAGACACTATTCGGATGTCATGTCATCATAAGAAATTTTTTTCAATGTCTAAATCACTGTTATTTGAGTCACCACCAAAGTATAAATTTGGATAATTACAAAATGTCACATCACCAACTTGACATAACACTACGATGAGATACCCTATTCTTGAGACACCGCTGGATTAAGACACCTCCCAACTATGGGTCACCATTCATGACTCACCATCCATGTTTCTCAACTTATTTCTTTTGAATTAATTTCTTTAACAACTAGTTTAATTTATTTAACATAGTGTGTTGTTTTTATGATTTTTTATTAAATGGACTGATAGAATGAATTAAAGGAAGTGTTATCTCATAGTAAAAGAATGGATAATATCTATATGCTCACATGGATACTCATGCATGATACTAACAAAATGGAAGAAGACTCCCTCATGCAGTATATTAGATATATAAAATGCAATTGAAGTCTGAGATTCTCTAAAAAATGTTTGATGATTTACAAAAAAATAAATGGTGTGGATCATTAAATCATTTAATATGACTAGACTATACTCAGGAAAATAAATAACAATATAAATCCACTATATTCATGCTATTAAGAAAAAAAGTTTCTACGAAACTCTATTATACTGAAGATTTCTTGAGAAATAAACATGAGCTACTCTGAAAATAAAAATCAAGAGCCACAATCTACTTTTAAAAGAAACTAATAATCTCTTTCCCTTCACACTTTTCATTACTCATTTTTATTTTTACATTTATGTTATGAGTAGTGTGTGCTATCCTCTATTTTATATCCACAAAATTTCTCTTCCAATAAACTAGAAGATATATTGATATATTTTCAACTCTTTTTACACATTTACTCCCACAAAAACATTAGAAGAGGTCCTACATGACGTGTCATATTTTTTCCTACCTGGGATAATATTGGAAGAGGCCCTATGAGGTATAAATAGTTGTATAATCTTGTAATACTTGATCAAGAATTTAGATAAAACTGTTTATTAATATTAGCTGCTTGGGGGATGGTAATCACCAAGTGGAGAGGACTAAGTCTCATCTTGAGACTGAAACACTTTTATTCAAAAATTTTATTTTTTTTAAATTGTGTTTTATTTTTTTTTCTTTGAAAATATTCTTTAAAAATAAAATTTTTTAAACTGTAAAAAAATATACTTTTATATTTTACCTTAAGTAATGTTTTTATAATATTTTGGTTAATTTAATTGATTTCAAAGGATTAATTTACATTGTATATTATTATATCTGAGAGATAATAAATATTATATGAAATATTTATAAGTAATAGAACACATAATAATATTTTTTTGGTTAACTGTTCCACTTTTAAATTAATTGGGGGACTATTTTTAATCTATTATAAAGATAAATTTTTATTGGGTACTCAATTCATCCCCTCTAAATATACTAAATATGCATTTGTGATGATGCGATTCTTGAGGTTCACAATGTGAGGCACTTCCTAGGTGTCTTTTAGAAGTCTTATTATGGGGAGAGATAGCTCAAGATGTGCAACATTCATGAATAGAGGAAAAGTTGTGGGGAAGTGGGAGGGGGTGGCCTTGATATTTAATTACTATAATATATGCTATTTTTATGTGATACTTAGTGATATTTATCCACATTGACACTAGTAACATGGTATACCATTTTAGTGGAAGAGTTAATTTTTTTTTTAATTTTTCATCTTACTTTAGCAAACATTCTTTATCATAATCAAATTGAAAATGGTAATATCCTTAAAAAATTTTCCAATAACATTATAAAAATAATTTTATCTATGATAGTATCGTTTGATGAATCTTATGCTTGATTGATTATATACTCTATTGATATGATCAATTGTATATTTATCAATTGATGATGATGATTTTGACTAGAGAAAGTATTAAAATCATGTATTCTATTTCTTCTAGTATATATAGTTATACATTATTAAGGCATATTGATAAGGTTTTATTTTTTATTCACATAATTAATGAATTAAACATTTTATTTGATGGGTTGGAATTGAATTAAATTGACCCTCGATGTACCGGTAAGTCTTATGAGACAACATTTGTTGGGTATTTGGTATATTTCAGACCCATTTATGTATGATGTCTTAACATGTGGCCTTGACTGTATATTTGTGATTTCTTGGAACAAGGAGTAAATTATAAATTTAATATTTTCATCATTATGTATTCCATTTTTATGAAATCCATTATTAATGTCCATATGTTTATTAATATATATATTATATATGTACAAGTAGATAGCTCATGTGATTATATATAGGGAATTTTATGATCTTCATTTATTCCAACCATATTATTCGTGCCTTATTAAGTCTATGATAGTTTCCATTGTACACATTCACTTACAAAGCATCTAATCTCACACTGGTATTTTGTTTCCATTCCACAAGTGTCTAAAAAGTGTACTACAATTTGAATGAATGTTTATTCTTGATGTGATAATAACATTCTTAAAGAAAATACTATATTGTGTTTTATATTTTTTTTAAATATAATGTGTTCTTAATTTGGGAATCTAGTTATTAAAGACTACGAAACTGTTTGATACCTCTATATTCGATCACTTTTATCTAGTGCCAATGTAATAATATAACCCCTGGATATGGGATAGATGGGATATGGTTGTTATAGTTTGTATCAGAGAATGTTTAGTAGGACCCTTGGGGACTAGATTTGGGAAAACATAGATTAGAAAAAATAATGCTATGAAATAATCTATGGACAATTCTATGTATAGGGTAATATCAGGAAGCTTTTTAAATATATAAATTGTATTTTTTTTCTATGAATATAAATCCCAATCATAATATTGGAAAATGGATGTGGTTATGGTACAAATTCACATTAGGTAACATCTCTAAAGTGGGAAGATTGGGTAATAACTTAATCAATAATAGTGTGTGATGAGTGGGCCTAACACAACACATATAGCTAGAAACTCACAGTGGTTATGGTTTGGCTGGCTCTAATTTTCTTTAAGAACCGTAATGAATTATTTGAAAAAAAATTATGATTTCAAGATATTAACAATGTCACTAAGGTTAGGATTCTGACTTTTTCTATTCATAAATATTCTATTTTTGTTAGGAATTGAACAAAATTTAGAATTACACAAAATTATTCTCAATATTATTAGATAATATAGTGCATTATATTATTGTAAAATAGAGTACAATGGGAATACTAAAAAACATATAAAAATCTTAATTTATGTAGATATTTTTATTCCAAGTAGGTCTATAAGACTTGATTTGAGTTAAGTAGATTCTAAAAATAGTAGGGAAATTTATGACCAGTATTATTGGTTATTTTGGAAAAACCAATTTATTCACCACATGATACACCAATTTTGTACTATTTTGTATAGAAGGGACACCCATACATCAATAGAACTATTAATCAATTTGTTGTTGAACAATGAATCTAGTCTCGTGAAAATATATTTAAATATTTGGGTTATAATAAAAAGGATATGGTTATTATAGATGTGTTTAATTTAAAGAGAGAATCTAATCAATAGTATAAATTGATTAAACATACTATGAATACTGAGGAAATAGAGGGTTTGGAGTGGGAAAATTTTATGTGGATATTTCTTATGAAATACATTTCTCATTAGAAACAAGTTGATTTCGAAATGAAATTTTTAAATTTTGAACTAATAGAAGAAAAATGTCTTCCAATTCTGAATCAATATTTACAATATTATTAAGGCATGTTGTGGAATACATAAATAATCCATGAAAAATATTTAATGTTTCTTTGGTGAGAAAAATCTAATCCTTTAAATTTTGTTACTCTCTCAAACCTTTTTAAAATATGATGGTATAATATCTATTTACCTCAAGGAATATAATTTGTTCAGAAATTTTTTTAATATTAAAGTAAAAAAAATGAGCATTGTTTGTTTATATATAATGGAAAATGTGTAAAAAATGAAAAATGGAAGAGTGTCACTTAGAACATGTAATAATTAATTAATGAAACACCATAATACTTACTTTATGGGAATGAGAGTTTTCATAAATTGTAGAGAAGATGTCCATTAGGAATGTGAGTGACAGATAAATAAAAATTCCATTAATGTCTAATGGTTTATCTTTTTGGATATGTGACACTACAAAAAATTAACACCACAAGAATCAAGGTAATTTTTCCCAAAAAATGATATTGTTGAAAGACCAAGATTATGAAATTACTACAGATGAAGCTAAAATAACTTAATTCATGATAATATGTAATTTTTTCCTAAATTCAAGATTTATTTAATTCCAGATCCACACCAACTTTTAAATTTCTTGTGGATATTAAACCATCCCTTTACACTCTTAAGAAATAAATTTAAATCAATTCCCATAGTAATGAATCATGATATAATATATTGAGTGGTTTCTGTTACGATTATTAGTTATTAATTAGTTGAAAAGATTATCATTATATTTATATTTGTATTTGAAATAATACTTATATTTGGGTTTTAATTAGATTTGAAGATTTATTAATTAGTTTATGAAGAAAGAAATAATCAATGTTAAACTAGTGGTATTATAATTTATAGGTTAATGTTTTTCAGTATTTCGATGGGTTTTAATATTGATGTTTTAGGAATTCATGATTTACTTTTTCAGAAGAAGGTTTATTCCTATTGACTATTATCTTAAATTTTTCAAATAATTATTTTAGATAAATGATATACCATTACATTATTTAATGGGTGATATGATCCATTAAAAGATCATTTTTTATGAATTAAAATTAATTCTAATTCACTAATAATTATAACTGGATGTAGAAACTAATTAAAATACTCAATTTTAAAAAATTATGAGAATCTTAAAAGAAATCAAGTATTTATATTTTCTCTTATTATCCATATTCATAGTAAATTAATCCTTCAACTCTAGAAAAATAGTCATAAAATTATTTTTATCCTTTTATCATTATAAATGATGAATTGATGATATTCTTCCTCCCTTATTGATTTATGGATTTTGTGGTAATTAAATTTTCCATGACATTGTTCATCATCACTCACTATTATTCCTTGGTTGTTATTATTTCTCAACCATATCCATATTACCAATTCCCATTACTCTTCAACTTATTTGCGGAACTAATTAGGCATTATTTCAGGTAACATTTATGTTTCTTACTTGTCATTTTCATAGTACGTTTAATTATTCATTTGTATGGTGTGAGTTTTCAATAATGTTATTATAAAATAAAAATACATTTATTTTTTAGGTATAAAAAAAATTGAGAGGAAATAAATTTTTATGGGAGGATATGGAACCTCAATAATATTATATAAAGGAATAATAATCTCTATACCTTTTATAACATGTAATAATGAGCTTTAAGTAATCTATCATATAATATAAATTGGACCATTATAATCTTTTCATAAAATTTGAAGTATGAATTTGAATAACCACATTATAAAAAATATCTATTATGTTTTTATATCATGAAAATTTAATGATTAATTCATAATAAATTAGTACCCAACTTTCAGTGAAGTAATTTTAAGCTTCAAGATATATTTTCTTCAAAAATGATTTTTATTTCATATCATGTATGGAAATTATAAATAATTTAATAAATTTTTTGAAATAATATATTTGGAAATTAATAGAATTTTTTAAATAATAATTTTAAAATAATCTTAGTGTAAAATGTTTAGATTTTTCTGAAAAGATTTATTTTTTAGTGAATAGTGAAAATACCAATTTTTGTAAAATAATCATTTGTTTTTTATTAAATAATTATTTTAATAGTACCAATAGGATATAAATTTTTATTTATACATAAATGTGGCTCATTTAGTTTTACAAAATTTAATTTAATGCATAGGAATAATCATTATATTTGATTCTACTATAAGATCATTTTTCTTCTTAATTACACATTTATCAGAAAACTACATTTTATGTGTGAAATGGATTTTTCATCATTATAAATTAAATAATACAATGATTATTAATGTTTTTAATGAAGTTTAATTATGATATATTCAATAAAATATTTTAAAATATATGTTATCAATTTCACAAGGCATGGAATTAAATTAAAAATTATTTATGATTAAAAATTTATTTTTCTAAAAATGATTTTCATTACTTTTTGCACGCATATTTTAAATTTAATTTAAAATAATTATTTAAAGTAAATTTTATATAATGAATTTAATATTTTTAATCACCATAAGTAGTATAATTTAACAGGGTAAACTTAATTTCTAGTCCTAATTTATATTAAAAATAATAAACTTTTGTTACCACAATTAAGGATGAAATGGTTTGGGGGTGGGATTAAAATAAAAATAAAAGTGTTAAAATGACCTAAATAAAATTTTAAATATAATTTTATGGTCTTATTTTTACCCTATATCACATATTATTAAAATATCATTCATTTTAGATCTATTTTGATTGTATAATAAAATAATATATTTTTATCTTTTGAAAAATTTAAAAGTGTATCATGACTCTCACTTATAAAAGGACATCATCAATCCCATATTATACACTCATCAATAGGATTTTATCTTAGATAATACATACCCAATTAATTTCTTAAAACCCCCCTTAAAATTTTACAAGTCCTGGTTTGATTAGATTATCGATATTATGAGGCTTTATGTATGAACCAAAGATGGTTTTTTGAAGAATATGTATAACACTTAACTGAGTGTTTTACTTTTATTTATTCTTATACATCATTAAATTAATATTTCAAAATGAAAATATAATAAAATATGTTTATTATAAATACATCTATTTTTTATTTCAATGGAGAAATTTTTTTACTTTCAATATCAAATGAGAAATGAAAGCATCGTTCATACAAACCACCACCTTACATAATAATATACGTTTTTCCATCACCATAATTCTTGGAGATTTATTATGAGGGTTATATTGTTTATATGTGATATTTATGACATAAATATAGTTATATTAATATAATATATTATTTATTTTTTTACTCTTCCACCCTTTAAAAAATTAATACATCGTTCATCCTTATGTGTGGACAACTACCTCCATGAACTATGTGACTCATTTTTCATGTCCACCATTCAAGAATGATTATAAATATATATTTAATTAATATTAATGATAAATATTTCAGGATTAAATTTTTCATATTCTGGAATTATGATCATGATTCACATATTAAAAAATACATAACTAAAACCTACATGAAAAAAAAAATAATTAACACTCAAAAATGATAATTTTAATAAATAATTAATAATAAAAGTGTATTGAAATTTTATATATGGATCATATATGATATTATAAATCTATAAATGGTTTTATTTTTGAATTACATTAAATATATATATATATATTATATTGGAATATATAAACACTTAAAAAATAAGAATAACCTAAGGTAAGGGTTTATTTCACAAGTCTCATTTTTATTCGAGATTGTTTATGCTTACTTTTACATTGATGGAATTACATGATATATATACATAAAACACCATAAATGTTAATTTAATACTTTTATTTCAATAAATTACCTGTTTTACTTCCATTTTCCCTTCTCTAATCACTCTAATTTATAAAAGAATATTTTTGAGGAAAACATACTTTGTTTTTATAATCGGTCAGAAATATACTTATTATATTGACATATTTTATTTAAAATGATTTAAATAATTTTTTTACTATTATCCACTATATTTTTAAAAAAAATTAAAGGGAATACTCTTTTTTGTTTCAGGAATGTGACACTTTTTAGTGAAGTCATGAATAGAATCTCTTTTTTTACATACAATTCATGAATATAATTCCCCAATGTTATGGATACTATTTTTCTACATAATTCCATTACATGTTTACTGGGATATTTAAAGTGAAAATAATTTTACTAATATCTTAAAATCTTATAGATATATAATTTTTCATTTTTTTTAAATGGAAAGTCTATATTCTTCACGAAATTCTCTCGTGATTACTTAAAAGTATTTTTAACTATTCAAACATACTTTGAAGGTTTTTATGATTAATTGATGATATAATATAATGATACCATACAGCATATTCCTCTAGGTTTCATATAATTATTTTAACTGGGGAAAGTTTTGACGTTATTTATGCTAATTATTTTAGTGTGGATACTTATTGATCATCTCGACATGATGATTAAGTTATATTTCTTATTTATATGATGAATGTATCAGACTTATTAAGTGTATAGTTGGGCTTAGAATCAAATGGTCCCTCGATTCATTAGACACTATTATGACACAAAACAGGTTAGAGATATGGAATATGTATTTTTCATACATACATATATATATATATGATTTAATGGAATGGGGAATTTATAATATGCTTATCAGGTCTTCGTACAGGGAATCAAAAGTATGTTTATAATATTTGATATTTTTCATTCCAACTTTAGGAAATCATTTATTGATGTCCATATAATTATTCAAATAGTAATTTTATCCATTTATATGTTATATGTACATTATATTATTTATATTACTTAAGTAAATGATCTTTTATTCCCACCACCTAATTCATGCATTTTTTATTCTTGAATAGTTTCCTCGGAATTCATTCCCATATGGAGCATATGAGCTCACAATTTTATTTTTTTCATTTCCCTAGGATTCTAGGAAGTGTAAAATGAATGATTATAAGATTATTTGGTTTCTTTATTTCTATAGAATATAAAAATATATAATTTAATTAAAAATTACAAATATTAACTATAGAAGTATGGAATAGTGGCATGTGTAGAGTCAATCCCACAAAAAGTAGGGATCCCAGTGATAATTTACAACTAATTTTCATGTATTTTTAATATTTTAACTAAATTTAGAAAAAAAAACTAATTTCAATTAAATAAATAAAAATAAACATAAGATAATATTAAACTATACTTAAACTAAATAC
This sequence comes from Viscum album, assembly GCA_963277665.1. Lineage (NCBI taxonomy): Eukaryota > Viridiplantae > Streptophyta > Magnoliopsida > Santalales > Viscaceae > Viscum > Viscum album. Next base: position 636,798,085 of record OY728119.1, read on the forward strand.
AAAGTATGTATAGGGGTAACTGATGCCAAGGAAAAATTTTGAGTCATTTAAAATCATTCAACTTCACTTGTAAATTAAATCACATTAATAGTCAGGAGAATCCTTAAATTAACTACACCTACCTCTCAAGATAGAATAGAATACCTTTTTAATATATCCCATATTTTAAGTAAATCTTGAAAATATATGTGCAGTAGGTTGAATATCTATGATAGAGGTATAGTTGAGTCAACTCTCTCTCCCTCACTTCCCTCTATCACATCGGGTGTCATCCTCTAATAATTATATCTCTCATTAGGTGATTATAATATTGAATAATTATTTAATATATTTGTGATAAAATAAATTTAGACTGATTTATAAGTGAATCATAATGAATAATATTCATACACATCTCAATCAATCAGAACCATAGTCTTCTTGGAAATTATCGACACATGGTAGAGGGTTCATCAGCCACCAACGAACAAAAAATCAAATAAGAGGGAATATAATGTTTTTAAATAAAATAAATATGTTTTTTAAAAATAAAACATACTTGAATTAATTAACAAGTTATTTATAGCATTACACTATAAAAAGAGAAAATAAAAAGATATAAAACCCCACAATATCTATAGTATTCTAAGATGATCTTATTATCTACTCTTGCTTCCAAAGAAGAAACATAAATTGAACTAGTCCTTTACTACCTATCAAGAATTTTAATCATACTACCATTGTATACTCTTTATTTTTGACACCCTCAAGTAATTTCTCTAAAATGATGTTTGTTTCACCATAATATTATTTGCAGAAACAATACCAATGATATTCCTCTCTAATCCAAACCAATGCCACCCATAAATATTTTAATGACACTATAATAAAATAGGAGTTCATGTTTTAAAAATTATAAAAATAGATATCACTATGGTGTGTCCAAGTATTCCACACCATCGGGGGTTTAAGATCAAGCTCAACCACTGCCTTTTAGATTCCCACAATGACACAACCTTATTCTTTACAGCACTCCCTAGTCAACATATTTGAAAAATTTGAATTTTAAACACCTAAATTCATATGGAGGGTATACCAATATTCTAATAAAACTAATACATAATTTTAAATAATTTTGTTCTTATAATTAGGTTGAGTTATAAAAGAGGGACTTCATAATAGGATTATTTAGCTAAACCCTCTATATCCATATATATCTGAACTATCTGTGGTACAAATAATGGGTAAAATTAAATCATATTACCCCTAATGAATGATCTCCCTATTAATTTGTGGTGCTTAATGTCTTGATGATTTTTCAATGAAAATGAATTATTCTATTCATTACATATTTAGTATGTCACACTTCATCAATTATAACATTTTTTAGAGAAGCTAAAAAATATTGAGCTATATTCTTCCCTGGTGGAGGGACAAAAAACATAGTAATGAAAAACTTTTCACTACTGTATAGACAACCGTTCTTGGTGGGATTTGATGGTCATTAGTGGTGGTTAAGAATCTATATGGACAATATTCCTTTAGTTATTGGATAGATAACATTTAGGATGGATTGGATCATTTCATCTTAGTTACGGGATGGCTAGGTGTTGGGAAAACAATTTACCCATTTATTAATCTCATGATTTAGATAAAAAAAATTTCTCAAATTACTGAACTATATTAATGAACACCTAAAATCACATAAACATAATCTAAAAATTATAAAATAAAAAAAAATTATTTTCAACACATGAATAGTTAGTATAATTAGTATTATACTTTGATGACCATTAAATCAACAAAATTAATAATGAATAAATACATATAAATTATACTTATGAAACATCCCCACACATAATTTTTTTTATAATAAAGAAAAACCTTAATAAAAAATCAAAAAGGGCCTAATATCAAGCATGGAAAATTTTGTAATATTCACACTCATAAAAACGTTATAATAGAATATTTTAAATAATACCAACAAAAGTCAAATTTCAAAATCATGTTTCCTTTAAAATTTAAAATTTAATAAATTTTCTTATCTCACACTCACATTGGTAAAAATTTAATTAAATATATATGTCAATAATTATTTTCCTCAATATAAATAATTTCAATCATAAATGAAGAACATTTGAAATGTAGTTATGAATAATTTCATGTATATTGGATCTACCAATAAGTTTAAAATTTATTTGAATATCCCATTAAAATTTTAAATACAAAAATAATGAGCACATTTTTATTAGGATTTTAATGTCTATGAGTCTTAGTGTGGGTAGGAAATGATGTAAAAAATTAAACATTAGGCATTAAAAATAATATTATCTTCTTAATGTACATTTCATAATATTCTTATTGAACTGAGTGAAATGGCTTCCTCATTTAAATAATTTCTCTGTATTAAAAATATACCACTTTCTTATCCTCATCACAAGTAATTCTCACTTTTAAAACGTCCAAAATAATGATAACATATCCTATATGTTTTCTCTATTAATATTATTTTTTTGTTCTCTATCTATCTTATTTTTAATCAATTATGTATAAGGAAAAAGTACCATAACATAAGAATTAAAATATACAGGAACCTCGGTTCACAATATCAATATCGTTCAGAAACTAATTAGAATAATTAGTATAATAACATGGATGGGTTTTTTTAATATAGGTAAATCCTAGGTATCACAAATTCTCACTTTTCATTTTTTTCCAATTTTTTATATGTGAGAAAATTTAAAAAATGTAAAATATACCAAACTAATTCCCTATAAAATAAAGATAAATAAACAAGAAATTTTACTTCAACATGAGAATTTAAAAACTCCATAAAAATACCCAACTCCCCTTTTAGCCAGAAAATAATGACCATGAATTTATTTCCAAAGGAATAGTGGTGTAAGGATATATTGGCTTCTAATGGAACTTCTTTTCAATATATTTCGTGGATTTTATGGGTTCTATAAATCATAAATATAGGTTATTTACTAGGAAAACAGAATTTGATAATATAAATCAATGCCTTAATCATGCTTAGGCATTTCAAAATTATCATAATTCAACAAGAACAACATAAAAGTTATATTTTGGTGTAAAAAAATCATGAGTTATATAAAGAAATGGATTATGATAAACAATGTGAAATACAATTCTAATAACCCAATATAAAATGGGAAATAAAAATTAAAGAAAATAAATTATTTTCATAAACATGAATAATTAGTTAAATAAAATAAAAATATTAATAATCAATGTGGAGAATTAAAAATGACAAAATTAATCATATTTCAACTAAAAAATGGAATAAGAATATGAAACTCATATATTTCCTTCAATATCATTTCCATCTATGGAAATGGAAATTTTAAATATTTCTAACATACATAAAATTAAGTCATGAGTGTTGATATATCCTAGGGAAGTTCACAAGCAAAAAAAAAATACAAATGCGAGGTATCCAAGAAATCGTCACCCACACTTAAACTGAACATAAACCAGGATGTTTAACCAATATAGGGGAAAATTTTGAAATTATTTTTAACCCAAGGGATTCTAAAAAATTTATGAAATGAAAAAATAAATGAAATTATCTCATATTAATAATATTATTAACTTGGACTTTTTGAAAGATTTGATTTATCATTGAAATGTTGGAATTTTTTTCCATTTCCACATTTGTTCATACAATCATTTCTGACAAATTATTATTTTTATCAATAAATAAATACAATATTGAAGTGTATATATCAATTTATTAACACTAAAAAAATGAGAGTCGATATCATCCACCCATATAATTTCTAAAAATAAAATACAACTAAAAATTAAAACTAAATTAGAAATTCCATTTAAATCCAAAAAATAATTGAAACCCCAGGTTTCCTTAAAAAACTAAATTCTTTTAGGACTAAAAGCTAAACCTTTACTAATGGTTTCATGTGATAGGAGTGTGAGGTAAGGTATCCTGATTCTAATATAGAAATTACTTGATATTCTAAAAATCTTGGTTGAATATGATACTTTTGTACCTTAGTTACAGTGTGGCCACAACTTGGGTGCTAGAACAGGTCTTGAGAAAACATGTATATACACCATGAGTTCAGTGACTATCAAAATCTAGTAGAAATCATAAATATTCACATCCGATTAATAAAATTTTCTGAATTCTATAGTGCACATTTCTAATTATTCATCTTTCATTTCCTCCAATATGTGAATAAATAGTTCATGGTTAGATAATGCTTTTTACCACTCCCTTTGTACCTCTACTTAAAAATATAGATATTTTTATTATCATGGAATGAATTTTAGGTCGATCATCTTCCTCCCACTCATGTCTATGATCTCAAGGTCCATATTTTAAAATATCATTATTTCCAAAACATCCTTCTTCTAAAACCACTTCCTTCTCCCTCCCTTTAATATCTTCTGCGAACATATGAATCCTAGTAGCTTCCTTTTCAACATTTTAATTTATCATTGGGTCTTATTCTTTTAAAATATTATTAAAAATTAAATTGTCTTCCTCACCATTTATTTCTATGAGAAACTTGTGAATTTTAGTGTCTATGTCAACATTTTTATGTTTTTGAGGTGATTTTTCATTAATACATTCATTAGTCTCAGTATTCCAACTTGATTTCATCACTCCATCTTTAATTTCTTTTTTACATGTTTTGTTAGAGAATGTAATGTCTCTAGTCATTTCTTCTCACCCATTTATTGAAGGTTATTTGTTTTCATTAATCCAATAGGGATAAAAAAAAATATTTTTTATATGACTTAGTCCATGTTTTATCTATAAATAATCCCCATAGAATAATTTTATTTCACTATTTATTAATGATATTTTAGGTTTTTTAGGTTTATCCACCTCACTAGAACTAATTTTGTAGCTTTCCTACATCACCACATCATTCTATTTTGGCATTTCATAAAATCCCAAGATGGATCGAGGAATTTCTTCAATATTCTCTTAATTTTTTAAGGTCGGAGGTGTGTATTTTTTTTAAAAATACTATGCTATTCAAATATAAGTCCATTACTTATTCCTCCCTGTTCTCTTTGAATATTATAGTGAATTTGTAATTTTCAATACCACCATTGGCAGTTTTTAGTGTTGGAAGTGAATCTTCTCTAATAGATATAGTATGTTCTTTATAATCCAACCAATCTCCCTCCATGTTTTGAGTATTATGTTCATAATATTTCAATTTATTGTGGAATATTTTAGTTTGGGTTATGAATTTTCCTTTTTATGTTTTTTGAGAGTCTTTAGTATCAAAATATATTGTATTTATTATATTAATATCACATTTGGAATATTTTCCCTACATTAAAATTCCATCTTGATCATTAAATTCGTCATTAAACACCTTATCTCTATTTTACTCATGTAATAATGCAATTTATAATGAGATTTTAGTACTCTTGGACACTTTGTTATGTGACTATAGTGCTCTATCTTGATATTCTATACTAAACCCTAAAATTTATCTATGATTACAACAATTTCAGGTGTTGGGGATATTTCGTTCATGAATAATCCTTCTACATACTCAAAATCCTTACAACCACTATTTATTTTTCTTTAACTTCAATGTTGAACCAATTAATTTTAGTATCCATGAAATTTTATTGTTCAGGTGTGGTATGATCATCCTCTTCAAACCATTTGGCATCATTACTAAAACCAACCACCTCAATAATTTTATCTTTTGGATCCATTTTAAGGATATATTATCCTTTAAATATGGACTATATGTTCTCTTCCCCATTATTTCATTAATAAATTCCATCATGGCCATCTCCTCATTACCATGAATGTATACAAGAGAGCCCCATTTGGCTTCTTTTTCTATAATTTTAGTTGGTTTAATTGATATATTTTCATTATTATCCTTCGTATCAAATCAAATATAGTGAAATTATTATTGTGACTCTTTATTTTCTATGAGGTATTGTTCAAATTTTGGGTGGTTACCCACTTCCTTCAATGTTTCGTCATGTACAATGAATTTTTCTTTTTCATGTTTGATGCTCATCTCATCTCTAGACTAGCCCACTCTATTAGCCACCATCACTTTAATGAGGTTCATTATGTAATTCTCTTCTACCTCTTTCATGTGTAGGAGTGATGATTTATCATTCTCAATATATAAAAATTCTTACTCTACTTATAATTTTAGAGGTTATTCATCATTGGTTATTGGTTTCTCTTTTAAAAAAATTTCACTATCAAAGAGAATTACCTCTTTCATTCCATCTTCCACTAAAACAATTATTTCATACTTCATTTACCTTTTCTATAATTAGAGACATTGTGATTTTCATCAATAAAAGAAAAATATTATTTCAAAACATAAAAAAATCATCTCATATTATGTTTTTCTCATCTCAAGCATCTCCTCATTCAATTTGAATTTTGTTTCACTCTACATGATTTTCAATTTATTGATCAAAGTGTACCTCAAGGGTGTTTCAATCATACCTAAATGTACACTCATTTTGTCCTTGATGTTTATAATTATACTCATACTAATATTCACAATAGATTTTATTAATATAATGAGATACTTCACATGGTGAGTAGTTTTGGTTTCTCCAATGTTGGTTTTGGAAAGCATCACACCCATATGAGTTAAAATTATTACATCTCATTCCTTGTTGTGACCACTATAATGAGAAATAGTTTCCCACGAAGTTGGATCCTCCTAGTGATATAAAATATATTAAAGGGCTGTAAATTAATAATTCTATGGACAATTCTTATTTCACAGCACCATGAACACCAAATTCATAAATATCAAAATAGAAAAGGTTGAAAAATTCTGAACAAAAATATTAACATAGAAATGCTATATGAATAAAATTACCAGTCAAATTTTTCATACATAATCTCTAGTTACCATTACATCCAAATAAATGGATCTAGAAACATTATAGGATCTAATTGTGTCTTTATTATAACTAATAATGAACATTTACAATTTATTTTATCCCAATATACAAAAACTAGAATAGAATAGAATTGTGGAATGTGCGGGGTCAATCCCACATTGAAGAAGGAATCCCAGTGATAATTTTAAAACTAATATTTTAGATTTCATAATATAGCCACCAAATTAATAATATAAACAAAAATAAATTTATTAAATTAAACATAACATAAAATATACATAAGCTAGACCCAACTAAGTTAATGAAGATAATTGGAGGTAAACTCATTTCAAGTGATTGTTTTGTGTAAATTTAAATCATTTTACATCACTTATGAATTAAATATAATTAACATTATTGATACTACATGAATTAACTATTCTTACAACTCAATATAGACTACACTACATAGGTAATATGACCCAAATTTTTTGGTGATATTGAAAACCAATGTGTAGTAGGTTTAATATATAAGTGAACAACTGAATTGAGTAAGCTCTCTCTCCCCCTCTCCCATCTATAAAACTCGGTTTAGTCTCATTATCATCAGAAAATTATCTACAATATTTTTTGATTAATAATTATAAGATATCAATATATGAATGTAAATTTAGAATCATTTATAGGTGAATCAGAATGAAAACACAGAATACACATCCACATAAATCACTACAATGTTCCATTAGGAAATTATCATCAGAAGGTCGATGGTTCATTAAACATAATGAACTATAAATAATATATTAGGTAATAAAAATTAGTAAACAAAATTAAATTTTTTTCTAATAAATGAACACCAACATAAAATAATCAACATATGAATTTGATAATTACACATAGAAAATTGAAAAGAAAAAAATTAAAAAAAAAATATCTTTGGTGACAAATGATGATCTTATTTTCAACTATTACATTTGAAGATAGAACCACATATGATGAATTATTTTCCTACCTATTAGGATAATTACTCTCGGAATCCATAGATTAATTCTCTCTCAAACCCCCTATATTTATTTTCATAAAATTATGTGGACTTAACTATTTGATATTAAGAAGGAAAATCCATTCCTCAAAGTACTCTCCAATATGAGACAAATACCCAAGAAAAAGTTTCATTAGACTAAAGAAAAATATTAATTCCCATTTTAAACCATTTTTATTGGATTTTACTATGGTGTATCCTGATATTCCATATTATAGGTGCTTCATACATGGGATCTACCACTACCTTTGGTAGAACCATCACGGAACAAGCCCATGTTACACCATAATCCCTATTGAGTGAATCCAAAAATATAGGATTTATAATGCATGAAAAATAATTTTAGGTATAAAAATATTCACATGATAGTTTTCTTATACCTTAAATTATTTATTTACATTGAACTGGGATGTGGAATATCAAGTGGGCTTTGACATGTGATCCTGTAACGAAACCCTAATCTCTCATCATATAAAACTTTTCCATGATACAAAAATAGTGCATATAATACCATATTCTTATACCAAATTATCAAGGTACCTACCAATATGAGGTAATCCATGCCATCATGCCTGTGATATGGTGAAAAAATATTCGCTTCACTCTTTCTTTACTGTCAAATAATTATGCATGTGTTATACCATAGTACAATGTACTAAGAACACCTTAGACTCTTTTCTTTTAGGGTTCAAGGAAAAGACTTGGAAGAACATCAATCTTCTCTGTGGTATAGATGGATTGATTTGATGGGTTCTAGTTGACTGTAATGGTGCTCAGGTGTTGAGTGTCAAGGAATACGATGGCTGAATTTTGTGAAAAAAGGAGACATAGACTAGTAGTATAACAATGTTGTTTGAGTAAATGATTAATAATTCCCATGGATTATGAACCCCATATTATAAATTCAGGGGGTCAAACCCATTTAATAAATGCAGTCATGTATTTTATAGATCCTTGAAGTATTAATAGTATCAGTGGTTCCCTTAACCACTAGTTAAATCATGAATCAAAAAATCATTCCTTATGCTACCATAAAAACTCTCCTCCCATGTTTTGGTGCACCTTCTTTACCCCTATCCCCTAAACTCTACCATGCAGGGGCTTGATGTAACGTAAATACCATCTCTTTAGTTTGGACAAATAACATATGGGTTATCAATGATGATTTCCCCTTGTTTATGGTCTATCCATGTGTTTGATGATTGTTTTTGCGTTTTTTTCTTCCAAATACTTAACCAAATGATAGTATCATGATCAAATTATATTAATAAAATTAGAATAACCTAACAAAACTTAAACATAATCAAACCACTATATTACATTAATAAACATATTTTCATTCCCAAAATAATTAACGAAATTATAATTACAAAATAGAAACAATTAATCCAATATAATTAATAAGGGATTAATACATAAAAAAGTAGACTCATCAATTCATATGAGATGATATTCTTGAGATAATAATAATATCCTTAAATAAAATACTATATTGTATTTTATGTTTTCAAATGTAATATTTGACTCAATAATGTATTTTGTTTTCTATGACTGTTGAACTATTTGATCCCTCAGTATGTGATCACTTATATCTAATACTTATGTAATATGGTAACCATCAGATCCGGGACACTATGTTTGGCATTGTTATATAGAAGATATGGAGTGGGATTCAATATCACCCTATAATTTATTGGTTAGTGTTTTATAAACACGAGTTAATGATATGAAGTTTAACCCCAATGTGGATTAGTTGTGTCCACAAGATTGATAATAAACATGAAGTTATATTACTTTTTTGAAGAAATTAATCATGAACCTAATGTGGGTTAGATAGGTTCACAATATTGATCATGAACCGGTTGTTAGTTTTATACGTTCATAATGTTATAGTCCAAATATTTTACATATATCATATTTCTATGTTACATGCCTATGATTATGCTCCTAGAATCATGTTTAACATTCCATGATTCCACACACTTTTTCCATGGTAAATATTTTTTTCAAATGAGATTACATGTCATTTTTTCCAGACTTAGGGACAACCCATAATATTCCATGTTATTTTTAACAGGATATTTCTCCCATAATCATGCCATCTGATATTTTTATGATTATACCCTTAATAAGATATTTTTTTGAGTTTTTACTTTACTGAGAATTTGATCTCACCTTATTTAATTCCATTTACGTATTAATTAGATGAGTATACTTTAAGGGAATTTTAGGAGGGATTTTATTTTAGTTTGGTTATGGAGAAATATTAAAAAGTTTCATAGAATAAGTTATTTATATAGCTGATCTTCAAATACACTAATCCTTCCATTCACATGATTGTGTGATTATTTGTGAGATATAATGATAAAAATATGGAAATGTTATAAAATAATGATAGTATAATCTTAATTTGTTCAAATCCATTTTTTCAAAATGTGTTTATAGCACTAGATTCATAATCATGGGTCTAGAGTGTCTCATGGTACTTCAATGTATACTAGTCTGAGTGAACCAAGTGAAATCTATATGTTCATGTTTATTTTTTTATTTCTATTTTTGATTTTGTCTCGTAATAATAATTTATTTGTGGTGTATTTTGAAAATTATTTACAATATCAAATATTATAGGAAATTAGAAGAAATTTAATGTTACTGTAATCCACATCCACTTATATATTGCACATTGTTCAGTTAGTGAAAAACACATATTAATTGAGATATGTTTGATGAGGAGAATTATCAAAATAATATGTATTTTTTGTTAAAAATGAGTGTTATTTTTAATTATGGTGATTATGGCACACTTCTTCAATAGTGAATGATGAATTTGGGAAACAAATATGATACATTATTTAGAGTATTTAATAACTCTAAGTAGTGATATCTACAATGTGATGAATATGGATATGATGAGTTTCTTTAATGAAACACTTATAAATTTATGTTTTTCTTCAGTTTTTTGGGCGAGACTACTAAATCTAAAGAAACATAACATGAATTTTCATTTTATTAATTCACTGATATATAAAGTGTTTATTTGATTTTAAAATGGAATATTGGTTTACAAATAACATTGATCCTAGTGTTTATGGTACATTTAATTTTTACGAATGAATTGTTTAATGTTAAGTAGAATGTGATAGTGTGGTTTTTCAGCTAGGAAATTGTATTTATAATTTAGTGCCTATTTCAGTTTCATTGGATTATTTAGAACTCATTTTTATTAAATGAATTTAATTAGTGGATATGTATAATTACATGATTATTCTTCTAAAAGAAATATTATTTTTTATTTAAAAAGTGAAAAATAGTATATTCCTCATTAATGGAAAATCATATTGAAAATAAATTTTTCTACGAGTATAAAATGGGTTTATTCCTTTAAAATGATATTTTTTAAATTTTGAATGTTATTTTCATGGGTTTTCGTTGGAGATAAGTGTTTTTAGAGGATAAATATTATTAAATAAAATATTATTTTTATCTAGATTAAAATATATAAATATTTTTTCTAATAAAGTTAAATAGAGTAAAGCTTTAAGAAAATGTTCTTAAATAGATACAATATTTTGAGGGATGGTCAATCTAAATAGAATAATGGATAGTCATGGTGAAGGTATGGTTAGGTGTTTCATATTTTTTAATAATTTGATTCAATGAATATCTCACTTTTTATGGAATATTGAATTTATTAATTCTGAATATGAGGTTGACTTTCGAGTGAAAACATTTCAAAATGGTTCTAAATGAATAATAATCTACCAAATAAAGTTAGTGAATTTAATGATATCCCAAATAGAAGTAAATATAATCAAATTTTTACCCTTCAATTAAATATAATAATGATTTAATTTGATATGTTTTTTGCATGTTTTTTATGTAATTCAAGAAAAATTTAACACTTTTACAGTGAATGAGTCTTTGTGACCAGAAGGTAATTGCAATATCATAGGTGGAAACGAACTCTAAAATAAACCATGATGCTTTGAATGTCCTCTATCCAATTCTATGGTCAAATTACTATTTAGTAAGACAAGGTAGGGGGATGATCAATATCATCACCAAAGTGAGACACTCTTAGAGGGAGGGGAATATGGTAGTTGATCATCTTGCTTCTCTGGAGGTCATTGGACCTAATCTAGCAGGCCACCACAATGTTCACACATTGAAACACAAAGGGGTTAAACTGATTAGAGGGAATTCCCTTGACGATTATTATTTTAGACCTCCTTATACGGTCCACCCTTTCCCAAGTACGGTTTTCTGTCTCTTTTATTTGTCCTTTTTTCAATAAAAATTTTAATTGATGATGATGGTGAGAAATTTATCATTTTTATGATTTGAAAATCTTACTATATATCATTATAAATATACTACCAAATGGAATCAAAATTATCTTGAATCATCATGATTAAAGTTATATTATATGATTAAATATTTGGATAATTTCATTATAATTTCATCTTCTCCCTAACTTTTTATGCCCTTGACATAATTTTTTCTTAAGAGGAGGTTAGATATGACTCAAGTGACATATTATTACTAGGATTTGATGTTTGGATGAAATTGGAGGTACTGTTTCTCTCTAGGATTCCATGATGTACTAAAACATACTATATCGAGGTCTGATAGTAATCCACTATCACGATCAAGTAAATCTGATAAAAGGATTTAATGGTGTATGTTAGGGAAACCTTACCCATAATATTAGAGGATATACCTTACACACATAATATATAATCAATTTCATTACACAAAATTTGATGGGTTATGTCACCCCTTCCCCGATCTATGAGAGAGACGACTATCGGTCATCCAATCAATCTAATTTGATGTCATCCCACTATAAAAAACATCATTTTGGTGTGGTTTTATGAGAGTTTTCTGATCTAACAAGATTAGATGAGGATGGAAACAATGAAATATTATGTTTGACCCTATTGACCATATCCATCTAACTGTGTTGATAACACAACTAGATAGTGGATCCAATGCTATGAATCAATAGTAAAGTAAAAAACATGTTGACTGAGTGGGGGTTCCCGATGGAATACTCATACAATCATAGAGTAATTGGGTATCTGGGGGTGAATAAAAATTCATGTGTGGACTTTAAAAGTATTGATGTTATCTTCTGTGTATTCTATACCTGGTGGGACCATCTTTTGTCAATTTTAGATAATTTTGATAGAGTAATTACTGTGAAAATTATTAAACATATTTTGAATTTATTGTCATTTAAATTGTAATAATTAATCCTTGATTGAAAACATATTTGTAGGAATTATATTTCTGGTCATCGAGAATGAATATAATGAGGGAAATAAACACAAATGTATATAAATTTCCATAGTGGAATATCATATGTTATTTATTTTATTTGGTTAAATTTAATTTTAAGTATATTATGTTAATATATAATATGATCTTGATATAAAAAATATAATGCTTGGGAAAATTAAATTGATGAATTTAGTTTCTGAGGGATAATGTGGTTAATTTATAAACATATTTCCAATATTGTGATATCATAATGTATGTTATTAATATTGAAAGAAATACATTACTATGCTCTTTTTAGGATTATTACGTGTAATTCTTCAAAAAAATAATATTGATAATAATTAAACATTTCGTAGAAATAAATTTTAGCTAGTTATTTTGTGAAAAAAAAAATAGTGTATGTCATAAAAAATAATTACGAAGATTATGTTTTGTAAAACATACATGAATGATTATTATAATTCATTTTAGGATAATGATAAATAATACATAATTGATAAAATAGAATTTACTATATATGTTTTCAATAATAAAATTCAATATAGTTGACTTGATGGTATATCCCTATACACATTACAGAAACAATTTTACTAAAACCCATAAATTTTTGAAAAGAGAATGAATTATAAATGTTTTTTTGATGAATAATTCGGTAAGTCATTATATGAAATAAAATAATAATAATGTCATTAATAAAAAAATCATTTACTTTTTATTAAATATTGTCATGCAGTAATTTGATGTCGATAATGAATGAATATAATTAAGAGAATGATAATAATGGATGAATATTTGAACATAGTAAATCAATGTTGAAAATTATATTTGAAAACCATCCATTGAAGTTATGAAAATGATTGGGAATTTGGGATGGAAATTCTTTGTGCCATTTTTTATAAACGATAATTATGACATAGATATAAACCTAATTATATAGTGGCTAGTAGAAAAATTAAATTACAAAAAATTAACTGTAATTGAATTATTATTAAAAGAAACATGTGAGTTTGGATAGTATAAATTCATCTAGGATGATATTATAGGTTTTCAATATTATTCAAAACATCCCATGTGACTAATACATGGATCTCTTTTTGGGTGTAAAAATTTATTTTTAGTTGTTCTCTTTTATAAGATTGGATAATTTTTAGTAATGGATGGAGAATGATAGTGATGGGATGACGTGGAAATTTCTTTTATATTCATGCACTAGTTTAGAATTTGAGTGTGAAAAAAATCACCTTTACCCATATAACCTATTAATATTGGTAAATAATAATAGTGAATCATATATACATATATTTTTACCAACTCACAACTATAGGATTGAGGGAAAGAAATACTCGTTATTAGATCAACGGGGATGTGCAATTACCCTAGTATCTCTGGTATGAGATAGGTGGAAATGGATAATCTATATATTATAATTGATATGAGAATATGATGGATAATAATCCAACTGAGTGTTTACACTCTTTCCAGCTCATAGTTATTTTAATGAGTTGAATGGTGACACATCATATATATAGTTATAGCTCTAGAGTCATGAATTTCTTCTAGTATTGGGATATAAAGAAACATATTTAGGGACTCGTATTTCCTATATGAAATCAACAATAGATGAATACATGTATTTGAACCACCATCTTATGAACATGTATAAATTGTTACTTCCTTCAACACCCTAATTGATTAATTCGGGGTCAGTTAAAGAGTTGTAAAACATTGATGGGATTTTAGATAATATTGCTAATTATTAATGTCACTTTTATTTCATGACTACCATTCCCATGTGTAGTGGATAAGTTTTGACATACATAATATAGTTGGAATTAATGGCTATGATAATACCAAAGACCTTTTCTTTGATAAAAATTATACCAATAATATTCCTAGCTTGGTTTACCTCTCCTATGAAAAACCTAGAGTGCCATATAAAATAAGTGTTTATTTCCATACTCTACAACCCATATAATAGTTCTGAAGTTAAAGTATAATAATGGTAGATTATAATATCTATTGTATAGATAACTATAAGTCCTATAAGAAACAAAAACTAATACATTCATCAAAGTATTACATTACATTAAATACATAATATCTAATTAGAAAATGAAATAAGTAAACATGTCACATTCTATATCAAAATGTGTTTTGAAATGTGGAACGAGTCATACATTTTAACCAAGATTGTACAAGGGTTGATTATAAACAACGTGATAGAAAAATTACACTAAACAAGGGACACATCAATAAAATGGTTCAAAGTCCCTACCAAATCCCTTCTCCCAACTTCAAAAAATCATTTCTAGTTCAACCATCTATTGTAGGGCCTTTTACCTTTCCAGTGTTGTAGACTCTGAAATTCACATAAACATTCTGATTCCCATATAGGGTTTTTGTAAAACCTAGTAGTCAATTGTGATTAGTGTCTCTATGAAATCCAAATATATATATATATGATCAATTGATAATAGTGTGATTATAAATAAATAATTAAAATATTATATTTCATTAGAAAAAGTGTTATTATATAACTTTTGGAAAAACATACTTGTCTCAAAAAATTTCAGAGAGTCTCTAAACATATCATAATAAAACAATTAGGCCAATATAGAAATATTTTTCCATTCTTATAAGGATCTCACAATGTATGTAATCTCAACCACTTTTTATTCCAATATTATGATTATGGGATTGATTTTCCCTAGTCTATGATGGTATATTATTTAAATTTTTTCAACCTATTTTTTACAATACAAATACATGGTGAGAAACAACCCCTTCTTAAATGATATTTTACCCAAGAAATTATTATCCTATATGATTATAATACAAGGACATGTGATAGAATCCCATGGTAGTATTGATTGAATCCCCCATGAATCATGGAAATTATATAAGAAAAATGGGAAAAGCCTGAAAATTCTATATAGATATTATCCCAACATCATCTTGATCATTTTATTTTAAAAATGATAATGTTATCCCATGTCTGTCATTATCTAATCCCTCTGGAATCATAATCCTATCTCCGAACATCAAAAGAAAAAAGGGAAATTGAAACCCCACTCCCATAATGATATCAAGTCAATAGAATAATTATCAACATAACAATAAAATTATGATTCTTTAAATGGTGTCATGGTGTCCATATCTATGTCATCCTTAAGGCACATTGATATTGTCAAAACACTGTGAATAGAAGGGGGAAGGTGAGCCTTTTATATATCAGTCTCTACTAATGGAATATAATTTTTTTTATCACAACCCATAATGGTATAAAAAATGAATATATAACTGAAAATATATAATAATATTTTTCCCATTACCAAATACCACTCATAAGTGAGACTTGTTCAATCCACACAAAATGAACCCCTCACTTTTTTTACCAATGATATGTTCCCCTAAAACCATTTGACTTAAGATACTTTGTCACTCACCCCATAAAAATGTCATCCATGACAATGTGTCTGTATAAAAATACATAAAATGGAAAATAAAATATATTTACAATAATATTAGGTATTAAAATGTATTTTATGTGAAAGGAGCCTTGGTGGAGCCAAAAAAGGTTCTATATATAAAGATAAAACTAATGGTATGCACTATTGGTTTCCTAGTATGTGATTCAACATGCATCAACTCAATTATATTTTCATTTGAGGCCATTGAATAAAATTACAATAAATGGAGGGTCTCTTAAGGATAATGATTTTCTACCGTACTTATATAGGGATAATGGAAATAATTATGGTATGTTTTAGGTAAAGCATAAATATTAATGGAAAGCACATATCAGTATTCACAAGATTTTTTTTAAAATAATTGGAATGTTTATGCACTACCGACAACAATATACTATAATCCTTCTCATTAGATACTATTGGAAAAATGAGGTTGATCAAAAAAATTCCAAAAAACGAATAAAACACCTTTGTTTGGTCACAATTTACAATGAAATTTAAGATAACATGAGAAACCATAAATATATAAGAGATTAGTGTTATCATTAAATAATACTATACACAATTATAAAAGGAAAATAAAACATAGACACAATTTGGGATATGCACACATGATGAGGGAGAGAAATGAGAGGCAGATATGAGGGGTCTTGTAGTTAGGAATAGAAAAATATGGGGATAACTCATTAAGTATAAACATTAACCAAATTAATTAATTTAATTAAATTATATAAATATTTTCTAGGATATTAATAGGTACCTAGTTACTTATCAATGGGTAACTAGTTCCTTATTGTATACCCACCATAGGGTCATAAGACACCAAGTGGCCCTCGAGGCATTAATTCTTTTGAAAATAGATACTTAGTACATGGTCTATTATAATCACACACATGGCTATGGATACCAAAATTGATAAACCTCCATAACTATGTATAAATTCATGAATATTGATGGTTGAACACTTATAAATACTCTAATATCCCCCAAACATAAAAATAGATATATTTTTGATAAATCAAAAATCACTTATTTGTATAAATATGAAAGGTGTGATAATATTTGGTTGAGTTATGAGGACCTTGTTGAACTCTAGTATGAAAAATTAAATAGGGGTACATTTATAATCTTCTATATAAAATTATGAAAATGTATTATATATTTAAACATTGACTATTATTGTGCATGATCAAGGTGAGATTTGGTGTATCATGAACATGATAATTAGGGATGAGATATATTATTTATGATGATGTTTCGTGACATTATTTTTTCAGTAATTTATTTATTACTAATGCACATTGATGCCTGATGTTTATGAAGTCAAACAAGATCTTAGGATAACCATATTGAGTATTATTTCTCACCAATTGATGTTCAATCATGTGTATTTTGTTTTATTTCTATTAAGAATAGTAAATATTTCATATGGATAATCATTTACAGTGAAGATAGGGTTGATGTAGCAATTACTAGTGTGGAGTTATCATTATGCAGACAAAACTCATGTTGTTTACCTTTTTGGATATATCTTTTTTGGATTTCTATTTTGTATAATTATTTATTAAATTACAATATATTATATTATGGAGATGTGTTTTATGTATATTAATGGGTTTTACAATAAGTATATAGATTTATTTTTTTCGTGGTGGATGTCATTGCATGATAGTAGGTGACATGTATTATATAGAGATAATGTATCCCAATATTTGAGTAGATACCTCATTTTTTATTTCATTCCCCTGGCCTAATGTAGGTTGGACTACGAAGTTCAATTCCACATATAATTGGATATGGAATATTATATAATTTACTCTCCTCTTTTTATTAATTCATACCCAGACACACAAATATATATAATAAAATTGATGACTAGGATTCATGAACTCAGTCCCATTAAATATTTTGGATCTTTTATATATTTTATCTGATATTATTATTCTTTTTTTCTTAATTAGATCATTATAATTAGATCATAATTATCACAAAAATTTATTTTAAATTCTATGAATAATATTTCACTCAATATTATTTAGTATAGTTTGTTTCTTTTTATCATAATTTAGTGAAAAAACTAATTCCACATATTATATCCCAAGGAATATCTTCCTCAAATTTATCATATAATTATAATATATTATCTAAAATCATAGTATCATAATTGAATTAATTTATGGAATCTCTTTTTATAATATCTCTTCAAAAATATGTCTTCATATTTTTATATATTTTCTCTAAAAATCTTTATGATATTATTAAAGAATGTACTCATGCAGACACCACAAAAATCTAAATTATTCAAATTTAGTTGAAACTAAAACAGTAACTAAATATATCTCTAAGATATTTCTTAATTATATTGAAAAATACATGATATTTATGTTTTAAAAACTAATATAAATGAATATTCTAATAAAATCAGTTCTTTCAACACTAATTTAGCTTCTAGAGATATTTATTATCAAATATATATTAGAAATGTAAAAACTATTGACCATATTAAAAATTATTTTTTAATAATCTATTGTATTAAAAGAATAACATTATGTTCGATAACATATATGATATGCAACTCCAACCTTAAACAAACCACAAAATATTTTTATTTTAATACAACTATTATAACCAATCGGTTCAATTAGAATGTTTGATTAGGATTAAAAACAATGTGAAATGTATATAAATTTCCAGATAAATAAAAATTTATTGAATAATTATTTTTAAATAAGCACTCAATTTTTTGGAAAGACATTTTATTCTCTAAATAATAAAAATTTTAAGAGGTATTTATTTTTTTGGTGCCAATATTATAATTGTTTTATGAATATTTTAGAACTATTATTTTATAAAAATTATTGAATTTTGAAAATGATATATGAAAATTATCGTATTGTGAAATTTTGATATTTTTCTAAAAAAAATTATTTTTCATTGAATAGTGAAAAATAATGATTCTATTGAAAATATATATTCTTTTAAAAGTATTTATAAATTAAAATTAAATTTTGATTATTTTAAATATTTAATTTGTTCAATTTGGTTAAAAATAATCTAATTATAGTTTATGGAATTAATTTTTATAATAAATTTAGTATATAAACATTGTTTAACATTCTAATGATTTTTTCAGAAAAACAATATTTTATCTTGTTTTACAGGATTGATTTTAAATTTAATTATACCCTTTATATGAATTAAATATTAAAATTTTAATTCCATATTTTTAACTAGGATGTAAACTTTTGTTAAATATTTACCTTTTAGTTTTACTGAATATGAATAGTTATCATTTTAAATTCTGTTAACCGATAAAATGTAAAATTTGTTTAATTATGGGTAAAAATAATGCGACAAGTACCAGAAAGTATCCCTAAAATGAATTAATTTCATTGTATGAATATATTTCATCATATTCATTTTAAATTTATATATAATAAATTTTTTTTCCATTATTCCATGATTCTGACCATTATAATATTTTATATAAAGAAATGTAAAAAATGTCCTTCTATTTGTTTTATAATTTTTAAAAGTATGAAATTTGGCTAGAAAACGGTATGTCAAGTTATAAATAATAATTTTAAATATGTATTGTTTTTATTTATCATGGTAATTTATTTGTACTTTTTTCATGATAAAATAGTTACCTAAATTTATTATGCAACGTCGACACAATATTTATTTAATTAAAAAAAATATAATAAATGATATTAAGAATGTTAAAAGTGATAAACTTTGAATAAATTATTATGTTACACTATTTTTTCAACAAATTTAAAATTATTGGGATGTTTAAAAGTATTATATTCTAATTCCTTTACAAACATTATATTTTCAATGTAAAATCAATTGAGTAGTTCCAAAAATGATATTAATGATATTTTATAATAAATCAAATATTATTAAATTATTTAAAATTAATAAAAATAATATACGTTTCCAATTTATTTTGATATACATTATATTATTATCCATGGTATTGTTATGAGAAAATATTCCTTTTTTAACAATTATATTCACCACTTAGGAGTAAAAAACAATGATATCATCATAATTGTCAAAAGTGATAATGGGGGGTTAAAACAAAGAGATAAGCATAAAAGAATAATCTCAAATTTTCAAAACTTTTATCATATGATATGATATAATGTATACTCATACTCATATTATATTCAAATATTATGAATTTTTATTTATTTTAACGTGGAAACTAATTGATATAAATATAATATGTTATGATATTCGAGGAGTGTCAACCTCTTTTATAAAAGGGTTCCTCTTATCTTATGTCTTTCACACACAAAAAATATTTTTCTACACAAAAATACATACAAAAATACCTTATTTACATCCCTATCTCTGTATTATAGGATATTTTTTACATAAAACTATTACATGATCAATTTTGGTTTAAACCTTATGAGTTTTTCTAAAGAAGTGGTACAATTTTTAATAAAGTGTTTTCAATTTATTTCATCTTATAGCTCTTAAAAATTTTATTCAAAAATGGTGTAATATTAAAAAATTTATCCTTAATATAATTATACGTTATTAATCAAATGTAGTAATATATGCCCATTCCCCCTTTTATAAAATGGGAAATAATGCGATCATTCATGTGTACGAAAGTCCACCACCTCGCGAACCGTTATAAATTGTTTTCTGTCCCCTCCTCTCATGTGTGGTTTTAATGATATATTTTACATATATATGTATATGTATATCTATGTTTGTTTTTGTGATATTTAATACATATTTATCATTACAATGTGATAATATATCTTTTACTTTCTTATATTTCAATTCACTAAAAAATGATAACGTTTTCATGCATACACATAGACTACCACATCAATGAAGAGTTTTGGTTCATTTTTCATTATCACATTACACAACTCATATATATAAATATAGTTTAATAAATAATGTGGAATTTATTATATTATTACTACTCTATCAAGTTAATGTAATACTTATCTTCTTTCTATAATAATTTTTGATAAATGTAATTGTTACTCATCCATACGTATGACCTACCATCTCCATCAGTGTTATAGAGTTCATTATTTATAAAAATATCTCAACGTTGGTTTAAAAATAATGATTTACGTATAAAAATTATAATTATTTAATTATTACTATTTTGGATATTATGGAATAATGGCATTATTGGGAGCAATCAACCTACCGAATTCATTTTGGGCATATAATCCAAATATCATCAAAATGTCTGACATGAAATTAAGTGATCACGTAATCGAATGTAACATAGAATAAAATAATCATAAGGGAAATTTTATATCACCTTGTAATTTATTTAAATTCAATTAAAAATTAATCTTTATTATTGTATGTTTTGAAATTCTTTAGAGAAGATAAAGTAATATTCTATTTTAACATATACGATGACAATGGAATTTCTTGTTCCTATATCCATTATTTTAATTTTGGATTCTTTTAGAAGAAATAATGTTTTATTTAATGAAAAATCATTAATTTCTACCCTTGTTTCTGTATTCTGGTACAAAAATGGGTTTTTAAAAGGGAAATTTATTTTTATATCTGAATGTTTTTTGTAAACGAGTTTAAAAGAGTTTACACAGATTTTATCAAAGATATATTCCTCTGATATTATTTATAGTAATAAGTGATTATGATATATCTCATAAATATGGGTAATAATTCTACAAATTATAATAAGGGTTCACTCATATAGCACTATAATGCATTGGGTAATGATTATTTTCAGTAGATCAATATGTTGGAAGTTGAGCATTTGGTTTTTCCAATTGTAATAGTTTTATACGGGTTATATAAAAAATGTGTCTCTAAGAACACAAATTTATTTTATATTATTTTAATCATTTTTATGTAAATAATTTGACCTCAAAAGGTAATATAACAATCATTTGGTAAAGTAATAATTGTTCCATTTTACGGTAAATGGATATGTTTTTATAGAATTATTATTCATGGATTCTACTGTTTTATAAGAAACCATAATTATTATGTTTTTAAATTGTGTTTTATTATAAATTATATTATAAAGATCTTTTGGTTGAAAATATATTTTCATGTGTCAGTAACTGATTATTTAATCTCAAGGATTATTATTTTAAATGAAAATTTCATTTTTTATCTCATGTTTTTAAAATTCACAAACAGGTTTATTTATCATTTTTATGAACCATTATGAGCTCTTTGTGATAATAAAATATTTTAAAATTTTCATAAAGAGTTAAATTGTGGGTAAGAATAATTAGATGTCATGTTTAAAGTCTGTCTTAATTATTATAAGAAGAAAATGTGATTCTTTTAGAATTTGTTTTTTAAAAAAATATATACTGAATATAATTTTCCACTTTATAATATATGGGTTTTTTATATAAGAGTTATTAAGTAATACTCAGAAACTCTAAAATATAAAGGTACTTTGATATTAAATAAGGTGAATTATAGTATAAATACACTAGAATATACTAAATTTAAGGTTGGGTCCATATAGTTGGAATCAGAGAAAATATTTAAATATCTTTAGAGGAAAGGATGTAATTTTATCATATGTTAAAATTTCTATATAACAATAATGGTTACTATGTTAGGTATAATTATAGTTACATTGGATAAATAAAAATAATAGGAGATATCAAGGTTAACAATATCTTAGTGTTTATCCTCCTCATAAGATGGTATATTATGATTTCATTGATATAACCACAGTAACATTTTTGGTTTTAGTAAATGGATGGATCAAGTAGGAACTGAATTTAAAATGGACATGTGGGAATAATTTGTTTTTGTTGAAGGAGATACTGAACAGAATGGAAGCTATGGTGAAAAATCTTATAGTTATTCCTTAACAACTATCTCGAGTTATGTTTAACAACTTTTACATTGGTGAGCTTACAAATACATAAAATAAGAGTGAAATGAATCTATGTGGATGTTTAGGAGATATAAATCATAAATGTAAAAATATTCAATGAACTATGTGTCAAGAATATGGGAAAAAGAACCCAATAAGAAGTCTTAATATAATAAGAAGATGTTTTCTATGTGGTAATGGATAGAATAAGGTAATAATATGTAAATGAAAAAGGATCTGGGAAGTTAATTCCATAAAGGGGAGTAAATTACTTTTAAATGTATCCATTGAAGATTTAAAATGTGTGTAGTATGAGAATTATTAAAATCTATGTCGATGTTGGAATTTTCAAGAATAAGATTTTTAAGACCATACATAAAAATGTTTATAAATTCCTAATACCATTATAGATGAAGATGAAGAAACTAAAAATGACATATAAAAGGTATCTATTTAATATTGGACAATGTTTTGATATTGTTGAATCATAGGACATGATTCAATTTTTTTTTTAAATGGAATGATTGAAGAATAATATGGAAAATTCTTTTTAAAAATAATGAATGTTCAAGGTATCTAAATTTTGAAATTCAAGGTTCGTAATGTAGTTGTATATTTATGGATGATCATAATTTTAAAACCATTAAAAACAATTTATGTATTTTATGTGATGGGAGTGCATTGATTGAATTTAATTAAGTTTTGATAGATGTTTGAGTTATATGATACTCTTATGTTTAACACGTGAAAAATTTATTTTAGGATGATTGATAATTTTATATTGTGGGAATGAGTTTAAAGGTATTGGCAAAATTTAGGGTTTATATGATCTTCGATAATTAATTTTATTTTTTTAGGATTTTCATAATATTTAATTTAATTTTTTAATAATTGTATTAGTATAGTTTTATAAAAATGATTACCTAGAGAATGGGTGAAAACACATCACATCCTTCAACACCATAGTGATTTTACCCACAACTAAGGGAGAAAAAGGTGAAATGCCTCCCACTAGCCCACCTCATGCCCTGGTTAGTATGGAATTATTATATTTACAAAAACTGATATGATAGAAAAAACTAATTTGATTTTGCGATCTTATTTTTTATCATATAAATAATCTAGCATTGAAATGAAATTTTTTGATTAAGTAATTAATCTTATTTTAGAATAAGCTGACTATTTTTGGAACCATATATGACAAAGGTAAATGATTTTTTTTATAAGATTGGATTCTATTTTTGGATTAATAGTTGAACTATACTTTATATGAATATATGGTTTTATTATATATTTCTAAATATTCATGTCATTTATGGTAATTATTATCATATATTTGAGATTATAATACTATGTTATATTAATTTTTGGTATTAGACTTTAAGAGTGATTGGTGTTATTTAGATATAATGTTGTTTTAATATGTGATCAAATAATTATACTCTTCAGTTTTCAATATTATTCAGGAATATATTGAATAATTTTATCGATTATTATTTATAAAATTATTTAGTTCGATATTTTCGTAATAATATTAAATTTTTTAGGCTAATTTATTATTTCATCATATAATCATTTATTTATTTTCTCAATTATATTACCTAATGCTAACCATTTGGGTATTGGTTTATTATTATAGATAAGATAAGTAGCTTGTTTTTCTTTTATTGATGTATATGATCCTATGTAAGTTGATTTTACTTCTTTAGTCATAAATAATTCATTATGAATACTAATGTTTTAAATAAAAATATGATATTGTATTGGAAATTTTTCAAAAGTTGAATTAATTTTTTTTATTATTTTTATTTCATTTCGTTCTTAGTTTATTTGTTAATTTAATACCTCAACACAAATAAAAAAATCAAAAAAGATATCTTATTAATCAATATTATTTTTGACACATGTTCAGTTTATGGTTTTTGTGGTCATTAACATTCTAATTATCATTCAATTTCTTATGATCAATGATCTCAGTCACTCTCCATCATTATCTAGACATTACACATTTCTTCCATTTCCATTTTTCTGATTCAAACTAACTTTTTACTATTTGAAAACATTGTTATTTTTGTAACATCTTAACTTTATATTTATCATTCCCTCTTTTGAGAGGAAGATTTATTAGCCATTTTAATGAAGTGAGATTTCAACAAATGGATTTTCATATTAAAATATATTAATTGTTGATATCAATTTTAAATGGTGATATGTTAATTTTTTATCTGGGGGGGAATTAATACATCAATATTTTAAATGAATTAAATTTTTTTCGGTATTTTATGACAAGAAACACCGAGCTTAAAAACCAATTTTTTTTAAATATGGTCATTATGACATCATCATTGAATTGGTGGGAATGAATAAAAATAAAACCATTATGATATATATATATATATTATAATAAATAAGAATTTATATATTAATTATTTGGAAATAATCACTCATAATTTTCAAAATCTATTTTATTCTCCTAAAATACATTTTCTAAAAAAAATGTTATTTATTGCTTTGTTTGAGTGAATATTTTAACTTATTTCTGAAATTTTTAGAAATTTTATTTAATAAAAATGATATCATTTTAAAAATAAACATTTCAAAATTATAATATTGTGAAAGTTTTATATTATTCTAAAAGGTTTGATTTTTAAATGAAAAGTAAAAAATTGCTAATTTTATTGAAAAATATATTTTATTTTAAAGAATTTATAATGTGAAATTAAATTCTAGGTTAGTTTTAAATTTTAATTAGTTTATTTTTATTAAACATAATCCAATTATATAATTTTTAATTAATGTTATTATTAAATTTTGTAAAAAGAATAATTTATACATAAAATTAATTTTTCTATAAAGATGTTTCTTATAGTGTTTTTTGTTTTTAAATTTCAGTTATATTCTTACAATTATATTAATTGAATATTAAAAATTTGATTCCAAAATTTTCATTATGAGGTCCAAATTTGGGAAATATTCCCCATTTTTTTTAGTCATTATGAATATTATTCATAGAAAATATTTTAACCATGATAAAGGTAAAATGTGGGTTATCAAGGGAAAACATATTATGACTAAGACATGAGAGCAAAACTAAATCATGAATTAATTTTATTGGATAATTATATTTCAAACATAATCTGTATAACATTAAATATATGACCTTTTCTATCATTTTAGGATTTATTTTTACCCTTATAGTATTTAACGTAATAAAATTTCTAAAATGACAATCTTTTTGTTTTATTATCTTTTAATATTTAATGTAGTGACAAAAATAAGTTATGATTCATTAGAAAAAGTTGTTTTAAATATTATATATTTTAATTTATTTTATTAATTTAATTTTATTATTTTATATATTAAATAATTACCTTAATTTCGTATGAAACAATGATACAATATATAATTAATAAAAAAAATAAATGATTTAAAATTGTTAACAGTAATATAATTTGAATAAATTATTTGTTTCTTTGGATTTTATTGATAAATAAAACATTTTATGGATTTATGAAAGTATTATATTTGAATACATTTGTTGTTAGGATTATGACAATGTCGTTCGTGAGTACTTGTGGACTACTATCTCCACCAATTGATTTGGTTTGTTTTGTTATCACCAAATCACATTGATTGTATATATATAATTATATTTGAATAAATAATATAGTATTTATCATATTATGATCATTAATTAAGTATAAAACAATACATACCTTATTTTGATAATGATCATTGAAAATGGAAATATTACTCATGTGTACATGTGACCAACCATATCCATGATTGTAAAATAGTTCAATTTTCCAAACCATCATTCACGGTTAGTTTTAAAATTATAATTTATGTATAAAAATGAAAATTTTATAATTTTTATTGATATTTATATTATGGAATAAGAAACTTATTGACTATAGTCATCCTTCTGATGAAATTTGGGATATATAAGGCGATTATTCTAAAAATGGTTGACATGAAATTATATGATTAAGTAAACGATTATAAAATGGTAAAAAATAAAAATAAAAGGAACAATAAACATGGTTTTTTTATGAAAGTGAATAATGAAACTATTATTTTTATTTATGAATATAAATAATGTACATGATCAGTTAGTCTTATGGTAATGGACTTTCTTTTGAAAATCCACTTTTAAAGATTCACATCTAACTCATTTTCTTACATGCCCATATTTTTCTAATATTTAGTTTTTTTATATTTATATAGATATAAAATAATTTTATAGGTAATTTTATGTATATTTTTAATTTTTTTTGAATTATTTTATTAGGAGTATATTATATGGAATGTTTTGACTCAATTTATAAAAGGAAAAAATGTTGAATTTTAATATATACGATGAAAATTACTTTTCTCACATTCAAAATAGTTACTTCTGTTATGGGTTACTTTATAATATTTCATGATTTATTCAATGAAAAAATCTCATTTCCTTCCTGTTGGTCTAGGTATTTTGGTATTGAAAATGGGTTTTTTGAAAGGAAGTGATAATTCAATATTCTAAAGTTCTTTGATCATGAGTTTAAAATATTTTTTCGATGGTTTTATTCATGATATGATACTTGGTATTTTTTATGATAACGAATAAGGCTAATATATCTCATGAATATGGGTGATATTGATATAGATTATACTATGGGTGCACCCATATAGTGCTCCAATTCATTTTTAAAGATTATGTTCTCTGGAGGATAATGTTGGAAGTCGACCGTATGGATATTCAAAATATACGGTTTCAGTAAGGGTTCTATGAATATGATTCCTCAAGGAACATATAATAAATTTCTATGATTTTTAATGGGTTTAATAGAAATAATTTTATTTGAAATGGTATGCTAATAATAATTTGTTTAATGGAATGATTATTCCATTTAATGGTAAAAATATATGATTTAAAAAAAACTTCTTTGGTTATCATGTTTTATATGAAACACCATGATTATAATTGTTCCATTAAGTTTCCTTATAAAGAATCTTATGCGTTTTTTGTTATAAAATATTTTTTATTATGTACATAATTGATTATTTCATCTCAAGGTATATTATATTATATTAATTTTCTATTATCTCATGATTTTAAAATAGACTAATTGGTTACTTTGTTATTTTTATATAACATACTAATATATTTGGGCTCACATCACATTTTAATTTATTTCAAAGGGTTTAAGGATAGGTAATAACGAGGAAATTTCAATTTTAAATTCATAAAGTCTTTTCATGAAAATAAAATGTGATTATTTTTAAATTTAATTCTTTGCTGAAAAATTGGATACAGAATAGAAGTGTTTAGTTTTTAATACATGGGTTTATTGTATAATGGTTACGTACTAACTCTAAAAAACATTACATCATAATGATCTTTGGACATGAAAGAAGGTGTATTCTATTCAAAATACACTAAAATACGTAATGTTTAAGGCCAATTCCTTATATATTTTATCACATATCCACCATCTGTAAAATATTTCTCAACACATCTATAATTATTACATAAATATTATAAAATTTATTTCACTATTATAAATGTTTTATATAATCTTAAATGGAATGAAATTGATCATATGTTTTCAAAGGAATTCATAACTCATCATACATAGTCTCAAAAAAACTCCAAAACTATAATAAATTAATTATATCGAACTTTTTAAGATAATTGAAATTATATTTCACTCTTATATAAATAGTTAAATCTCATCTTATAGTTTTTTTAGTTCACTATATATTGTTATTTAATAGAAATATTTATGATCCAACATCAAAAATTTATAAATAGTTTCTTCACAGTATATTAATATTTTTCATCCATAAACATCCCTTAAGAATCATCAAACGAATTTCCTTTATTATAGTTATCCTCCATGAATAATCATATAGGTTGGTCATTAAAAATAATTATTAAATTTTCCATCAATGAATAAACTCATTAAACTAATATATATATATATATTGATAAAAATATATACATATTAAAAAATGAAATTAAAAATATTCAAAAAATTAATAAATGGAATTTAAAACTCTCCCTTTCTATAATATCTTGATTTCTAAGGGAACTTCAATTTCACCGATTGGAATTATTATTAATACCAATTAATTTTCATCATTATCAACATTACCTAATTCCATTTGTCTTTTTTAAAACCTATCTCATAAAACAATAAGATTATTCTATAAACTAAACATTCTCTCGCTTATTGAAAAGTAAATTTAAAATTGAAGAAACCAAAGTAGAGAATGATTTTTTGGTAAGAGTTCGTACCTTAAATTTGATAAATAAATGATCATAATATGATACAAATTATTTCAACCACATGTTTAATTTATTATCAACAAGTAAATATGTGAAATTATTATTCTTGGAGAATTATTATGGATTCCTTTAATGAAATTAGATGTCATGCTTAAAAAAGTCTCTATATAATTGTGATGATTATTGTGTTAATCTTAAAAAGAAGAGGTGAAATGTTTTTATGGGGGAAGGAAAATTGTATACGATATTTAACAAGATAAGAAGTCCATGAGATAATAGGTTATTGCCTACGAAAATTGGTGGAATGAAGTCTATGTAAAAATTTTATCGTTTTTTGATTATTCATATTTAATGAAAATGGAAAATTATGAACACCATGAAAGGATTTATTTTCAATGACATATTTTTGAGGGGGAATATGGGTTGTCATGATTTAAAGTTTTTTAAAAATATGGCCTACCATATGCCCAAAATGACCCACGTTGACCACATGTGGGACCAGGGGTCAACCATGTGGGAGGTTGGTTGATTGAGCAATCCCATGGTGGAATGGGGGATAATATTCATAGGAAAATAGTCGTGTGTTCACATAGTGGTGAGTGAGTATATTGTGGGTCCATGAAACTCTCATGGGGTATGAATGAGGTAAAGTGGTGCATCTTTCCCCTTGTGGATTGTGCATAATGTTCTGGGTTCCAACCCATATTTTGGCTCAACATTATTTAGAAATTATATATATTATTAAGGATATCCAGTATTATCAAACAAGATATGTGTGAATATCTTGGTTAAGGAATTATACCTTCATTGTTTAAAACATATTCAAACATGTGTGGTCATTTGATCATGTTTATATGATCCATTCAACCACTATTCAGAAACCATCTTTATCCCCTAACCTCACTGAGTCCTACTATTCATCAAAGTTCATGGGTGAACCACTGATGATCTAATTCAAGGTTGATAAAACACTTTAGAGTTTGAGATGTTGATGTGATGAGAAAAGGGACCTCCATAAATCAAAAATTCATCTTGAATATATAAATCAAGTTTATGAATGTGCTACTACCAAGGATTATATGGAGTTACCCAAGGAAGATAATGTATCGCTAATTCATACATAAAACGAGAATGTAATTATTAACAAATGTGTATGAGAATGTCACTACAAATATAAAAATATATCTCAAATAAGATTAGATTTCATGATTTATGGAATCAAATGAATTTGAAATATTTGGATTATGAAAACCACCTGTAATGTTATTATAAAAAATTAAACAACAAAAAAATCAAGTCGTAAGTCGGTGAAGTGTAAAAGAAAGGTGTTAGATAACACATTTATAAATACCCATGAACCAAAATTGATTGATTTTTTATATTCACCATTTTTATAGATCTAATTTTCAGTGTAAAATCGATAAATTCTATAATCTTATAATTTTTGAAGGTTAGATAAAATTGTGTGCTTATTTCCATAGAAAGAGAATGTTTTTGTTATCCTCTTAGGGTGTGAAAAAGAATATAATGTAGTATTTTGTATTTTTTGAAACACATTAAAAATTTCTTATGAAGAAAATGTGGCTGATATACTATGAATAACAACAAAAAGAACTTGTTTCAGAAAGCCTCACTTGTTTACATGAACTTTTTAGATATATTTCATACACCTTTCATGGAGAGAAATTCAGTAGATCATGTGAAATAATTAAGTGAATTAGCTTGAAAATATTGAGTTACCCAAAAAAATTGGATTCATGAATGATTTTTAGAAATAAAGTGCATCATATACAACTTATTCACATAAGAGATAACATGTAAATATAAATGTGTGCATGATGAGACAAAGAAGTATTGAATGTGAGTGCATGTATTAAAATGGTTTAAATATATGAATGAATACATAAATTCATAAATATTTGATAATCCATTAACTAAATTGAATAAAAATAAATAAAATAATAAACCATGTAATATTGTGTTCTGTAGTTTTTAAAGATGATAAGTCAATGGAATTCATGACTGAATACCATGTGATCTAATTGGTTTTTAAATTCAAGAAGAAAATGGATTTATAATTCTAAGTCTAATAATTATTAAAATAAATTGAATATGTTGTGTGAATAATTTACACACATCTAATAAAGGTAGGGACTGCATCTAATGAAGGAATAATTAAATCATGATGATTTTTTTCCATGAGGCTTTCGATCATATACATGTGATCAAAATTATTAATCAGGACAAAAAGATCGGATCCGTTGTTGTTGAAGGTACTTTAATTTTTACATGAGAGAGGCATACCATGAAAGTTTTAGGAATAATATCAATAGATAATTCTATAATGGGTATAACCTATAGAATGTAAAGAGTCTTTTATTTTTTACTAGAAGCATGAAGTCTATCAGTTGGAGTTAGAAGCAGGTGATTATATTTATTATGATTTTGATGTGGAAGAAGAATCTATTTGGACTCTGGATTAGTGGAATATGGTTGGGGGTATACAAACTAAGAAAGAAGTGTTGAATTACTAAGGGTATATCCAAGATCAACTAGATGATCGACTAGTGGGGTGTATAACCAGTTTCTTCATAAACCATTTTAATTAATGATAATATTATAGAGGAGAATCAATTTTTGGAGCTACAACCAATATGGTAAGGATTATGTCTCTGTACAAAATCATGTAAATACCATGTTCTATGATCTCTCTTGTAATTTATTCATACAAGGAGATACAATGAAATATAAATAAGGGTATTGATAAAATTAAGCAGATTAATTGATTAAATTCAAAAGAAAATAATTTATAAAAATAAACCACTATATCCCCTATTAGTGGTCAATTAGGACCGGGTCTTTAAAAATATTAATTAGGTAATGGCTCCCTATAAATATCCAAATGATTTCATATAAAGGGATGTTTTCAAGAAATGTGTGAGATATCTTAGATAGAGAAATATGGAGTTATCCTTAAGGATAAAAATCTAGTGACTTCTTCATAGAAGCATAAGAATATTTCGAGAATAGATGCATGGAATCTCAGGAAAAATATTATAGAAAATGGGAAAACACATCAAACTAAAGATAATATTAAAGGTATAATTTTCAATAACTATAGTAGTTATGATTCTCTTGATTATGATTTATTAATCTATGAAAATGATGTATCACATAGTGATATTATTTTTGAATTAAATTAAAATCCATAGAATGTTTATAGAGATGTTGTAATCTTTATTGTTGGAGCTATCATGATAGTCATTTTTGATAAAAAAATTGAATATGAATATAAATAACAGAAGGATACACAAAAATAAGATGTGAAAAAATGGAATCAATCTTTGCAATATTGTAAAAGTAAGGGAGAATCCATTATTGATATTGAAGAATAATTGCAATGATATGTATTCGAGAAATTTGTTTAAGATATATATTTTTAGAATATTTCTATTATCTTGAATGAGTGCACCAATTTTTTGTGGTTTTCAAAAAATAATAATTTGGATGATAATGTAAACATGTCTATCTATCATTATTATTATTTATAGAAATCAAGAAAAATTCATAATGAATATATTAATATGATGAAACAGAATTTGGAAGATATATTGAGAATTGATGTCGATGAGAAAAACACTATCAATAGGAAGTGTTTATAGATGGAGGTATGTTTTTGGAATTATAAATCACCCAATACTAGAACGTAACAAATGTTTGGAAAAATATATTTTAAAAAACTCATGTTTTGAGGATTATTAAACCAAAAATAGAAATATATCATCCTTTAACCAATTCTAATAACCTTTAAGGGGAAGGTGTCCCATAACCCAAAAAGTATCATATATACTAATGTTATTTCATGTGATGGTATATGATTTAGAAAAAAATTATAGAAGATATGGATGGTGAAGAATAATGTTGAATCTAATACATCAGGGGTGGAAGAAAGAATATTTATGAATATATATTTCTTAAAATGTGTAATAAAGAGTGGTGGATACACTAAAAAATCAAGGGGTATGCATAGGGAAATCCATATATAATTCACTAGAAAGGATGATAATAATGTTTATAGTATATTTTTTGTTGTGAGATGTTCTTACAAAAATCATTATAATAGTATAATTATATGAAAATTCATTAAAGTAATATAATTCTACAATATAAAACGAGAAAATTTCAACAAAGGATAAATCCCACTAGAAAAATAGAAGAAAAAAGTGAAATAAAATAAATCACATAAAAAATGATCCTTCTTAGACAAATAAGATAAATGAGTGGTCATCTCTTACATCAATGTGTAAAATAAATGTGTCAATAAAATAAATTCCCACTTTGTAAAAGAAGGCTAATTTTGAGTGAGTATAATAATAATAGTTGTCAGTATAAAGTGAAAATTAAGGTGGGGCATTCATGTTTTGTGGTTTTACTAGTGTTTTGAAATGTATGGGATCAAAGACAAATCTTTTAGGTAAATGATGTCATTATTATAAAAAATGCATGAATCAAAGGGGATTCAAATCTAATATATGAGAAAATTTTCTCCGATATGTAATAATATGATTAGAAAGATATACAAGTCACCATTTCAAAATAGGTATGAATTCATAGAAGAAGATTGTGGAAGATGTAATTAGAAAGGTCACACAGTTGATAAATTCATGACAATCATGATGTATATATTCCCTATGTTGTGAATGGTAATAATATTCAATGTAAAAATAGTGGTAATTCATTTGATAATTATAATAAGATATATAATGGATGGTAAGAGTCTCTAGTTGTTTGAAAAAATCAACATAAATTGACATGGAAATTTTAGGAATTTGAAAAACATTCTAAAGGCAACTGAAATAACGTGGCTATAAATATAGTGGTGGAAAATTTTATTTCATACAAATTTTATAGTAATATGACTATGATTGGGAGAAAATAATTTCCCAGGTTGAAATATAGTAATCATCTTAAATGTTACTCAGGAATAAATAGAAGGTTCCTCTCCATTAATAACTATATATATATATATCTCTCTCTATATATACCTAATTGTTTACTAATATTTTGGGAAATTAAGGAGACAGATGTATCTCTTGAGGAGCATCATTGATGAGATAAAGCTATTCAAACTTCACTATATAATCAATGAACAACTTTTGAACATCTTTAGGAAAATGTAATTTCAGTTATGATAATCACTCCCTTATTCATAATTTTATTGAATTGATAATAATTATCCTTGGGGACTTGATATTGAGTTAAAAGGGGGGATCTATATATTCTCTAACCAAACAATATCATGCTCATGATTAAGTATTTGTTAATAATTTTTATTAGTTAAACCCCTAAAATGATAAATGATAATTTCAAAGAATTATTTCACATTAATGGTAGCTTATAGATTATTTGTAATACCATGGTTTTATCTCTAAAATTTTCTAAACTGGTTTAGACAATGTTGACATGGGATTAATTAAATAATTGTACTTTTCTAAGAGATTCATGTGATATTATCTCTCTCTTTGATGTTTCTACGAAACAATCAAATATAGGGGGATAAAAAGTTTTAAAAAATTGATTATATGAGATGACCCCAATTATCCTTTTATTTTTTTGTCAATATGGGGGATATAAATGGATAAACCACATATTAAATGTTATTATGTTAGGAGGATATTGAAAATAATGAATAGGTGGATATATTTGATCCGAAGTGTTGTAATTATTTTCATTGAGAAAATATGTGAAGTGATGAAGCTTGTGGAATTTTGATGGATTTATTTAATGGAATTGGATGTCATGATTGAATAATTATCCTTGTAAGTGTGATGATTTTTCTGCTGATATTCGACGTAATAAAAGACAAGTGTTAATGGGTGAAGGAATATTGCCTACAACATTGAAAAACATGAATAATTCCGTTAAAAAATATACTATTAAATGAGTAATTGTTAGAAATAAGTCTATAAAATAATATTAATGTTATTACATGATACATTTTAAAATAATGTGGAGAATTATGAACAAAATGCAATGTTTTATTTTTCATGATAGAATTTTTAGGAGAATATAGGTTTGGACTTTTCTAAGTGTTAATAAAAAATATGGTCTACCAAAATTCCACAATTAACTGACCTCTACCAGATGTAGGACTAGGGGTCAACCATGAGGGTGGTAGGTCGACTGAGTAGGCCCATGTTAGTATGGTTGAGCACCTTCTTGGGTAGGTAGGTATATGTGAACATGGATTGACATATGTGTAGACTAGGTTCATAGAGCTCATTGGGTGTGTGAATAGAAGTAAGATATGCCGGATTCCCCTTATGGTGTGTCCATTGTGTTCTAGGTGTTGACCCTAATGCCAGATTGAGAGGTTGGAGGAAAACTAAATATTATTATGGATCACAAAGACAATAACAGAATTGACATGGGATATATTAGGGTAAGACACTCTAACTCCATCATACAATGTATATGTAAACATTCATTCTTTCCAGATCCAATTTATCCAATCAATTCCATTTTTCTAAGAGATCATCTTCATCCTCCAATGTCACTGAGGCCTAATGTTTATTAGATTTCATGGTCAAGCCTCTAGTAAATGAATGTGAGGTGACCATGCTTTTTCTGAATTCTTGATGCCGATGTGATTGATGAATGAACTATGTACATAATATTTTCATCTTTCATTCATGAATCTAGGTAAGGAAATTACTATTATAAAGGAAGATATAGAGTTACATGTGAATGATAATTAATTTTTAATGAATATATAAAAAGATAATTTTATTATTATCATAATCATGATATATTATCCCCTCGAAGATAATGATAGTTCTCACATAAGAGGAGATAAAATTATTTATGGTTACCTGGGAGTCCAAAATATTTAGATTATGAAATACTTTGGTGATATTAATGTATTTAATGAAATGAAAGAATGGTATATATGTCATTTAATATTAGAAGTGAGGTAGTGAATACATATTCTGCAAACATTAATGATCCAACACCAAGATTTCTTTTACTCATCCAACATTTTTGAGAGATATCAAATTTTGAGTAAAAATAAGAATCTCCATACAAATCCATTTCATGAAGTGTAGTAGATATTTTGTTATTCCTTGACATGACTGAGAATGTTTGCATGAAAATATTTGGTTGTGAAGAAGAATATACCACAGGCCTTCAACTTTTGTTAGACACACACGATGTGATATTTGAAGAAATTATAACTGAACTACCCTGAGAAGATTCACAAAATAGTTATACCAAAAAACCTCATTGGTTTTTAAAAACATTGATGAGATACCATATACGTATTATGAGAAGACAAAGGAAGAATATCATGTAAAATAATTGCACAAAAAAGGTTGAGAATAGTGAATTTCCTGAACCTTTAGGTGTTCTGAAAAGAGTTTAGGTAATATAGTTCACTATATAAAAATAATGTAAGTATGAGATCGTGTGTTCATATATATGTGTGCAAGATGAAACAAAGAAGAAGTGGATGTGAATGAACAAATTAATTTTTTAATACATTCAGGAATACAAAAATTACTTATTATTTGAGAACCCTTGAACATATATGAATAGTATAACATAAAATCACAAACTATGAAATATTGTGTGCTAGGTTTTAAAAATATAATAAGTCTATTAAATTAATGTACTGAGTTCATATAATCAAGACATGTTTACAATTTATGAAGAAAGTGGATTATGACAGTTCATGTTTTAACTTTAATAAAATATATTAAATATATTGTGGGAATCATTTTCACACATCCAAATGTGGCTAGGAAATAATCTCAAGAAGGTGGAATTCAAGATTGGGATTTTTCCACACCCAGGAAACTAATCATATATAGGTGAATAGAATTATTGAGTAGTACTAATAGACATGATCAGTATCAGTTGACGGTGCATGAAGTTGTAAATGAGGGAGTCAAATTTTAAAAGACCATGGAGGAAAATCTAGGGATCATCCTACATTGGATCAACCATATATATGGGAAGAATGTTTATAGTTGGGGTTGGATAGAAGTCTCCTAATAAGAAATGGGATGGGAAAAATACATTTAATTGGTGGTGGATACATGAGAATAATGTTGGGTCTTATAACCAATCTAGGTAGAAGAGTTGGATTACTATAGGGTATAACCAATATCAACTGGAGGATCGATTACTAGGGTGTATAAATAGTTATTTCCTGAACCGTTGAAATCTATGAAAATATTGTAGTAATGAATCCATGTTACTAGGAATAAGCAAAATGGAAAGGAGACCTTCTTTGAGAGAGCCTTGTAAATACCACTTGTTGTGCTATATTTTAGTATTTTGGAATGTGAGGTGACATTGTGGGATATCACTGAGTATATTGAGAACATTAATAATGTTAAGAGGTTAAAATAAAAAATAAAATAATTTCTAAAATTAAACCACTAATTCACTCACTTCTTAGTTTTCAATTTGGACTAGGGATCAACATAATTCAATTTTTGAAAAAAAATTAAAAAAATTATATATTTCTATATATATTTTATATGATATAGGTTATGTATTTTATAATATACAGTAATATTATTAGTATATTTTCATTTTTCCCTAAAATATAATTGTTTATTTTATGGAGATAAATAACACATTAAAAAATTGAAATATTTTAAATTAAGCATTCTATATAAAAAATACCTCAATTTATATCTTCAAATATATACAGATGAAAAGATTCTACAGAACAATATGTATTATAACTTATATTCCTTTCCAAATGTTGTAAAAATGGGTGTCTTAATACCAATATGAGTTGCACTTTTCTTCTATGATATCATATTTACAATTAGTAATAGTTGTTATATTATAACCATAATTTTTTATTCTTTTTCATAAACTATTTATATAATATAATATCCTTGTATTATTTTTGTATCAAAAGTATATAGCAGTTCCCAACTATAATGAGAACCCTGAGATAAAATGAAACTAATATTAAACATTTATAATATGAACAAGACACATCACACTAATCAGATAGAGCTAATGTTTTAATATCATTTTTAAGGCTCCTAAGAATTGATACTTCTTCTTAGAAATTTATCATTTGGTTTTTTAAAGTATTTGAGATGAGTCAGATTAACATGCAACTGGGAAACGACATATTTTGAGTGATATTAGATGTTCCAATCTATAATAATATGAATTAGCCTTTAAACATGAGATCATTTTCAATATGTATTATTTTCTTGTGTACTTTGATGCAAGATAAAACCATGACATTTAAGATTTTGGTGAGGTAGTTTATGTTGGGTGCATCATTGGTGTTATAATGTAGATTTAATGACCAAGATATGATTTTTCACTTTTTAAAATAAGAAGATATCATTGAGCGCATGACTAGGATGGTAGTAACATGACTAAATATCTGGATATGGTTGATGAATGGAAGTCCATTCAAGGAAGTCAACAAGTATTGATAAAGTAATAAATGATGATGAAATAAAAATGCACCCTAATTTATAAGTTATCAAGAGATAATGAAAATATGTTAAAAGATAGGTGTCCATAGGAGGTTATTGTAGTGATGGAATATCCTTATCTCTATAGGGACTGTGTTGTGATTAAAGATACTTCTATTAACTTGTATAAATGATTAAAGATTATGTAGATATGGTTAAAAGGGTCACAAGAATAGTATATACACAAGTTCCACCAATTTAGATGAATTAGAGTTTATAATGAAGTGGACCCCATGTACAGGGGTGGGAAACATGTGAGTGTGAATGATCACAAGTAAACTAATTGAATTATATTATTTTTTTAGAAAATAATAATAATTGGATACATTTCCAAATTTATTCATAATTTATTTATTAATAAAAGTCAATATGAGAATATATTATTTTTTAATAAATGTTACATTTTCAATATTTGCTAAATTGTTACAAGTTTAATATGAACAATTTGTGGAATGTATTTCATGAAATGGAATTAATGATTCCCCAATTATGTGGTGATATATTCATGACATTTATTAATCATTTACAAAGACATTGATTTAATTATATGAATGTTTAATAAGTTTAAAATATCCATTAGATTAAATGAAATTTTGTAATGTAAAATCAGAATATTTATACTTATTTTATGACCACAAATATAAGGGTTTGAAATTACTGAAATTTTCATTCCACTTAGTTTCTACTTATATTTTTGTTTTATTTTTTTCCAAAATTAATTATTTATATTCCATCCCTTTACAAAACCAATCCATGTATGTTAGATATTTTAAAATAATATTAATCTAGTGGATATTTTTTTAAAATATTGGTTATAAAATCTTTATCCACTCAAGATTGTTTAATTATTATTATAACACTTGTGAAAATATTTTAGTCATAATTTCAATAAAATTTACTATAATTTCTATCACGTGATTTTAAACATCACTAAAACTATTTATTATGCATAGATATAAGCTCAAAAGACCAAGAAAATTACATTAGAGGATTGACGTGATTAAAAATATAAACTAAAATAAATATTATATTTTTTGGGGAATACTATGTGGAAAGGTGATACTTGAGTGATGGAGCTCTACAGAACACCTATTTTGAGATATATCTCATGTGTATGGGGGATAATACAACAACGTTAGGGTAAATTTGTTTTTTATAAATGGTGGGTTGTGTAATCCACCCACATATTAGATGATCCCCCCTATTGAGAAATGGGATATATTGGCTATGCTCGTAAGTTGTGGGATCTTAATAACATAAAAAATTAAAAAATAAAATGATTTCATTCATGTATGTATGGGAATCCAAAAATTGGAACCTCACTATGGGGAACCACAAACATATGATTCAGTTCAAACATGTCTTAGCCCGTCAGAACCAACTAAACTTCCCTAGGCATAGTTTAACATTGGGAATCATGTTTTAGGTCAATGAGGATAAAAAAAATTAGAAAAAATTTCACCTATTTATTAAAATTGTATAGAATTTTTTTAAAACATTATATGAGCCACGAGGCATTTTATTTATTATTAAAAATTACATTAATACAACTTTAATTAACTAAATATTTCCTCCTGTTGAATTTTATCTAAATAAAATTTTATTATGAAATTTTATTATATATTTACTAATCGTGAGCAGAGACTATCTATTGCGATTTTAAATGTATATTTATTTATTTAATTTTTGTTTCCAAATTTAATACATATTTATTAAATATCCAATCATAATATTTTTCATTGTATCTTCATCATTGAATTTATAATATAATATTTTTCTACATTTAAGTGATTAAAATGTAATCTCGATTACCATGTTATCCATCACTTATGTGTGAGTATACAATGTAATGATCATCGAAGATCACAATAGTATTTTTGGATTCAATAGCTAGTGTTAGATCAGATAAAAATGTATAGGAGTTTAATAAGTGGTACAATTTTAGTCGAAAAACATCTCAAGAGATTCCCCTATAGTCATAGTTAATATATATTCCACTTTTTGGACCCACAAGTAAATGATATCTAATTATCTCTCAAATTATTTTATATATTTTTCTCAATTTTCTAACTATATTATTATGTGTATGCATGAATGTTATAAATTAATATAAGATAGTGAAACCCATGTAATGATAAAAATGAATAAATATACGAGGAATATATTCAATTTATGAATGGTTATGTTATTAGAAAATTAATATAGTAACAAGTATGATAATTAAAATCTCTTTTCCATCATGAAGTGAATAAAAACATTAAAAAATTTTCTAAATATGATATTATGTCCCAAACATTCTTTTTTTATTTAGGGATTATTTTAGTTGTAAATACCCGGGGATAATATATCAAGGTTGGGGGTTCAATACCCATTATTAAAACATTACGATTGAATAACTATAAATTTATTGTACTAGTAGTAGAACCGTAGAACTAGAGAAACTTTATCAATGCCATGAACTGTATTGATGGAAGTACTGTAGTAGTCTAGGTATTGTAGTATTACTATTCACCATAGGGCTATTAGGGAAAAAATATGGGTCGAGGGGCGTGTCATGGGATTTAATTCCCCCTGGGCCTATAAACCAAGTAATTGGTATATTATATAAAATAAGAGGTCCTTCATTTTGATAAAAAGAGGATTTTGAACCATATTTTTAGATAAAAAAAGATATTATGTCACAAACTGTGATGACCCATTCCACCGGGGACCGTGTAGTGACTCCCCAAGCCCTCCTCTAATAGGCCAGAGCCTAGTGACTAGCACCGAGTAGGCATATCACTAAAATTGGAGGCATTTCGTAGGTACCTATACACACACACACAGACACATATCTCAAAACCAACAAATTCTGAAATGAAAAATTAGCAAGGAACAAAATTCATGCATACGACTTAACCCAACTAACAGAGTATAATAGAATGTAATGTGTGAAAAGTAATTTGGGCCAGAATACAAGCCCACCAAAATAAAGAGTCTACAAACTACAATGTCAATCCTGTAAGTAATAAATAGGTAATGGGACTACTACTCATAGCCGTAGAAACACCATAGATTTTATGGAATATCACAAATCTCGGTCCAATCCTAGTATGGCCTGGACTCTATCAAAAGTTTTCTTATCTTCACAAGACATGACATGTGGGCTCAAAGCCCACACAGGTGTGAGTATAAAAATACTTAGTAGGGGACCGCAAAAAAAACACAATTTAATGGTATATTCGTCTCTATATAGTATATGTCTACAAAACATATAATAATATAAACAAATCTAGATATACTCAAAACCCAGACCCATTGTCTAGAGGTAAGTTAAAACAACCTCATACCCACGTTAGGGATTTAGTTTGGAAATTCCACCTAGAACTCATCTAGGACAACACACTCAAGTAGTCTGATAGCTCTGATTACATCTGTCTAAGATATAAATTTTTTGGGAAGTGTAATGAGAGAGATATACACACTAATAGACCTGAATAGAGAATAGATACACTCATTCCGGGATAACTCGCACCTAAGTGGGGAAATATCATAATACACATATGAGGATCACTACTTGGGCCTTAGCCTATGCCATGAATCTTCTAGATTCAATTTCTATGTAGAGGGTTTTCATCATGTTGGATTGGTTGCGTCGATAACAAAATCTTCTTTGGGACAAGAATGGGTATAAGATCTCACTCCGGGCCTCTCGGAGGGATTCTGACTCTATCCATAATGTCATGCAGAAGGGGATCATAATCATATTGATGGAAATGATGACTGAACTTCATAGGAATGAGAAAATGGGGAAAAATAGAAATGAAACATTTACAAGGAATATATGATAGGGATATCAATCAACGTTAACGAAAGTACATGATGTGTAGCAAGGTCACACATCATGTCTCTTGACTTCGGGTACATCCCATTTGCTATGTCCTGAGTCAGAATACATGCCGTGTAGAACAAATACACATGACATGTATTGATGTTCACACCACATGTCTGATTATCTGGGGTCTGCTCGATGCACACTATCCATGTGTTCATACATGTCTTCCACCCATTTATAAAAACATGTTTACCGATACACAGGGTAACCTGCATTACTGGCCTGGTCTGGCTTTCTGGTGGAGTACATGTTGTGTACTCTACTCCATTTCCATGTATCATCTGGGATACTTGCTGAGTCTCATGTATGGAAACACATGCCATGTGACATTTTTCACATTCCATGTCATCACTCCCTGCATCGTGAATCCCTAGCTGCTGTTGAGCCGACCCCATGTGCCATGTTCTTCAGGGAAGACATTGTGTTCTTCTTAAATTCCCAAAAATCCAGTTCATTACTGGATTTCCTCAAGTGATTAACCAATATTTGATCTGGCTATCTGATCCACTGCAAAATGAATATCTATGGTCATCCTTCCATTATTAAACCAATGCATAAGGTTTTGGGCCTTAAATCAGCTCCATGAATGTGTTTCCATCATCTTTGTGATGAACAGTCGATGAATGATTTCATTTGATCTATGTCCATTCATCGTACACCATCATCCTCAATCCTCTAATAGGTCTTCACAATTTTAGTTGGCCAACATTGGATCATTTCATTATGAAAATGAGGGGCAACGATTTTATGTTCATAACCATTTGAAGAACATGAAGAACGCGAATTCAAAGAAGGGGGAGAAAATCAAAATAGAAGATCAAGAAGTGAACCTCCTCCATCATTCATAAAAGTGTTGATCCACTCCAATTATAAGGATAGAATAGAAAAAATAAAAAATATAAATAAAATCAAACATGGATCAATTCCACAAAATAACCCGAATAAAAGACCCTCCCACAAGAACGAATTATCTATGGGTCAACATGTCCATGGGTTTATTCGTTTTCATCATTTGAATCTAAGAACATGGAAAAACAC
Organism: Viscum album; assembly: GCA_963277665.1. NCBI lineage: Eukaryota > Viridiplantae > Streptophyta > Magnoliopsida > Santalales > Viscaceae > Viscum > Viscum album. Next base: position 636,842,313 of record OY728119.1, read on the forward strand.
AATTAAAATAACAACCCCTACATTGGGTTAGTTTAAATCATAGATGATGAGGGATTGTGTTGAAATCATCGACAAGATCCTCTAACTCCAATTGCACTACGATTCACGAACTGTTGATTCGTCACTATTCATTATAGGGAAGTTTTTCCAAGGGGTCTTCTCTCTAAGAATACAAAGAATTTCAGGGTTATATGTCTAACCATGGAGAATCTACTTAACAAATTATTTAAAAGATATCATCAATTCGTTTACATACGGTAAATAAAATAAATATTTTCATTTATTTTATTTCATTAAATGTCCAAAAAATAAATTCTGCAATCGACCAGCGTCGGTCAATATTATGTCCCACCTAAGGTAAAGTCACTACTTTGAACACAACCATGCCCTGCGATTTCTGATATAGCAACATGTTTAAAATTTATTCCAACTTTTCCTGAAAACCTCTCATGCGAACTATTTAAAAGATTCATTTATTTAAAACATTTATTCTGGGCACCCCAAGCCTCAGAATCACGCATCGTCACAAAGACAAGTCTCAAAATAATTCCATATAATACATAAAAATTATACATGGAAAAATCAAAGATATTAAATTCACTCCACATTAGTGATTTTACATCCCCAAAATGCCTAAACAAAATGATACTCAAATAGATGTGGGTACTATACACAAATATGATCCTCCTTCTCCCACATTATCTCAAGAATGTTCTTATACTGGCAACAAACATGCACCAAGGGAATCTCTCACCCACGAAGGATCCGATCTTGTCAATCCTCATTCTTCACTAGGTACTCTACAAAGGTTGCTCCAACCTCAATGTCCATCTCTCCCTAGTTAATGACATGTGATGGGTCTCACACATACCTCCAACACTTTGACATGTGGAAAACATCATGTACCTGATGAAAATGTGAAATTTGAGCTTGGAGGTACACCACATCACTAACTCTACACTGTAACTGAAAAGTCCCAATGAACATCCAAGACAACTTGCTGCCCCGACCAAATCTCCACAACCCTCATTAAGGTGAGACCCAATGGAAGACATGACCTCCCTCTTTTAACTCTGAGGCCTCCACCATTTGTCAACATAAGGCTTTTGTAGGTTTTGTGCTATCTTGATCTGACCCTGGAAGATCTACACCTTCTTGGTTATAGCTCCCACCAATTATTCAACAATGAGTGCTAACTCTCTTGGGTCGGTCTAGAAAAGCGGTGACAGGAAGGGAAACCCATATAATGCCTAAAATAGTGTCGTACCAATAGTGGAGTTGTTGATGTTGTTGTATGAAAACTCCACCAGTGGTCTGTGGTCCTCCCAACTATGTCCAAAGTCCATGTACATGCCTGCAACATATCCTCCATAACCTGAATGGATCTCTTAGTCTGACCTTCATTCTAGGGATGAAATTCTATTCTCAAACATATCTAAGTCCCAAATTCTTCCTACAATCTTTTACACAACATGGATGTGAAACAATCATCACGATATGAAACTATCATCGAAGGGATGCGAGGAAGACGAACTATCTCTTGTATGTATAGGCATCCCAATATCTCTATAGAACTCTGCTCCCTGATAGATAGTATGTGGCACATCCTGGTGAGTCGGTCAACAATCACCAAGATGGAATTTTTTCCCCTAGACGTTCATGGTAATACCATCACAAATTCAATTGATATTCCATGCCACTTCCATTCTGAAACATCTAGGGGGTGAGATAACAACTCTAGAACCTAGTGCTTATCCTTCACCTACTAAAACATAAGGCATTGAGAAAAGAACTCTAATAATTCCTTTTTCAAACATGTCTACCAAAACTAACGTAAGAGGTCCTGGTGCATTTTTTCTACTCCAGGATATACCACCATTGGGATGTATGAAACCCCCTCCTAACCACCTCCTGCAATGCCACTAGCACAACTGTGCATCCTTTGAAAAGGGTTATGTTCTCCCTACCCTAAAAATATCCATCAAGATCTGGTTATATAGATAATTGAGAATAATATGTCTCACATTCGACATCCCATAGTCATTCCTCCCTAGCTAATTATAATAGTGGAGGTGCAACAACCATCGACCAGAGATAAGCGACATCCTTCCTAACCACAAAGGATAACTATAGAAAGTGAAAATCCTATGACACCTCACTCAATAGTTTTGAACTTGATCGTGAATGAGAGCACCATCTACTATGTTCCCCTTCCCAGAAGTATATAAAATCTCTATGTCATAATATTGGAGGAAATCTAGCCATCTACTCTGCCTCATATTAAGATCCTTTTGTGAGAGGATGTACTTGAGGCTCTTGTGGTAATAGTAGATGATAAATCATTGTCCCATCTGGTTGTGTCGCCACATCATCAACTTGAAGACTACCATCTCCGTCTCAAGATCGTAGGTCTTGTAGTTATGCACATGCAGTCTTAGTTAGCACGAAATATAAGAAATCACCACCTGTCTCTGGAACAGGACACAACCAATCCCGGTCCCCGATGCATTGAATAAAACTACATACATGTAACCCACTTCTAGAAATCTCAATATCAGAGTGATATTCAAACTCTACATCAAATACTGGAAATCCTGATGGCGCGTCTCCATCCATACGAAAGGCTACCCATTTGAAGTTAAGCATATCATCAGTGATGATATTCTGAGAAATCAAGGATAAATTTATGGTAGTATCCTGCCAACCAAAGGATTCTCCTAACCTCTGTCACACTCAAATGCTTCTCATATGATAACACCTCCTTGACCTTGGATGTGTTAACTAATACTTTATCTCCTGAGATAACATGTCCCAGAAAGTGGTCCTCTTGTGTCCAAAAGTAGAACATCGAGAGATTCCATAAAAGTGAGTGCTCTAAGTGTATGCCAAGAACCATTAGTAGGTGTCTCGCATTCTCCTACTCTGATTCCTAGTACACAAGGTTTATATCAAAGAAGACCAATATGAACCAGTATATATATGACTAGATGGTCTAATTCATAAGTTCCATGAACACTGTAGGGGTGTTCGTCTGGACGAAAGGCATCAACAAGTACACGTAGTGACCGTAGAGACATATGAAATCCTTCTTTGATATATCCTCAACTTTTACTCATAACTGTTGGTAACCTAATCTAAGTTCAACTTCTGATAACCATTTCACACCTCTCAGTTGATCGAAGTTGTCATAGATCCTTGGAAGTTGATACTTGTTATTCACCGTTACCTGGTTCAAGGGTCGGTAATCCACACATAACCTCAAACTCCAACCTCCCTTATTGGAAAATAGAATGGGGGCCACTAATGGTGAAACACTAGGACTTACAAATCAAAATCATTAAAAATATTCCAGATGCACCCTCATCTCATGTAACTCCACGACAACCATCCGATACGCTGATAAGGATATTGATGCCATCCAATTTTGAAATTCGATGTAGAAATAGACCTCCTAATAGGGAGTTAATCTTGGAAAATCCTCTACAAAAAAATCCTTGTACACTGCCACTACTATTGGGAACTAGAAGCTCATGTCATCTACCACTCAAAGGGTAAGCCTAGCCATCTAATGAGTGATGAGCTTCACCCTCTTATGAATGAGCCTATTCTGTGTTTCCTGGGATTCCTTTTCACAAATGAAGGAAAACCTCCATCCATCGTTGTGGATACACCGAACTCCATTCCTAAATAACTCAATCTAGGCATGGAATAATGATAAATAATCCATATTGAGAATGATGTCATAAGACATCGACACTGCCACAGAGAGGTTACAATTGAAACTCTAACCTATAAGGGTAATATCTCATTGTCATTAAATATACATTATCATCGAGTCTCCTCCTATAGTTGTCTCAAAGCATGAGGGTCGAGTCAATGGCTCCATCAAAATAGCAAGGTTTCACACAATTCATTTGAAGAGGAATGAATGACTGAAACTAATGTCTATACGTATTTAAGCTATGGTAGAAAACTCAAAGATTGTACCTCAGATCATCCCTATAGTCCTTGGGTTGTATGCCTCGATTGCATGTAGCATCCCCGCCCTTTCATCATAGCTCCCTGTGCCTGGTGCAGACCTCCTAGGGGAGGTTGTGGAAGAATTTCTAAGTATCGACCACCTCTTGTAGCTCTCCCTGCTCCTCTTGTACGTCCTCCACCTAGGGAACATGCCTACTCAACTCTATGCCTCTGCCTCGGTGGTCCTTACACTGCCTCCCCATCAGCAGTTCGATGAGATGGGAAATATCTATAGTGATGTCCTCTTGCATATCACTAGTAGTATCGCCTCTCCCTGGGCCAATTGGATTCATCATGATTTCCCTGTACCATATATTCCCTATCATTGGTCCACCTCTGATGTCTCCCATGAATCGATCCTTATGACTGATGTTGGCTCCCATATGTCGAGGTCTCGCAAACTGTCTACCTAATGATGACTTCCACTAGCTATATCTACTCAAACGAGAAGCTCTCGACCACAAAATCTCTCTCACTCACTCCTGCAAATGTTGAAATGCATAAAGTCATGGCACTATCATGAATTTCCTATCATTGACCTCTCTCAAAGTTCTATTATTTGAAGTAAAAATCTATGTCCATATCCATTGAGTACCTAGAAAGGTTAGTGAAATTCGATGAATAGTCAACCACCATTAAACATCCATACTAGTGCAAAAGAAGCACCTCGATACACACTTATATCAGTGTAACTGGAGAGAACCATACCATAATGAGTCTCTCAAACTCCATCCATGAAAGAGTCTCCTCATCATGTGTCTTCATGGCCAAACACCACTATCATCTTCCCTAACCGTGAACAAGGTTCAATACATGGATCACCATATATTATGTCAGTGTACTCACTTGATGGAAAACACTGATTAGTACCTCATGACAGTCCTCAGTCATCTAAGTATCAGGTTTTCCTCTGAACCTTAGGGGTCTATGTCTTTTAAACACTTGAGGCACACTCATCCTGCGCTGGTCGTCTACTGGTACTGCTGGTACCACTTGTTACTCCACTGGTGGTGGTATAGCTGGTGTAGCACCTTGAGGTAATTCTTGTGGAACTGGCCCATTAATCAAGTCATCGTCACTGAGGGGGTCATCTTCATGATCGAGCTGCTGAATTATAGTTGGTATGTGTCATGGAGGAATTAAATAAGGAAACAAGATGTAACATAATCAAAGATTATATCTTGATATATCAGACTAAAGGAAATGAAAAAACACATTACTATATGATTAAAGTGCCATATTTTGTTTCCCTGCAACTAGTGTTCTCATGTACTAAGTCAAGAAGCCAGTTATTAGAGGCATGGTGTATGGATACGTCGACTGGTTGAACCCATACTAGAGTCCCTAGATAGTAAGCTAAGCATGAAACATTTAACACTATTTCCCTAAACCAATCTCATAGACTCTTGGTCTTAAGGTAGAACTGACAAATTTGATTCCACTTTTTCATGACTCATCCCTGTGGGGCCCATGCCACGACTCCCCTTGTCTGCGTTCCATAGGCCAGGGGCTGGTGACTCGCACCGAGTAGGGATATCAATAAAACAGGAGGTGTTTCTTACGTACCTATAAAAATGAAAACATCTCCAAAACTACAAATACTGAAATGAAAACCCACCAATGAAAAAAAGCATGCATAAAATTAAACGCAACCAACGGATTCCAACGGAATGGAAAGTGTGGAATTTAAATTTTCCCAAAATACAACCCACCAAAGAAAGAGTCTACAAACTAAAAATTCAAACATGTAAGAAATAAATATGTATTGGTACTACTTCTTGTAGCTTTAGGAAAACCTCAAGCCGTAAGGTTTTTCACAAAGCTCAGTCCAGTCCTCATTATCCCTGGAATCCTTCCAAAGGCCGCTCATCTGCACAAAAAATGACACATGCCTGCAATGCTCGTGCAGGGGTGAGTATAAAAATACTCATTAGAAGACCCAAAAATCACAAAGAAATAAAAAATTTAAAGGAACTATTGTCTCTATATAGTATATGTATACATAACATATATCAATTGAAACATATCCAGGTATACACAAAACCTCGTCCCACAGTCTAGAGCTATGTCACAATGACTTCATACCCATGATAGGGATCCAGTTCAGATATTTGACAAAGAAATCCTCCGAGAGAACTCACTACATGAGTATAATAGCTCTATTGACGTTCATATAAGAAGTAAGTTCTTCGGGATGTTTCGTGAGAGAGGTAGATGCACAGATATATCTGAAGATATAATGGATAAACTAAATCTGGGAGAACTCAGTCCTGAGTGGATAAAAATGGCGATTCACATATGAGGATCACTACTTGGGCCCTAATGTATACCATGAATCATCCGTATTCAAATTCTTAGAATAGGATTGATGCCATGTGGTATTGTTCATATTGATATCTGACTCCACCTAGTACCATTAATGGGTATAGGATCTCTCTTTGGACATCTTAGATGGATTTTGACTCTATCCAGCAAATCCTACTGAACGAGTTCACACTCCTATGGATGAAAATAAAACCTACCCTTCATGGGGAAAAAATGGGAAACTAACCCAAACTAAAATCTTCCAAGGACCGGTGGAGAGGGATATTAATCCATGTAAAATAATATATATGGCATGTTGCAATTTCACATTCTATGTCCCTTTAATTCAGGTACTTCCCGTGTACAACGATCCGATTCAGAAGACATTTCCTGTTGAAATTGTATCTGTGGAATGTAGTTATAGTCACATTCCATGTATGATTATCTAGAGTATACTCCGTGTAAGCTAGATATGATCTCATATATGGCTTCAACCCATGTATGCTAACTTGTATACTGGTAAACGTGGTATCATGCGTTACCAGTGTAGTCTGGAATTATGGTGGAGTACATGCCATGTACACCACCCCATGTTTCTGTATCATCCACGATACATGCTGAGTTCTGCATAAGGACCCACATGCCATGTGATAGTGGTCACATTCCATTTAATAGCTTCCGAAAATGTGAAACCCTTTCTACCACTGAGCCGACCCTACACATTGTGTTCTTCAAATAACACTCCGTGTTCATTGAAATTTTCTAGAAGTCTAGTTCTTTATTGGTGCACCTTGGGTGATTCAATAATATATAGTCAGGCTATTACATCACCTTTAAATCTAAGATCTATTGTTTCCCCACCATGATAACACCAAAACAGCAGGTTTTCGGCCTTCGATTGGCTCCACGAATGTGTTTCGATCATCCGTGTCAGAATGTTTGAAGAACAATTTCTTTCAATCCATGTCGATTCATCACATTCCAATATCTTCAAACCTATTTTGAGTCATCAAAATGTCTTATATCCAATTTGGGATCACTGAATTGTGAAACAGACGTGGAAAATAAATTGTTCAAAACCCTGTGAAAAATGCAAAGAACACGTGGTGAAAAGAGGATAGAAAATCAAATAAGAAATTGAGGAACGAACCATTACCAATGTTATTCATCGAATAGATCTAATACCATTATAGGGATTAAATGGAGAAAATAAAAATATAAATAATATAAAACATGGATAATATTTTCAAAATTAACCCGATGAAATAGCCTCCCATAGAAATGAATAATCTGCGGGTCAACAAATTCGTGGATTGATCTGCATTCAACATTTAAATCCAAGAACAATGAATAAAACAATTAAAATTACAACCCCTAAATCAAGTTATTATCTATCACTGACTAAGATGGATTTCCCTTCCTTCATTAAAAATATCCTCTAACTCTATTGGTGCTACGATCCATGAATGGCCGATTCATTGCCCTTCATTGTCAAGAGGTTTCCCAAGGGGTCTCCTATCCATGCCTCTAGAGAATTTCAGGGTTATGTGGCTAACCCTAGAGATTCTGATTAATATATTATTTAAAATCTCATATCATGGATTTGATGTAAGGTAAATAAAATAAATTTTTTAATTTATTTTATTTCATTAAACATCTAAAAAATAACTTCTGCTGCCATCCCACATCGATCGATGTTAGGCCTCGCCTAAGGTAATGTCGCTAATCAGAATGCAATGGTTCCCTTGGATTTTAGATCAGGGAAACCCTTTAAAAGTGATTCAACTTTTTTAGAAAACCACTCATGCATGCTATTTAAAATTTTATTTTTTTTCTATCATTTATTTCGGGAACCCTTGGGAATCAGAATCACACACCGTCAGAATTCCTGATCTCAAAATAATTCCATATAATATTTAAAAATAATACATGAAAAAATCAGAGAAAGTTCACAAACACCTTCCGCCACTTAAATTTGAATGAACCCATAGTTTAGGGGGTACTTCATCCATAGTTTAGAGTTTATATTTATATTGGATAATTTTACTAAGAGTGGGGGTGAACATAAATATAATTGGATGTAAATTAATAACTATAGTTATCTTAGTTATATTTTGTAGAAAAATATTAAATGAATCCATGTTATGGATTCATTGGAGATGGGAATCCATTAAACAAATTAGGAGGTCATGAGGTAATATTGTTGGCCTACTAAAATTCCACCATATATTTTTAATGTAGTGTACATGGAAAATCATGGGCTGTGAAAGGACACTTACCCACTATAATACTAAAGAGATCAAATATTTTGAATATAATAGTTAAAGAAAATAATAAATTTAATAGAATACTAGGATCTATTCATTGTTTATAACTCTATTATATGTAAATTGATAATGAAGATAAATTAGTAATGTCCAATGCATTAATTTTTTTAAAAACCTCTAGAAACACAACAAATTCATAATAATCAATATTGTATAATGAATTTTTCCTAAACAAAACTAAATTCCATGAGTGTTATAGGAATTTTAAAATAATACTTTGATAAGAATGGATTTTTTTATTCACAGATGTCCCCAATATCAGATAAGACACCATGGGTAGACATTTAATGTAAAAAAGAAAACATATAAGAGACCCATGAATCATGAAATAAATGATGAAATCAAAATTTTATCATCGATATCCAATGAGTTGTGAAAGAAAAATGAGGAAAATAAATTGTTACACCATGTTTTATCATGTCTAAGATGTTTTTGAGGTGATATTGATGTATCAAATGAATAGTATTTTCATTACTATGATCTCATATAAATCATAACATACAAGAAAAGATTTTCCTCATTTACACTGATAAAATTGTAAATTAATTGATTTGAGAAAGTGTTATTCATATTGAATAATGATCATTAAATACATCCCATTTTCCCATCCTTATCATCTAATTTCTCCAATTTCATTAGAATCATAAATGGAACGGTATAGTGAAATCATTTCTGTATCAGCTAGGGAATGCTTTTGAATAATTTAAGAACATAAAGAAAATGAATTCATTTTTATTTTGGTGAATAATATTAAAGACAGAGTGAAATAGAAAATGTAATGTTCATTGTAAAAGTAACCTTTGTAATGTATTTCTAATAAATCAAAAAATGGTTGGGGAAATTAAAAAAGAATATATTTTATTCAAATGTTCCATGACTATTTATTGTAATCGAAATCTAAATGGATTAACAATGAAGAATGTGGAGTCTCAAACCATAGGTATATTCATCATGGTATTTGATATTTATATGTTAATTCATGGTTATTAGATAAAATATGCGAGTTACATATTTCTATACAAACACAAGTGCCAAATATTTTAAGAAATATAACAGTACTATGGTGATTTTTTTATTTTGATGACAAATCTTGAATCATATTTTTTCTAGAGAATATAATTTTATCATATTACTAGTGGAGTGAATCATTTATTTGAAAAATATTTTTATTTATTTTTATAAAAATTATTATTTCAATAATCACTTTATATTTGGTGAGATTTTATTTCTTATTCTAAATAAATTTAATTATTTTATACAATACATGAATAAAATTATAATTATATATGAATCAGATATGACCTAAATCAGTAATTAATGAAGAATAGAAAAACATATGAATCAAGTAATATTATATAATGGAAATTTAAATAACATTTAAGAAACATAAAAAGGAAATGTCAAGTATTAAGTATGTATGGAGTTTATAATCCGTTGATATGAAACTCTTTTATATATAAAATGATTTTTTATATGGTATAATTAGAAAGAAAAATTATGGTATTAAAAATGATAATGACACAAATCTTTTATAACTTGGTCATCATGATGTCTCAAAATTTAGAAGTAGAATGTAGAATAAATTCATGTATTTTATGAGATTTCATTAATAGTTTTATGAATTGTAATGTAAAATCAAGAATCTTATTTTTAAGAAGATAAAAGATCATTTTAATGGTTTTTCTAAAAAATATAGTAACCATGCATTCAATTATCATTAAAATTTATAGTGGATTTACTCCAAAACTCAAATATCACTATACACATAGGATTCATGATTTTTATAAAATGAGGAGTGATAATGAGTTTTATATTTTCTTCATGTCCTCTATAATAATTTTGAGACATACATTGAAAATAGTGGTGTCAACCCTTGAAAATATGATAAATATAATGATAGTGTGATATAATATAATTTATAATATAAAGGTTGTATATTATGTCAGAAATCAATGATTTTATAAGAAAATTTCATTCTAAGTATATTATAAGAAACAATTTTAAATAATGAAACAAATAAATTGAGTCATACTTAATTTTTATAGAAGTCCCTAAAGACATTAGATAAATACTTATGATAAAAAATTTATTATGAATTAAATTTCTATATTTCAATAAAATAATTCACACCACTATATGAGATAGAGGGATTAACATAAACTTTTATTTATTCAATCCTTGAGAAGAAAATTTAGTTTTTTTTGGAATAATTTCTATAAGAAATGTTGGAAAAGGAATGTTCTAGAGAAACATATTTCAAAGGAAGGATCAAACCAATGTGAGATGGATTTGTTATCATCATGTTATATGATATATAATTCATTTTGAATTTTTAATCTTTATCCAATAATGAATAAGTAAATATAAGTAAATTTAAAATTTCATATGGATATAAATTTATAGTAATATATTGAATGTAGTAAAATCAATATTGTATTTTGGTGAATTCTCCAGTTTATGTATATCCCACTTGGTCATAATGGGTATTTAAGGGAGAGTTTTACTTGGATGGTTAAGTGATTACAAATAATGAAACATTATTTATCAAAATTCTAAGATTAATCAATGTACTAACTATGTTAAAACATATATCACCAGTTGATATTATGAAATCCATTTGAATTTAGAGGGTCTTAATTGCTTTCATTATTATTATATTATTTATGAAAAGCTTTTTTATTAATAAAATATAAGCATTATATCATGGAATAATTTCTTCACAAGTGTATATATATGTTATTGGAAGTTCTCTAATTTTTGAGAATTATATGAAAAATAGTTATTTGTTTTACAGTTTTTAACTTAGTCAAACTATATCTATAAAGATTCACTTCAAGTGGTTGTAAGCGGTTAATCGGGATACTTGAATCATTGAGAGGGGGAGGTGGTGAATCACTGATATTTTTTTTATGTTTCATTAAAAAATGTTACAACTTTCACATCCTATTAATGATTACTTTTCTTATTGAAAATAATTCAAATAAAAATTATAGAAATAGAAGAATTTACAAGGTTAACTATTCAATAAGAATAGATACATCTTTGTTAAGGTTTAAAAATGATCCAACAAAACACAATCCACTAAAAAAATACTTTTGTGTGGAATACAATGAGTTGGATGTGCCATTTCACTCATGTATCACTTTATAAAAAATTAAATAGTGCATATTATATTTTTATCAAAAATTATGTAGTACAATGTTTTTGTAATAAACATGTTATAATGACTCATTATCAACTTTAAAAAATATAAACATTCAATGAAATTCTTCAATTTCTTACCCAGAATCGAGTAATAACATAATAGACTTTTTAATAAGACTCATTCCAATTTACCAGCCTGATTATCTAGTCTAATTTCCCAATATAAAAAATATTCCCCTCTTAGAATACAATTGGAAAATTTCTAAACACATTCTTCTTCAGTTTAGAAATCCAATTATGATAGTCCTACTCAATATGAAAACTATATGAATACAATAATCATTTAAATATAATCATTATCTAAATATCATAATAATCATAATATGTTTATATAATGTCTCTTCTCCTTTATGTTCTATCATACATGACTTCATCATGAATGTAAATCCAAGAAAACACTTTCTTATACCTATAGATCCTCTTTCTCTCTACTTATCTTAAACAATACTTCTATAATAAAAGTGAATTTTACTTTTCAATTTTTATACATTCCTCAAATATGGTTTGAATGGGATTGCTTATATTTTTCCCACTCATCCATATTACATGAATTCTCATGTTTCCATGAATTTCAGGTACATCTTAGTACTTCATCAATGTTTATCAACTCTTATCATTTCTTATTGATCTTTCTCATATATTCTAAACATATAAGTTTTTTTTATTTTCATTACAAAAACCAGTTTGATTTGGTTTTACCATTCGGATTTACTCAGTATGATTTCATCATTATGATGATCTGTACCAGTTTTATATATGAAGAAATAGGCAATATTCTAATTTCTCAATATGTTTTCTTTATTACGTATCTCTATATCGTCTTTATGTAAATAAAACATCTACTTTGAAATTAACGATTCCCCTTTCTAGAACATTTTTATATCTTTTAATTTCACAAATGTCTGATTCCAATTATAATTATGATTTTTCTCATTATAAAGAAGAAAAATGAAATTCAATATATTCTTCTTCATCTGTTATCTTGAATCATTTTGATGATAAACAAAGTAATTCAACCTGTTTACAGTATTCTTGATTAAGATATGAAATTATTCTTCTCAATTAACACCACATTCATTTCTTTTTCATTGCATTCCTTAGTCTCAACCATTTGTTCCTCCAATTATTATGATGAGATATCGAGTATCAGGAACTTGTATCACAAACACCAACTTCAGCATCTCCTTTCTCTTCTTAAAACAATACCACATATTTTTCCACACACAAAATTATATATCTGAGGAAAATGATGGAATCCAAAATATTATTGATAATAATAAATAAATTAGACATATTTATTATCTTCATTATAATCATCCTTCTCATATTTTAAACAAAATTTCATTTGGTATACTCATTATAATGACTTTGAGACTATAAATCTTCTTCTTCATCAAGTTTCTTATATCAAAAGCTTCTATTTTTTTCTTTACTTCATTAATGACTTTAAAGGTATTAAATATCACCTTTAACATCACATAAATTAAAATGGAATGTATTATTACTTCCCATTAATCTTAGGAAGATATTTTTTTTTGATTAGCTTGAATATAATTGACATGATTAAAATCTTATTGAATAAAATTTCTAATATCGTTTCTCAATCAATACATTACCATGCCTTTGTCACACGTTTTACAGAATAAATATGATTTATGAGAACTCTGGGATCATAAAAACATGTTCACATTTATATCATATTCATATAGACTCTGATTCTCCCCATTATGATCTCTTCTACCATTCTAGACTCAAGGTGATTCATATAATTCTTTTTCTACAAAAACAACTTCTCAATATGATGGACATTATCAACCATTATGAGATTGATTTTCTTTAATAAGATGTTCGATCCAATTTTCACACAAAAAAAATGTGAGGTAATTTTCTTCTTCATAAACATACTTTTATTCTTAAACTTCATTTACAATATCTAAATATGATAATCCATAATATCTTACTGATAACGGCAAAAACATAGTTCTTACTTTAAGAAACATGTTTCTTTTTCTTTCTGATATTGATTTTTATTTGATAAAATTTGTGAGAACTGTATATGTTATGGGGAAAAATTGGACATATTGCATGATTTTGTGGTTAGAATCGTGTACTCCCAGGTACACGTCATGTACCATGGTTGCATGTAAAGGCCATACATGGTGTGTAGGTGTGTTGTATAGGTAGAGAGTTTTTACCATGTACATGCTGTGTACTCCTAGTACACATCATGTTGTATAGCCGTATATGATAGATATACATGGATTGTGGGGAAGTCTATGAGGAATAGAGAAAAAAACATGTACATGGTGTGTAATACCTAGTAGAAGTAGTGTAGGTCATGTCGTAAGGTCTGAAGATTATGTTGGAAGAAAACAACCATCATAGGAATAGTTAAAGTGAACAAATGGTGTGTATAACCATATATATTCAATGTAGTTTTTTTTTCTTAAAATAGGATGTCGCCTCATTTTGATGAAGTGGATAGTGGGGGTCATCGGGTCTAGCTAACCTAGTTGGATGATAATTCAAACACCTCCCAGATCTTCATCATAAGTCTTATTCAAACACCATTTTTTCTTTTGAAACCCCCTCAGTAATCCCTTATTTCTTATTTAGTATTTATTAATGATTTTGTATTTGAAACCATGTTATAGGTGTTTGAGTGCTTATGCACGTCATGTAGATCGACCTAGTTCTAGACCGAATTAGGGGCTGTTACCAGATGAGGATCCTAGTACAAGTATGAGGTTTGTGGTGTGTACCCTATTTTGTGTTTTTGTGGTCATTAGGGTGCGGTGGGATTTTAGAACAATGTCTACTATTTGAGAGAGACCCATGTTTCTTTATATTGAATTGACCATATTCCTTATGGGGTGTTGTTTGGCATTCTCATACCTTGTTATTCTTGAGCAAGGTTGGGTTATAGGTCATTATTCATTTGGGGTATTTTTGTTGGGGTTCCAAAATGGTTATAATTGATTTGTCTTGATCAAAATACTGATTTAAATTATTTATGCATTATTATGTTTATTAGAGGCTTTCAAGACCTCATTACTTGAATGAGACAACACATGACTAGTGAAATTCAATTGTTTAAATTGTTTGTCCTCTTTAAAGTATTGTATTGATTATATATATATGTGTGTGTGATGATTGATATTGCATATGTTGAAACCTTTGGGTTATATTGGGTGTGGCCTGGACTTCTTGAGTGATATTAATCACAGGTTTGGCTAGGAAAAAATATTTGTGTGGTTTGACCACGGGACTGGTTGCCGTGGATGTCAGATTGAGATAGTGTGACTGTCAGGTTGGGCATAGCCTATGTTACATAGATGGAAAGGCCATCAAATTTTGAAATACATGGTTGCAAGGGAACGAGGTTCCATAGTGGTTATTTCTTGGTTCTATATTTGGTGGTTAATTCTCTGTTGTGATTTGGGTCGTGTGGACACAGATGACTCTATAATGAGATGGGTTTGAATGCTTGTGTGGGTAGAAGAACCTGTTGTTGTGGTTAGGTGATTTTAGTTTGGGGGTGCCTGCCGGGGAAAGCCACATAGAAGGTGAGGATCCTTCAGATTAATTGGGAGTGCCTATGGGATGTCGATATTTGAGACACGAGGTGTCAAGAGGCACACGGTGTCGTGGTCACTACTTCTTGGGTGAGCTTACGAGAGATTCATACTTGAGACATGATGAGGCACGATGCACATGTTGCTGGGTAAATATTTCTTGGGTGTGCCTTCAGGATGTCGGTACTTCAGACACACAGTGTGAGGAGGCAGATGGTTCCAGGTTAATAGACTAAGATTTTGGCATTGGCTGAAGAAGATGACACTCCTTGGTGGATGCAAATCACTATTGGAGGTTGTGTTTACATTGTGCATCATACTGTTTGATTCGCTTATAGATTCTCTCATATCTAAAAACTTATAACATGTACACACCATTTGGTGCAATCCTACTGAGATTCACCTCACACCCTACACACGCCCATTGGGACACATGTTGAATTTATATCATTACATACAGGTAAATAATCGTCTTCATGATTTAGATCATAGTAATATTTGGAATGGATATTGGTATTCACCTTCAGTTCATTCCAAACTAACGTTTTATTCTTTTAAGATTTATTTTTCCGTAATAGCATTCTTACATTATTATTGTAGCTAATGTTGATTAGCTATAGACATTGTTTCTATATCGGCATGTTTCACCTTCTATAGATTCATGTTTTGGTTGTTTTAGTAGTTGTTAAAATTGGTTTCAGTATTCTTTTTTATAACTCCACATTAATCGTTTTTATATTGCTTCTGCTGGTTTATCTTCTATTGATTGTGATTTTTCTATTCAGGTATTGTTAGAGTCTGCAGAGTCCCTTATTATATATTATATTTGGACCAATACTTTATGCTTCTTCCCATAAGGTATATCCTCCCCACTATACATATTACACCCTCACTTCTAGTTGGAAGCCTTTAGTTTTCGAGGAGGTATGCCTAAGGTTAGTACCACCCAACCTGGTTATCACTGTTTTGGTCGCTATTTGGGTAGGGACATTTAAAAGTTTTATTATAGGTGTTTGTTCATGACATGGATTTTGTAGTATCTTTTGAATGACTACTAATGATATTGAGGATTCCTTTTTTATTTCTGGTGGTTTTACTATTTTGGATATGGTAGACTAGAGATAGTTTGTAATTGGAACAGGGTTTCTATCCTGTGCTCGGGTGAATGCAGCCCCATGTATGAGAGGCTGACCAAGTTGCCTTGGGTTGGAATTGATATTTTTCTTTTTCTCAGTTTATAGTTTATATGGTTTCCATTGTTTTGGATCACTTGGTATGTGATGTTATTGATTATGATATGTGAGCCTGGGCCCGGTGATGTAAGGGAGAAATTAGACCTTGTCCCGGTATGGTAAGGCTTGAGAGTTAATATTTTGGTAGGAAGATTGTTAGGATATTTTAATTTAATATCTGCACTTATGCTTTGTGAAGTTACAATACCATGTGAATAAAATCAATTTCTATGCTATAGATGATTTTGAAAGGTGAAAGGTCAAATTCAGGATATAATTTCTTTTTTATTTCAATGTAATATTCCATGATTTAAATTAAGTCAAATTGCATGTGGCATGAGATTTGGTCCTAGATCATATATGACCTAGCATGTACTATAACAGAAGTGATGTCACTCACTGGGATGGGGTATCCAAGACATCGGTTTTAAACAGTATGACAATGAGGATTGGGTGTCTCGGTCATTGGTTTGAGGCAACATTGTTTGTCAGGATGGGCATGGCCCGAGGATACTATGATGCTTGGATCTATTGAGGGTTGGTAAGGATGCCATGAGGTTGGGATTCCAAAGTCATGGTCTATAGTGGGGGAGAGTAAGGGTAGTTGTTATATGATTCCTTTTACTACTTTTTCTATCTACGTGAATAGATTTTTATATATATGTGATGTCTAACAATTTATGGTATTTAGCATGTTCCTCTTCGATGACTCAGATGGAGGGTCAGGTGTGTAATGATATAGTTTCATAAGAGAATGATTAGGTATATACCTCTGAGGGTTAGGAAGAGCATGAATAGCATGTAGAGGCTCATGGAAAATATTTTGTGTAGGATCCAGTGCAGGTAGGGAAACTACTGGTATTGACAATGTTTGGGTCGTGGCTCGATGAGCAGCTTCATTCTAGGATGGTACATGTTTTATAGGGAATTTATAGAGGTGATCAAGGAGTGTATATATCATTGTTGAATCTGACATGGGAGTTCAAGTCATAGACCCTACTACATTAACAGGGTAAGGGTGGTCTATAGGTGGATGTGAACTGGATAGAGAGCATACAGATGATATTTGATTAACTAGAGATGCCTCCAGGGTGGAGGGTTAATATGGTGACGTACATTCTCAGAGGACCGGTGAAACACTATTCGGATGTCTAGATTTAGGCTCAGATACATGAGGGACTGACCTGTAAAGAGTTTTTGGAGTGGCTTTTTGGACAGTTTTTCCAAGAGACACTAAGGGTGGAGAGAGTTCAAGAGTTCTTGATCCTTCAGTTGGGTGACATATCTATCTTGGACTATATAGCTACTTTAATTGACCTATCTCACATAACACCAGGTATGGTATGTGATTACACCTTGAGGGTGAGGCTCTTTTAAGATGGAGTAGAACATGCCATACGGGTGTAGGTAAACACATTTAGGTTTGCCTCGTTCCTAGAGGCGGTAAATCAGGTGCTCATAGATAATGGAATTTGACAGATAGGTCCCGTTTGAGCTGGGTGGTGGCTTCAGGTAACTATTTAGATAGATTAAATGAGGTTGGGATAATTTCCAGTAGGGAATCTAGGACAAGAACACATCTAGGAAGCCTTGTGGTATTTCAATAGTGGGTTTGTTTAAGTGTGGGTCGCCATGGCATGTCCAGAATTAGTGTGACAAGCCTCTAATGGAGTGTGGGGCATGTAGAAAGTTCGAGCATCTCATGAGGTTTGAAGGTAGCCTTATCAAAGAGATATTAGGTAGGGATCAGGAAATAATGTGGCATATGGGGTTGTATCAGGGTCATTACTAGGTGATGGCAACCGAGGATCAGTTTTAAGAGGAGGACGTGGTAGAGATAGTGGGACCCAACCATGGGGTCAGTGCCCAGTGATTGGTGTAGCAACGTAGGGAGGACATGCTTCAGGCATCTGTCTGTTAGCCCAATTGCACGTCGTGGTGCTGCTAGAGGTTGAGCAAGCTGTTGAGTCAACAATGGTCATAGGTACATCGTGGGCATGGCCATGATTTATTTTTTTTAGGGCCTATTAAAACATTAATGTTTTGTGTGCATGGGATGAGCAAGATTTTTGTAGACTATCCATATGTTGCTCAATGAGATGGGTACCATTTTGGGTGGATGATATATATATATATATATGAGGTTCTATGAGCATCAGGACATTGAGGATGCAGTTTACCTGATGTTTCATGTGCATCAGGTCATCGATGATGTGGGTTACTTGAGCTGCATGGAACTAGGTTTTGTTTTATGAATCCATGGAATAAAGGACCTTGTTGAGATAGACACTGATGTGGTGTGGGATATGAATGTGTGTTGTATGATACATGGGAGAACCTAATGAGGTGTAGGGGTGATGATTCTTCACAAGAGGAACTTGGTTTCGGAAATAGGTTGGTGAACCATGGTTGATTTTCTTAGGAAAGAATAGTTTGGGGTTTTTCGTCACAACCCTTATAAGAAAAATTATGTTACAAATTTCATTAAGGGAGAAGTTTGTAAGTATAGTATTCTTACATTAAGGTATGTTATTATTTTCCATTCAATTTTTGATTTTATTTAGAAATCCTGGAGAAGTAGATATGTTTTGGACAAAAAATGGGCACATGGAATGATTTTGGGGTTACACGTCGTGTACTCCCAGGTACACTCCATGTACCATGACTGTATTTAAACGACAAACATGGTGTGTAGGCATGTTGACCATGTAGGGATTTATTATCATGTACACTCCATGTACTCCTAGTACATGCCATGTAGCCTATCCATGTATGATGAATATACATGGAATGTGGGGAAGTTGGGGAGGAGTATAAGAAAAAACCATGTACACGTTGTATACTGCCAAGTACACGCCGTTTAGGTCATGTTGGTAGGATGGAAATGTATGTTGGTAGAAAAAATCCTTCACTGTAATAGTTAAATGTTATTCATTCCATGTATACTTATATACTTTCCATGTAGTTTGTTTTCAATTAGAATGGGAAATTGCCTATTTTTGAGGCAGTTGATAGTGGGGAACATCAGGTTTCGTGATCCAAGTCGGTTGGGACTTCAATCACCTATGGGATCTTCACCATAAGATAATTTCAAATACCATTAGATTCATTGGAACCCCTTATGTTTGACATTGTTTCCTCTTGATCCATTCTTCCTGATTTATATTCTAAACCATGTTACAGGGGTTTGAGAAATTTTTTTCATTTTGTAGATCTAAAAATTTCTTGAATGAATTAGAGGTTGTTATTGGACATGGACCATTGTATGAGTACAAGGTAGGTGGTGAATACCATGTTTTTTATTTTTGTGGTCATTTGGGTGTGGCATCTTTTTATCATAATGTCAGGTATTGTGTCATACCAATGTTTCATTATGTGAATTGACCGTATTTTTTATGGGATTCCATTGGGAATTCCCATACCTTTTTATGCTAGATCAAGGCTGGGTTATAGGTCTTCACTCATTTGGGGAATTATGGATGCTGTTCTAAAATTGTTATAATTGTTTTGTTTTGAATAAACTACTAAGTTATAACTATTTAACATGATTAATTTTATTTGAAGCTATTAATACATCAGTTCCAGTATGGGAAAACAAATTTCTAATGCAATTCAACTATTTAAATTGTTTTTCCTATTTAATCTGATTCTTTTTTATTATATATATGTGACACTTAATGTTTCATATACTATAACCTTTGGGTTATATTGGGCATTTATTAGATATTCTTGAGTGAGGTTAATAACAGGTTGGGCTTGGCACATATTATTTGGCTATTTTGAATATGGGATTGAAAATCGTGGATGTTAGATTAAGGTGGTGTGACTATCAATTTTGGCATGGTTCAGTTTACATAGATAGAAAGGCCATCAAATTCTAAATGACATGGTCACATGGGAACAAGGTTCCAACGATGTTGTGTCTTGGGTTCTAAATTTTGTGGTTACCACTCACCCGTGTTTTGGGTTGTGTGAACACAAATGACTCTATAATGTGGCAGTTTTTACTGCTCATGTGGATAAAGGCCCATGTAGTTGCAGTTAGGAAATGGTAGATTGGGGGTACTTATCGTGGAAGACATGTAGAAGGTGAGGAGCCTTCTGATTGTTTGGGTGTGCTTATGGGATGTCGGTACATGAGAAACAATGTTTGGAGGCACATGGTTACATGTTACTAATACTTGGATATCCCTAAAAGAGGTCGATAATTGATACACAAGGCGTCAAGTGGCACATGGTGTCAGGTTACTATTTTTAGGTGTTAATTCGGAACGTCGATACTTGAGACACATGGTGTCCAGAGGCATATGATACCTGGTTACATGATTGAGATTCTAGCATTGGCTAAAGCATCTGACACTCCCCGGTGGTTGCAGATCACCAATGGAGGTTTTTTTTTAAATTTTACATCATACTGTTTAATTTTCTTGTATATATTCTCACCTACCTAAAAACTTATTCTAGGTACACACCATTTTGTGATATCCTACTAAAATTTGTATCACACCCTACATGGGCCTTCGAGATTCATATAGACTTTATGTATTTACATACATGTAAATGATCGGGTTCATGAGATAGATCATAGTGTTGTTTGGAATGGAGATTTGTATGGACCTTGAGGTCATACCTCATTAGAGGTTTCTTCTTTATAGTTTCATCTTTTGTAACAACATTCTTACTTTGTTATTGTAGCTACTGTTGGTTATTTATTGGATATATTTATATATTTACATGTTCGACTCTCTATGGATGCATGTTTATGTTGTTTTAGTTGTTGTTACAAGTGTTTTCAGCGTGCTATTTTTTTACATTCAACGGTACTTGATTCTATATTGATTCTGCTGTTTATCTACTATTGATTGTGCTTCCACTATGTGTGTGTGGTTCAAGTTTGAAGAGTATCTTATTTTATATTATACCCCGACCAGTACCTTATCCTCCTTCCCAAAGGGTATAGCCTCCCCACATTAACTATTACACCCTCACTTCTAGTTGGCCGCCTTTGGTGTTTGGGGAGGTTTCCCTAAGGTAAATAACGCCCAACCCGTTTTGCACTGTTTAGGTGGCTGGTTGGGTCAGGACGTTACACTAACAATCACCCCCATTGGATTTTTTGGCCAACCATGATTCATAAATTAATAAACATTTTAAACTCAAGATATGTATTAATTATCAACAATTCAACACCAATATGAGCTAACTCGTTGTAAAACAAGAATTATTGGTAGAAAAATCACGATGTCCAAATAAAGTGATCAAGTAACCTCTTCAACTTTTTTTAACAAATTTCATCCTTATATTTCTATACTTCTAGAAATTACATGTAATAAAAAAATTATTTCTTACATCCACTGCAACAAATCATTAGAATAGTTCACAAACATACTATCCTGGATTCACACCAAACCCACAAATCCCCCTATTTACATGCTTCAGAAACATATATTTATGAAATAATTATCCCCCTTGAAAACAATATAAATATGTAAGATGAGATAGGGGACAAATACACATACCTCAAACATTATGAGTAAGAGGTTGGACAGCCATGTTAAACCCAAATTTTAAAAAATATTCATTCAGAAAAGGTTTAGTGAAAATATCAGCAACTTGTTTCGATTTAAGAAGATACTCCAACTTCCATTAATTTTGTTCCACATTCTATTTGATGAAATGATATTTGATATAATATATTTTTTAATAAAAATTTCATAATATGTTCTTTGTTTGATTTATAGAACTTTGATTGTCACACCCTAAGAGAAAGTGTAACATCATTTCAACAAGTAAATATTATAACTAATGCTTCATCCATATAAGTTGGGTTGATTCTTGAGTAAAAAAAATATACTTAGCTTCAATAGTATTAAGAGTTATTGAATGTTATTTATTTTTATTCCAACTAACAGAACTTTTCACTAGAAAGAAAACACAATCTTCTGTGGATCTTCTATCATCAACATTCAATACCCTATCAGAATATGAATACCCAAAAGATCAATACTTTCGAATCTGTCATAGCATATTTTACTTATCTCCATTTATTTATTTCAGAATTATTTTTCTAGAAAGTAAATGTGATTCTTTTGGAGCACTCTGAAATCATTCACATAAGGTAGTAGCATAAAAAATGTGAGGTCCTAATTTAGTCAAATATAACAAACATCCAACCAGCTTCTAAATTTTTTTCTGATCGACTTCATTACTTTCTCCACATATAAAAAACCTTATTCCCATTGAAATCAGTGTGAAAAGACGTTTTTATTTTTTCTATTCCAAATTTCTTATTAAGTTACATAGAATACTTTTCTTGAGAAATATAGACATGTTTATTATTATTTTTTAAAAAAAATCACCCAAGAAATTATTTCATTTCTCCCAGCATGGACACTCAAAAAAAGATTAAATTTCTTTAAAAAATCATTCGAAAGATGGTTTATCATTCCCAGCAAAGAGAATGTCATCAACATAAACAATTACAATGAGGGAATGCTACAGATTATTTTGTAATAAATATTTCTATCAACTCTTCCTTTATTAAAATTCATATTCATTAAAGAAGGTATTCAATTTAGAATACCATTATCTCATAACATATTTCATCCCACACAAGGCTTTCATCAATATAAATACATAAATCCCTTCTTTCCCAACAAAAAATAGACAAGTTTGTTCAATGTAAACATCCTCATCAAGATACTCTTTTTAAAATGTAGAATTCATATCCATTTGTAGTAGCTTTTATCATTATTTTTTAGAAATGAAAAATATATTTTGATAGTTTCTAATATTTCAAATCTAGGAACAGTTTTATCAAAATCAATAACTTTATTTTGTGAATACTCTTTTCAGAGTAATCATGCATTGTTTTTTATTACCTCACCTTCTTTATTAAGCTTTTTCCTAAAAACCCACATAATGCCAATAATATATTTATAATATATCTTAGGTATGAGTTCCCATGTAGTATTCTTTTCACTCTGTCCTAGCTATTCATTCATTAAATGAAGAAATTAATAATACTCAAAGGCTTCATCCACATCTCTCAGTTTCAGTTTTAAATTTAAATAATTATGTGTAATGGAGTTTTATGTTCTTCTAGTTTGAACATTATGATGTTAATAAATAATAAGGTTATGAGTTTCCACTTGCTTCTCTGGTATATGGTGTGTTTTTATAGTACCTTCTTCATCATTAAGAATAGTTTAGTCTGATTATTATTCTTGAGAGGGATTATAACTGTCTGTATCCTTATTATATTTTTTAAGAAATATTTCCATATTCTTCTCAACTTTATTATCTAGATGAGTTGGTTTATCTTCCTCATCCTTTTCAGCAAAATTAATATCATGATAATAACAAAATTATTCCTTTTTTATTTTTTGAAATATCATTATCCACTCTAATATGATTCATATAAAAAAAATCCATCTCTACCTTTCTCTTCAGACTTTCCCATGATTCTACCATTCTTTATTATAATACAAGGACTCCCAAAAATTATTATGTGATTGAAAATTTGATTTTTCTCATAAAAAATTTATATAGAGTCATATCAGAGCTTGGTATGTTGAAACATCAATTTTAAATGCATACATTTGTAATCATGGGTTGCCTCCAATAGTAATGAGAAAGACCATGTTCAAGTAACATAGTAATACCCATTTCTACCAGACTTGTATTCCCTCTTTCCACTACCCCATTTTGTTAAGGACATTATGGGGAACTATACTCACGTAAAATTATATTCTTATTATGATAGTTTTCAAATTATTTATATATATATTCACCACCATTATTAGTTATCAACTTCTTCATTGACTACTAACATTATTTCTCTATTTTCCACTTGAAACTTTCATAATTTATCAAAGAATCAGATTTTTATTTCACATACATGAGACAAGTAATGTGATTAAAGTTATCAATGATAGTGATGAAATACATATCTTCCTTTGATGATTTTTTTCTCATCAGCCCATAGATATCATAATGGATATTTTCTATTAGCTTCTTTTAATAAATGTCAACTTTCTTATGTATTGAATTTTTAATCCTTTTTTTTCTCGAGAAATTGTGTCAAGCCAATATCTTCTTCCAACAAAATAACTAATTTCAAAAACATGATTTCTTTTAGATAACTCTCTCATATTTCTATAAGATATGTGCCATAACCTTTTATTACATCATTGATTTTATTCCACCAAACTATAGTAACAAGACTTATGTGCCTCACAAACATTAATTAAGTTTCACATTGTACATTGGCCTCTTGTAACTATATTTTCATCCATCTCACTTTTCATATAAAATCTATATTTCCTAAAAGTATATTTTATTACAATAATCACAAAATTATGAAACACTCTGTAGTTTATGTTTCAACCCATCAATAAATATAGCTTTCATTGATTTCAATTTTTATTTCCCAATGATAGTTGATCCGACACATTGGATTACTAGTGATTCATCATTGCTAACTGTCAAAATTCCATCTTTGAAAATTTTTACATTCATTAAAAATCTCATATCACTTATCATATGAGAAGAACACCCACTATCAAGAATCCAATTTCATTCTCATTTTAGATAATTAAATGTGGTTTCAATAACAAGTAATTTTTAATATCCCTTTTATTTATTCATCTCTTGCTTCTGATAATTGTTTAAAAACTTTTTTTGTGCTGATAACACAATAAACCCCTTATCAAGATGTTGTAGTTGTTTGAATCATCCCTAAATTGTTTCATGGGCTTTGAAACTATTTTTATTTCTTCCACTATCACTGTCAGATTTCATTAGAACATAAAAATATTGGATGTGTCTCTGAATTCACCAAAATACCTGCAATAAAAATAAAAAGAACATTTTCCTCCCAAACTTCCACATTAGTAGGATTTGTGAACATGTTTCTCAACAACCTTATAATGTTTCTTATCTGATCCACCAAAATTTCTATTAAAAATAATAATATAACATTTCTTTTCATCCTTATCAGAACCAGAAGTATTGAAAATGTTTCTATATTTATCATTTTAAGAAAACATTCAGAACACGGGTTTTTATATACTTTGGAATTCCCAACTTTGTTAGTGTTGGAAACATATATAACTTTCCAAGAACTCTTATTATTAGAAACACATTTAGCTTCATTATCAATCTTTGAAGTTAATTTTTTTGATCCTTCTCAGGATTATTATTAAGATAAATTTCACCAACTATAGAGAGAGAGTTTTTAAAACTTTTATTTTTCTCTTAATCATTAGAAATGTTTTGTTTTCAAAGTTCCAACACTTCTTTATTTCCTTATACATAACTTCCAAATGTTCATTACTATTATTTTCTTACTCAAGATGATTCATTGAATAATTGATTTATTTCACCACATTTACATTCTCATTAGGAATATATTTTTTATTATTTGATTTGGTACATAAATTTTCCAACTTCCTAATTTCTTTCTCCTAGATTCCAATATTTCATAGGAACTATTTCAATTAGTATTTAAAATGATATTCTAATCAAGTATCTTCTTTTTCATAACTACGACTTCTGAATTATTCATTATTCCGTTTTGAAATAAAAGTATTATAACCAACATAATGAAATAAAATTTCAGATTCAACGTCACTAAGTTATTATTCATCAAATTTAGATAAGAAACTTCTTCTTTTGGGTTTGAGGCATTTTTTAACATTCCAAGGAACAAATATTTATCATATTAACCCTACATCTTCCAAAATCTTCTTGGCATTTTTTCTTCTTCATCACTATACTATTACTTATTTCTTCAAGGAAAATTATCCAAAATTTTTAGAATAATGCCACATTCCAATAATTTCATTGTGTTTTTACATTTATATTTAATTGTACCTGTTATCAAATTTATAGAAAACATGGATAAAATATCATCATGATTTTAACATTCCTCATTTTTATAATTAGAATCGCCAGCTTCTTCTTCAATAAAAATTTCCATTGACTTTTCTTTCATCAATTCCCTGAAAAAACTTTCTCTATCAAATTTTGTTTTTATTTTTCTAGAAATATCCACTATCATTTAATGTGTGATGAGAGTTCTTTGTAAATCATATAGATATAATGCTTCAGGATCTCAATGTTTCAATGATGGAAAATTAGAATCAAACTTATCAGGAATAATTCATAAGATATTTTCCATAATTATAGAATCTTATAACATTTCACCAAGATATATAATAGTACTGAATATATCATTTACCCTAGTAAAGATGTCCCTAACAGGATCATACTCACCCATTTTTAAATATTCATACTTCAAACTTCAAATTTTTTACTTTCACATTCTTTACTTTTACATTTCCTTTTTATATGTTTTTTTTCTTATCCCATATAACATTAGTTGTGGAAAAACATTCATTCTTAATAATTCACTTTTAGAAAGTGATGTTAATAAATCATTCATATCCCTTCCATAATTCTCAAGATTCATCTTATCAATAGATGTAAAAGGAAATTTTTCATCAATAAGAGGAATCCCATCTACTGTAGCTTCATGAACATCATATCAAAAGACATAAGATAAGGAAAAATTCTATATTTACAGATATGATCATTCTTACCATCTAAAATCAAAATAATATTACAACTCATAAAACTAAGATTAGCAATTACACATTCTCTTAAAAACATCAAAAAATAAAAAACAAAGGGAACCACTAGCCCTAATACCAATTGCAAGTGCGTTGTCAGGATAATTGTATCAATGAGAGGGGGAGGGACGAATCAATGATATCTTTTCTTTTATGTTGCCTTATAAAAGTAAACAACATTCAACTCTTGTTAAAAATTACTTTTCCTATTGAAAAAAACATAAAAACCCATCCATTGGAACAAAATAATTTATAAGGTTCACTATTAAATATTAATAGATACGTCTATGGTATGGTTTGGAAATTATCCAATACAACAAAATCAACTAGAATATATTCCTTTTATGAAAAATAAAATGGTTAGGATATTCCCTTCCACTAGTGTAGAACAACGCAATCAATTCAATAATGTGTGTGATCCTTCTAGAACAAATGATGCAATACAACGTTTCAGTAACACACATGTTATGATTGTTCTTTTCCAATTTTCCAAACAATCTCTTCTTTTTTACCCAGAAACAGCTAAAAATTCCTATACTTTTTAATAAAACTCAGTCCAATTTTCCATTATTATTATTCAAGTCTGATTGGTCAAAACAATAAATAAACCTCAATTGGAATACAGTTGAGATAATTTTGAGAACTTTATTCTTTAGTATGGAAATCCCAATATGATAATCCTTCTAAAATATGATAATCAGCTGTATATGAGGATCATATGAATACAATGATCAGCCAAATACATTTTAATCTTGTATGTTATCAATTTACTTCTATATAACACAAATTCTCTATAAAAAACAATCCAGAAAACATCCTTTTCCCTCTAGATCTATGAATTATCTCTTCTTATGGTGAACAATACATTAGTTAAAAATGTAAAATATACTTTTCTACATTTATATTAACCCCAAATACGGTTTTGGAGGGATTCATTAATTTTTTCCTACTAAAAAATTTACCAGAATTTTCATGTTTCCTTGAATTTTGTGTGAATATTGAATTCATTAACAATTCTCAACTCTTCTCGTTTATTCTCGTTCCTTATAAAATATTTTAAACACTTCATCACACTTATGAAATTAATTATAAATAGTAGTATGATCTTGATTTTCCATTCCAATTCACTGAGTACAATTTCTTCAACACTATGCTTTGTACCAGTTGTATATATGAATAAATAGAAACTATTCTAATTGATTAGTTCATATTATTCATTAGGATTATTTATAGAAACTACATGTGAATAAAATCTTATTTAAATTTCAAGCTTATTATTTCCATCAATTTTCCATCTCCTTCAACCTCATTGATGTGTGATTCAATTTTGATTATGATTTGTCTCATTGGGATGAATAAAAATGTAAATCAATAGATTCTTCTTCATCGATAATCATAACCAATTTTAATAGTAAAAAATGCAATTAAAACTATTAAACACATTATGGATTAAGCTTTGAATTTATTCTTCCCATTGGTCACTCCATTATTTTATTTTTCTTTTCATTTCTCAGTCCCAAAAAATTCTTCCTCCGATGAAGATGATGACATACCAAGTACGATGGACAGTTAATAGCAACTTCAAATTCAACATCTTCTTTCACTTCTGAATAAAATACCAATTAATTTTTTCAAAAATAATACATTATCTGATGAATACAATGGTATAATGAATCTAATTGATAATCATCAACATCTTAGACTTATTTCTTCTCTTCATTACAATTATCCTTCCAATATTTTAAAAAAATATGCATTCATCACACTCATTATGATGATCTTGAGACAAAAAATCATTGGCATCAGATATGTTTTTTTCATAAACTTCTTACTACATCATGGCTTAAATCTTGACTTTGAATACATTGAAGATAAGCTTCAACATTGTCTACCAAACAATGGAAAGTATTGTAACATCCCATTCCTCTCATCAACATCTTTCTTTCCTATTCAACCTGAATATGATGGGATTTATTTTGATTAAACTGAATATGATTTCAATAAAATTTCATCTAGATTTCATTTATAAATCTTGAATATATATTTTTATATAATACATATGTTTTATGAGAAATATAGGATCATAAAATATTCATTACATTTATATCATAGTCATGCAGACTCTAATTCTCCCTCATCACGAAATCTTCTTAAACATGGCGTTCGAGGTGATCCCGATGATTATTTTATCGATAAAAAATCTTAATAAGATGAAATTTCTCAAACATTTTGAATTATATTTTCTTTAATAATATGTTCAATCTGATTTTCACCAAAAACAAAGTGAGGTGATTTCTTTTCTTCTTAAACATTCATTAATTAATTAAATTCATTGTCAACAAAAAGCCACACATGAATACGGTCAACCTTATTATCTTGGTCCTAATATTAGATACCAAAGTTACATGGAACATGATCTATTGAGATAGATATATGGGGTTAATGAATCATGAAATTTACTTAAATTGATATTTTTTTTGAAGATCATAATTAGAACACATCAAAAAAAATATTTTTTTAAATGTTTGATGGTGTAAATATCTTCGTGAAGAAATATATAAGGTGTATGATGTTATTAATATGGTTAATATAAATCCATATTCCTCAGAAATGTATCTATAAAATATCTTAGGATATATACTAGTTTTTTTAATTTTTTTTACGATCATTATTTTAGAAATATTTTTGATAAAGCCACTATGACAATATAGGTAAGAAATTAGAATAATACAATAGTACATGAAGAAGTATAAGGGATATGTAAATGGTACATTGAGAATAAATAATGATAATTTTCAAAAGGAAATAAACTAGAATATATATATATATATATATTCGATCTAATATCATAGGTAGGGTATGGAAATCATAAGTATGATAATTCTATGTAGTTATTTATATATCTAAAAATATTAAGTATGTTAGGTCTTCAATTGTAGAAATATTATCAATATCAATATGAAATTAATTTTATAGTTATTGAAATAAAAAAAAGAACATATTATGTTAGTATAATATATATCATTATAATCTTATAATAGTTGTACTAGCCATGCTATAAATCTTACAAGAGATGAAAAAATGGGATATACAAGGGGATGCAATCTCTATAAGTATATTTACTTATGAAAGTGATGCCATAGATAGTGAAGTTTCCATATAAAAAATAACACATGTATAATGACATAATATATAACATTTTAGAAGAATAATCATATTATGTGGGAGCTAATAGGTTGATTATTAGTAGGTTAACTCTAATGAAAGTGGTAATTTTGTAAAAGGGGTGCACTAGGCCAAACAAGACCATTGCGTTTCAATTAGCATGACATGTATATAGATATTTTTGGATGATTTAGTTCTTCACCAAAATTGTTTTTTTTACTTCTTTGTACACAGTTGAAAAAGAAAATATCCTAGGATTATATTTTAGGACAAATGGTTTTAGAAATTTCGACTAATAATGAAATCCTTTAGAAAAATTTATTATAATATAAAACATATTACTTATGGTCTAGATTGATCACTCTAATGATAAATTAGAGATTCATGAATATCTGGTGTTGTAGGAACATAATCATTTTGACTTGTACTTTTAATGTTCTAATTTTGTGATCTTAGGTAGAATAGATCATGAAGTCTACACTTCCAATTGATATCATATATGTTTTGGGTGTTATTGGATGCTCTTATAAATGGAAATTCATATCTTTGAGACTTTACATCATTATCTATGTGCATCATTTAGGCATTTAATTTGATTCTAGATAAAATTTCTGAAATTTCTTTTTGTAGAGAGATAACATGTGTTGTGATCTTCATTAGTGATATGGAATTGAATTAATGATCAAGATTGATTTTTTATTCTTAAAGGAATAATATGTAGTTGGAAAAATTAATGAGATTATAATTCCTTGAATAAATACATGTATATGGTAGATAAAATAATGTTCATTCAATATAGTCAACAATGATTAATAAATCATTAAATGATGATGATATAAGGTTTACATCTTGATTTATAAGATATAATTTGATAAATAAATTATCTTATATGGTAAGTGTTACAATGAGGTTTTCATAGATATGAGTTATAACTATATATTTATTATAAATTATGTGTTTCTAGACACCACTATTTATATGTGAATACGATTCACTACTATTGAGATAAGGACCAAGTGGTCCATTCACAAAGTGTATCCAAAACATCCACTAATTAAACTAAATTGGAGTTTATAATGGAGTGGGATCCATATATAGGGAGAAGTGTATCTATGAGTTTTAATGAACATAGTTAAAATAATTAAATTTAAATATTTTATTCCATAATAACAATAATTTAATTTAATTCGTAGGGTATTCAAAATTTATTCAATTAGAAAAGTTAATATGAAAATATATTATTTTCAAATGAATGTTTCAAAGTAAAAGTTTATTAAATAGTTATCAGAGGTATGATTAGTGTTGTTGGATATTATTTTATCACATGGAATTTAATAATTTTCCATTTTATTGGTGAAATATTTATGACATTTAGAACATATTTATTTACCCATTCATGTTAGTTTTTAACGGTTTAGGACGTGCAACTTATTTTTGGGATTAAGTGAAATTTTTTATTATTAAAAACAAATATTTATGATCATTTAGAGCCATAAATAATAAATGTTATAATTTTTATGAATTTATCTTTATCATAACGTCAATCAATGTTAAAGAGAGAAATTTTGGAAGTACATGATTATATTGATGTCAACTTCTCATACAATGTCTATGTTCTTTAGGAGATCAGGTTTTCATAATAAACCCTACGTTTTTCTAATGATGACATAACATTTTCATATAACCATGAACCATGGGATGCAGTAAACATATAAACGGTCTAGTGGGATCCTTCTTTATTGACACTAATCTATAGTGATCAAGATATTATCAAAAAATACCAAGATTAAAATTTTCATCTGAGGTACCATTGGCATTTTTTTTATTTCACTCACCGTACTTAAATTATTTTCATGTGATACATAGATAAAACAAAAATAGTTATTCTAGATATCGTGTTATTATATATATATGAAAAAAAATTTAAAAAAAATACAAATTGAAAATTCTTCTCCCAAACTCATATCCCTTCACCCACATCAATATTTTTGATTGATTTTTTTAGCATTAATATCTTTCTAAAACAAGAAAATATTATTAGGGATATGTGGAATAATAATTAAAATAATAATGGAAAACATCCATGTGGTTTATAATTTAAACATTACCTAAATAATGAAACTAATCACAAACTGGGTATATAATAGGAAGGTACAGTGCATCCTAACTATGATTTCACTCTTGATGTGGTGATCTAGGAAGCGAGCAAAGGATTTAAAATGTATTTATAGGTATATAAGAAGTTTTTAATAGGGGTGGGTGAAGGTAGTTAATAGGAAAAGTCCTTGAATGGAAATTCCATCTTTTAATCTATGAAATCTTTTCAAAGATCTTGAATTTGATGGGACAATTGAGGAATAAAGAGAGCCATTCCATGTAGAGGGTTCCACTAAAGGAAATTATTTTTATGTGGATGATTCAAGTAATGATATAAGATTCTAATTATTAAAAGATCATTATGAAAATTTTCATGGAATATGGTTTCACATCCCAGGGAGGAATAAAGTTTGTAAGTGGAAATAGGATTTAGCGAGCTACATTCGGATCAAAAGGTTGATGTATAGAGGGTAAAAGAATTAATCTTATCTACCTAAAATAATGGAGACGTTGTATATTAATAATATGAGGCCCAAAGAGAAATAATTTGAATCTATTTTCATTGATCATGATTTGAACAAGAGTGAAAATACTCATTGGGGAACCCAATTGATTGAATGTTGTCTTCCAAAGGTACAGGTGAAGAATGGTTATATTCTGAAATACCCAAACCTTGTACATTGGGGTTTAGTGGTGGTTGGTCAATGTTGTAGTGAGGACCCCACTAATTGGGTCGATCCTTCTAATGTTGTGATGGTTGAATACTATCAGGTGGAATATAAGGAGAATGAAAACTAAGATATATATTGTGAGCTTATCATTCACAATGAGGAAAATTTTTTGTATGAGGCCTTTTTTATCAATAAATCCATAGATGATTCTGATGTACATCTCATGATAATTATCCTATTAGAGACTAATAAATAGTAGTGTGGGTGGATCAACAAGAAATATCATATTTTTACAAGAGGCTTCAATGACCATAAGATAATTGTGGAGTAATTTTTTCAATCATAGGACAAGATGTATTATCACATTTAAGACACATCAATGATGACAGAAATACTATGCTAATTGCTCTGAAATAGAACTAATATATATGAAATGTATGTAATAGGCTAGAACTTTATTTCAATAATTTTTTGATCTATTTTCTATCTGATTTATTATTGATTTAAATAATTATAATTTTCAATTTTTCATTAAACTTTTCTATGAAAAAAATGTACTTTTAGTCAGTCAATCTGTTATACTAGAAGAACAAAAAAATCATTGAATATGAACATCTTTTTTCACCTTCAATAATACATGTATAGAAATTTCAATTTGGAATTCCTCTCCTTCATTTGAGTCTTAACCCAACCCAATAAATCTAATTCTAAATTAAAAATATTTATTTCTTAAAATGAATTTTATTCTTTTACATATTTCAATATTATTTGCAATAGCTTATTATCTATCCATATATTAAAAATTAAGCAGATTTCATATATTTTTATCATTTTTAATGACATTTTTTCATTCATGTGGAAAAATATTCTTGGCTAAACTATGATCATATATGTGATCCATTTCTTCTGAAAAATTGAATACATCATCATACTAACCTTTATTATTTTAAATGCATGATAATATTTTTTTGTTTTTTTCATAGTTCTCTAAAAACTATCATTTTAATAAAAACATATAAAGAATACATACCCATGATCTCAGTGAACGATTATAGAAACAATTCATTAAAATAAAAATTTAGAACTTTACAAATATAATGTGTCCCTTACATTGATGAGTAATAATTACACATATATTTATAATCTATAGTTTATGGATATCACCAATGTATCATCCAAATAGAATCCCTCTTCTAATGTTATCTAAAGGATTTCCTAAATCACTTGACATATAAGAAGAATCCACTATCCTCCATGATGATATAGATACTCATAAGGATAATGAATAATATGAAGACATATTTAGTGTTCATGTACATTCATCTAAGTATTGATATTTCTCACACACCTACCATCAAAATGAAGTGGTATTTCTAAATATTTCTGGTATATACCTTGGGTGATGCAACATGTATACTTCTATTATAACAAATGAGTAAAATAGTCGACTAAATCTTGAATCACATGTATGCTTGAATGAAAACCCCTTGTATTAGATGTTATGTAATAGGTAATTAATGACAATTAATCGAGGAATACATCTTTTATTTTTTTACTTTTATTTATAAAAATGAGCCCAGAGGCTCTTGAATTATAAAAAACTATGAACTATGAGTCTAGATTAAGGAACATTACATTGATCTATAATAAGAAGTTAAACCGAGTAACCATGAATAATATTCAATTGGATGCACCTCACTTCAGTTACCCCCAATTGGCCAGACCATTAGCAATACAATTGGCCTCTCAGAATGCGTGAGTAATGATATAACTCATGGTGGTGTGTTTTTCATGATAATTTGTCCATTAATCTATCAGCCTCCATGACAGAATATATATCCCGCTCCCACGGCTTGTAAAACCAAAATGGAATCACATTTGAACCATATGTTTCTTCAATATCTTTGATTTCCAAGGACAATTTCATTGAATAATCCCACAATATTCGCTTCAAGAGCTGCGATAGTAACATATGGGCTATAAATATATATAATGACTTCCCCTGTCTGATCTCTGAAAATAACCCCAAGTCCCGATGGACATGAATTTTATTTTGACGGTCCATCAGTATTACATTTCATCCATCCAGAAAATGGATGCATCTAGAACACATAAATTATGCAATGAGGATAAGGCTAGTTTCTTGGAATGCCAAATATCTTGATGATCATAAGGTCTTGAACTGATTTTACGAATTTTTTATATGTAGTTTATTAGTATCCCAAACAATAGAACTAATACTTTCAATGAAAGTTACAATATTAAATCAATCCTTGTTATGAATAACATTACTCTTACCAAGAAAAATACTATGACATATCTCAACACGGGCCACCCAAATGAGATCATTTATTTACTTATAGAAACTGGCTTCCCGAAGAGAAGTTGAAAAGAGAATAATTGAGATCATTTAGGATTTGGAAGATCAAACATATTTAGTAAATCCTTACACAAGGATGATGTTTTTTAACATCTCGAGAAAATATGTCTCACATCCTTTTGGTTCTGATGACACATCAAACACTTTAGGAAAAAATAAATACCAATCCTTTATATATTATAATCCATAATAAGATATTTAAGACACAACCTCTATATCAAGGTATATATCAAGGAGATAATCCATATATTTTTTAGATTTTAGATCCACCTATAATCACAATTTATACGATGTGTATATATGCTTTTTGAATCCAAAATACCATATGTGGATGGCTCCCATATGAACATGTCATATTGGTTTATGAAATAATAAGCTATAACATTGTCAGATATGGAATCTGGAGTCATATATGTGTTTTCTAACTGCTCCTTGTTCATGATATTGAAGTAAATCTTCGAATCCCTACTGCATACAAGATCAAAAATAGGGAAACCTATTCAGTTATCCATCTAAAATCACAATTAATAATTCATATTGACCAACTAGTGTGAGTGGAAAATAATTTTTTGGAAGATAGATTTGAGTCCATGCCATGGGGAGGATTCCATATAGCTATATTTTCCTGTTATAATCCTTTAAATTGTTCAAGATTTTATAAAATTTATAACTAAATCCATGATTTTGATAAATCTCAATAGAAAATATTCTTGTAAGTATTGGTTAAAATTTTCCTAATTCTTTATAACTACACTTCCAAGCTTATGCAGTATAAAATATGTACTTCAAAAGGTGGTGATAGAATTCATTTTCAGAATACTACCACTCCAGAAAATGTTTTTCATCATGGTATTAATCTTCTTGATGAACTAAATATGCCAATGATGGACTATAAAGGAATATAAAATATAATATTAAGGTTTATCTTAAGGGTTTGTTGGTAGAAATGTATTCACATGAATTTCATAAGGATTAATCTATAAATATATATCAACAAGATTCTTCCTAATGATATGTTAGTGTCTATGTACCCCCATACCAGGTATTTATGGCATATATTCTCCTTCAATATCCCACTATCACTAAATTATAAAACGCTTTGAGATTTTTGAAAATAAATTGTGTCACATATTTTTAACTCTTAAAAACATAATCAAAACAATTTTGGATATCATAGAATTTTTTTAAATATATCATCAAATTCATTGTATCTCATAATGTGAAATATCTTGTGAATACCAATTAAAAACCCTTATGATTTAATAATAAAAATATTTTATAGAATCCCTCTTTGTATTACTTAATCCCCTCATACTCGACCTTAATGTGTGACCCCACAAACCTTTATAGTGTTAAATATAACTATGCTTCACTGAATCATTAAATGTAAGAAAACAATGGTCTCTATAATAGCGCCAATACTATTAAGATATAAATATATCTAGCGTGATATATATCAAACACATGTATCTCTATACATGTGTCTAATAATTGAATCATTTAAAAGCATTCACTCTCATATGTTCCATTTATATAAGAAATCAAGTGACTATGGGACCTAATGTATTTCAATCCCATACTCCTGAATCATATATTCAAAAATATTAAATTATATGCATACCATGTTGATGAATACATCAAATGAAATTCACCTTTATGGATGATCATATAATATTCCCCTCTTCATTCTATATAATCAATTCATATGTACAATCTAGGTGCAGTTTCACACTCCTCAATAGATATAAATATAATGAATAGATGTAATACTCAACATTTGAGAGTAAAAAAACCACTTGGTTAAGCTACAATTTACAAAATGATTAATTAAAAACCCAACCACCCATGAGTATAGAGTAATAAAAGATTTCATAAGAAATTTTTCAGAGTTTGAATGTTATCATGTTACGTATATCATGAATATTATGAAATGAGGATAATATGATATATATACCCGTATTATACCAAATACATAGCGTATAAAAAATTGATGTGGAAGAGATAGAGAGTCTTATAATGTCTAAAAGATCACTTGTGCCTCCTAAGAAAAGTCAACTTCTCAACACAATAATCTAACTCATAGAAACTATAATTGTTTTCCAAAACATAAATAATCTATGATGACCATAATTTAAGAAATAAATTAAAATCAATTTTTGAGATCCCAATTATCATTAAAATCTTGGAAATTAATATTGATATATTCATTTATACTGCCAATGTGAAATAATGACAAATTGGAGATTTCCTTTTTATATTATACAACTTATATTCAAAGAATATTCTATGAATTAATAAAAATATTCTCTATAACCACCAATCTATCAAATCATAAATGATAAAATTCAAGATAATACTTATGTATACTTCACTTTTTAGGGTTTTTTAACTCATTACACCATATATAATTCTTAACAAATCCCTATTTGATCATATGATAAACATTTCGCACTAAAATCTATATTGAGTGACATTGATGGGGCATGAAAATTAGAATAATTTTATGATTTAGGAATAATGTTATTAATTTTTGCCTACTTTAACAAATTCAAACTCATTTACTCCACTATATCAAATGATATAATGTTATATTTTTTGTCTATATAGAACTCTTACTATGTTTAGTACCATCATCCATGGAACCCTTTCCATCAAATTTTTTTCCTGGAATTATTTTCTTAAATAATTTAATAATTTACATTATTACTTACTAGCACATCAAAAAAACTTTTTAGATAATGTAGCATTAAATTTATTATAGTAACTAAATGTAATTCATTCTATTTCTATTTACCAGTATACCATAAACTATTTTAAGATATTAAGTGAAATTTGTTTTCTTAACTAAAATAATACATTAATTGTGATATTGAAATTATAACCAAATATACTCTTACTTTCCTCTCAAAAACTATATTGTTTTTATAATATAATTCTTAGATATATAGACTCCTCTGTGTAATTAAATAACACTTATTTCAATTCTGTATGAATATTTGAAAATAATATTTTTTATATCATATATTATAATTATTGTGTTGGGATAATTTTCCATATAAAAATTTACTATAATCATTAAAATATACCATGTATGGGTACCATGAACACCTTTTGTAATATTGTTAACAATATCTAGTCCAATACATTATCATAGATAAATCAATTTAATCATTGATTTTATTTCAAAAATATGTTTTAGAATCTAGTGATTCATAAACCATGAGTATGAAATTAATCATCAGGTGTTTTACATAAAAAATATTTCCTAATGAAAAATTTATCTTTTCACCTAATAGAAACGGGATGAAGATAGACATATTTTATTTAAATTCATCTAAACATTGTATATTAATTTTTATTCAACTATAATATGTAGAAACTCTATACAATTTCACTTTAAGGAAAAATATAATCTCTATCAATTTAATAATTGATTTATAAGATTAATATACTTATAATACTTGTAGAATATGTCATTGGTATCATATAAACTTAATATAAATTACAAATACATATTCCACTAGCTCATAAAATGTAAAATCCATTGATTTTTAATTTTTTTATTTTATTTAATAACATATTATGAAATATTTACTTATAAATGATTACGTACGTATGATTAATTGATATCAGTTTTTAGTAAAGAAACATTTTTGGGATCACTAAGAAACTATTATTCATCATGTTTTAATTTTCTTCCATTTTATATTTAATTATAACAATATAACTTGGACATATTATATTCATTTTATGTGTTTCTAACATGTTTAATAATATCAAGTAAATATTTTTTGAAAAAATCCATATTGTTGGGTAATTTTGATCAATTGAAAAATAATGACTAATCTGACAATAATAGGCCATAAATAAACATCTATTATCACCAGGTCATCCGAAAAGTCAATCATATTTAATATACAAATTGAGACCAAATTTTTTTAGGAAATTTTAAATATAATAACTATAAACCATTATTTTAATCATTTTATTCTTATTTTATTCATTTATATTGAAATGTTAAACAACTTTAACTTGTGGTAACTCAAGAATATGTTTCTATGACACATAATATACCTATTTCTGAAGAAGTTGTGCCTAGTTACAATTCATATTATTTTACAAAAATAATTATTTCAAGGATTGATTTCAATGTTATTTTTGATCATAATGATGCTAATAAGAACCATAAAACTTATAACTAATGAGTATCATGGTTTATTAAAATTTAAAATGGAACATTATTAAATATTATTCACCTAAAATGATGACCCCTATATAAATCATCATATTTATTAGTATGATAAGATCCATATTTCACTAAGAAAACATCATTTATTTGGAATGAAAATCAACACTCAGTTATTTTGGTAGGGAATCATCTCAATCAATAAATTTGTGAATATTGGATAGTTGAGTAGAAAACTCCTTTTCCAATACATATTATAGATAAAAAACTATATTCTTCTTTTATCCAAATTATTATGGTTTCATTATTTTGTGTAACCCTGAAAAATTATGAGAATACTCTAAGGAAAAATAATCCTGGGGAACTCCACATTAACAAGAAAGAAACCAGTTTGATGTTCCAAGGTTACCCATTACTTTATTATGTTACACTAGATAATCCATGGGCACCCTAAATTATTGTAAAACTACCATGTGGGATGACGGTGGTCTTGAAAAGTTCCAAATTCAAAGGAATTGAAGAGATTTTATTTTGATGGGATATAATCTCACCATCATATCTCATGTTATTCCTGTTGTGTGTGTATGATTCTATTAATTTAGTTTGGAATCATTTACCCTACCCAAGATAAGTATAATCAAGATATATTGATGTGTAAAAATTTATAGTAATAACAATTTTTAATACTCATAAAAACTAGTTTATAATATTAATAAAATAAATCACATTATAAATCTAAATAATTTTAAACTAAGAATAAATAAGATATTTTTTGAATAAATTATTATTTCAAAAATACAATCCAGTGATAAATAATCAATAATATCTAAAAAAAATAAAACTATAAAATTTTTATATATTAATTGGTTATTAATGAAATTATATAAATTTGAATACAGTCACATGATATTCATTTCATATTTTTAAATCCATTATATTATACATTACATGGAATTTAATTTTAGATAATTAATATTTTATTATATATAGACACATTATAATCTAATTTCTATAATCTAATCATTTTACAAAACTAAACTGTTATATACCATAACTTATTTAAACCCTGATCAAATCAATTATAAAAGAATTAAATGTGGTCTAATTAAAATCTTAAATAAATCCCTTAATTTTACAAATTCATGTTAAGTGTCATAAAAAAATTCTAAATTTAATTATATAAATTTTATATTTTGTCCTATTTTTTGTATATAAACCCTTTATAAATCAAGATTATAATTCATCTATATATTTATTTTAAAATATTATAAGTTGGTAATATAATGGGTCTTATAATATGTAATCATAAAATATATTATAAAGGAATCAGTTGAAACTACAATATTCCATAACATATTATCAATGAGTACAGACATAGATTATGTTGCCTAAAAATGTAATGCTAAAAAGAGAACCACACACTTCATTGTATCACAATATAATGAAAAATAGAAAATTTATGATACTCGATTTTGGTGGGAAGAGAAGGCTAATAAATAATCATATAACAAATTTTATTCCTTAATATATTCATTACATTATCATTGTTATATAATTTCATGACCCATCATTGAATACATTATCGAATAATAATAATATGACTAACTCTCTTAATACTATGTTATCAAATGACCAATTTTCAATATCTGTTTTCATATAATATGTTATCATGTTACACAAATTTTAATCAATATAATATGTTAAATAATCACATAATTATAACATCAATATGTCTCGTGATATTATGATTGGGGATAACATCAAAATATTTATTCAAGTAAATTGGTGACGTAGGCTAATTTGATATCACTACACTGGTTTTTAGAGGCCTAATAAATGTTTTTAGGTAAATAGAAATAGATTAAGAAACAAAAAGTAGATCTCTATGATAGATTTTATAAATTGTTATTCAAACTGAAAAGGAATCAATATGTAAATAACTTTTGTACTTTACTTTGATGATTAACAAAAACATTAATCTTCATAATTTAAGGTAAATAAATATAACATATGCGAAAATTAAAGGGATTCCTTCCTATGGAAGTTTCCACATCCTAAACATCAACTGCTCATGGTATGAGTGGAATCCACAATCCTATATGATATATTATCAACTCAAAGAGATATATTATAATATGAAGAGATATTCAAATTCATATTATTTTTATGTAAGCATAATAAAGGATTAAATAAATCCCATCACATACAGTGGGACTTATAAATCCATTAAGGATGATCCTGGGTGTTTTCACATTTTACTCATATATTATAACACATAGAAAAAATACTTTGGCCAACTAATGAATGAATGAAAGAGTCTAAATTGGGTTATATATTATGTAAGGTATAATTATTGAAAAATAAAACTGGGAGTCTCTATTGAATGAAATCTTTTATCACTTATCCACAAATGATCGATGATATTAGTTGTATCTTATGCATATCATATTCCCACCTTATGTTAAGCTAATTTATTCTCATGATATGAATCTCATGCATATTAAAATACATTGGTGAAAATGTAATGTTAATATTTTTCATTAATATAGATTAGTAACAATGTGTTATTATGATTTTATTTAAGATATATTGGTAAAAATATATATTCATTCTTTACATTAGGATATTTTGGTAGCTATGTATTGTAAACCTTTTCCCTAAGTAAACATTAACACCTGTGTACATTCAATCCATGGAAGTACGGAATATTATTTACTTGATGTACGTATATTATTGTATGTTTAATTTATATATGTATAAAATTCGTAAAAATATCAGTATTTTAATCATCATAATTTTATCCATCATAAGTCTTGCAATAATGAAATCTGTTCGGACTGTACATACTAGAGTTATCATCATGGTTAATTCCAGAAGGCTTCATATAATTTAAATGTTTTCCTTCACCTTTTTTCAACACATACTTTTAAATACCTATTATATGTTAAATAATTTGATTTATATTTCGATACAAAATAAATACCAGCAATAGCCTCCAAATCTATCATTTTCTTCCTTTAAAATAATTATATATAGAAAAGAAAGATTTATATTTTTGTTACAA
The DNA here is from genome assembly GCA_963277665.1 of Viscum album. Taxonomy (NCBI): domain Eukaryota; kingdom Viridiplantae; phylum Streptophyta; class Magnoliopsida; order Santalales; family Viscaceae; genus Viscum; species Viscum album. The sequence continues at coordinate 636,885,172 of OY728119.1, forward strand.
AAATATATAATATTAAACCCTCATTGAGGGACAAAAATTTATTGGAGTATTTATCAACACCCCTGATATATTAATGATTTTTATATGTCTTACCTCAACCTTATTTTTTCAATAATTAGAATTCAATCTTGTATTCTGAATTAAACCATTTTTAGTGTTTAAAAAAATTTACATCATTTAAATTATATTATGATATGGTCATATATCCGGTGAACCGAAACCCTTAATTTCCTTTATAGTGATGTATATAAAAGTTATGACACACCACTAGATTTTTTTTATAAATATATTTTCTATAACTTCATAATATTAATTATATAGTTATTTATATTTTTATAAAAAATGTTTCAAAATTCCATTGTATTTTTACCTTTATGTAATGTCTAACGAGCCTTAATTTGCTATGAATTCTTGGAATAAACCCTCACCTTCATGATCTTTATGATAAATTATAATTGATCATATTGATGTTTAAAAATATTGAGTTCTTATATATATATATATATATTATTCTCTTTGATGTCCATCCTAATTTGAATTATAGTCTTTAAATTCTCTCTTCATAATTTTAATCTTCACTTTGACCATTTATTTTGATCAACAATAACATTATGTTTAATTTTCAATAATATTTCCAGATGCTAAATTATCAAATTCACAACCAGAATTTTTTAGGTATATTATTATATTAAACCATCTTTATATAGTTTAATATATGCTATAAATGTTCAATTCACTATACAAGCACGTGAATTTTATGATACCAAAGAATCCTTTATGTTGTAAATCAATTATTATATCTTTAGAATTCAACCTTTTATAGATTTTTTTTCAATCTTTTAGATTTTTTTCCATTTTAAAATTAAAAAAATTTATAATTATTATTAGAAAAAAATTATTCGTATTCCCATATATAATATTCAGTATCATATTATATATCGATTCATTTATCTAAATATTTATTTGAATGGTCTCTAAAGCTTCCACATGACAAAATTATAATGAAAATTACACTAATATATTCCTATTATTTTTTTTGAGTTTAATTAAAATAAGGTAAACGATTTCCCAATACATCTCATCCTTTCCCTTATCACCATCAGAAAAACTAAGCAGATCATATTTCTTTTTATTTATCATTTTGTTTTTAGATATCTATAAAAAAATCATACCCTTTTTTGAATGTATAAAATTATAATTCTATATAAACAATGAAGATTATTTTTAATCAGATTTATATCTTCTAGAAATGAGGAATTATTATTAAAGCACATTTTAAGAAGTTTTCTCAATAGCTTCTTAATTACAATAGAGCCCAGTAGATTTCATTATATACCTAGATGTCACTCACAATATCATTGGATCTTTTAAAAATATGATTAGTATAATCTTATTTGTATATAATAGTACATTAAAATTTTCCACTTCATGTTAGATGTTTTTTCTTTTTATTAGAGTACTACTTATTTTTATTCTTATATTTATCCCAAATATCTTTCATAATTTTTAAACCATCAATTTCAGGTATTATTTCTCTAAACTAAATTCAAACATTTCTGTCATATCATAATTGTTAGGCACAGTATTGTAAATTATTTTTGGAATCATTTTTGGTACTTTTTCAATTGGTGGTAGGTAAATAAATTCATGAATCAAGTGCATCTATACCTAGTATCAAAATATTTGGTTTCATCATATTATTATTATAATTTCAATTCTTCCCAAAAAAATGTAATTATTCTATTATTGAGAATTTTTTGGTTACCCATGAATTCTTGATGAATGATCAATAATAGTAAAGAGAGATATCAAAGAATAAGTAAAGAAACAAATTATATAATGTCATTTTAAAACTCATACCTGAATAGTTCTTATTAGATGTGCATATGTAGTGATATAATACTAACACATATTCTATATGATAATATGTAATATAAATCAATAATGGTGGTTGAATAATGATATGGTTAATTTAATTGTTTTGAAAAATTTAATGTCCTTATATTTCAAATTAACCATGTATTATTCAATCCAACCAAAGATAACAATTTTGTTCAAAAATTATAATATTCATGAAAGAATAGTTTTTCACAATTTTTATGTCAAAATTTTAAATATTATATCCTTATTATGCATGTCAATGTTTTTGAAAAAAATTATTAATATCTAACTCAATTTATTTTAAATTTATATATATAGGGTGAGTATGATTTGTGAACTCTTTATAAAAATATATAATAGCCTCCTATATGTATAAAAATACTCAAAATTTCACACACACAAATCCAACCTTAACTTCTTTTGTCTTGGTGTATCACCTGTGATTCAAGAAAATTCAAATTTATATTCTCTTGATATATAAAAACTATAGTAATGTAGTTTTTTTAAATAGAATGATTGAAATTTTATTGTTATATATATAAATAAGTCATCCTACCCTATCTCTAAAAACATTTTCTTGTACACAAATGTACAACATTTGCCTTAGATAGCATAGTCACCTTCCGCATTATGACTATTCTTCATATTTAGTTACATATTAATAATTTTCCACTCTATATTGATTTAGTATGCTCATATTAAAAATCTTAAAATGATATATCACATGTAATTACACAAATATTTGTCTCAAGTTTTACATGTACAATTTTTTCACTATATCTTGATACTGACCACATTAAAATTCATTTCTTATATACCAATGAATATGATTAAAATTTTAAATATAATTTTTTTGGATTATCTAAAACATTAGGATATTATTTTATTCATTTCATAGAAAAATGTTTCTATAATATATCTAAATAAAAATTTTATATATTTTTATATTATTTTCTCCAGAAACCATTATGGAATTTGTCCATAAAATATTCAAAAATAAATCAAGAAATAAACACTATTTAATCCATTTTGCCTCTCAAAAATTATTTTAATATATCTAAAATATATTCTTAAATACTATCAAAAAAATACTAAACATTCAAATTATAAAAAGTGATATGAATTATTCTATCAATAAATGTTATTATTTAAATTATTACACAATTTTGAGAGAAATTTGGTCATCCTTTTATAGCAGTGGCTCATACCTTACACAACATTTTGAAACAGTAGTTATCATTTAATCATAATATCTAGACTCAAACTTTTCTCATGGTTAACACATACAATGATAAAAAAAGTTATTTCAATTTTTCAAAAGATCTGACAACATTTATGGAGCATCAACATACTCTAATATTGAATTTAAAAATTATAATTCATTATCACACAACTATATAAAAATCAATAACTATTAAATTACATAAGATGAACCTTAAAAATATATTTTAATTTTTGTTTTACAAAAATAATTCATTGTCATATTACCATTTCCAATGTTTATAAATATTTATTATTAACTAAAATATTATATAATAAATATAAAAAATTTGTTTAAGCAATTATCAAAATAATGTAACCCTTTCATAACATAAAAATAATTTTATTACCAATATTATAATTTACACGTTTATAATTATCCACTAAGAATATTGGTGAAAATTATTCTTTAAAATTTCATGGTAAATGTTCATTTTATTAAACATTATATTTCTTATATTTATCTATTTACAATAAGATATATATTAAAAATATTGATAAAATATTTCATTAATAAACCTTAGGAAAATAGAAATCCTCATCACCTCAACTACTTTTATTTTAGACTGGACTTTATAAAAAATATCATCTTATATCTCATAGGAGTTTGAAACTATTTAGTGAATTTTAAATTTTTTTTGATAAATTTTCATATGGTTTATTATTCTCATTATGGTGTTGATTGTTGTATTTATTATCAACGATAATTAAAATTAAATAGTTTGTAAATTAAATGAGCTAGGATTGGTAAATATGAAGAGTAAATATGGAGATAAATAAAGGAGTTTTATAATATAATATTTCACCACCTTGATATTTTATTATAATATCTTTAAATAATTCATTGTGTTCCATAGGTTTCTCAACATGAAAAACAGAACATAAAATAAACCCCTAATATATTTAAATAAAACAAAATTATTTATTTAATACCATTAAATTGTAGCTATTTAATTATAAGTATATAATAAGAGTAATAGATTTTTGAAATATTGAAATAAAAAACTAAAATATACTTTTAATGTGAAAGAAATTCATATTAGTTTATCTAAATGATGAATAAGATCATTTATGTTTACAATTGTGTTTTTCAAAATATTTTATTCATATGTGACATACCATTAAATTTCATGAGAAATGGGATTAATTATGATAAAATATATTTGAAAAGAATAATTGGTTTATAATAATATAATTATAAATTATAGGAAATACAAATGGAATGTTTAATAATCCAATAATGTTTTTTCTTATAAAAACAGTTTTCCATTATATCGCACCTTTTTATTTAAAATTTAAATTTTAAAAATATAGAATATGAATTTTAATAAATGATAATTTTTTATTAGATAGAGTAATATTTTTTTATTATTAATTTTTCATATTTCTCTAATAAGAATTTATTTTAAGTGAATAATGGAAAATATAATTTTTTACAATTGACATGGATTTTATGACATTATTTTTAAATAAGATTGATTTTTAATTTAATGAATAATTTTATAGGACTAGATTATTATTTTATTTGTGAATTTATAATTTTAATTTTTTTAATTTACAAACCGATATTTGATATTTTTTAACATAATTAAAATTTCTGGATTTTTTAAATAAATCATATATATTAATTTTATTATTTATTTTTATTATTTTAGTAAATTAAATAAAATTAAGTGTATTAAAAATATCAAATAATATAACAAGGACCGCTATATTTTGGTGCATAAATATTAGGTTACCTCAGGTAAAAACTAGGCACCACTATAAATGCTAATAGTGTAAAAGTAACAATTCAAGTAGTAAAGGTCTATAAAAATGATACCAAAATGTCTATAAATCAGTGTGTGAGTCATGGAAAAACCTTATCTTCTTAACACTCAATTATTTCTAAATTTTGATGTCACATGACATGTTTAACATGTACTCTCTTTATATTAAGTTGAAATATTTACAAAAATACTATTATCACCACTTATAAAAGGGGCCTCTGATCAACCATTCATGGAACTCATAAAAATTATATTTCGTCATGGAATCGTGACCTATTCTTTTACCCTATAATAATATTTCACCCAATATGTCTTCTTTTCAAAATAATTAATCATATGCTATCCATTTTTAGGGGATCCTCTAAGGTATTCTCAATGTGATCAATGTGAGAAAAAAGTTTTACTTAAATATTTTCTTTTTTATTTTATTTAGAAATTATCATTTCCAAATAAATATGTAAAAAATAAGTATTGGTAATGTTATAATTTTTTATTATATTTTAATATAAATTAATCTCTTTTTCTCATTTCTATTAAGAAAAATGAAACTAAAGTTCTTGCATTGTGTAAACTACCACCTCCACGGCACATAATGTTTCATTTTCCTTCACTTCTGTAAAAGGTTGCTATAAATTAGTAATAAAATAAATAATTATTATATATATAAAAATTTTATTATTCTTAAATAATAATATATATTACTCATTTAACTTATTCTATGGAAAAGGAAATCACCCCCATTTGATTTTGTGGACTACCTCCTCCATAAAACAATTGATTATCAGTTTTCCCATAACTGACATATATGGATAGACAAGAGGATGATATTCAAGGAAAATTATTATTTTTATGATATTATTAAGGTTCTTATCTTTGAATTTAATGAAAATATTTATTATATGATCAATGAATGATTATTGTTAATTCAGCCGTTTAAAAAAGTGAAGTAATTGGAATATTTACCCTTATTTATATGTAATGGATTTATATAAATTATATTTTATTTTATTTATTTATAATTATTATTAATATTACTAATAATAACTAAATAAATTCATTATTCCTCTATTATAATTATATTACAACTATATAACCTCATAATCATCTGTTAACCCGGTAAGGTTCATGTCTGAGCTAGTTTAACAACAAACTTTGACAACAGAATGTTTTTATATCATTGATGTCTTTGAGAAATTATTTAATTGATTAATATGATAAAAATATCTAATTAATTTTTGTTATATTTTTTTAATGTTATATTATTATTTATATCATTAATTAATAAATCACCCTCTGTTTATTAAGTAACACCAATACATGTCTATCGCTATTTTCACCCTCATGGATCGTAAAAAAAATATCTTGAAATGAAGTTATTTACTAATAAAATATTTTAGATAATATATTATATTACCTTTAATGATATTGGAATTGTGAGATTTTTAACTAGAATTGACACCAACACCATTTTTATGAAACTAGTTTAAAACGATAATGATTATTTACACCTGATATTGAAAATATGTAATCTCTAACTAATATATATATATATATATATTTAATAACTAAGGACATAAAAAGGTTATTGTTATGAATATGGTTCTTGGGTATGTATATAATGGACTTAATTTAATTATACAAGTTGTTTTTTGTAATTCCATAATGAATCAGGACAAACATATGTGTTTTCTTTAAAAATGACCCTATTTGAAACATGTTTTTTATAATAGACATAATATCATTTATTTTCTATATGTACATCCTATATGAGATATCATGTCATGAATTATATTTTAATAATGATATTTTATGTTAAATTATACACCCACTCTTTGAAGTGGTTTTATATTTAAGTGTCACTCAAGTTGTAAGTGTTTTCATGGACTCAATTTTCATTCTTTGATACATTTTACTTATTTTGCATTATTTCATTTATAAATTTTAATATTGATATACAGTCCTATACATTTTATACTCATTATTTCCTTCTAATTTATGATATAAAATAGAATAATTCTTTTTTTTTTCAAAAACAATTACACAAGTGTTATGGTAGTCGTAATAGTTTTTGATTAATTGAATTTTTTCATTGAGTTACGATCGTTCACTGTGAATTATTTTTTATACATTTGGTAAATATGAAATTTTTTATATAATTTGGTATTATATAATCTATTTTCCATTTTTACCATATAACCCCTTTTCAAATGTTCATTGCTTCATGATGTATGATACCCTTATAGGATGTTGATGATTAAAATCTATTTTCATTGAGAAAAAATCTCATATCTTGAACACTACTTCTATACACTTGGTTTCTCCCAATGTATTATTTTATTATATTCTATTTGGAAATCCTATTTTTAAAAATAATTTTTTAAAATAAATTGAATTCTTTTAATCTTGTTACAATGTGATATTAAAACAAAGATATTTTTAAAATATTAACAGGGTTTTTCATTTCACTTTCACTTCATTTGGTTTCCTATATTCATTTATCCATGATAAGATTTATGTATTTTAAAGGACCCATTATTTTATACTCTTCATAATTGTTTTTTTCAAATTCATCCATGTCATTGTTTAAAAAGTTATATTTGAAAGATACATATAAATTTAAATTTTACATCAATATTAAAAAAATCTAAAAGATATATTAAATTTTCACTTCCATTTCTATTATCATTTTCAAAAAGAAAATTCCTTAATTGGGTATATTATTCATGATTTATCTTCTAATATATATATATATATATAATATCATTTGTGGTATTTAACTTGTGGTATCAATCAATTCCTTTATGAATCTATTATTTTGTGATATCATTTAAAGAATTATTTTTGTGGGGATGTTTTCCATTTTTATCAAAACAATCATAGGTTAAATTTTTTATACTAAGGGTGTGTTAATTTTTAATCATCCAATTTTTTTATATAGATGGATTTGGATCATATTATAAATACATTAATTAAATCTATACTAATTACCATATAATGTGTGAACATATCAATTTATAACATAATATTTGAGAATGTTGACATAGAAAAAATGTATATTGATTGACTTGGTGAAAATTATTTATGTTCCAAATACTTTAATTCTAATATATACGTTTATTGGATAGTTTAATACATGATGTTTGACCATAAACATTCATTATTTGGATTGTTTATGATCATATTATCCCTTTTGTTGACATAGGTAAATGTATTGATATTTTTAATGATTATTCACTAATAATGCAGTTTGATTATGTATTGAAATTCCATATATTTCGTTACATCGATTGACATGTTTTTATTAAACAATTTATTCCTTATAGAATGGTTTGAAAACTATTATTGACATTTCAAAATAATTCAAAAGACTTAATCAGGTGATGGTTGGGGATAGGAATTATATATCCCCTTGATCCATAAATTAGTCTCATGAGAAAAAATAGATTGAGTTTTGGTGTGTACATCTTCCAATATCCTGATAGTTTCTTATAAAACCCCCTTTAGAGATTTTTTTTTATTTCCATCGATATTCATTACATCTATAAGAGATAACTATTCTGATATCAATGTTTTAATTAATTTTTAGGAATATAGAATTATTTTAGTTTCAATTGATTATGGATTCATGTTTTTTACTTGTTCCTATAATAATATTTATGCAATTTTTATTACAAGATTACCTACATTTTATGCTCACCCTTTTTGAGTGTTTGATCTGACACTTTATTATATTTCCATTGACCCATCTTAAAAATAAAATTAAAATGATATTCCTAACATTATTTCTTGTGTGAATAATTTTAAAGGAGATGGTCATGAATTATGATGGATTATGTAGTTTCTTATATAGTGGAAAAAATATTCATTAGTTCAAAAAGACATGAGTTTTGATAGTTTGGGTTTTTTGTTCATAATTAACTAAGGATCTTAACCTAAAAGGTCAGGAGAATTTATAGAATTCCTTATTTTCCTTATGTCTTGTAATTATGAGATTATTTTTTCAGGGAATTTATATTTTGTATCAAGACCAATATGTTATGTATGTGTTTATTTAACTGAATCTAGTATTGTGTGCCCAAGGTATCATAATTTGTATCAGAGTATGGTTTAAATACGTTTTTAAATTAGGATGTTTATTGAAGCTAATTTAAGGGTTGATAAGTTGTGGTTAATCATAATCTTCAATGGATTGATAACCCTTTAGGATAGAATATGGTTTAATGTTAAAGTAATAAAGATTTATTGTGTGATTATGATAAGAAAACTTTAGTGAAAACCATAGGGATATGTCAATGTATAGGATAACATCCCAGTGCTATGGGAATGTAGATATTGTGTTTATATCCTAGAAATTTCATTACTTTCATGACACAATAAGTGAATGTAGGCTATAAAATAGATGTAACTAGGATTAGTAAGCTCCTAAAGGGTATATTGGGTATTAACATGATCATCACCTAGTTCATGACATAGTGACCAAATATCACACCTAGAGTGACACTACCATGTGATATTCTTTATTTAATCAAATTATGTTATAAACTATTATTAATGATTTATTAATGATTTTATCTTATTAGGTTAAATAAAAATATAATAAAATGACCATGTAAAACCAAGTACTGAACTAAAAGAGACATAGGTTGAACCAAAATTATCTTATATTAAAAATGATGGTTCCATATAGGAATACATCTTGAGACTGAAATTTTGATATTTTTATTTTGGATATTTTCATAACCATTTTTGTTTCATTATTTGGATGAATTAGGATCACAGATATGAATCTAATAATTTTTTGTATCTAAAAACCACTATGTATTTTAACGGGATAAAATAGTTTAATTAGATGTTTTAGAATTTTAATATATTTGTATCACAAGTGAAATGTTAGTTTCCTACTCCTACATTAATTATTGATTTTAGTATTTTAATACAAATAAAATATTGAAAATCTTATCTATTTTCTATATCTAGTGATATTTATTGATGATATTATAATATATTATTAAAATTATGAGGACTATGTATGATATATGAGGATTTTACTTGACTGTTTATACATTATAGCTTAAAATATATTAAATGGTATTAATAACATTAAAAAGTTATTTTACGAGAATGTTACCATTTTGGGGAAATAATTGGATAACACATGATTGAGGAATAGAAAACTCTTGAGATTAAAATATTCATGAAATTAATATAATAAAGGGATTGTAAATTTTGAAATAGGAGTGTTAGAAGTAATGATCACGCAAGAATTTATTATTTATTTCAAGAAATATTAATCGATGACATTTTTCATGATTTTAATCTATTTTTTGGACAATGATATATATTTACTAGTATTTTAATTAATTAATTAGTGATTAATACATTCGATGTTTTTTAATAGTTAAATTTTGGAAAAATATATAATTTTATTTTAGTTTTATGTCTTTGTGAATAAAATTGTCTTGGGAATGATATGTTATTAAAAATATATTTTTAGCATATATACATTATTGGGTATATGAGTGGAGGAATGATTAATGTTTTTTAGGAAGGATAAGTATCTTTATCTTAGACAAGGGAGTAATGAAGATGTGATATTAGAAGTTGTACCTGTAATAATAAATATGTTAAGCATACCAACACTACATTTGATCGATAAATAACAACTAAAATTGTGATTTCGTAATTTACTTTAGGGGGTATAATTTTGAACCATAATATTATAACATATTATTACAGTAAATAATTCAATGTGTTCAATAAAATTCTCTACATAAATCATATAACTTAAATGACACATTGGTATGTTTAAATAGAAAAAATTAATATTTAAGTATTACTATTAAAACTATACATTGAAATAGTGTGAATTAATATATGTATCCAATTAATGAAATATTTTTATTAAAAAATAAATGTTATTTGAATGAAATTGATATTAATTTTCTATTATGACCAATATGATCACTTATGATTATAATTTTATTTTTCTATAGTTTTCCTTTATATGAGCTATGAATACATATTTCAAGTAAATTTTGATTCCTGATGATAAAATATATTTGATATGATTAATAAGCTTATACTAATTTAATTAGTTAATATAAAAGAATTTGAATGGGAATGGATAATATTCTAACAAGATATTTTTATGTAAAAATTTATTTTCATTATATCTGAACATTTTATTTAAAAACTAATTTTTAATATTTGTAATTTTTATTTACAAAAATGACTTTTATTTATACATACATCGTAGTAATATTTTATTAATATGAAATTTTTGGCATTTATAAAAAAATATTTATTTTTAGCTGACTAATTAAAAATATAATTTTTATAAATAAATTAGATTTATTTACATTATTAGAATGTAATTATGAATTAGATGTTCATGAAACATTTTGTATGAAAAATACTTATTTTATAAGAAACAATATTTTTTAAAAATATGGTTTTAATTATAAAACCCATATTTCATATTTTAGAACATAGGTCATATCATTTTAGAATTTTTTTAATATATTATAAATTTTCATATAGAAATTAATATTTATCATTTTTATAAATTGAATAAAATTCATATGTATTTAAAATTTAGAATATGTGACTTTAAATTATCTAATATTGACCAATTTATTTGTTGACATATAGATTAATTTACCTCAGTTAAAAACATGTTACCGTGATAAAAGATTAAAGGGTAAAAGTAATAATCCAATGGGTAAAGGGATTGAAACATGATAAATATATTTCAATAATTGAGTATATGAGGTTTATCTTGACCTTATCTCTTCTAAAATAAATTATTTATCAATTTTCATTAAATTTATGTTGGAATGATGTAGCTCGATCCATTTGGATAAAGTTAGGCCAATGCTAGCGACTTATACTATAGAAGAGTTGACCAGGTGACACCAACATGGCACTATAGTGGTGAAAATTTAGGAATTGTTATTATAGAATATCGAACATTGGAGATAACAGTACTATAGCTATATTTAATTTTAGACCTTCTTCAATATATCACATTAGACTTACTGTGCGATTGGTGGAATGATTGAATCATATTTTTTATGAGCTCATCTGAGCTGGCATTTCTCTGTCTCAATAACACTAAAATTACTATATAATTATTCTGCTAATCATTATGATATTTATGCTTATTAGATGGACATTGGGATCATTTACCAAACCAAATAAATCATCTTAACCTATGATATATTTCTAGTTCCTATGTTTTTTACTTTTAATATAACGTAAATCATTTGTCTCTTATTACTACCAGTGTTTTATCCTAGAAATGGTATTAAAGCTTCATTTTGAAAGACAATTTTTTGTTTTCTTTAAATTAATGATGGATTTGAAAGAAGTAAAGGTGACCATTGATAAATTTTATAGAACTGGCATCATTTACTATAGAATGTAGATCTAGGATTACCTTTACTAAAAAACATTGTACATTACACTTAGGTGTGTAAAACTAGTGAACATTATCATGGAAAAATGGTAGCTTCATGAATGATTGGATTAAAGTGTTTTGTACCTAAAATTGGAAGAAAACGGGGTTCAAAATCAGAGTAGAGAATATTATGGTTGGGTTGATGAAGGATCTAATGAATATGAATGTGAATCCATCTATGTTGAACAATATATATTTGATGTGATGATTGTTTAATATAAAAATTATTGAGAGAATATGGTTATTTATCGCATAAATTTTTTTTACACCGCTATATGTTAGTTGAAATCTATTGTAATTCCTCTCAAGAATGATTTATTTTCTCTAGTCTTATGATCTTCATTACCTAAAAATTTGAGTGTGATTGTAATAGCTATGAGTAATTATTCTGGGAATACGAAGTTGGTTTTTAAGGATTTGAAAGTTTTGATCCTCAATGTTGATATTCAGAGAAGAGAGCCAGGAATATTTTATGTTTCTGATTTGAACATTGAAGGAAGAGGCGGATACATAAAGTGTGATAATCATAGAAGAAATTCCAAATAAAGGGTAATGAGTTGATATAATGTAAAGGGGCATGGCCAACCTTATAGACTTGTGGTAATAATAGACACCTCAAGAAGGAGTGCTGTGAAAAATTGAAGGTTCATAAATCCAATACAACAAAAAGGTGACTAAAGTAACTGAATATGTGTTTTTTTGAGCCAGAATAATCCTATGGAATCCTGAATTTTACAGTCTGGTGAATTATTCCAGTCCATATCAGAGAAATATTTCTAGAAAAATTATGTTGTTTTAAATTTTGGTAAGGTACATATAACTGAGGATGAACCCTTGAAGATAGGGGGATATGCATGGATTAAAACCAATAGTTAATGTCTATTGGTTATATAGAATGTATGTAATATCCCCAGACTAAATTGATTTTTTATTTCAATCAAGAAACATGATGAAGAAGGTTTTAATATATATCGATTTTTTATGAATATTAAATTACTAAGGGACCTATGATTATATATTAGTGAGAAAGGAATGGATCCTAATATGAAGTGATAGAAGCATTCATGGAATTACATACATTAGTAAATTCTTTGGGATTTCACAACAATGGAACAACTTTCTTGGACACATATATGATGTAATGAGTGAGAAATTACTCAAATTTAGTTTATAGATCTATTTCCTATATTTAAATTTTAATACATTTTAAAATAGTAACACATAGAATGAATTTTAATTTTCTAATGATCTTAAAAATCGAGTGTGAATACGAACTGGTACAAATAAGAACAGTAAAGAGATAGAAAACAATATTTTAAACCATCAATACTATATTTATTTAATTAAGAACATTAAATTCAGTCTGAAAAACACCAAATATCTTTTTAAATGTTATAGTGGGATGATAAATAGTGAATAAATAATGTGAAATATAAAAATTTGGGCTGTTTCGATCCCCTATAATAATTTTACCCAAGAACATCACTATAATAGAGGGAAAACGATTTAGTAATACAATATTAATTTTTGAAATGATTTTGAACTGTGATTCGAATCGAAGTGAATGATCAATATTAATAATGATGGTTAATTTCTAAGGAAATATGATAATTAGACTTTATGTTTTTCCACAAATAGATTTCTTAAGTATTTTGAAAATTTTTCAATGAATCCATTGGTCATTATTATTACTGGTTTTGTATATGCATTTAAATGATCATTGGGATTATTTAATGATGTCATCATAATTGTTTTACTTTTGGAGACTGTATAGATATTTTTTAAAATATTATTTATTAAAATTTTTAAATAAAAATTAATTTCATGAATTAGTGTTATTAAATGTTTTTTAAATGATAATAAATATTAATGAATATTTTAGTAATTTTTATAATGGACAGAATTTTGTTTTTTCTAATAAATTTTTATCTTTCAATAAAATAATAATTTATTTTAAAGATAAAAATATCATAGTTATAGAATTATTTTTATGAAATAATTTTCATTTTTGGACTCAACCCAAAAAAATTATCACAAGTTTAGTTTTTTGAACTCTCTGAGAATGTTAAATTTTTGCTGAGAAAGTGTAAATTTCCTCTCTACAAGAATTGTGATGTTATGACATTGTTTTTTTGTCAAAATTATTAAAAAATTTACAAAAAAATATTATTAATTAAAATTGAATATAAAATTTATTTAAAGAAATTTATATGTATCAATTTTTATTTATAAATTTAAACATTATCTTTTAAATGAGAAATCAGATTTTTGATATAAATTTCTTTATTTTTTGGATTTTGCGTATTTATTAGTGTAGTGACTCAGGTTATGGCCCTGTCAGTCTTTGGAATATTCCTATGAATAATTCTAAAACTAAGCGTGAAGATGCCGTGCGATTCCAAGGCCCGGTGTACCAGGAATTAATTTTATAAAAATATTAAGTATTTTTATACTATGCACATGGTGGGGGTGTGATATCATCTAGAAGTTATCTCAGAACGGGAATCTAACGGCATGGTTGTGTCTAGAATGTGCCGTTTACCCTAGGTGGGGAGTAATCATTGCAGGCGCGGGCCTGCTGTGGAAAACCCCACCAGGGACGTTTTTGTAAATAAATGGAAAAGTTTAATTTCGAGTGTTGGCTCAGGTAACATCTGAATGGAATCTCAGATCAAAAATCCGAGTCCACCGTTGCGTTCAAAACGACTCGTTTATCCTAAGGGTGATATTACCATTTTCTGCATCAGGAATCAGGTGGAGGCAAGTCGGGAGTCGGAGATATTTTATAGAAAATAAACATCTCCCCCTAGACATGTCGTGCGCAGCGAAGGAGGAGTTCCTCCATCCCCCTCATTCTCCTCCACTTCCAACGGCGAATCAGCTACCAAATCGCATGACTAAGAAATTGTTGAGCTTGGATCTCGACGGCAAAAGTTCCAGGATCGTGCAGTGGAAGCTTTGCAGCTCGAATCTAAGCTAGAATGATGGAGTTTCAACTACGAGGTAAGTGGTTTGAGTTTTAAAATCCTAGATCCCATTTTTGTGTTGTTGTTCTTCAAATTTTTATTAGGGTTGTGTAGTTCGGGTCCTGATCTTTCCGAAACATTTTTCGGATCTGAATTTGGAGCACCAGGGTGCTCCAAGTGGCTCCCGGATGTTTTATGGTGGAAAACCCAGTTTTCCAGTGGTGGAAATGGAAGATTCTGTTGGTGTGGCAGCGGCGCGATGATTTCCGGCAGCGGTGCGGCGGAATCTGGCCGTGACACGGCGGTTTCTGGTGGCGGTGCGGTGGTTTTCTACAAGGTTGGCAGTGGTCCGACCAAGTTTTTCTAGGGGTTCTTTAAACCCCTATAACATGAAAAACGAATGTCTGATTTGCGAGCCGTTTACGGCGACAATTCATTGCGTTGAGAAGGACCTTTTGAACTCACTTTGGGAATATTGTGAGTCAGGTTTTTGGACAGGGGCTACAAAACGATGAAATAATAATAACATTTTATTATAATTCGACTTTGGGTCGTCGTATCTTCTACTCGAAGCATCTGATTGACGTGCTGTCAGTGGAGTTGAAACCCTAATGGTACGATGGAGTTTTATTTTTAGTTTTCGGGTGTTGGGACCATGTTTGGGGTGCAGGCCCCATGAGGTCGAGTTTGGGCGTTTACGGAAAAATGAAACTTTCTCACCAGGAGTCCAATTTTGGCAGATGAATAGTCGATCCTGTGTATTTCTTTTCGAGGATCGCAATTGTGTGATCCATTCGATGATTTTCAGGATTGAGTCATGGGCGTCACCCAGGCTACCTTCGGTGAATAATTATTTTTTCACCGAGGGTCCATTTCAAACAAACGAGTAGTCAATCCCACATGTTTTTTCAAGGGGATCGCTATGGTATGATCTGATTGATGGGATTCGAGATCATAGTGTTGGCCCCACACGGACTGGCTATGCTGAATAGTGCCTTTTTCACTATTTTTCCATTTCGAGTGAGTAAACAGCCTATCCTATGTGTTTTCCTATGTAGATCACAATGGGGGCCTCGGTATTGGCCTTGGAGATGCGCGGGGTGGCGTTGTTGCGGGTCACTTGGGTTAGCGACGTTTGGACCATTAGTGGATGAGGGAACTCCCTTGGTTCTTTCCTACGAGGGTTCGCACAACATCACAACCTTAGTATAGGTCTGTGATCCTCTCAATGGGATGTTTAATTTGTTAGAGTCGTGGCATCCCTCCGGTGGACTCGGAGTGGGATCCTCTAGCATTGTTTCCCCTAGATTGGGTTCTTGGTGTCCTTGGGACCGCTTATCCATGGGCAGCGATCCCCTATCTAGCAGGTTGACCCCGTACAGTTTATAGAATCATCGGTATTATGATCCCCTATGTAGGGGGCCATGCTCAGTAGGGTTGTGGCATCATCGGGTATACCATCCCCTGCTCAGCATGAGGTTTTAGTAGTGTTGCGGTATCGTTGGTTATACAATCCCCTACTCAGCACATGGTATCGGTAGGGTTGAATCATCATCAGTTCGATCCCATACATCATGAGTTATACTATATAGGGTTCTGGAATCTTCGTGACCACCATTACGTGGGCGATGATCCTCTATTTGAGTGATGTGTAACTTTCAAGCACCAGATCGGGTTGTGGAATCTCCTAGTGGATCCTAGGAGTGATCCCCTCTCTGTGAGATCTACTAATGCCATATCAGGTTATGGTATCCCCAAAAGGACCCTGGGAGTGATACCCTATCTGTGAGATCTTTGTATACTGGCGTGGGTTTTGGTATACCCTAGCGGACCCGAGGAGCGATCCCCATTCTAAGGAGTTTGGTGTTTTTGTTGTTTCAACGAGGTTACCTTAGTGATGGAATCCGATGAGCTTGATCTCTTTGGTGAGCATCTAAGATGTTTGTGTGGGACTCGATGGAGTGTATCTCTTGGACGAGTGTTATCTGGGATGACAGTGATGGTGGAGTGTACTCTCCGGTTTGTGGATAGTTTCTAGTGATTATTTTGTTACCTCAGGTGGCTTGGTGAGTGAACTGGGTATATATGTATGTTCATGGTATAGGTATGGGCATACACCTGATTTGAGCTGACTGGTTGTGTTTAGCTGAGGATGGTCACGAGGTTGTGTTTCTCTCTTGTCTTTGTTCCCTCTATCTGGAATGAAGGGACTGTTTCCTTTTAGTGTCTCTATATTTTTTGGGATTTTGGGGTGGCTATTGAGTATTGTTATAATCAACCCTTCACAGGATTTTCCCGCACTTGTTTGTGGCTTCAGCAAACCACAAGCCTTTCAATGGAGTCCCAGGAGGACCCGGAGTAGACAGAGCTTACTGAGCGGGTTTGACCGGGGTGTTTACTGGAGCTATACCAAGGTGATTACCTACCGGTGTTTTAGTAGTGTTTTCCCTCCGTCTGAGTAGGTTTGACACATTTGTATTTTTCTTTTGTTGGGCCATGTTTTTCCCTTTTTTACTTCTATTGCACTATGGTTCGGGATAGTTGTATGCATGCATTCTCTTTTCAGTTTTATATATCTCTGCACTGTTTCATGGAGGTGTATGTGGGTGCATGTGTATAGGCACTTTAGGCTAATTCTTCTCATGTGTGTGATAGCCTACTCGGCGCTAGATTCCAGCCCCTGGACTATTGGAGGCCGGTTTGGGGAGTCGCGGCTCGAGAACCATTGGGTCAAGTCATGACAGAGTTGTATCACAAGAGGTTCCACCTTTGGGATGTCATAGCGTAGCTGGTCTAGCTGTGAGTTTGGATTAGGATTCATAGCAAAAGTGTTTGGATGTTTCGAGTTGGGATTTCAGGCCATGGACTCCAGTGTTGGTGCGGCGGCCAACATTTCCATACATCAGGACTCTGATAACATTCCTTTCCACTCAGGACATTATGAAACTAGACGCAGAGACATAATGGTACATGCATCATATAGGACTAGGTTTGGGGTTTTTACTTTTCCTTCATGAGTCATCTCTCTAGATATACACTTTGAATATGAATCATCTTGATTGTATTCCCGGATGTGTCCACGGTGATAGCCAATGAGGGATCCGCAGTAGGGCTGTGCTGATGATCTGCCCTGTGTAGAGGCTGAGGACCAGGGTGCAGGTTCTGAGGCTAGACCTCCAGGTGGTCTGCCAGTTGAGCCACCACCTGTCCAGTAGCTGGTTGTACCGACATTGCAGGTCGATGTTGCGTGCAGGAAAAGTGTGCTGCACGATATCTAGAGGCAGCGACCTCTGAGGTTCCATGGTGATCCAGACCTTCAGGAAGCTAATGACTGGCTCGAAGCAGTCACCCAGGTTTTTCGCCTAGTGAGAACACATCTTGATCAGATAGTGGTCCTAGAGGTGAGCCTTCTGCATGGTTCAGTTGGGCGATTGAGGAGTTTGGTGATGTTGTCCCATGACGATGAGACACTCACATGGGAAGAGTTTTGCCGTCTCTTCAGGGAAGAGTCTTATCCAGTGATGCTGAGGTTAGTGCGGATCCAGGTGCTTATGCATCTTCAGCAGGAGAGAATGACCATGTCAAAGTACTCAGCAAGTTTTATAGACCTATCGTGCTAATCCTTGAATATGGTTCGATACCCATTTTTTAGGGCTCAGATTTTCGATCAGGGCTTATATAGGGACATCCGAGAAGGTTTGGTTTCCTTGTGTCTTCCCACCTAGCTGTAGTGCTGGAGCAATCATTGGTGGCAGAGAGATTTCTGGATGAGTAGCTTCCGCCTATTAGGGATGGGAACGCGGGAGCTAGGACCACATCTGTTGGATCGTCATCTAGTAGCCGGCGGTAGACTCACGAGGCCGGACTTGGGCGACGTTATAGGAGGCGACCCCAGGATGGAGGATCTGAGGCTCAGTGCTCAAAGGGCCCACATTACAGTTTTGTTCAGCCGTAGGAGAGGCGGTGTAACACTTGCGATGGTCGAGGACATCTTGCTAGAGATTGTCCAACCCGCCGTGCTGCTGAGAGAGAGCCGGTCGACAGACAACCTTGGAAGAGGTAACGACTCGATCAAGGAGGTCCGTAGGGCGGCAGACGTGGTGACGGAGCTAGTACAATAGCAAGAGGAGGTAGGCGGTATAAGTTACCACCACCCCCACCCCCAGGTTGACCACGCCAAGCCTAGGGAGTTGGGGTATGAGGGTGTGGACAACTGCATTCCCTGGAGGTTGTTGACCTAGAGGTTCCGCCAATGGATAGAGGTATGCCTTGTGTCTATACTACTTTCTTCAGTAGTTGGATAGACATTGTGGAGTGTTAATATTCCCTTTCCGTTGCTTGCTCGAGTTTTGTTCATGGCATTGGTAAGACCCTGTGTGGGTGTTGTTTGGCGTCCTTCGAATGTGTAAATAAGATGGATCCTTCCCCCACCGCGATGTGTTTTTGTGACATGATTTAAACCATGCAGGCAAGTCAGTACCTCCCAAAGAGGATAGTGTTTAGGTGTGGTGGATGAGTCCCTCTGACTTATGTGTTCGGGCATGGGTGTTTGTTGGTGAACTCACTGGTGTGGGAGACCCAGTTGAGAGTCCAGTCGCTTTCTTTGAGCATAGAGATTTTCAGGGATGAAAATTTCTATAGTGATGAAAATGTAGCAACACGGATTTTGGCCATGTTAGACTTTGGAATATTCCTATGAATAATTCCAGAGTTAGGAGAAAAGACAGTGTGCAATTCTGAGGCCCAGTGTGCCTGGAAATAATTTTTATAATAATATTAAGTATTTTTATACTACTCACATGGAAGGGGTGTGATATTTCCTAAAAGTTAGCTCATAATGGGAATCTGAGAGGAAGGTTGTGTCCAGAATGTGCTGTTTACCATGGGCGGGGTGTAAACTTTGCGGGCGTGGGCCTACTATGGAAAACGCCACCAGAGGCATTTTCTTAAATAAATGGAAAGGATTAATTTCGATAATTGGCTCAAATAAATTCTGAATGAAGACTCGGATCAAAAATACGAGTCCGCCATTGTGTTCATAACAGCGCGTTTACCCTAAGGGCGGCCTTACCTTTGTCATCATCGGGCATCGAGCGGAGGCGAGTGGGGAGGCAGAGATATTTGACAGAAAATAAATATCTCCCTCCTCGGATGTGTCGTGTGCAACAGAGGAGGAGTTACTCCATCTCCCTCCTTCTCCTCCCCTTCCGAAGGCGAATCAGTGAATGAATAATGCGATCATGGTGCCATCAAACTTGGATTTCGATGATGGATGTTCGAGGATCGTGCAGCGAATGCTTTGGAGTGCGGATCTAAGCCAGAACGTCGGTGTTTCACCCGCGAGGTAGGATGCTTGAGCTTTAAAATATATTCAATCATTTTTTTGTTGTTTTTCTTCAAATTTTATAAGGGTTGTGTAGTTCGGGTCCTGAGCATTCCAAAACATTTTTCAGATCTGAATTTAGAGCACCGGGGTGCTCCCGGTGGATCCTGGAAGTTTACTGGCGGAAAACCTGGTTTTATGGTGGCAGCCATGGTGGATTCCGACAATACGGTGGTGGCGCGATGATCTCTAGGGGAAGTGCGGCAGAATCAGGCGGCGGCGTGGCGGTTTATGGCATTGGTGCGGTGCTTTCTGGCAAGGCAGACGGTCGTCCAACATGGTTTTCGAAGGCGTTCCTTAGACCCCTGTAACATGAAAACTGGAAGGCCAATTTGTGAGACATTTGAGGCGGCACATTACTTACATCGAGAAGGAACTTTTGAACTCACTTTTGGAATTTAGTGAGTTGGGTTTTTGGCCCAGGGCTACAAAACGTTGAAATAATGATAATATTTTATTATAATACGACATCAGGTTGTCGTATCTTCTACCTGGGGCGTCTGATTGATGTGCTGTTAGTGGCATTGAGACCTTGATGGTACATAGGACTTTTCTTTTTGGTTTTCTGGTGTTGGGACCGAGTTTGGGGTGTGGGCCCCATGAGGTCGGGTTTGGGCGTTTACGGAGAAACCCAACATTCTCACCAGGAGTTTAATTTTGGCGGATGAATAGTTGATCTTGTGTGTTTTTTCAAGAGGATCGCAATCGTGTGATCTGTTCGATGAGTTTTGGTATCGAGGTGTGGGCCCCACCCGGGATGCCTTTGGTGAATAGTGTCTTTTTCACCATGTGTCCGTTTCAGATGAACTAGTAGTTGATCACACATGTTTTTTTAGGGGATCACTATGGTATGATCTGATTGATGAGTTTCGGGATCATAGTGTGGGCCCCACATGGACTGACTATGGTGAATAGTGAATTTTTCACCGGTTGTCCATTTATGGCAATTAAATAGCATATCCTATGTGTTTTTCAGCATGGATCACGATGGTGGCATCGATATCCGCCTTGGAGTTGCACAGGGGCGGTGTTGTTGCGGGTCGCTCGGGTTAGCGACGTTTGGACCCGTAGTGGATGAGGGTACTCCCTTGGTTAGTTCCTATGAGGGTTCGCATGAAATTACAACCTTATTATAGCTTTTTGACCCTCTCGATGGGATGTTCAATCTGTTAGACTCATGGTATCCCTCTTGGTGGGCCCAGAGCGGGATCCCCTATCATCGTTTCCCCATGATCAGGTACTTGGTATCACTGTGACCGCTTATCCTCAGGTGGCAATCCTTTATCTAGCTGGATGACCCCATTGATTTTGTGGCATTATCGAGATTATGATCTCCTACACAATGGTCTTTGCTCAGTTGGGTTGTGGCATCATCAGGTATATGATCCCCTACTCGGCATGAGGTTTTAGTAGGGTTGCAGTATCGTTGGATAAACGATCCCCTACTCAGCAAGTGGTTTCGGTAGGGTTGCAGCATCATCAGTTTGATCCCTTATATCGCGATTTATACCAGATAGGGTTCTGGTATCGTCGTGACCACCTTTACGCATGCGACGATCCTCTCTCTGAGTGACGTGTACCTGTCGAGTGCCAGATCGGGTTGTGGTATCTCACAGCGGATCCTAGGAGTGATCCCCTATCTGTGAGATCTTCGAATGCCAGATCAGGTTTTGGAATCACCCAGCGGACCCTAGGAGTGATACCCTATCTGTGAGATCTCTGTATACCAATGTGGGTTCTGGTATCCCCTAGAAGACCCTAGGAGCGATCCCCTTTCTGAGGAGTTTGGTGTTTTTTTTTGTTTCAGTGAGGTTTACTCAGTGATGGTATCTGACGACTGTGATCTCTCGGTTGAGCATTAGAGATGTTTGTGTGGGACCTGATGGAGTGTATCTCCCGAATGAGTGTCATCTGGGATGACAGTGATCATGGAGTGTGCTCTCCTGGTTGTGGAAAGGTGCTGGTGATGAGGTCGTTACATCATGTGTCTTAGTGCATGAGTTGGGTATATCTATATTTTCATGGTATATGTATGGGAATACACATGATTTGAGCTTACTGGTTGTGTTTAGCCGAGGATGTTCACGAGATGGAGTTTCCCTCTAGTCTGAGATCTCTCTGGCTAGGATGAGTGGATTTTTGCCTTTCAGTTGCTCTCTTTTGTTTTGGTTTTTTGTGGTTCCTACTGAGTATTGTTATACTCACCCCTACATGGGATTTTCCCGCACATGTTTGTGTCTTGTGCAGACCATGGGCCTTTTAACGGAGTCCTAGGAGGACCTGGAGATGGCAGATCTTAGTGAGCAGGTTTGACCGGGGTGTTTACCAGAGCTATTTTGAGGATCTTACCAGAAAGTGTTTTGTTAGTGTTTTCCCTCCTCTTGAGAAGGTTGGACAATTTTGTAGTTTTCTTTTGGTGGGCCCTGTTTTTCCCTTTTTGTAATTTTGTTGCACTCTGGTTTGAGATAGTTGTATGCATGCATTCTCTTTTCAGTTTTATATATCTCTACACTATTTCATGGAGGTGTATGTGGGTGCGTGTGTATAGGTACCTTAGGCTAATACCTCTCATGTGTATGATAGCCTACTCGGTGCAAGACGCTTTCCCCTGGCCAATTGGAGGCGGGCTTGGGGAGTCACAGATCGACCCCCATTGGATCAGGTCATGACAATTATGTCGTCTAAAAGTGTGATTATATTTTGGAAGTCCATTAATTTCTAAACACAGTATCTCATTCCTTAATTATGAATATTTGTTTTGGAATTCAATTTAACCCTAAGAGGATGGGTTATATGACAAAATAATCAATATTTAATCCCTTAAAAAACATCCTTAATGAAGAATAAATATCTCCCATTAAATATCCCTCTAAACTCCAAATTCATAATCCATGAATTTATGGTCATTTTTCATCATAAATATCCCCTCCAAGCTTCCATGAAAATTTCACCTCAATGTTTTGGAAGAAAATCATCACGGTAAAGGACCCATCTCTATTTTTTTGCATTAATGAAAATTCCTTGTATTTAACCTTTTGAATATAAATTGGATATGTTTTCATGCCTTTATAAATCTAAATGTATTGAATAATTGACTCTTTTATAAAGAGATATCATTTACCCATCTATTTATTACCATTACCTAAGCTGTTGATATGCTAAAATTCAGTATGAGACCTCTCTCTATTGTTTTCCATTCAAGAACCTTATTTTTATTAACCTTTTAAATTTCAGTTGTTTATTTTTTTAGTTATGTTATAAATTTCTCTTATAATGATATATCATTTGTTCCCCAACTTTATAACCATTACATGAGCTATTATTATGACAAAATTTCTTTAGGGACCTCTATTTTATTTTCCATTTCAGTACCTGTTTGGTATTTAATCTCACAAATTCCACTTAGTTATATTTTCACGCCATTAGAAATGACCATTTACATAAAAATTCATGTTCTTATAATTAAATATCATTAATCCCCTATATTTATTACCTATACTCAATCCTTTATCATTCCAAAATTTTGTTGGGGATTTCTTTCTCTTCTTTTCCATTCAATCTTTTTCTTTATATATTGGATTTTTTAGTCACAATTTATATGTTGTCAATACCTTATAAATGTAAATTTTACTATAAAATTTATGTTATAAGAAATAGATATAATTTATCCCCGCTCAATATAATTCTTACCCAATTCATTTCTTATACTAAAATATAGTAATGGATCTCTTTCTTTTATTTTTCCATTCAAGCTTCACCTTTCAATTTATCCATTTGAATCACCTTTGGAATTTTTCTAAAGACATTATAAATTTACCATTACTCACCTATTGATGTTTTTATAATGGGAGATATTTTATTCCCTCCCATTATAACCTTTACATAATCTGTAACTATGTTGAAAGTTAGTAGTATATTTTATCCTTCTTCTCCATAATCATGAATCACCTTTGTGTTATGATTATTTCATTCCATTTCTTCATGTTGGCGTATGTTCTCACACTTCCCTATTAATTCACTTATGATTTAAAAGTAATTATATATCCCTTTCACTATAATTAATACCTACAGTGATTCATTATGTACCCCTATTATGCTTCCAATTTTTTCATGGGCTTTTTTTTCACGCCAAACCATCATATTCCAAATATAATCACAATTTTCAGTCAAGGGTATTAACCTATACATAAATAACCTTACTTGATTGAGGAATTATATATATGTAACCCACATTCCTATATCATGTGGTTAAAATTTATGAAAAAACATTCTTATGTTATATGATCTATGCGGAACACATATTCTTGTGAATAGTATTAATATAATGGGTATTCCTAGATAACATTAAATGCATTGGATACGTTTTAGTCCCATTATATTTCCTGTATGGTGCATGAGAGGTTATGAGAATCACATAATGTTATGATTTTTAAGTAGATAACCTTGACATATGATTATGAGGTCATGTTTAATGATATTTCCACATTACTATGATAACTTTATGATACCATGTTTTACCATGCCTCATTGTTCATGATTATGAATATGACCTCTTATGTTACATTATAAAGCCTCTTGAACCTCATGTATTGTTTTACCCAATTCCATGATTTATTATTCTTCTACTAGGATTTAATGCTCACCACTTTATTATGTATGTTTTCAGGCTATCATGTGTAGTTATAGATGAGCGATGGATTATTAGAATCATGATAAAGAAGTTTTCAATTAAGTAATATTTATTCATGTAATAATTCAATGTTATATAAACTGAATTCTTAAATACAGAAGTATTATAAATCTCATAGTTTGTACTAAATGTGATTTTATGTAATAAATCATGAAATGAAGTTGATTAAAGGAAAGGATTTTCATATTTGGTATTAGAGTAATGTCTTGTTATTTTTGGTATTATGATTAGAAAACATCAAGGAATGATTTAGAGATAATAATTAATATAATATGACATACCTGCTTTTTTAATGTATAGTGTAAGTGGTTTTATAGAAAATATAACCCTATCTAGATACTACATGTGTATGCAGCTCTGGCATAGATGTACCAATGGATAACAACCTTGAAAACACCACAATGAGCTATAATCGATCGAGAACTGGTGCCAAAAAATGAGCCTTACTACACACTTGGTTTGACACTCCCAAATGATACTATTTAGTTATCATAAAATTCATTCAAAACACCCATAAAGGATGTATCTAATGTGTAATATTTTCTACCAAAATAATGAAATGATTAAAGTGTATTATCCTAGATTCGCAATGTTAAATAAAAAAAGATGATTGAACTATATTTTAGAATTTAATTTTAGAAATCATGTATTTCTCATGAAAAAACAATGGAAAGAAGTTCTGATGTTTTGAAGGAATGGAAAACAGAGCCTATGGTGTATTGGACCATTTGTGGTTGGACACAAATTTCGATGTTGAAATTACATTAATGGGTAGAATTTAATGAACCAAAAAATATTCTTCATTATATAATGCATATCTTCCCTCTATTTTACTTTTATAATGTATTAAAATATTATAACATATAATGACTTTTATTTTTATTAATAACATCTATCATTATTCATTTATATAAACAAGTAAAACTAGGAATGGTTATAGGATTTAAAATAAATAATAGAAACCAAAAATAAATTATTTCATTAATTAAGAACACTACATTAAGTCTAAAAACACCCAATATCTTACCAAATATTAAATTGAAAGGATAAATGGAGGATAAATGTAATGCATTGACCCTAGTTAACAAGATTTGGGGCATTATTTTAATACATTGTCTTGCTTACAAGTAATCATGTCCCGAAGGATTGATCGGTTTAACAGTCTTGGAAAATAGATTACATACATGATTGTTACATTACACATTATAAAATAAAACAAAACATAAATAACCCATTGCAACAAATTTAGTCCCCTAGATTATACAAAAATATAAAACATAATACACTTCTTAGAATCCTGGGAAAATAAGAAATAAGAAAAGGGCTGAGATCAGATGCTCGGTAAGGGTAAATAATTAAGCGAAAGAAATAAACTTTTAAGGAAAGATGTATAAAAAACACCAGTCTTTTAAACAAAAAACATAAAAATAATATGCCTAAAATAAATCAAACATCACTATATAAACATGAACATGGATATTATAAGGCCCCAGCCTTAAACCTTACTTAATCTTGAGTTATTACAAGATTACACATTGAGGATCTTTTCGGGTTTAGAGTTTTAGAGAATTAGATCATAAAACTTGCATTACATTCCACATATAAACAAAGTGGTTACATAAGGATAGTATTCTTCATTCCCATCAATGGAAACACATTTAAAATAAAACATGGATTATTTCTTGACACATCCTTGACTCTATCATCTTATCATGTACCTTTCCCTTGACCTATGAAAAACATTTCAAAAACTTGGGATGAGCATAAAAACTCAGTATGGGTTATAAAAACATGGAAAGGAAACATGAGTTCATATATACATAAGAATGAAATCATACTTTACCCATAAAACATAGGAACTTTAACATACCTCATAAAATCATGAATAAATCATATAAATCATAATACGTAAAGGTAACTTGAGGCATTCATAACATTCTTACGTAGGGAGTAACCCTCTTGGTTACGTTTGGAATACCCATCACAGTATATTCCCTAAAATCTCTTCGGAGAAACCTTAACGTTTCACTCCTTCGTGTTACCCAATGCATTGGAGAGCTATAACGGGCTCACCCGCCCTTATTTTATCACGGAACCACCCGTCATCATAATAATGCCCAAGAACCATAACATAATAATATCACATAAAACATGCATAAATGAAACATAACATTTCCACATTTCAATCACGAGATATCAATACAACACATTGATATAATAAAACCATTATGAAAACCATTTTCAATACCAAAGTAAAACATGGTATTTATTTTTCTTTTAAAAAAAGAAGGTATGGCTTGTAGAGGAAGCCGAAACTCAAATAACGGTTACGACGGCGGAGAAGTCGTTGTCGCCGCATACGTACGACAAAAACATTCCCTTTTGTCGTTTAGTAAACACTTCGTATAAAAAAATATTCCTTTTGAATAAACGTAAAAGTCAAAGGGGTTTATACACCGTATAAAAGAAAGTTGTGTATAAAATAAAATATGCCTCAACGAAAGGAGATTGAGACGAAGTCCCATACCTCGTATCCGACTTGACCCGACCATTCTTTAATCTCCTGAATAATAAACTTGAGTTAATCTATACTTGATTATGAATCTTTTTCAAGTTCATTATTCCTTTTATACCATGTTATGAACATCATGTAATCAGTTAAGTTAATAATGTTCATTTTGTCGGTATTTGGTTCTTAAGTCAAAAATAGACTTCTTACACTTACATGTTGTTAATTTGGTCAAAGGTTCATTATATCCAGAATGGTATTCATGATGTAGATATCATATATGTCATATATATCCAGTACTTACATGCATTTTTAATATTACATAATCATTTAGAGGTAAGAAATGAAATGCACCGTTCATGGAGACGGTAAGCCGTACGTACGCATGAACGCTACTTCCATTTCTATTTCATATTTTCTGGAATGGAATCATAATGATATTAGAGTATATTATAATTACAGTATAATAACATATATAATATCATTAACTTTATCCTTTACACATCCCACATATGGTATTAACGAATCAAATCACTTTTAGGGGGCGGTAGTCCGCACTTCCTAAAATGAAGATATCGTGTTTACACATAATGGAAACCATAAAGGTATGCCCAAAATGAAAAAAACAGAAGCTTAAGGAAAACATAAACATATTATATATCATATATAAAAATAGTGACATCATAATGGTCACCTTTGAAGGTGTTAAATGAGTGTTGAACAATCATCGTTTCGGGAGGCAGAATTTCGCCATCCACGGAAACCGTATGTTCTTTAACCATTTGATGTAGTTGTGTGAGAGTGTAGCTCAAATAAATCATATAACAACATCCTAGTATATTTAAGATACTGGTTTTGTTACAAAAGAAGTAAATAAAAAGAGTTTAGGGGGTTGGAGAAGCAAAATAAAACAAACGAACATGAGAGAATGAATTACCTTAAAAAGTGTAACTCCTTTTGAGTTGAGCCTAAAGGCTTCCTTTGAAAGGATTATGCCCAAAGGTAATCCTCTAGGATGAGGAGAGGGATGTGGAGAGAGAAAATGGGCAGGGTTTGGCCGAGCCAAAAGCTTGAGTAGTGTGTGAAATGAGGTAGAGGTGGGGGCCTTTTATAAGAGGAGAGGAGGGGCACTTTTGGAAAGTAAAGAAATATTACTTTACTTGAAAATGTGTTTCGGTTTTAAAAGGTCCCACATTGATAGAATTCTGGGATAAGGTGATAAGGGTTCTAAATCCACTCATCCAATGGGTTTTGGACATGTGTAGTTCATAGATTTTACATTATCTTTCTATTTTATTTAAATCGTCAAATAATGATGTCATCGCTGCATCATTATTATGTCATAAATAATTAAATTTATTTAATGTCTAAAAATTATAAACAAAATACTATGATATAGTAAATCTTTTTAGCTTTCCACGAACTATTTATAATCAAAATTTGGACTTGTATAACCCCACTTAAAAATTCTTTTCGTAAAATATATTATGTTTGTGTCATTTTCACTTTAACATTAAATAAAAAGTAATTTATGTCATTTCCCAACAAAAGTGGATCCATGGGGTCCCCAAGATGACCCATGGCATGTCATGGTCGGCCATGACACAACCAATGAGGTTGGGACATGTGTCTAGGTCATTTCATTTTATTAAAGTATTATTTATACCTTAAACTTCCCTAATTACCACTAATCGTGATTAAGAACTTAATAAGTTACTATTCACCAAAAAATTATTATAATCTCATTGAACCACATTTTACTTCTTAATGACAACCATGTATGTTGGATTTTCAAAATTCAGTACACATTAGTGGTAAACATTCATTTAACTGAAAAATCAGTTTGCTTGATTACCACTTAGTGGTTTCACTATTCATCAAAAATTGAAGTTTTTCAGAAAATTACCAAAAATTCACCCTAAGGTATATTTGATATTCCGAATTCAAAAATGAAGTCTATTTTACAAAATTCAAATCATATAAGTCACATTAATTAATTTAATAATTAATTCCCGCTGCCAGAGCAAATAGCGTGTTTTTACAAAACAATAAGTATCAAAAGATTGACACCAGTTTAAGTCTAATTTCAAAGTGAAATTGATTCCAATGACCACAATTGGATAAAATGGTAAAAATATATTCTAATTTCACATCAAAACCAATTCAAAACGTAATCTAATCATATAAATAAATAATATTAAAAAGCAGTTTTGATGTAAAATGCAGTATTTTTCACTATTCATTAAAAAATGAACATTGTCAGAAAAATACCAAAAATTCACACAAGGTAAATTTTGATGTCCCAATCATAAAGAATAAGTTTATTTTGAAAAACATAGTTTATAAAATTGTCAAAATATAGATTCAAAAATAGTTTTCCATCAAAAGGCAGTAAAACAATCTTTTAAGAATATTAGTGTATTCCATGCATAAGATTGTATTTATTTTCATTTTAAGCCTCTATAACACTATCTTAATCATTAATAGACATAGATAAAAATATCTATTATTCATTACTTACTTGGGATGTTACATCCTTCCCCCTTTAGAAAATTGCGTCCCCGCAATTTATTTACTTATCAAATAAATGAGGGTACTTATCCCTCATTGCATTTTCGGATTCCCATGTTGCCTCTTCAATCATGTGGTTTTTCCACAAAACCTTTACCTGCTTAATCACCTTATTCTGTAACACTTGCTCCCTGTGGTCAAGAATCTAGACCGGTTGTTCCTCATAAGATAGGTTCTCTTCCAGCTGAACTACCTCTGGGCTCAAAACATGATATGGATCTCGCATATACTTTCTCAACATCGAAACGTGAAAAACATTGTGTACCTGAGATAAACTCGGAGGTAAAGCCACTCGGTAAGCAACTGATCCAACTCTCTATAGAATTTCATATGGTCCAATGAACCTTGGACTCAACTTTCCTTTCTTACCAAATCTCATCACACTTTTCCACGGAGAAACCTTGAGAAAAACATGATCACCTACCTCGAAAGATAGATCCTTCCTCCGGTTATCCGCATAACTCTTCTGCCTGCTCTAAGCTGTTCTCATGTGTTTCTGAATCAGTTGAACTTTTTCTGCCATCTCTTCTACCAATTCTGGTCCCATCAACTTTCTTTCACCCACTACATCCCAGAAAGCTGGAGTTCGACACCGCTTCCCATATAATGCCTGAAATGGTTCCATCTGTATACTGGGATGGAAACTGTTATTATATGAAAATTCAATCAAAGAAAGATGTTGGTCCCAACTTCCCTGATGATCCATAGAACAAGCTCGTAGCATATCCTCCAATGTCTGAATTGTTCGTTCTAACTGCCCATCTGATTGAGGATGAAAAGCTGTACTAAAATTTAATTCAGTACCCAACGACTTCTGAAGGCCTTTCCAAAAGTTAGAAGTAAACCTGGGATCACGATCCGATAAAATGGAGAGAGGAACTCCATGTAACCTGAAAATCTCTTTAAGATACAAACGGGAAAGTTGATCAAGAGAGAAAGTATCTCGTATAGCAAGGAAATGAGCAGATTTGGTCAAGCGATCAATAATAACCCAGATTGCATTATTACCTCGAGATGTCTTCGGTAATCCAACAACAAAGTCCATGGATATATGCTCCCATTTCCACTCTGGCACTGGTAAAGGCTGAAGCATCCCTTTCGGTAGCTGCCTCTCTGCTTTAACCTGCTGACAAGTCAAACACTTCACAGTAAAATCAGCAATGTCTCTTTTCATTCCATCCCACCAGTAATACTCCCGCAGATCTCTATACATCTTAGTACTGCCCGGATGAACTGAAAACGGAGAACTATGAGCTTCACATAACAACTCTCTCTTCAACTGTGAATCACAAGGCACACACAATCTCTTCCCAAATCTCAAAACACAATCATTATCAATGTTGAATTCAGGCAACTTACCTTTCTGAACCAGCTCCACCTTTTTCTGCAACTCACTGTCTTGCTTCTATGCTTGCTTGATTCTATCTGATAGAGAAGATCTCACTGATACCTGAAACAAAACAGAAGGACTTCCTGCACCAACAACTTCTATGCCAAAGTTCATCAAATCGTTAACCAAAGGATCACGTTCCAACCGCAACATTGTTAATGAAGCATTACTTTTTCGACTCAAAGCATCAGCCACTTTATTTGCTTTTCCCGGATGGTAATGAATTGTACAATCATAATCCTTGATTAATTCTAGCCATCTCCTCTGTCTCATGTTTAACTCTTTCTGAGTGAATATATACTTTAAACTTTTGTGATCGGTATATATTTCACACTTTACTCCATACAAATGATGCCTCCAAATTTTTAAAGCAAAAACAACAGCAGCTAATTCCAAATCATGTGTAGGGTAATTTACCTCATGAGTTTTCAACTGTCGTGAAGCATAAGCAATTACCTGATCATTCTTCATTAGGACGCAACCAAGTCCTTTCAATGAAGCATCACTATATATAACAAACTCACCATTCCTGGAAGGTAGTGCCAAAACTGGAGAATTCACCAATCTTCTTTTCAATTCCTGAAAACAATCATCACATTATTTTGTCCAGATAAACTTAACTCCCTTCCGAGTTAGCTTAGTCATTGGACTAGATAACCTTGAAAAATTTCTAACAAACCTTCGATAATAGCCCGCCAAACCAAGGAAGCTACGAATCTCGGTTACATTTGTGGGTCTTGGCCATTCTTCCACAACTTTTGCTTTTGCAGGATCAACAGTTATTCCATCTTTAGAAACAATGTGACCAAGGAAAGAAATTTGTTGCAACCAAAACTCACACTTGCTGAATTTCCCATACAGTTTCTTTTCTTTTAAGGTTTGCAAGATAACCCTTAAATGTTTTTCATGCTCCTGTTTACTTTTAGAAAACACCAAAATATCATCAATGAAAACCACCACAAACATATCCAAGAACTCATGGAAAATTCTATTCATTAAGTCCATGAATACAGAAGGTGCATTGGTTAGCCCAAAAGGCATTACTACAAATTCATAATGGCCATATCTCGTACGGAACGCGGTCTTCGTAATATCTGCCTCCTTAACCTTCAGCTGATGGTACCCCGATCTCAAGTCAATCTTTGAAAAAAACTGAGCTCCCTGGAGCTGATCAAACAAATCATCGATATGAGGCAAAGGATATTTGTTCTTAATAGTGATATTATTCAAGGCTCTATAATCAATGCAAAGTCTCATAGAACCATCTTTCTTTTTAACAAATAAAACAGGAGCACCCCATGGTGATGTGCTAGGTCTAATGAAACCTTTCTCTAATAAATCTTTCAATTGCTCCTTCAACTCTAAAAGTTCAATTTGTGCCATTCGATAAGGGGGTTTTGAAATTGGATTAGCATCAGGAACTAAGTCAACAGTAAACTCAACTTCCCGATCTGGTATTATTCCAGGCAACTCATCAGGAAAAACATCAGGATACTCATTTACCACTGGCACATCATTAATCTGAACAGTTCCTTTATTTTCAATGACGTGTGCAAGGTAACATTCATTTCCATCTTTTACAAGTTTCTCGGCCTCTTGATATGTTATCAAAAGTGAGGGTTCATTCTTGTAAACAAACTGAAAGTATTTCTGAAAAGAAACATCTTTAGCTCTACAGTCAATCTTAGCATGGTAAATAGAGAGCCAATCCATACCCAGGATAACATCAAACTCTACTAGAGGTAGAACAATAAGGTTTGCAAGTAGGTTCTTTCCACAGATAAGGATAGGAAGATTATTATAAATTCTTTTTGCGTCGACACTTCCCCTAGGTGTTTTTACCAAAATTTCAGGAGTCATTTCTTGAGATGGTATTCCCATTTTACTAGAAAAGGTTTCATAGATGAAAGAATGTGTAGAACCCGAATCAAACAACACACTGGCATAATCTGAAAAAACAAACAAAGTACCTGATACAACTTCATTTGATGGCCCGACATCTGCTGTAGTAGTTGCAAAGGATTTCACCACCCCTTTCTGCTTGTAGTCTAACTACTTCCCATCACTCAAGCTCTTTGTCGGACACTCATTTGCATAGTGACCCATCTCATTGCACTTAAAACATTTCACTAACTGTAAATCAAATTTGTTTTTACCTTCACCTTGATCCTTTTCAGTGCAATCACGAGCCTTATGTCCCATCTTACCACATCGGTTGCACTTCCCAGAATTCAGAAGACATTCCCCAGCATGCCTTTTTCCACATTTATCACAAACTGGAAACTTAGTTCTCTTACCATCAGACTTTTTTGAAGAATTCTTACCTTTCTCCTGCCACCTCGGTCTCTTCTTCTGTTGGTTGTTATAGAAAACTTGGTCATCGGCAAACTCCATTTCCACCTTCTCAGCACATCGAACAAGCTTTTCATAACTTTTAAACTCACGAGAAGCTAATGCCCTTCGATATTTTGGATTTAATCCGGAGTAAAAACGATTTATTTTACTATCAAGGTCCCGGATAAAATTTGGAGCATACCTTGCCAATCGAGTGAACCTTTCTTCATAGGAAGCCACTGAGTCTTCCTCTTGCCTCAATTCCAAGAATTTCTTTTCCATCCTAAGTCGAACAACCTTAGGAAAATACTTCTCAAGAAACATACCTTTGAATTCATCCCAGTCAAGAGCATCAATCTCATCGGCGTCCCTGATATTTTTAACCATAGAACACCACTGATCTGCTTCTCCCTCCAAACGGTAAATAGCAAGACTAACCTTTTGATTGTCTGAACACCCCATGACATCAAAAATCGTATCCAGTGCTTTAATCCACCCTTCAGCTAGCAGAGGGTCAGATGATCCTCTGAATGATGGTGGATGTTGCCTCATGAAATGTTCCACCACTGACATGTTCCTCTGTGGTTGATCTGGCTGATCTCGTGCATGGATACCACCGCCATTTATCGCTTGAGTCAACTGCGCCATTACTGCAACAAACTGTTCAGTTCAAATTCCGACCATTTCTGGATGCTGATTCGGAAGGTTATTTCCTTCTGTATGCCTTCCCAGCACTGCTTCCCTGTTTCCTCTGCGGAAAACCATTCTGAAAAAACATGTCTTAGATGAAGCAACATGGTAATCTTTAAATTCTATATCATTTAGAAAAAAAAATATTTTTGGATAATCATTTAATAGAATTCTAACTCCTAATGTTATCTAAACCGACCTCTGATACCAACTATAAGGCCCCAGCCTTAAACCTTACTTAATCTTGAGTTATTACAAGATTACACATTGAGGATCTTTTCGGGTTTAGAGTTTTAGAGAATTAGATCATAAAACTTGCATTACATTCCACATATAAACAAAGTGGTTACATAAGGATAGTATTCTTCATTACCATCAATGGAATCACATTTAAAATAAAACATGGATTATTTCTTGACACATCCTTGACTCTATCATCTTATCATGTACCTTTCCCTTGACCTGTGAAAAACATTTCAAAAACTTGGGATGAGCATAAAAACTCAATATGGGTTATAAAAACATGGAAAGGAAACATGAGTTCATATATACATAATAATGAAATCATACTTTACCCATAAAACATAGGCACTTTAACATACCTCATAAAATCATGAATAAATCATAGAAATCATAATACGTAAAGGTAACTTGAGGCATTCATAACATTCTTACGTAGGGAGTAACCCTCTTGGTTACGTTTGGAATACCCATCACAGTATATTCCCTAAAATATCTTCGGAGAAACCTTAACGTTTCACTCCTTCGTGTTACCCAATGCATTGGAGAGCTATAACGGGCTCACCCGCCCTTAGTTTATCACGGAACCACCCGTCTTCATAATAATGCCCAAGAACCATAACATAATAATATCACATAAAACATGCATAAAGGAAACATAACATTTCCACATTTCAATCACGAGATATCAATACAACACATTGATATAATAAAAACATTATGAAAACCATTTTCAATACCAAAGTAAAACATGGTATTTATTTTTCTTTTAAAAAAAGAAGGTATGGCTTGTAGAGGAAGCCGAAACTCAAATAACGGTTACGACGGCGGAGATGTCGTTGTTGCCGCATATGTACGACAAAAACATTCCCTTTTGTCGTTTAGTAAACACTTCGTATAAAAAAAGATTCCTTTTGAATAAACGTAAAAGTCAAAGGGGTTTATACACCGTATAAAAGAAAGTTGTGTATAAAATAAATTATGCCTCAACGAAAGGAGATTGAGACGAAGTCCCATACCTCGTATCCGACTTGATCCGACCGTTCTTTAATCTCCTAAATAATAAACATGAGTTAATCTCTACTTGATTATGAATCTTTTTCAAGTTCATTATTCCTTTTATACCATGTTATGAACATCATGTAATCAGTTAAGTTAATAATGTTCATTTTGTCGGTATTTGGTTCTTAAGTCAAAAATACACTTCTTACACTTACATGTTGTTAATTTGGTCAAAGGTTCATTATATCCAGAATGGTATTCATGATTTAGATATCATATATGTCATATATATTCAGTACTTACATGCATTTTTAATATTACATAATCATTTAGAGGTAAGAAATGAAATGCACCGTTCATGGAGACGGTAAGCCGTACGTACGCATGAACGCTACTTCCATTTCTATTTCATATTTTCTGGAATGGAATCATAATGATATAAGAGTATATTATAATTCCAGTATAATAACATATATAATATCATTAACTTTATCCTTTACACATCCCACATATGGTATTAACGAATCAAATCACTTTTAGGGGGCGGTAGTCCGCACTTCCTAAAATGAAGATATCGTGTTTACCCATAATGGAAACCATAAAGGTATGCCCAAAATGAAAAAAACAGAATCTTAAGGAAAACATAAACATATTATATATCATATATAAAAATAGTGACATCATAATGGCCACCTTTAAAGGTGTTAAATGAGTGTTGAACAATCATCGTTTCGGGAGGCAGAATTTCGCCATCCACGGAAACCGTATGTTCTTTAACCATTTTATGTAGTTGTGTGAGAGTGTAGCTCAAATAAATCATATACCAACATCTTAGTATATTTAAGATACTGGTGTTGTTACAAAAGAAGTAAATAAAAAGAGTTTAGGGGGTTGGAGAAGCAAAATAAAACAAACGAACATGAGAGAATGAATTACCTTAAAAAGTGTAACTCCTTTTGAGTTGAGCCTAAAGGCTTCCTTTGAAAGGATTCGGCCCAAAGGGAATCCTCTATGATGAGGAGAGGGATGTGGAGAGAGAAAATGGGCAGGGTTTGGCCGAGCCAAAAGCTTGAGTAGTGTGTGAAATGAGGTAGAGGTGGGGGCCTTTTATAAGAGGAGAGGAGGGGCACTTTTGGAAAGTAAAGAAATATTACTTTACTTGAAAATGTGTTTCGGTTTTAAAAGGTCCCACATTGATATAATTCGGGGATAAGGTGATAAGGGTTAGAAATCCACTCATCCAATGGGTTTTGGACATGTGTAGTTCATAGATTTTACATTATCTTTCTATTTTATTTAAATCGTCAAATAATGATGTCATCGCTGCATCATTATTATGTCATAAATAATTAAATTTATATAATGTCTAAAAATTATAAAACAAATACTATGATATAGGAAATCTTTTTATCTTTCCAATAAATATTTATAATCAAAATTTGGACTTGTATAACCCCACTTAAAAATTGTTTTCGTAAAACATATTATGTTTGTGTCATTTTCACTTTAACATTAAATAAAAAGTAATTTATGTCATTTCCCAACAAAAGTGGATCCATGGGGTCCCCAAGTTGACCCATGGCATGTCATGGTCGGCCATGACACAACCAATGAGGTTGGGACATGTGTATAGGTCATTTCATTTTATTAAATTATTATTTATTCCTTAAACTACCCTAATTACCACTAATGGTGATTAAGAACTTAATAAGTTACTATTCACCAAAAAAAATATTATAATATCATTGAACCACATTTTACTTCTTAATGACAACCATGTATGTCGGATTTTCAAAATTCAGTACACATTAGTGGTAAACTTTCATTTAACTGAAAAATCAGTTTGCTTGATTACCACTTAGTGGTTTCACTATTCATCAAAAATTGAAGTTTTTCAGAAAATTACCAAAAATTCACCCTAAGCTATATTTGATATTCCGAATTCAAAAATGAAGTCTATTTTACAAAATTAAAATCATATAAGTCACATTAATTAATTTAATAATTAATTTCCGCTGCCAGAGCAAATAGCGTGTTTTTACAAAACAATAAGTATCAAAAGATTGACACCAGTTTAAGTCTAATTTCAAAGTGAAATTGATTCCAATGACCACCATTGGATAAAATGGTAAAAATATATTCTAATTTCACTTCAAAACCAATTCAAAACATAATCTAATCATATAAATAAAATAGATTAAAAAGTAGTTTTGATGTAAAATGCAGTATTTTTCACTATTCATTAAAAAATGAACATTGTCAGAAAAATACCAAAAATTCACACAAGGTAAATTTTGATGTCCCAATCATAAAGAATAAGTTTATTTTGACAAACATAGTTTATAAAATTGTCAAAATATAGATTCAAAAATAGTTTGCCATCAAAAGGCAGTAAAACAATCTTTTAAGAATATTAGTGTATTCCATGCATAAGATTGTATTTATTTTCATTTTAAGCCTCTATAACACTATCTTAATAATTAATAGACATAGATAAAAATATCTATTATTCATTACTTACTTGGGATGTTGCAGATATACTACTAGTTGTATAATCACAAGTAATAATTAATTTCACAATTAGGGAATGCCTAGCATCAGACGTCATTACCACATAGTCAAGGCCTTATGCCAAGAATAAAAATATATTTCATTTCAATGCCTTGTGTGAAGATAGTAGTTTGTATTATGAGACCTACTCATGCATAAAAAAGCTATAGAGTTCTCCACCCATCACTTAATAATTCCACTACATTCCTCATATAAAATTGTTGAAACAAAACATAAACATTCATATTAAAACTAGCATACGAAATGTCAATACTTTATCCATAATCCATGAATGGTATAAAAATAGCTCTTCCAAAGTAAAACATATTATAACACATCAAATACAATATGGATTATTGTATTATAACAAATCCACCTCCATCAAGAATAATATCCAGTAAAAGATGATGATATAGATGAAAATGATCAGTAAAACTCATTGAGTGAAATACCCCTTTTCATGAAGTCATTGAAAAGTCTCAAAATTTATAATGGATGAAATTTAAAAGATATTTTGGAATAAAAGTGTCCCATACCACATGGTAACTTTTTATAAGAATTAACATTTTAGAATATTTATGTTCATATAAATAAATCCATAAAACCAATTTGAAAATATGAACATTAATGAGAAAGATTTAGAAAAATTAATATTTAAAAAAATTAAAATGATTTTTTAGTAAAATAGTACCTTAAAAGGAAAAAATTTGAAATGCATTTTATGAAACATGTAAATGGATATAGAATATTTTCCAGAAAATACATACATATAAACAATCTCGAATAATAATGTGATTGAAAAATTAACCCTTACCTTGCACTTTATTTTGTTAGAGGGTACGTTTAACCTCTTGTATAATGAACATATTATGTTATTAAATTATAACAGAACCATATTAATATTTATTATATCATACATGACTCATTAGTGAGTTTATACTACCCATTTAATAATTATTTCCATGTTAAATTAACATTTCGGGTAATAATATCTTTCTTTATCGTACGTGTTTTAACATGTTATTCTTGATCGTATCATTTAGATCATGATTTAAATAATTCCATAATATAAAACCTGTTTTATATATAATATATATTTTGAATATAAATATGTATGATAGATAGATATATGAAATGGAAAACACAATTTGTGGATACGGTAGGTCGTACATACCCATAAACACTGTTTCTGTTTTCATATCCCATTGAATGGAATTTAGTGAATAAGATATATGTAAGCAAATAAATATATATATATATATACACATATCTACAGTATAATTATTATTTCATATATTACATAATTATTAATAATATATATTTTTATCATCATTGTTGAATGGTGAACCAAGAAATGAGTCTCATCGCATCGTGGAAACGGTCGACCGTATGTACACATGAGTGACGATATCATTTACTTAATAAACAATAGTTGCAGAATTAAATGGTATATTTATTTTATAAAGAAATTATTATTTTTTTTACATTATTTATATACATATTACTCATAATTATATCCATCCAAATAACATACTTTTGAATAACAAATTACATCATGGTGTGGAAATGGTAAGTTGTACGTAAGAACGCATGGTGATATTATAATTTATAGGATGGATAGAATAATGAATATATGTATAAAATATTTATAATAAAATCACATCATGTATAAGGTACTGGATTTATTATTTTATTATGAAAATAACAATTAAATATAATGTGGAAGAAGAAGATAACTTTGAAAGAGGTGATGAAATTATTACCTCTTCTTCAGGTGCATCCTTTTAATTTGAACAAAAGGGATCCTTAGGTTAGTTTCCTTCTCAATTTATGGCCTATATATTGAATTGATGATTTTTTGGAGGATATATGGGTTGGTTTTGGCTGATCCAAATGGATTTGTAGGTGTTAATTTGGGAGAAGGGGAAGATCCCTTTTATAAGAGGGGTGGGGGGAACCTTAGAAAAAACAAGAAATATTATTTTATTATACAATAATATTAAGTTTCTAATGAATAAAAATGTATTTATTTAGATATTTAGGTGGTTATGGGTCGAAATAATCTCAACCAGTAGGTTTTAAAGAAGTTTAGGTTACCATATTAACCTTGTATTTTATATTTAACTCTTAGTTAAATAGTTTAACATTTACCATGTCTCCTTGTATTTTTATATTATATAGTTAATAAACATACTATAAAATGCCAATAGAACTCCAATTGGTTCATTAATTACATATTTATTATTATATAATTCCTTTGGCCGATCCTTATAATTTTTGGACTATTATATAATTTAATAAATTAGTATTTGTTTTAAAAACTCATTTATGTCAATTTTGACACTATTTTGTATTTGGATTTTGTGAAAGTCATAAAAACATGATTACATTGAAAAAATACAATTTTTCAACCCTAAAATTTCATATTAATCCATCAAATTCGTGGATGTCTTCAAAAACCTCAATTTATGTTGATATTTATATTTATAATATCAATTATTTTAATCTTTCATAGATAATGTAATAACGGCATCACCATTGTGTCCAAGGATTGACAAGTGTTTATGTCAACTTTTAGTATGAAATTACATATAATGACCTAAGTTTTATTAAATGATAAAAATATAATATAATTATACTTCCAAACCATTCAATTTCATCATATAGTACTATAAATTATTTCGATTAAAAATGTGGTTTTTAATTAAAATTTAGTATTTTTCACTACTCACCAAAAATTGAAAGTTAACAGAAAAAAAAATTATCAAAAATTATTTTTTATGTCCTAATTATAATGAAAGAAGTGTATTTTTTCAAATTTAATATATAAAAGTGTGAAATATTGGATTTAAAAAAGGGTTCACCATTAAAAGAAGGTAAAATTTAATTTTCTGAAAAATACTCCCTTTATCTGAAAAATTGAATTTATTCTTATATTATGTCAAAGAAACACATAATATGGATGTTAAAATTATATGGAGTATATAAAATTCAAAAATCAGTTAATAATATTCATTACCTCTTTTTGAATTATGTTGTGTTGAACTCGAACTTGGTGTTGTGTGTAGCGCAGGTTATTGAATTATTTCGAAGAGATAAGGTACTATGAAATATTAGGGTGTTACAATAAATAATGTTCAATATAAACATATGGGTTGCTTCAATCCCCTATAATCATTGCTTCCACAAAAAACACTATAATATAAGAACATAAAGTTAGTAATAATATATTTACTTTTGAAATTATTTTGAACCTTTATTTGAATCAGAGTGAATGATGAAGAGTAAGAATGAGGGTGTAATTATTGGGATGTATGACCATGAACCATTATTTTTTTCAACTAATATAGTTGATCAAAATAATGACGATTAGTCAATGAAACTATGAGTTATTATTAATGTTGGTTATGTAGATTCATTTAAATGATTGTCGAGATTATTTAAAGATATCATCAAAATTGTTTTATTTTCAAAGACATTAAAAAAAATATATTATGATTTATTTTTTTATAAGTTTTATATAAAAATATATTTTATTAAATAATTTTGTAAAATGGGTTTTTAAGGATAATATATTGTAATGAATATCAACATAATTTTATAATGGTGAGAATGATGTTTTTTATATTAAACTGTTTATTTTTATTACAAGAATAATTTAAATAAAAATTAAAGTTATCATATTTAGATAATTATTTTGATGAAATAAATTTCATTTCTTTACCCATTATTCTGATGTTATATTTGGGTGATTTTGTTGTCAATTTCCTCAGAATTTTGTTTTTTGTGTGGAAAAGTTAAAACTGTTGCTTTACAAGCACTTTAATTTTATGACATAATTATGATTCCATCATGATTATAATTTTTATGAAACATTTTTATCAATGAAAATTTAATTTAATTTATGCAAATCTGAATTAATAATTACCGACTTTAGTTTATAAATTTATTTTTTAAGAAAAAGATTTATTTTTTTTAAAAAATATTTTTTTTGGATTCAACACTTTTATTAGGTTGGTTATAAGGTGATGTTCTATGTTTAAGGTATTTAATGTCCAAAAACATTTTCACAATCATTAATTATAAATATAAGTATTTTGAATTCAATTTACCCAAATGATTGTTTCTAATATGATAAAATAATCAATATTTAGTCTTTAAAAATTCCCCCATTCTAAAGAATAAATAAAACCCATTAGCCATAACTGTCCAATAAAAATATAAAATATACGATGTAATGGTTATTTTAATTTATAAATAATCCCTCTATGTTTACATCTAGTTGTGGAGGTTCCACCCTCATGTTTTAAGAAGAATATTTTCAAGGTAATGGTCCTCTCTCTCTCTCTTTATCCATTCAAGAACATTCATTATATTTAACCATTTTAATATAATTTTTTTCTATTTAAATATATATATAAATTTATATTCACTATAAAATTTATGTTATTATAATGAGATGTTTTTTATATCCTCTCATTAGAACCTTTACCACATTCAATACTATATCGAAATTTAGTATGGGACCTCTTTCTCTGTCTTTTTTCAATTAAAGAACAATAATTTTATTTAACCTTTTGAATCTCAATTATATTTGTTTTCAAGAATTCTTAAATTAAATTTACTTTCAAAATT
This sequence comes from Viscum album, assembly GCA_963277665.1. NCBI lineage: Eukaryota > Viridiplantae > Streptophyta > Magnoliopsida > Santalales > Viscaceae > Viscum > Viscum album. The sequence goes on from OY728119.1 coordinate 636,928,501, forward strand.
ATTCTATTATAATTATAGATCATTTATCCCCCATAATTTTCACCTTTACCAAAGCTATTACATTGCTGAAATTTATATAGGGGCCTCTCTCTCATTTTTCCATTGAAGAACCTTCTTTCTATTTAACTTATTCAATATAAATTGGTTAATTTTTCATTAATTTATAAATTCCACATAATTTATAATTTTGGTTATTATAATAAAATATACTTTTTCCCTCCTCATTATAACCATTACCTAATTCGTTACTATGTCAAAATTTTGTAAGGGACGTCTTTCTCATCATTTCCATTCAATAATTTTCATTGTATTTATTATATTTAATCTTCATTTGATATGTTTTAATAATTTGTAAATTCCCCATTTACTATCTAAATAATTTTATAATAATTATATTTCATTTTTCCTATCACGTTACATCCTTTACCTAAGCCATTACTATGCTAAAATTTAATAAGGGATGTATTTCTCTTCTTTTCCATTCAAGCTAATTATTTGAATTTAGACTTTTATATATCAATTATCTATGATTTAAATCATTTATAAAATTCTTTTTATGATCAAATTTATGTTATTATACTATTATATAATTTATACCCTCTCGTTATAAACTCTACCTAAGTCATTATTATGCTGAAATTTATTATGTGATTCTCTCCTTCTCTTCTATATCTAGTAACCTCATTTTTGCTAAAAAAATTTCAATTTTTTCATGATCTGTTATATTATAACACATCCATTTTATATACCATATGACATAAAAGTAATTAGATACCCCTTTCACTCCTATTAATCCCTCTGATGATTCATTGTATACCCTCATTTTCCAATGAAATTATCCTTGGTCTTTTTTTCATGCCAACCATTTGTAGTTTGAATACCATATCTATTAACACTAAGTGGTATTCACCTAAACATACCTTACCTTACCAAAATGGTTAGGGAATAACCCTTTTATTGAGTAAAATAAAATTCATAAAGTATATGTTTGGGGTCATTGATGTATACATGCCCTCAAGCAAAGTCAGAAATCATACTCATGCTAATAAGAGTCATCATAATCACCACACCAGTAAGAATCAAAATCAATGAGACCGTGAGACCTTGTAAACATTGTCGGCATTAGGTAGAAGTAATATTTTCTACATTCCACTTTCTTTGGAGCAACAGGTGGAAAACCTTCTTCATCTATATCAACATTTTTCTCTTGTGGAAAATAACGGACTATAAGATGATTGTTTAGGAAGAATCCTCAATATTATCAAATTTTCCATAAATTACCTATAATTCCATTATCATATTGATTTCCTTTTGTCTCCATGAAATATTCCGATAATCACTATAATTTTTATAGCCCTCAAATGTAAGATAGGATCCTCTTATAGGGTTACCCCCAGTCACTTTTATCCCAAACATAAGGGAAATCTCCCTACCCCACGGGTCTCCTATGACAATCCCTTACCCACATTACTAGGGGTTTGTCTATCACCAGGCATGACTACATTGGTTTGTGAGGGATTAATCCTCATTATCTTCCTACAAGAATCTTCATGGTTCACTTTTAATGTACAAATGTATAAAATCACATTCATGTGACATTTATCATTTACATAAACAATATTTTGGCACTCTGTAAAAAAGTCAAGAAGCCTTTCATACTCCACTGTTAAAGAAATATCATAATCTAATGATGATAAAACAACATTATGGATCCAAATAGTGGTCAAATAAACCTCCACCAGTACCCTTTAATAATTACCAAATTTAGCAATCTTGGTATTCCAATCCATTTTGATCGAAATTCCCACAACAGAGGAAATATCGAATAAGATCATAGGATTCCACAAAATCCAATTAAGGCCAATAATTATTATCTAAACCTAAACTATAGTATTATTTATGGAAAATGTATTTAAATGAAAATATCACTCCTAAAAAATATCATACCTAGTTTCAAGGTAATTGAGCCGATCCCCCATGAGCTTTTCTTAAGTTCATCAGTTGAAAAAATGATGTGAAAGAAATAACAACCCATGGGGAATACATATTTAGTAAGAAAACTCTCTTCTAGAGACCAATTTCTGAACTAAATTATGACATTTCAAATATATACCTCCCACAGAAATAAGAATCCTAGAGATTATAGAGAATTTTATGATGTTAAATATGTCATGAATCACCGCTCAGTTAGTTGTCACACGTGTAGTGTCACTATTATTGACTATTTTCTCCATAGTGAAGTTCTTTACCTGTGAAAAATAACTCTAGTTGAGAATGATAGATTGTGACTTTCCAGTCCAAAGATTTCCTTTTTTTCAGAGAAACCCTAAAATGGTTATGTCGTCGCATCTCTAGAAACTGCAACTTCAGGAGTATAATCACCAGACAAGGCTGGTCTCTCAAACTTTGATTTCCCTACAACAATATCAATTAATTTTCCATCCACTATAGAAGAATTACCTTCAGTCATCATGATTGGCATGCCACCTTCTACCATTGAGAAACAAACACCATCTGTTCTGGAAAGTATCTCATCCACTATAGCAGAACCGACCACACCAACCATGCCGCCAGAATCAAACTTAACCAACAATGATCCCACTATACATTCACCACCCACACTAGTATCCACTATCATGGGTCTTCCCGCATGACTCGCTCCACTAGAATCAGTCAGCACCATCCTGCTCACCCCCTCAATAATCACCGCTGTGACTCCACTATCATCATTCATCAATTCTTTAATCACATCGAAAACCAATGTCACGGAACCACCATCCACACCAATATCTTTTACCATGAATCTACAATCAACAATTGATTCATGAAACACCCCTTTACTCACCCAACCAGAATCAAAATCCCTACCACCTTTATATCTGCAGCCATAAAAACGTCCCCAAGGATGTTAAAACTAGAATGCCATCAAACCCTATTATGAAAAGTAATAAGAGAGATAATGTCTCTCATGTACAACCTCTTATCCTTATTTCATTATCAAATGTGTTGGTGGGAATAGTGGTATTGGGGTGGCCTCTCCACTTGCACATCGCATGTCCCTAGTAAGGTTCAAGGTAGCCAAACCATGGGCTTAGGATGGTTCCCAATGGGGTAGAGGGGCCGACAATAGGTTTTAAGGTACTTTCATATATGTAACACACATTCTTTGCATGTGGTTAAAATTTATTAAATACATTATTATGTTATATGAACCATGTGTCACACTTATGCATGTACATGATAAGATTTTGATGGGTGCACCTAGATAATGCTCCAATTGAATGTGTAATGTCTTAGTCTCATGATATTTAATGTATGGTGTATTGTATGTTATCCTATGAACATTATATTATGATTTATTCATGTTTAACCTTGAATTATTCTTATGATGTCATGATTAATTTTTTATACACTTTTCTGTGTTACCTTTATTTTCTAAAGTTATACCTTTACACATTATTCTTGATTATTATTATCACCTCTTATGTTTCATTGTTATACCTATTGAATCACATGTATTGATTTACCCTATTCTCTGATTTTTTATTCCCTTAAAGCTATTTATAACTCAACCATTTTTTATTTATGTCTAGAGTTTATCACATGCAGTTTGAAATGAGTGGTAGAATATTAGAATCATGTTAATAATTTTTTCAATAAGGTTATTTTATCCATGTAACAATTTTATGTTCTATGTACCAAATTATCAAATAAAGGGGGCTTCATGGTCTTCTAAGATGTAAAAAATTAATCTTTTACATAATAAATCATGAATTAATGTACAATAAAGGAAAGTGTTGTTATAGATGAGAAGTGGATAGAGGTGTTATAAATAAAAGGAATATTATAAGAGATGATGTAGATGGAAGTCATATTGTGTTAAGAATACATTTTTTGAAATAAAAATAATTTACCCTTTACAAAAGTAGGCAGAACAACTAAGGATAGCAAGCAGGTGTTGGTGCACCCTAATTTTTGGGGGCCTACACCCATTAATTCTATTATAGGGACATAATATTATGTGGCATTTATCAATGAATTAATAGGGTAGTTATGGGTTTAATTTTTGAAAATAAAATTTGATGTGTTTAATATGTTTAATAAGTGAATGACCATGGTGAATAATGATTCGTGATCATATATTAAATGCTTGAGTTCTGATGAAGGATGTGATATGGAAGTAAAGAGGTCATGTAATCTTACCCTAATAATTGAATTTAGTGGGATATAACTATTAATGGTACACGAAAATATAATCTTGTAGTTTAAAGGATAAATAGGTCACTCAATTAACATTATCTGAGCATGAGGATACACTAATTTTTACCCAAGAATTTTTTGAAAGGGGTAGTAAACATGATAACATATATCATAAATAAGAGTCTATATGTACCAATGGAAGGATGTATACCCAATTAGATCTAGTTTAGAATGTAGGAGAGACTATCAAATTTATGTGTCTTTAGATGTTTTAAATATGTACATATTGAAGATGATGAAAGGGATAAGCTTGATGATAATCTCAAATTAGGTATCTTTATAGTTTATGGTGCATAGGAGTTATGTTATCAATTTTCTAATGATCAGAATGAGATGATCATCAGAATACTGAATGTGATATTTAATGAATGTCTACTGTACAATGAAATCTATATAGATAATGTTAATAGTGTGGATAAATGATCAAAGTTTTGTAAAAAAGTGTTTATTGATGGTGTGACAAGTCATGTGACATAGAATAAAAAAATAGCCTTCTCCTGAATTAGATTTGGGGAGTTAAATAAGGGTGAGAATGTTTTTTCATAGGTATTCATCATATTTACACTATCTATTTTTAATAGGGGTGGAGAAAAAGAATTATTTGAAGAGGAAATTTAATTTTTGGAGTTTAAAAAATTGGAGTTGTCTATGAATAAGAATATTTCATCACTGCATGACAATAATACATGGGAAGTGACATATTTTCCACAAGGAAACAAAGCATTATAGAAAAAATAGATCCACCATGTCAAGAAGAACAAGATGGGAATATGATGTGCATGGAATTTTTGGTAGTGAACATTTTAAAATATAATAATGTTCTAGACATTATAGAAATTGTATCACTAATATTTATTCTTAACACCATCAAGGCAGTTCTCAGTATTATTTCATCAAAAGATTCAATTCTCGAGTAGCTTTATGTGAGGATAAAATTTCTTCATAGAGACTTGGAGGAGGATATTTATATTCAAAACCCATTGGGATACACTGATTTAGGGAAGTAAAACCTAGGGATAATACTTTATAATATCTTATTGTGTTAAAATAATGAATCCATGAAATTGGAAAAAAAAGTGTTTTATTCATTCATGAACAAAAATGAAGACAAACAGTGTGTCATGTTTTAGTACTTCCATTTCAAGTCTTTTAATGATGGATAAATTATAATATTTTATATAGGGATGACTTACTCATTGAAGTTTCATGTATGTGTTGGATTTTTGAGTTCAAAGGGTAGATGTGAAAGTGGTTCTACATTATTGATTTTAGAGAAAATGGAAAAATTTGGGATATGAAAATCAATTGATACCATGCAGTTGGAATAATGATGTTATCATAATATTACTACATTGAAATGGTTTTTAGAAAATTTAATTGGTTAAAATAAATGCCATTTTCTATTCCACTTGAAAGAAGTTGATTTATTTCAATAAAGAATTCACTGAGGAGAGATGAAGTGGTTGATCATATTAGAATGGTTCGATACACATCTATAATGGGAATCCAAAACTATTCCATTTTAAAGACTTTAACTATAATTTTTGATATATTAGGAGTTTTAATAATATATATGGATAACCCTAGAAAAAAAAATTGCTATATTGTGAAGTGGATTTATAGATAAATTATGGGAATAAATGAAGTATTTTAGTTATTTTGGAAAGGTAAGCCATTATAGGGGCATATAGATGGTGACCCTGAAGGCGATGTTGACATTAAGAGGTGTGCCAATGGTTATAATTTTAAATGTTGAGTAATTTTAATAAGAAATATATCTGAGATATATAAGGTGGTAGATTTATCCACTATAGGGGCATAATAAATCATTATAATAGAAACTTGGAAATAAATGTCCTCGATGAGTTGCGTAGAAAGAAAGAAAAGAATATATTTCACGGTGATAGACAATGTTATATAAATCTTATAAAGTACCTAATATTTCATGGCCAAATGAATCAATTTCTATTTAAGTAAAAATTTATTAGAGTATTGACACATGATGTGATTCTGAATTTGAAAAATATTCATGGAACCAACAATCTGAAAGACTTGTTAATGATGATGATGGTAGTAGTGAATTAAAGGAAATATTGTGCCTCTTTTTGCCTCCACTGATGAATAATGGATGAGTGACCGAATATGAGAGAACAACATGGGGCTACAAAAATTAAAACAACCAATATTTCATGAATATTTATCTTGAAATTGAATATTTTAAAGGAATAATTTAATGGTTAGTGAAGAAGAGGATGATCTTAGATTCAGTATTATTTCTAAGTTAGTATCATCTAAGTAGTTTAATATAGAAGACCATTCCAAAACTATAATTTTGTTAAAATGGTGTATATGTATCCATTTAGATGAATTTTACAAACATTACAACATCCATAACGTCATTGTAGACTAAAAATCATACAAATTATAACAGGTTACACTGCTATGGAACTGCAACGGTGTAGATAGTGTCATGGTTACTATATTGTATCTGACATTGGAGACAGTTGTAAAGTTTCTCCAAAGGCTTATAGACACAATTAAATATAAAATAATTAACATAAAATGTACTTTTTAATAGATTTGAATATTATTCTGTATAAGACCATTATATCTAGGTTTTACATGTATCTAAAACAATGTAATTTTCATGTAATTATTCTCCAAATCACAATGAAATTTCAGCATCTCTCTGGATGTAGGGATAATTTCCCCAACCATATAAACAAACGTGTTCTATGATATTATTATTTTTAGTTTTATTTTCCCTTTTAAATATTTTTAAATCATTTTCTCTTTTCCCCAATAATTTCCACAACACTAGACATGTTTAACATGTTCTCTATTTATATTATGTTGAAAAATTTACAAAAATGAAATTCTCACCACATATAAAACGGGATTCCAGCCACCCTTGAAAGGAACTCCTATAAATTTTATTTCCTCCTAAAAATATACCCATTTATAACTTCCCATATAATACTCTTTCAATATCTTCAGATTTGGTCAAAAGCGATTTTATTATGTGATATATTTGTAAGGGATCTTCAAATTATATTTCAATGTGCACAATATGAGTAATTATTTTTTACTTAATTTATTTCATTTTATTTTTTCAAATTATAATTTTCAGATCCATAAGTAATAATATTAGTATTATATATTTTTTAAATTTTATTATTATTTTTGAATTATTATTAATAATATTTTACCGTTTCTATTATAAAAAATAAAATGGACATCCATGCATTGTGAAGACCACCACCTCCATGGTGCAAAATGTTTTGTTTTACTTGACTACCTTTCATGGATGGAATAAAACACGAATTTAATAAATAAATAGTTTATTTATATATTTGTATCATTAAGAAAAAATAATATATATTACTCATTTGTCTTTGTCTATATAAAATGAATTCATGGACCATATGTAAGTGTGGACTAGAACTTCCATAAATAATTCATTTTCAATTTAATTTTCTTCACCACCCTACATGGATGGTCGTGGGAATGGGTTGAAATGATAAATATGATGTATGTGATATAATTTATTATTTGGTATAACATATTATAGATAATATTAATGATATGATTAATATATAAGTATTATTAATCCAATCATTAAAAATGAGATAATTGAGAGTAAAATGATATCTTATTTAAATGTAATGATTTTATATAAATTATATTAACTTTTTAATTATTTTAAATTTTTATAAATAACACAAATATTCATAAATTTATATCATAATTATTTTTTATAATAATATTACAACTAAACCACCCCATAATCACCAATTACAATGAGATGCTTAGGTTTGGGTCTGTTTAACAACCTACATGAACAATACTACAAAAATATATATTGGTTGACTATGATAAATAATTTAATTGTATAATATGATATTAATATGTACCTTTTTTTATATCTAGTATGGTTATATAAATATTTAATTTATTAATTAAGAAATTAATATTTTTTATTAAAAAAACAAATCACGCTCATTTATTATTTAAACTTCATTGATCAAAACAAAAATAAAAGAAATAAAATTATAGATATGTAAAATAACATATAAAATTATTTATAGTTTTTTTAAATTTTATAATAGGGATGATTTATTTAACAAGAATTAATAGTAACTTCATTTTTACAAAATATTTTCAAAGCGATAAAAATTGCATACACATGATGTTAAAAATAGGTAAAAATTAACTAATATATATCTATATAATGATTATATATGATGAATATAAACTGTAATAGTTATTAATAATTTTCATGGGTACTTATTTAATAAAATTAATCTAATTATTTTGGATTTTTGTCCTAGAGTATAAATAATTAGGTAATCGGTAATGGTCATCTTAAATTCCACTTTTTGATACATGTTTATATTATGAACATAGTTTAATTTAAGGTGAATGAAAACTACCTTTATGATATATAAAATCATGATTTAAAATTTAATAAAGTATTTTTATGATGAATTAAAATACCTCTCTTTTCAGGGTTTTTTAGTAAAATGTTACTCAAGAAGTGTGGGATTTCTTGGTCTCAATTCGGACTCTTCGAGAAATATTACATGATATGAACTATGATTTCTTCATATATTGTTCTATTTATTTACTCTTCCAAAATTTTATACACATTATTTCATTAAAAATAATTTGTTAAACTAATCTTACTTATGTTATTTTTTGTAATTTTTTTTGACTCATGTATAACCCGATCAATAAGAGTTTTTTGTAACTCATTTTTTGTTCATTGTGTTATTATTATTCGCTTGAAATTATTTCATATAAGTATAGTACAATATACCCATTGATTTTATTATGTGGTATTATCTCATTTATTACATTTTTACGGCATAAAACCATTTCCAAATGTTTTATGCCCCATATAGTATATTTACCATAAGTGATATAAGTATCTAAAATCTCATTTAATTGAGATATAACGTTTTATATTGAACATTTATTATCTATTATTGGGTTATATGAACCTAATATTTTTTATATGTTATTTTATAATCTACATATTGAATGTTATGTTTTAATAAAAATGAATTTTGTGTTATTATTATTAAAATATTAGTTTCAAATAAAAGTATCTTGAAAATAATAAAAGTGGTTCACCTTTCACTTTCACATGTTTTATGTTCCAATAATATTTTATTCAAGATAAAATTTATTCATTTGAAAAGATAAATTATTGTATGAGTTTATATTAAAGGGTTTCAAAGTCATTCACATATCCTTTAGAAAATATAACAATAAATGTTATATGTATGTTTGTTTTATAAAAAATTGATAAAAATGTTTTTGAAAGATATTTTTACTATTTATTCCATTTAACTTATAATTTAAAAAATTATTTAGTTGGGTTTATGTTTCATGATTTTTCTCTAATATATATAAATATATATATTTACATTATTATTTAGTTTAATGAACATGTGGTATTAAAAATTTTGATTCTTAATCCCTTCTTTTTTATACCATTTAAAACATTATTTTTGAGGAATATTTTTATTTATGTAAATACCCTCCTAGGATTGCTTTATCTCCCTAGGGATATGTTCTTCTGAAACCATAAAATTTGTTTCTCAGGATGTGTTGTGATAATGTAATACAAAAATTTAATTGAAAGTATAACCATTATTCTATTTAGAGTGAACAACTAATTTTTAAAATTATATTGGAGTATGATCACATTGAAAGAATATTTATTTATTTAAATTGGGAAAATTAATGTAATTAAATATATTTTAATCAAAATAAGAATTTTTGTTGGAGAGTTGACTATATATTGTTTGAAAATCCACATTTTTTCTTTAGATGGGTTATGATCATGTTTTCCATTTTATTGACATGGATAAAAGTACAAACATTCTTAATGTTCATTGACTAATAATGTATGTTGATTATGTATTGACATTTTTTATCATTCATTGTATGGATATCCATGTTCATATTTAGTAATAGGTTCCTTAGGGAAGGATATGAAATTTTTTGTGGACCTTTATGGTGAATTCATTAGACTTAATTAGGTGATGGGTGGGGATGAGAATTGTATATCACCTTGTGCATAAAAATGTCTCATGTGAAAAAAAGTTGGGGTTTAGTGTATAAATCTTCCCATGATAAGATGATTTAATTAAATAAGGCCTTAGAATTATGTTTTTGACATTTTAAAGTAATCATTCCATTAGCATGAGATCAATATTATTGCAATAAAAGTTTTCAATTACTATCATGTATATATTATTCTCTTAGTTATAGTTAATTATGGCTTCATATTGTTTAATTATTCCTCCCATAATATATATTACTTGTTTATTCTGTGAATACTATATTTATAAGTTTTATATTACTAGTCATTTTAGCACAAACTTTCTTATATTCCCATTTCCTTAGGTTATAAAGACATTTAAAATACATGAAATGCCTATCATGATAGTTTTTTAATAATTTTTTCAATGATATTGAACACATATATTTGATATAGTTGTTTCTTATATAATATAAAAAGATTTATTAGTTAACAAATACATGGGTTTTGGTAGTTTTTGTTTAATCATAATTATATAAATATCTAATCATTATATTCAGGGTAATATATGTAATTAAATATTTTCATTATATGTTGTAATTTTCAGATAGTTATGTTAGAGAATTTATACATCGAATTGAAAACTATATATAAAGTATGTATTTAAAGCTCCAAACATGGGAGTGCAAGTCTAAAATATCACTCAATTATTTTTGTTATATTCCTCCACATATACTATCCTTAATACAAAATGTTTATCAGTTTTTCTTTGTAAGAGAGATAATAATCTGGTGGTGTAACCTCTAAGTTTAGTACTTGAAAATTATCTAGTTTGTACATCCTTAGGGGAGATACTTAGAACACCTCATAGACTTGTGAGAGGTTTTTATGATGTTCCAAATGTTAATCTACCATCCTGATATGATCAAGAATATCAATGTTGATGATATATCTGGGTATCATCATTCCCTTTTTTCCAAATCTCATAACCTTCTTCTTAGGAAATATTTATATGAATAGATTGTCGAAAAATTTGAATCTATATATCTCAAAAATGACTATCAGCATAACATTCTTGTAAAATTAGAGTTACCCTAATGTTTTGTTGAATTTATACCACTTTCTATGAAATATCCTTATCCGTCTTAGCTCTTAAAAGTTTTCATTCTCTAAATTCATCATATCCCAGTGTAATTTTTAAGTTCTTATCAAACAGGGCTTCATAAGAGCAATATGAATTCTTGATTAAAAGGTATTTTTGTATAAAACTACCACCCTATAATGGATTTGACAAACAATTCATTTTAAATCTGTAGAACACGACTTAAACATATCTTATATGGTTTTAATGATCCTATTAGACTAAAAATATGTCATAGTGTTACTTATAGTGATAAAGTTAAACATTATCTTCCATGATTATTGAATAATTGTCTAGAACTATGATGTAGACCTCAAATATTGAATAGATATAATAGAATGTGGTAATCCATCAAACCTTAAGAATTTTATAATATATATCATACATCGTTTATGAAGAATTGTTTTTATAAGATTGTAATGAAATGAATTAAATTTGTAAGTAGATTGACTATAGCCAAAATAACACTGTGGTCTTTATAAGTTTTAGGGGATGAGAAAACGAAATCCTTGGTTATGTTTCCCATTTACATTTTTTAATGCTAATGGTTGTAACATAACCTTATACATTTGTCTCTCATACATAACATATTTTCATAAAAATCATTGAGATATATAATAATAAAAATCACATTTTATGTTATCCCATCGTAAATAATCATTAATAATTCTATAAATATCTATAATATTAGGAATAATATATAATTATGATCTTTGAGATTAATCTAATATATCCTTATTAAAATATAGTATTAAAGGGGAACATTATCAGTTCTATAAACATATCAACACATCACAATCTTGGTTGAAGATAGGAATATTCCTCACATAATTTTGGAGAACTAAATATTCCTTATTCACCTCTTAAATCCTCAAATGAATTGATGGTTGAACATTCATCTGAAAAAGATATGATATGTGCCATTTCATCATGATTTCAATGTCTTTATTCTGTACATACAGAAGTATTATATCTATTTAAATCCTCATCATGAAAAAACTAGCATGGTTTATATATCTCAAGGAATCATCCACCTTATTCTCGTACGTTGGTTGGTAATGTATTAAGAAATCATAATATTTAATCAACTATGTTGGTCAGAGGGGATACTCAAGAGGGGGTGAATTGAGTTCCAGTTACAATTTCTGTTTAAATATTGTCTATTTAAAATCCCCCAATTTATAAACCATGTTAAACTGTAGTTAATTTATACAAATTGTAAATGTTCACATAGCTTCTAAAAGATTGATTATGTCTCAGTTAATTCAATCACAAGATTAAACTGACTTTTTAAACTAACCTACTGATTTACAATATGTGTAAACACATGCTAATTTAACTATAAAAGTATCTTTAATGTGGTGTTGTATTTCAAAGTAAAAACAACAGAATATAAAAGATATATGTAGTATACAATAAACATAAACTAAATATGCACAGTAGATTCAACAAGAGGTTCAGTCTCAAGGTGAGACTTTGTCCTCTCAAATTTATATAAATTTGATCCACACCCTGGATCGGGTTTGAGAAAAGTTTACAAAACATTCCAGGCCACGCAGGGACCTCTACCACTATTCTTCGTGGGAAACAAAATAAAGACCACTCCATACAAGGATATCTTCCACAGTTGACGTGGGTAAACAAGAGTTATGAGTTTTGGAGTGAGGATTTTGAGATCCTCCTGTTCAGTGTAGGAGAAAGAGTGTGTGTGTGAGATATATAGAGTACACCAAACTGCTCGAAAGTGAAAAAAAATCACTTAGAGAGAACTGATAAGAGTTTAGAAAGCTCTACTAATTAGAAATGTTTCTCTGGACTATTTGGATTCAACAGAACTGCTTCTGAGTCCTTCTCTGGTTTTTCTGTCAAAAAACAGAGTGTCATGGTTCAGCGTGTATTCCACCAGTGAGAATGATCTCTTGATTCTTCGTGTGTTCTTTAGTGGTGTTGGATTTCACCTATGAGAGTTCTCTGAAAGTCTTGCAATCTCATTCTTTCTCAGTATTGTTCTTCTAGTTCATCATAGTGCACTTTTGGTTTCTTGAGTTGTCGTGCATATGTATGTTCTTCTTGTTGTATCGTCACGCTTGTGTATGTGTACTGCAGCTCAATCTTCATTATATTACACCTGTTCTGGAAGTAGGAATGATTCCCTTTTCATAGGTATGATATATGATTTCTTGACATGCCAGCAACTATCATTAAATATCATTAATTGCATAAAAAACAACAAATACGACCGCTATCATTATTTAAATAATAATGACAAAAAGTTAAGAAACAATGTCACAATGATTGTGTAAATGGTGTCTTCTCCATGGTATATGCTCCACGATATGTGATTCACTGTGTCTCCATGTCACGGGGTCTAGATCACTGTGTCTCGGTCACGGTGTGTTCTTCACTATGTCTGGGTCACGTTGTGTCCTTCACGGTGTCTGGGTCATGGTTTGTCCTTCACGGTGTCTGGGTCATGGTTTTGTCCTTCACGGTGTCTTGGTCATGGGTTTTCCTTCACGGTGTCTGGGTCACGGTTTTTCCTTCACTGTGTGTCCTTCATAGTGTGTCCTTCATGGTGCCTTTCAAACTGTGACTGTGTCTTGTACACAATCTGCCTTACTGTGTCAAACATCACTGTGTCTCTATACTTAGATAAATATCTGTATTTAGACTAAGATAGTAATATATAGAATATGTATTAAGCTTAACTAGTATAGAGTAAGAGAACTTGAATTACTAATAAAGACTTGATAATATAAGTGAGATTGGTGATCATGCATAAGAATTGTAAATAATAAAGCGAGTAATTAACATCACTAAGACATGCTATTATTAAAACATGATATATTGAGATTGGAGAGCAGTAACACAATGGTCAATTAAGATTGAGATTAATTAATAGTAATAGGATTTGTGATCATTAAAACATGATTAAAGCATGACTATTCCAACAATCATCCCCTTTTTGATGATCACAAATCATGTATAGGGAAACAAATATAAATGAAATGCAAAATTAAGGAAAATAAAAGACTCGACTATTAGAATACTAATAATTGAACTTTTTTATCCCCCTTTTGGGATTATAAAAAAGTAGTGAGAATGAAGTGAAACACTAAATTTTTCATTAAAAAGGTTCAGAATAAAACATACAGGAGAAATACAAATAGTAAACAACAAATGACATCCCATCAAAAAAGAAAATAGTCCCTGGACTCTTCAGAGAGCCACATTTTCCTTGCCTTTATCAGCAGCAGGAGCTGGTGCTGATGTAGAGGAAGGCATAGATGTGGTAGAAAACGAGGGTAAGGGTAGACCATCAAAAATGGATGGATCCAAAGTAGGAGCAGTGGAAGATCTAGGATACGGTTGGTCAAGAATTACTAGCCAGATCTGAGAAAGAGCTTGGATGACTGTCATGACAATGGAGGCATGGGTAAGTAGAACAGGTCTAAGGGGTGCAGTAGCTAGAGAAACTATAGCAGTACTATGCACATGAAGATACAGCTTCAGAAGATTTATGAAATCAGTAATTCTCTCACCACTGTATTTCATATCCTTTTCAAAATCATTTTTATTCTCCATAAATTTGTCCAACAATCTGGTGAACTATGTGAGATTTTGAACTTGAGCATTAAAATCTTGAGTTATCGGAGGGATTATCACATTCTATACAAGATATATAAGGTTATCTGTCATATCACTTTTAGAGAAAATATAGTTGAGATAGACATAAATATTCTTTTTGATATCTTGTTGAGCATCATGGGCAATCTTTGATTGAATCCTGACCATGTCCAATGCTCGATCACTGTTCTTAACCACTTCTGACAAAGAAGACAGATCCAAGCCACTGAAGGAATTCTGAAGTTCTTCTTTGATTGTGGATCTCAAAAAAGAATCATCCAAAGGAGGAACAGAAGGTTGACCTGAAGAAGGATAAACCTTGACAGCTTTGGTTAGAACATTAAGATGTTTCAGAAATTTTGGCAGGCATCTAGTATATTCATCTGTGAGCTTATTCAGATTTTCTACAAGCACACTCAAGCGTTCCAGCATTTTTGTGTGTCTTTTTCTAATCTTCTAATCAAAATACAGTAGATATGGATGCACTTGAGACAGAATATCTCTAGAAAGGGTGGAATCAGTTGGCTCAGGAGAAGCAGCAACATGTGCAGGGGCAGAAACAAGAGTATGCTCTGATCTTAAAGATATCTCATTCTACAAGTTTTCTACCATATTTTTTAGGTTTGCAACATCAGCACTCAGCAGCATATTTTCTAATCTGACTTCTTGAATTTATTGGATCATCCTTGGTTGAATATGCCATATAATATTTTCCAAGATAATTGATGTATCTTCATGACTTAGTTAAGTTACTGGGTGAAGTTGAGTGGGTAAGATCTTCTCAACTCCAGCTAAAAGAGTCTCTCCAAAGACATTCAGATCATCTTTAGTTATAAAGGAGTGTTTCTCGGGTAAGAGTTCAGGTAAAGGTAGTTGTGCAGGCTCTGGTTGTGGTTCAGAGTCATCTTCGGACTCAGATTCTGATTCTGATTGAGGATGGGGCTCTAGTTCTGGTTATGAATAAGCTACAGACTTTAGTTGAAACACAGAAGAGAGATCCATTCCAGTTTTAGTCACTTTCTCTGACTCATTCACATCATAAAATCTTGGGAAAAAATCTTGAGTGTACACAAAGTATGACTCATCACCAGGTTTAGATTTAGATTCAAAAGACTTGGCTGTATTAGTCTCATGGTTTTGAGGTTCCTCCCCCTCAAATTGTGTATCCATTTCAGAGACTATAGGGTCAGCAACAAGGTCAAGCTCCACAGGATCATATCTAATCTCTTCAGAAAGCTCATTCCTTTCTAGATGAAAGGAAATTTCCATCCTCTCTTCAGCAGAGGGAATTATCTCAGGAACCGATTATTCCACAGGCAGTGCTTCCATATTGGCTTGCTTTTCAACTGGGAGTTCTTCTACACCGACAGACTCTTCCAAGGTTTTTTTCTCTGATTCTGTTACTACAGAATCTCTTACATCCTCAGATTCGATATCCAGATTTACAAATTCCCTAGAATCAGGAGCTTCTTCCTCACTAAGAACAACTAAAGGATCCACATCCCTTTCCGTTTCAACAACAACTTCTTATACTTGAGGTATTTCAACAGGAACAATAGTAGGGACAATAGTCCTTTGTTTTTCAATAGGGGATGCATCAATTAGAGGTATTTAAGACTCTTCTCTGCATGGTGCTTCAGCTGCCACTTCCTCTTCTTCTTTAGCATCTGAGTATTCAGCCACTTCATCTGGTTCCAGACCAGGATAAGCTAGGTTCATTGGCCTTCTTGGAAAATCAACAGGATTAAAATTATTATACAATTGATCATTATCCTCAACCTATTTCTTCTTCCAGGTGTTACAACTAATCTTCATCCTTCTGATGATAGGCTTGGATAAGCAGAAATCAAAGTCCTCTAACTTTTCTTCATTCGGTCCAACCATTCCATTGGCAACTATCATGGATGAAATCATCCATGAGTAAAACAAGGAGGTGGATTTGGAAGTGAATTTAATCAGATCATAGATATGGTTAATAATATAATTTCATAGGCTGATCTTATGGCCATTCATCAACAAGTTAATCCGGAACACATCCTGATACTTCATTACAGAAAAATCCCCTTTTCTTGGACTGATCAAATTCTGAACAAATTTGAATAGCATTAAAGTTTCTCCATCTAATTCTCCAGAAATAGCCCTTCTATTAGTGCCATTACCAGTTTATGTTCTCAAAGAATTTTCCAGATCGAAGAAGTCAGATAAAGGAGGAGGGTCTGTCTGGTAGTCTTCACAAACTCTATCATGTGGAATCCTTAGGCATGCATCCCACAACCTCGAAGATAATGAACACTTTTGTCCATTGATCCAACTTGTCACCATAAATATTTCTTCAAAATCAATGGAAAACTTCACATATTGGTAGAATTGAGATACCAATATCGGGTAAATCAGTCTATCTTTTCTATAGAACCACTCAAACCAACATTATTCTCTCATGATTTTTAGGACCAAAGATCTGCTAGATATCAGCCATTCATGGCAAATTTATTTTTCATGAACTACGGTACGGTTTACCAGGTGTGGGTTCAGAGGTCCTTCGGGATCTATCCTCAGTATCCTATTATGTATTGCAGAGCAGCGCTTCTCAGGGGTAAATGAAGACGCACTCTTCATCCTTGACATCTACCGAAGGTTTGGGCGAGAAAGAAGAAGAGGTTCACAAGGAAAAGAGGGTTAGGGAGAGAGAGCAGGAGAGAGTTTGGGTGAGAGATTGAGTGAAACCATTATGTTTTATCATTTGGGAATGTCAATCATCATAAAAAAAACTTGGGAAATCAAATAGAGGTGAAATTAAAATTACCGTGATACGAGTTAAAATAATAGTAAAAATAATCTTCCCTGTGAGACCATTAGTAGGCATTATGGTGTAAAAAAAAGTCATCACGGTGAGACAGTTGGTGATCGTCACAGTGAGACAGTGACCATCCTGTGCAGTCACGATGAGACAGTGAGTTGATAGACCATGATTACAAGGTCTTAACGGTGTGACCGTAAGCATGAAACAGTAACTGTAAAATAGTGAGCATGAAACCGTAAAGTAAAATACAATAAAGTATTTAACATTAAGAACATTAAGATATCTATTTATGATTAATCAGTCCAATATCATGTATTATGTAGTCTAATCTCTCAGAATTTAATGGTTTAGTGAATATATCAGCAAGATGATATTCAGTACCAATTCATTCTAAAGTGATATCACCTTTTTTATAATGATCCATCAAAAAGTGATGGCTTACATCAATATGTTTTGTCCTAGAATGAGAAATAGGATTCTTAGAAATATTAATAGCACTTGTGTTATCACAATTTATTGGGACATTTCTGAATTGATATCCATAGTCTAGTAATGTGTGTTTCATCCACAAAATTTTCATACAACAACTTCCAGTAGCTATGTATTCAGCTTCTGCAATATATAATGCAACATAATTTTGTTTCTTACTATACCATGATACTAGTGACTTGCCTAAAAGGTGACATGTTCCATAGGTGCTTTTTCAATCTAACTTACATCCAGCAAAATCAGCACCAGAATAACTAACTAATTCAAATGATTGTCTTTTGGGATAGAACAATCCAAAATTGGCAGTATGCTTGAGGTATTTGAAAATTCTCATTATAGCATTTAAATTTGACTCTTTAGGGTTTGGTTGAAAACGAGCACACACACACACACTAAACATAATATCAGGATGACTAGCAGTCAGGTAGAGTAGACTTCCAATCATTCCTCTATAAGTGGTTTGATCAACATATTTACCATCTTCATCAAGATCCAACTTACAGATGGTACTCATCGGAGTGTGACTACTCTTTGTTCTATCCAATCCAAAAAAATTTAAAATATCTCTAGTATATTTACATTGAGATAAAATAATTCCATCATTATTTTGAAATATTTGAAATCCAAGGAAAAATTTGAGTTCACCCATTAAACTCATTTCAAATTCATTTTGTATGATTTTAGAAAAACCAGCACATAATGTAGTTTTTGAAGATCCAAAAATAATATCACCTACATAAATTTTTACAACCAAAACATCATTATAAATGAATTTTATAAAAAGATTAGTATCAGCTCTACCTTTTGTAAAACCTTTGGAAATTAGAAAAGTACTTAACCTATCATACCAATCTCTTGGAGATTTCTTTAAATAATATAAAGCTTTTGATAATTTAAAAATATGGCTTGGAAAATTAGGGTTTTTAAATCCTTATGGTTGTTTAACAAAAACATCCTCAACAATATATCCATTTAAGAAAGCACTCTTAACATCCATTTAACATAGTTTGAAATTTAGATGTGTAGCATAAGCAAGTAAAATCTTAATATCTTCCAATCTTGCTACTGGAGAAAAATCCTCCTCATAGTCAATTCCTTCTTCTTAATTGTAGCCTTTTGCAACAATCCAAGCTTAGTTTCTAACTATGTTTCTAGATTCATCTTCATTATTTCTAAAAAACCATTTAGTGCCTATGGTGAAAGTGTCCTTAGGACTTTCAACAAGATTCCAAACATTATTTCTTTCAAATTGATTGAGTTCTCGTTGCATGGAAATCACCCAAAAGTTATCATTTATAGCATCATCAATGTTTTTCGGTTCAAGCTGTGACAAGAAGTCTTGATGTTCAACCTGATTTCTAATAGAAGCTTTAGTCTATGTCCCCCTATCTAAATTTCCTACAATAGTATCTAAAGGATTATTCTCTAGAATTATAGTGGATCTAGTAAAGGTAGGACAAGAAATATCAGGTTCATCTATAGGTTCGGGCTCATTAGGAGCAGATTCTGGAATAAGTCCAAAACTGGATGTCTTTATAGCAGGTTCTTTAGATTTTTCATTATGTTCTAGAACATATAAATCTTATTCATGATTTTCAAGAGAGGTTTTATACTCATGTGGATCAGTTTCATCAAATTTTATGTGAACAGATTCTTCCACACACTTGGTTCCCTTATTGAAAACACTATAGGCTTTGCTGGTTATAGAATATCCTAAAAAGATTCTTTCATCACTCATAGAAGAAAACTTATCAAGATTATCCTTAGTACTAAGAATAACTACATTACAACCAATGACTCTAAAGTAACTAAATTTAGGTTTTCTATTATTCCACAGTTCATAAGGATTCTTCTTAAGAACAGGTCTAATCAAGACTCTATTGATGATATAATAAGCTGTATTTACAGCTTCATCCCAAAAGTAAATAGGCAGGTCATATTCATTAAGCATAGTTCATGCTCTTTCTTGAAGGGTTATATTTCTTATTTCTACTACACCATTCGGATGTGGTGTACTAGGAGTAAAAAAGTTATGAATATAGCCATTGTGTGAGAAATAGGATTCAAATACATGATTTTAAAACTCACGGCCATGATCACTTCTTAGGGTTTTAATCTTAAGTCCACTAAGGTTTTCTACAGAATTGGAGTATTTAAAAAAGTAAGAGCAAGCTTCACTTTTATGAGCTAATAAGTATACCCAAGTATATCAAGAAAATTCATCTACTAAGACATAGACATAGTGCTTCCCATATAATATAGAAACTCTAGATGGTCCAAACAAATCCATGTGAACCAACTCGAGAGGTTGAGAAGTTTAGACTTCTTTCCTTGATTTAAAATAATCATTATATTGCTTTCCATTTTTCTAGGGATTACAAACTTTTTAATATGGAAACTCATGTTTGGTTAAGTCTTTAACTAAGTTTTTCATAGTTAGTTTCCTAAGTGAGTGTATATTGCAGTGTCCTAATCTTCTATGCCATAAAAAAGACACTTTATGAAAAGCATTTAAAAAAGTAAAATTTTGCTTAACTAAAGAATTTAAATCAATAGCATAAACATTTTCATTCTTTAAGGTAGAGAATACTGAAACATTTTTAGAATTAAAAATGTTACAAGAATCATTTTCAAACATGAAATTAAAACCATCATCACAAAATTGAGATATACTTAACAGATTATATTTCAGTCCATCAACAAATAAAACATTAGAAATTAAAACTATATTTTTGTTACCAATTTGGCCTACGCCTATGATCTTTCATTTAGAATTATCACCAAAGGTGACATAGCCTCCATCAATATTTATTAATCTCTTGAATCATGAGTAATCCCCAACCATATGTCTTGAACATTCAATATCTAAATACCATGTCTTCTTTTGGGAACTCTTCAAGCAGGTTTCCTCAGATGGGTTTGTTATGAAACACATGTTGGCGCGTTTCTTTTCAAAATCAAACATTTCAAATTCACTTGTGCTATCTTCAGAAGCACTCCAGGTAGCCTTCATAGATTTCTTGTACTTACTGTCCTCGTAATCATATTTCTTATTGAATTTTAGTTTTGGGCTGTCTGCTTTAACGTGTCCTTTTCTTTTGCACTCGTAGCGATCAACTTCATCAGGTTTATCTGCCTTTTTCCAGTCCTTCATCCATTGTCTCTTATTATCATAATTTCCTTTGTAAATTGATTTTATGAAGAATTTATTCTTCCAATAAAATTTCTTAAACTTTCATTCTACTTGATCCATTTCAGCATCACTATCTGAGTCTGAAATTTCACTTGTTGAACTGTCAGTTTGTGTTTGATATTTTTCTTTGTCCTTTCTCTTTGAAGCAGTAGTCTTAAAATCCACATATTTCCTTTTTGGTTCATCATCTTCCTCTTTATTTACCTTGAGTTCTTCTTCATACATCACAAGCTTACCAATCAGCTCTTTGATAGGGAGTGCTCCAATGTCACATGACTCTCTGATTGAAACAGATGTGCCTTTCCATCGGTCTGGTAGACATCTCTAGATTCTCATGATTTTTTCCTTTGCTGGAACAACTTTACCAAGAGAATTTATTGTATTGACTATCTCATTGAACATGAGATACATATCAGAAATTGTTTCATTAGTTTTAATTTTAAAATTATCATATTTTATAGTATATTTATTCAATCGCATTTCTTTAACATTAGTTGTTCCTTCATGAGAAACACCTAATGTATCCCAAATTTCATAAGCAGTTCTGCAATCAGATATTCTGTTAAATTCCTCATCTCCAAAAGCATATTACAGGGCATTCATAGCTATACAATTAATATTATTAGCAGTCTATCTAGGTTCATCCCACGTTGTTATTTCAGTTTCTAGAATTTTATATTGAGACTCTATAGTAGTCCAAATGTCAAAACCCATACTTTCCAAATGAATTTTCATTGTAATCTTCCACTGGGCATAGTTTGTATCATTAAATAAAGGTGGCCTATTAGTTGTAGCACCCTCTAGTATATTATCCATAACTAGATTTTAGAAAATATTTCTAAAGAGATAAAATTTAGAACTAACAGAAATTTATGATCTTTAAAGATGCAGCTAAAATCATAGTTGAAAAACAGATTATTTGAAATATTTGTTAACAAAAAAAACCTCTGATACCAATTTTTGGTCGGAGTGGATAATCAAGAGTGGGTGAATTGAGTTCAATTAAAATTTCTGTTAAAATATTATCTATTTAAAATCCCCAAATTTATAAAAGAAGTCAAACTGTAGTGAATTTATATAGATTGTAAATGTTCACTTAGCTTCCCAAAGATTGATTAGGTCTCAGTTAATTCAATCACAAGATTAAAATGACTTTTGAAACTAACCTAATGATTTACAATAAATTTAAACACTTACTAATTTAACTATCAAAGTAACTTTAAAATGGTTTTTTATTTCAAAGTAACAACAGCGGAATATAAAATATATATGTAGTATACATTAACCAATAACTAAAGATTCACAGCAGATTCAACAAGAGGTTTAGTCTCAAGCCGAGACTTAGTACTCTCAAATTTATATAAATTTGATCCACACCCTGGATTAGGGTTAACAATAGTCTTCAAAACAATCCAGGCCACGCAGGGACCTCTACCATTGTTCTTCGGGGGAAAAAAATAAAGTCCAGGCCACACAAGGACCTCTTCCACATTTGATGTGGGTAAACAAGAGTTAAGAGTTTTGGAGTGAGGATTTTGATATCCTCCTGTTCAGTGCAGGAGACACTGTGTGTGTGTGTGATATACAGAGTACACCACACTGCTCGAAAGTAAATAAAAAATAACTTAGAGAGAATATATAAGAACTTATAATGCTCTAGTGATTAGCAATGTAGCTCTGGACTCGTTGGATTCATCATAACTGCTTCCGAGTCCATCTCTGGTTTTTCTGTCGAAAAACAGAGTGTTGTGGTTCAGCTTGTATTCCACCAGTGAGAATGATCTCTTAATTCGTTGTGTGTTCTTCAGTGGTTTTGGATTTCACTAATGAGAGTTCTCTGAAATTCATTCAATCTCATTCTTGCTCAGGATTGTTCTTCGAGATCAGAACAGTGAACTTTTTGTTTCGTGAGTAGTGGTGCGTATGTAAGTTCTTGTTGTTGTATAATCACACTTGTGTACGTGTACTATAGCTAAATATTCCTTATATTCCACTAGTTTTGGAAGTAGGAATGATTCCATTTTCATAGGTATGAGATACGGTTTTATGACATGCCAAAAACAATCATTAAATAACATTAATTGCATTAAAAACGACAAATATGACTGTTAGCATTATTTAAATAATATTGAAAAAAAGTTAAGAAACTGTGTCACATTGATTATGTAAATGATGTCTTCTTCACTGTATATGCTCCACAGTATGTGATTCACTGTGTCTCCATGTCATGGTGTCTAGCTCACGGTGTCTCGGTCACGATGTGTCCTTCACGATGTTTTGGTCATGGTGTGTCCTTCATGGTGTCTGGGTCACAGTTTTTCCTTCACGGTGTCTGGGTCACGGTTTTGTCCTTCACAGTGTCTAGGTCACAGTTTGTCCGTCACGGTGTCTGGGTCACGGTTTTTCCTTCACAGTGTGTCCTTCACGGTGTGTCCATCACGGTGTCTGTCTGACTGTGACTGTGTCTTGTACACAGTCTATCTTACTGTGTCAAAGATCACGATGTCTCTATACTTAGACAAATATCTATATTTAGACTTTGATAGTAATATGCAGAATATGGATTAAGATTAACTAGTAGAGAGTAAGAGAACTTGAATCATAAATAAATACTTGATAATATAAGTGAGATTGGTGATCATGCATAAGACTTATAAATAATAAAGCGAATAATTAAAATCAATAAGACCTTCTATTATTAATACATGATTTATTGAGATTGGAGAGCATTAACATGATGGTCAATTAAGATTGAGATTAAATAACAGTAACAGGATTTGTGATCATTAATACATTATTAAATCATGAGGAGTCCAACGAACTATAACCATCATGTTTAGAGTATATTTAAACAACTTTTTGTGAATATCTACTTCAACATTTTTTAATAAATATATAATTATTTATCAAAACAATTTCCCCATATAGATAATTCCAAAATATTTTCAAAGATAAAATTACGTCAAGAAACTATAAATCATTAGTTAGGTAATTTTTCCAATTAGTTATCAATTGGTGTAAGGAATAAACAATCACCATTTGATTATTCATAAGGAAAAAACCTATCACCTGATGCTATACGTCATTTTAGATCATAAACACTTGTTTACTATAGGGTAGTGTGATCACATGTTCCCTGACCAAAAAACATTATATTTATTTGAAATTTTTTCGACATTCATCTATCCAATGTATCATTTTCCCAATCCATGTAAAAATGGTTAATTTATAGTATATAAATATGAAATATTTCACAAATCATTAATATTAAATATATAATATAATAAAACTATTGTTCTCAATCATTATAGTTAGTCTGGGGCATTTCTCAATAACTGTCATCACTAAGGAATCTATGGATATTAATTTGATTGAGATTTTGTAACCCATTAATGGCATGCTCTATATCTAATTTTCACACTTCAAAAATATGGAATATATTTTTTCATTCCTTATGGTTTTTAGAATGAATCTAAAATTATCTCCATCCTCTTTCTTTCTATTAGAATATAAAATAACATGATCTACAAAGGCAACCAAAAACTGGTCAAGGAAATCTTTAAAGACTCTATAAATTAAATGAATAAAGGTTGTAGGGTAATTCATAATGTAAAATAGGTGAATCTAAATTAACTATAATCACACCTGATAGGGAATTATTTCTTGGGTAAATTATCCTTCTTGTCCATCTATTGATGATATCCAAAATGGAGGTTAATATTCGAATGGTATTTAACTCCGCATAATTGAAAAAAAAATTCATCAATATGGGCTTGAGGAAAATAACATTTAACATTGATATAGGTAACTTATTGATAAACAATATAAAGATACATTGACCTATATTTGTTCTTAATAAATAATTGGTTCACCCATGGTGACACACTCTAGTGTATAAAACCATTTTCCATATTACTATGAAGAGTTTGATTGAAATACTTGATGAAAAATACCTTCCTAAACTCTTCCTATTTCATGGAGTCAATTTACTCCTCTTTAATCAAATTATTGATATCCATATATTTAATTAATCTTTGAAATAAAAACAAACCTCCACATGGTTTGATTAATATATAATGGAGCATCTTATATATAGAATTTATCTATTTCTCTACAATAAGTTGATTAGAGGAACAATTTATGGAAGGAAGAAATTATGTCATAAAATAATAAATATTGGGGTTTTACTTCTTTTGACCATTTGTAATTTTAGCTTGATTAATGTACCTATTTGTAACTTGAGAAAGTTTGTTGAGAATAGTTGCAGGATTCCACATCTTAGCTCCTATTTCCATTGGTCACTGATGAGCATGGTTATTGCATTTGTCATCACATTCATTGTTCGCATGGTCCCTCCATATTATAATCATTTACTAAAAAATAGTGTGAGTATAAAACATAATTAATTAGAGTAACAAATTATATGATTATGTAAATCATTCGTAGGAAGTCTTAATTTAGGAAACCATCTTCCAACCCAAGAAACATTAAGTTTATCTCATATAACTATGGATTATCATAGGATTTCAAAGTGTATATGGTATAATTCATCATAATGGAATATAAATAGAATGTGAATTAACCAAATCATATAACCATTGAATGTATGCCATGGTTTTTAGTCTTATTCCCACTCATCATGCACTGAGTGATTATTGGTTAGATACACAACCATCCATCTTAAAGGTGGTTACCCCTAGGAGCATTTGCGCCATAGCTGCTTCGATTATCTAGTATATAGACAGGGATAAAATTTCTAGTAAATGAAAAAATTTACACCTTTCCAAAAAATAAATATGTTATTCTATACATATAATTATTTCCATGGTTTTCACCATATTTCTTTGATCATAATCTATGAAAATAATTAAGCTTGCTTTGATACCAACTGAGGTGACCCAAGAATCTCATATATAGGTATTAAATAATTTTCGATAAATATTTAATAAATATCATAAAAATATATTCCTCAAGATAATAGAGTGTTGGTATCTTGAATGAATACATACATAGTCATTTAATTTCATGAAATACCATCAATATCTCCCTTAAATTTCTTACATTTTACACCTCGTAGACATTCCCAACCTAAATCCATTAATCCTTACATGTGTAAAGGAAACCTAAGAAAATGTTATCTATGATTATAAATAAGAAAAAATATAGGATATTTTAACGAATGATTAAAACTGATAAAAATATAATCTTAATTGAATAATTTTATAATCATAACAAATGAAAGCAATATTCAATCTGTCAAGTTATTTAATCATGAAACATTGAATAACGTTTTTTTCATAACAAATACATAATTATTAATAGTAAAAATCATTATTAATAAATCATGAGAAATGAAAACATATAATAAGAATAACACATAGGTTTATGTCATATATACATGGATCGAAAATTATTTCATTGGTCATTGTTCACTTCAAAGACTATCAAATTAGAAGCTCAGATTAATGTTTTTTTGTAACTGTGGGAAGATTCTCTCTTGTGGTGAGGGTTGTTTTTATCTTCAGTTTTTGGTCCATTTCTTTTCATTTACATTATTTCTCTCTTCAATGATGCATCTTCCACATGGTCATCTTCCTTGTACACCTGTGAAAAATTCTAATTGTTATGTTGTGCATAAATGATGATGATAACCTAATGAGGAAAAATTTTACATTGGACATCCCTT
This sequence comes from Viscum album, assembly GCA_963277665.1. NCBI lineage: Eukaryota > Viridiplantae > Streptophyta > Magnoliopsida > Santalales > Viscaceae > Viscum > Viscum album. Next base: position 636,955,749 of record OY728119.1, read on the forward strand.
ATTCTTTATTTTATTGAAATAATGGAAACATTAATGTTTGATTCAATCCATATTGATTTCCAGAAGTGTTAGTCATGATGTTTAATAGCATAAATGATATCCCATATCTCAGCCTCAAATGTAATTCCCTGCCCAATTAAGTGATGAAAAAAACCATTAACTAAACCATTGTGGGTGTGGAAGACACCACTATAAATTGATGTAACATGAATTATATAGGAATCACGATCAAGATTAACCTTTATACATGAGGAAGATAAGGGGGTCTATCAAAATAACTTTACTTCCAGATGTTTCCTTAGACTTACTAAAACTCCTAGTAGTCTGTGTGTATTTAGATATACAAAAATATCATTCACAATAAATAGATGTATAGTTGTAGCAACATGAAGATCCTTATGTTTAATAATCTTCACTATATGAATTGATGAAAAATGGTTTTCAAACAAATAATTAATTTTGCATACCAATCTATAGTTGAATAAAGTTGTAATTACAACAAGTTGGAGGTGTTATATTTGGTCACTTCCTCCAATATTACTGATGAATATCAGTAACTCCTCTAGTTGCGTACATAAATAGAGGTTAATGAAAAATAAATTTCCAACATATATCCACATATTATGAGAGAATGTACATTCCGAAAACACATTTTGGATAGTCTCTTTATCTTTCAAGCTGATATGGCATGAAGAAAAATATGTTTCCCATCCTTCCTTATTTGATCATGTATTGGGAGCCAGTTCATTCATATCCTCTATATTAAAAGAAATCTTTAGGGGTTATCAAAGGGTACCTTGAATTTTTTCATCTAGGTTTGAGGTTTTGTAGACCCATCATAATGAATCTTGTAATACTAATTTCAATTAAATTGGAAATTCATATTAGGTCTCCAGATCAGAGTTTCAACATCCATAAAGGTAGAGTTGTATATTTCCAAATCAGGTTGAGGGGAAATAGTATCAGTAAGAGTATTATTATGATAACATATATTATAAATATTCATAATTATCATGCTGGAATAATATTTGGCAATATTGATGGGGTTTTCCAACCAGGGTGTGTTCCAACATTTCAGATTGGAGTTCATACTGAATATCCACATTGAATGACACATTATATCAGTTAAGAAATGCCTAAGAGATGGCCATAAAGTCAATGTGAGGTTATATGAATACCCTATGAGAAGCTTTATTTTTAAACTAGATGATAAGAAATCAACTGAATACTCATTCTAGGTTAAAATACTACATGTGAATTTATTTATAAGGCCATTATTTATGGTATTTGGATACTTATTCTCATGTCCCTCCATATAAATGGGTTTGATTCAATCTATCTAGGAAGTAGTGGTTAGCTTCATTTGTTACACTATTCCAATCCATAAGAAATTCACTATCCTCAGTTGAAGATCCTTTAAGATATATCTTGGCCATCTCTAAGAACAAAATGAGTATACTAATTTTGTTGTGATGGCCATGTTGATATAGAAAACTATACCAACATGTGACATTGATTTACTCTTCCATGTAAAAAGATGGTTGGAGATTCCAAAAAAATACTTATAAGATATTGACTTTGGAAATACCCTAAACATTGTACACCAAGGTAGTGGAATAGGATGGAACCATTCCTTACCCCCAAAAAGTCTTCTAATTTTATTTTTATTAACAAAAAAATTTAACATTCAAATGCAGTTAAATAATTGATCTAGTTTATTGAATTTCATTCTACCTACACATAATGAGAATAAAGGCATTAATGGTAGAGATGGTTTTCCTCGACGGTTATCTGAATAGGTGGATTTCATCAGCATATTAAAAATATCATAGGATAATATTGTATATACAATCACTGATTTTAAAAATAAATCCCAATTTTATTGAGTTCATCGAATCTCCTACTAATTTAGTCTTCATAAATATCCAAAAGGAGTACTAAGAGTGGATCACATTGTTTGACACCCCTAGTGCAATGAAAATATCCCCAAGGGGACCTATTTTTAAGGATAGATATCCTTGTGGAGCTTAGAATGATAAATATAAGTCTGATGATACCTTCCATGGATAGAAAATAGTAGGTTCCATTGGAAAGTGTCAAAATTCTTAGAAATATAAATTTTAAGGGCACATCTCCTTTGACTCAATGCTCTTTTCATTAGGATAACAATTTCTGATATAGTGAATAATTAATTTTGGAGACTTCTACTAGGTACTAACCCAAACTAACAGGGGGTGATTTGTTCATTGATGATTCCTCCCATTATGGACCATATGATCTTAATAATGACATTAAGAACAATTTCCCCAAGGGAAAACATCCTGAAATATTGGATGACAATCACATTCTACTTGGATATAAAATCAATGAAATTTGAGTTGATCGTAATTGGAATAGATTCCTGACTGAAAAAAAAAATATTTATTTCATTAATCATATAAACCATAAGGTTATCAATTTAATACATTAATGATTAATTGGTAAATCCATATGAGCCAGCATCACTCTCGATGCTGAAGGAAAAAAGAACATTTTTCATTTCCTTATTAGAAGGGTTCATAAATATCATTTGATTTTTTTCTCCTCAATGAAAGGTGATATTGTGTCAATCATTATATGTGTAATATCCATCCCATCATTAGAGTAGAAGTCATTAAAATAAGTTAGAACTGAGTTTGAGATCTCAATTATGGTGGTGTGAAGACACCTATTAATATTGATGGCCTTAATACCTTCCCTTATTATATTTTCTTTAAGTATCTTATGAAACATTTTATGTTCTTATCACCATATTTCATCCATGTAATTTTTAACTGATTTCAGTATAGACTTTCCTCAATATTTAAAAGGTCATAAATCTTGAAATAACATGTAATTATTCTATAATGGGGATACTTTGATTCTAATTCCTAATTTTACTGCCTTCTAGATCATCTTCAACACTCTTAATCTCAAGGTCAATTTTGGAGAAATATTTCATACTCTATTATCATAATATATTTTTAAAATTATTTTTCTTCTCAGTAGTAATTTGGAGTGATCTACCAAGAGTTTTAATCCTATAAACGTGTAAAATGATTTCCATATATCCAGAAGTAACAATCCATCCATTTTTGAAACAAAATGATGGGGTGAATAGCCTTAAAATTTGAGTGGATACCCCAAAAATAATTAGGTTGTGATCAGAGTGGTTCTTAGAAAGGGTATGACCTGAGATTCCAGTGTCAAAAATCCTATCATCCATTTGAACAAATAACCTATATAGTTTACTTTCCTTTCTTCCATTCAGAGTGTATCTGCTCCCAATTAATTCCACCCCTAAAATTGGTACCTCAATAAGATTACATTGACCAATAAATGATTAAAAATCCATTGAGGTAACTCTATTTAAATTTAGTCCATTTTCCCCTCAAGATTTAGGAAAGTGTTGAAGCAACCCAAAATCTTCCATTCATGGATTAGCATTTCAAGGATTCTATATAGATATTTCCATAAACCCCTTCATCAAATGTAAGACAATATGGCATAGACAAAAGAAACAGAGATGATAAAAAATTTAATGTTGAAACTGATAGATATACATTTATATTTTATGATTCCTGATAATATGTCGATATTATAATACTTTAGGACCTATAGCTGCTCCATGTTTATATTATGCATGTTTTGGGACAAAATAATACCCAAGGGAGGCCCATTTGAAATCCCAATATTTTTGAAAGATAATTTTATGATCTGAAATATAGATAAGAACCAGTTTGTAGGACCTAATATAATTTATAAGGTTCTGGGCTATTGGGGGGTTCCTAAGCCCATGATATTTCTAATAAAGAATATGTGTTCTTAAAGGACTTCTCTCCTTATCTGTTTTCCCTCATCATTTTTTTCATCCATGCAGAATTTCCCTTTTTTCCACAATCTTTATTCTTCCATTTCATTCGCATTATTTAAATCCTGGTAATTGGAGCCATTCCATTCTGCTTCTTATCCCAGATCTGGTTTGGTACCTCCTATTTTGGAGAATTTTCAATCTTCTAAAAGTATTATAGTTCCTCAATATAATCAATATAGAATATTCCATTCATTATCATGATTTTTTTGATTTCATGCATTTATGATTACTATCATCATGGGTGATCCTTTAAGTGGCCTTAGCAAAAGGTATTTGAAAGAATGTCCCATCCAAATCATGAGTAACTGTAGGTATCTCATTTTTTCCATTCCCAGTAGGGGATATATTCAATGATATGCACTTCCGATTCCTATCAGAGATTACATGAACTGAATAATTATTTCCAATACTCTTGAGGGTCCCATCTGAGGGTGGAGTGTCCAGTGAACAAGCCTTCTCATGTTGATCAGGTCTCATCATGGTACCATCAATGTGTTATCCATTTTTTCTAATTATATCACTCTGAATATGTCAAATGGGTGTTCCCTTGGACTAGGATGCATAGATTTGAGGGGATTTATGGGCTCTTCATGAGATACCAATGGGCCCTCTTCCACAACAGCATTATTGTAAAGATTGGTTCCCTCACCATAAAAAGTACCTAAATAATTCATAATGAGTTGATGCTCATCGACACAAGGATCCCACTCCTTTAGATATTCCACAATCCTTTCATTAAATTATTGTCCATAGTTCCCACATAGTTCATATATGAATGTGTGTTCAACTAGTTTTGACACAAAATTATCCTCCTTATTAAAGGTTACATGCTTGTTGATGATTTTATGAATGGGAGAAATGGTCTTTAAATACCCTTTCATCTATCTACATGTGGCATCATCAAGTTCTTTTACCTTGACAAATCAATACTCATTATTCATATTACAATGATCTAGTAGGTGACTCAAGAATATTCACCACAAATATATATTTTTCCTTTTCTAATACTTGATCTCAAGTCTCATACGATCATATCTTATTATAAATACAACCACTTCCACTAGGTTGGGGGACATTCCAACCTCTACCATCATTCTAGAAGAATATCTACACCATAGTGTATTTATTTTCTTTTCCATTCGTATAGTATTACACAATGAAGATTCAATATCCCAAAATATGTGCACCGCTTTCATTCGTCACAAGAGAAAAACACATGATATTAGACCCTACCAATCACTATCATCCTCCATTCATCAAAGCCATATAGATAAACAATTAATTGGGTAGGGTTAGTAAATTACCATAATTTTTCACCTTTCAGGGTCAAGACACATGAAATAATTGATTATCTGCATTGATTCACTCATTCTTCAACCACTTATTGATTCTTAAAGACAAGGGAAACATTAACCGTCTAGATCACCCTTACAAGGGGATGTGTACCAAAATTCGAGAATGGAAGACCAGATGCATCCTTCACCGCTTTTGAGAAGTTATTATTTTGTCTATCGACATTTGCATAAGGGAGATTATTCACATTTGATTTTTTATTAGAAATTGAGAATATCTCATTATTCCTGATGTGTCTAATATGAGTGTTTCTTATGTCTTATCAATAAGATTTGTTACATAATTCATCTTCTCATAGATTCTTGGATCACCAAGTTTATGTGTTTCTCCCTTATCCCCTTAAAATACTATCCTTAATTAGTTCATCGTTTCATTATTGAAGAATATATGGAAATGAAATGGGTTTTATAAATATCTCATAAACATTTAATCATATTTCAACCAGATAAAGGAAGTTGATGGTATCATAAAAAAAACTTATTTCATCATATCGTAATTAAGATGTGGTAATGTAATAGTTTTGATAGAATTGTCCTTAAGACAACATCATCCTAAGTTTTAGAAAGAAATAATGTGGATGATATGTTATTATCAAACCCTTACTGATGCATGTCATTGTTGATGGTTTGATCACATATATGAAAAGTAAATTTAAATAAGAATTTGAACATTTCATTGAAAATTTTGATAATACACTTTTTCTTTCAGTGTCTTTGAAAGCTTGAATTTATCATAGTGTTGTAAAAATAATTTTATTGAATAAAAACATATAATATTTTTAACTAATATTAAATTAAAATATTGTTTATGATGGAGGGTAAAAATACTATTTCACTATGGTTGTTATAGGTATAATTCCATACATTGAGGCTACGTTTTCCTGTTTAATTGTTTTTTGTTTTCTACATTTTATTATTTTCTCTATCTATGAGAATTTATATGAGCTTGGGATGGATGATCCAAGGTAGATGATTTGATATGTGGGGAGGCCTGAGGTTGTGGCTGTAGTGGATGCCTATGAAGGCAAGGAACATTGTGGTATAAATGAGGGTGTCATGTATTGAACCATGAGGTTCAGAATAGATTTAATAACAGATTAATCATTGATTTGATAAATCTATATTTTTTACTAATATGAATTAGTTTAATGTCTAAATAGCCATGTTTCTCATTTAAATTAATTTTCATTCAGCATTACTTAAGGTGAATGTATTTATTATCTTATGAATATCTTTTAATAGTATATTATAATTTTTTCCTATATTACTAAGAATAATGGAACATAATTCTTATAGTAAATGTTTTATCCTATGGGGTTGTTTCATCTTGGGATGGAAATGATATATTTAATATTATAAACTATGGACTTAGTTGGATTATTCCTGGAGAGCATGAAATTAACTTTTAAAAGTTAATGTAATTTAAAATTAAGTAATGTAACAGGATTAAAAGTTTCAATTATTAGATAATGAATTAAATAAAAATAATTGAGTTTTTAATAAAAATAAATTAATTTATTAAAAGACTTCAAAAAAAAATTAATTTATAAGATACATAGTTTATAGTGCTAGTTACCGAGATTCTAAGAGATGTATTATGAAATTGAGTGTAATAATAGGATAAAACCATAGTGTGGTTGTGAGTTATATTATATCTTAAATATTTTATGATTTTATACTCCCCTTCCCATGTTAATAAAGAGCATAACACCATATAGGAATTGGGAGGGTGTTTTTTCCAACATCCTAGTGGGAGGATGGATGGATGCCAACCCACTATGGATTGTCTCTCATATATTGTTAGTATTATATGCTATTATGTATAGTGGTTAGTTTGATCATATATTTGTGTTGTGGTAAGTGATTTCATGCGGTTATTTTAAACACATGTATCTCTGGATATAGTGTCAAAAGGGGTTTTTATAGGAATGTCATGTATAAGCTACGATGGATTGAGATACCTTACTTGGTGTGTGGGGAGTAATGTATTGAGGTATAATATGTGATGTATTATACACGTTATATTGGATTTAGGGGCTCCCAAAAACTACTCAGTTACAATATATGGATATGTGGATGAGTTGATTTGATGGTGGGATGCATGGGGTGCATGTATTGATAATTATTCATGGTATATTTGAACTGGATTATTTTTGATAGATATGTATTAGGAAGTTCGATGATGGGGAAGAGTATAAAACTAGTTGGGAAGTGGTGGCATGGTACCCTTGATGTATCCTTACTATAATATATGATCAATTGTATGTGATACTTGGTGAGAGATAAGAATGGTGTTGATAGGAATATAGTATACATGTTTAAGTGATGAGTTTGTTTTGCTATTTTTTTCAAGGTTTTAGAATGATTTCATTATGTTTTCCAAGAGAGGCTCCAAGGAGGTTTATTTTGAGAATCCCTCTTTTCCACACCTAGTTTATATTTTATTTTCTGATTAATACATTTAGGATGGATATCAGGATATATATTTTTGTCTTGTGGATTTATGGGAGCTATTTTAGCTTCTTAGTCGCTACAACTATTATATTTTTGTTACATATTTCTTACATTGTAGATTTTTTATATTCTTTATGAAACTACATGTATGTGTGTGGGTTTTATTTTATATATATTTCTAATCATGATTTTATTAGTGTATATATAATATATCTATATTCCACACATTCAATTAGTGGATCATTCATCCCATTAGGAAATATGACATACCATCAATGCTATTCGCCATCTCAGGGCCAACTAGAGGTTAGACTCCGGTGGTCGATATCCTCTTTCTCTAATTTCCATCCTAGGAGGGGTACTCTTTAGGGGGAGGGGTCATTATTGAGTGGTATAAAAGGTACAAGTTGAGGGATATGATTGATTTTGGAGTTAAGAATATGTGATTCTATAGGGGTTTGTAGGGAAATAATGTCAGCTATGTTTAGTAGGGAATGTAAATAAGGGTGACTAGGTGAGACATAGGTATTTAGGCCCCCATTAGATCTCATATATTTATCCTTAAGGTTATCAATCCTTCTAAGGAAGTGAAACTTTTTGTAAGAAAGAGAACTATGAAAGGATTAGAGATCATTCTTATCTGAATCCATGTTCGAAAAGGGTAAACCTGTGGATAGGATAAACCCTTAAACAAAATATCAAAATAATTAATGAATCAATGTCAAGAATTATATATTATATATTTTGGATTCTCTAAGACTTTTAACTTCTTATGAGCATGGCTATAGTTCAATTTCCTCAAATTTTTTGTGTTGATGATGTTTAGTATGATTTGTCAGTAGATCTTTGTTGGGTTGTGGTCAACTAAAATTACACATCAAGGAGGATACTCTAAGAGTTTTAGTTCCATTTTCTATAGAATTATTATATATTTGTTTTGGTCATAGTTAATTTTTTTATTAGATTAGGATTAGATAACATTCTGTAAGATTTTTACTCAGAAGGAAAGAAGGTTTCATTCTCTTCGATGATGCATTGTGAAGTTGTGAGGAAATGGTGGATCTTATTCCTTGGAGACCTTAAGGTTTCGGTAGTCTCAAGGGGTAATATTACATTAATGTTACAAGAATATTTTAATTCCTTTAACATGAAGGAGAGTGTCTCTAGTATCTCTAGACCCTTCTACAGGGGAGTTTTAGAAAGCGAGACTTTGGGATCCATTCTAGGATCCATCCCTAATATGAATCAGACCTATTTCCAAATGAAAATTCTAGAGTGAGGAATTTTGGGGAGTATTTCCATGAATATATCTATTTTTTGTTCAACCAATTTATTTTCATAATATATCTCTAAGAGTTTGAATGAGAATAGGTCATTGATATGATAATAACCTCAACTAGATATTCATGGGATGGGAGACGTTAGGTTTCCTCACAAAGAAGAGTTATAGTCCTAGGTTACCAATATTCTCGATAAAAGATATTTATGTCATCCAAGGGTAGTTCTAATCTATAATCATTTAATTTATCATAGTGTGAAGACTCTGAATACCCTTTCAATATATCATTTACTTGTTTTTTGTGTGTAGAATGATGTCATCATTGATGATGGTTCTTGTAATTTATGACCAGTCATTATGATACAAGTGTTCTAGTTCAGGTTCCACTATTGATACAGTTTCAGATGAGGTAGCATCTGTTGGTTATGGTGGCACCAAAATTTACACATTTTTTATGGTAAAATCATTCACTTGTAGTATATCATGGGTTATCAAATCGACATGGACTGAAGAAGAAACCTATAGACACCTATAATTTGATGGAGGTTTTGTCTATAGAGTGGGAAACTATTTAGATGTGAAATAATTGAATTATTAAATGATATTTTTAAATAATTTATTGAGTCCAATATAAAAATAATGAGTTTCTCTTTGTTTATCTCATAGGATGGATTTGGAGAGGAAAAAGAAATAATTATCACTCCACTGTTGTGTGAAGAGTTTTACAAAAGATTATGTGAATAAACTCACCCCTAAGGTAGTGATATCAATTTGATATAGAAAATTAAATAATAAATGCAGAAAAAATAAAAATAAGAACTTTTTGTATAGACATGATTCCTTGGTCCAAGACCAAGACACAAAAAAATAGAGGATTATAAAGTCTAAATGACGGAATATTTTTACAATCATTATCATGAAAATGGAGAAGATAATCAGGATGTTCAACCAAGAAGATAATGTCCTGGTTAACACCCCTATTAGTAAGGACACATGCCACCCTATTGGATTCATAGAAGCTTTTAGTGACAATATAACGAATCTCTGTGAGTGATTCAATACAATTCATCTAGCAATTTCTGAGTTTCCAAGAAAGATACACCACTCCATTCCAAATGCCATGGACAATTGTGGTTGGATCACATTCAATCCAAATATTATTCCAACCCTATTCCTTGGCGAAGGAAACATGAATAATCACACTCATAATTTTAGCTTCATGGGATGATGCAATTCAAAAAAATTCCAGAGAGCAACCAAGTCATTTTCCAAGGTGGTCTCTAATGATATCACCACAACCTAAGGGACACAGATTTCCCTTAGAGGCGCCGTCCACATTCATGTTAATCCATTTAAGGAGTAGGGATTTCCAGAAACCATAAAAAGTATACCAAGGTTTATGATAAATATTTTCAAACCTTAGACAATGAATAATCTCAATGTATTTGATAGAGTTTTCATAACAAGCCTTTTGAATCGAGATAGCTTCGTAAATTTCAAGGAGGATTGCATCTGACCTGCATTTAAACTGAATGAGGAATTACCATGAATGAGATAATTTGTACCATACTAGATCACATAGAGGAGCTCTACAAAAGGATCTAGGAAGAGATTAGTGATTTTTTGGGAGGATTCAATATCCACACACCGCTTTAGATGTATGGTGAGGGAGTCAATCAAAAGCCATCTGTGATCAAACATGTCAAAAATATGTTTCCAAAGGGAAGAAGTTATAACACAAGATATAAAACGTGGATTGTATCTTCCCTATGTATGTTATATAGGTTACATTTAGGGAAAACATGAATCCCAAAATATTGTAAAAAAATGTCAGTGGGGACACTATTCTGTGCTGTGCGGCAAACAAGAGTAATCCACGAGGGCTTAATCCAAGGTTTATCAAAATATTTTATCTATCTAAAATTACTATCAATGTTTTAAAAGTTTTGATTATAATAAATTTTGGAGTTGAGAACACCATTATAATATAGTTCCAAAATAATGAAATAATCAGACTTATAAGAAGGATAATTATCAATGATATGCATAATGTTATCAAGAAGGAAAGAGATCTATGAATTTAAAACCTCCTAGATAGTACAGTTAGTGTTATATAGTAGATTATTAGGAGGAAACATGGAGATTAAAGGGGTACCAATCTAGTTGTCTAATCATGTAAGATTAATTTCTAACCATTTGTCTAAAATTAATCATAATGTTGGAAAAGTTATGTCTAATAGGATACCAAATATAAGAGATAATGTAGCTTGAGGTTCCCTTCTTTATCATATCATGGAATCCATTTCTGAGAAACAAATGGTTGTAAAATCATTATAATGAAGGTTCCAAGTTAATCTGGATTACAAGGATTCATTGAAAAGATTATGGTTCTTAATTCCAAGGAATCGTTTTTCCAGCGTCTTCTAATAATTCTTCTAGGGGTTGGTCAGACGTTTTTTATCCAGCGTGCTTTCAGACTAAAAAAAAATTAATATAAAAAATTATTATTATTATTACACTAGCATGCCATTTATAGACCATCAAAGAGTAAACTATTTTATAAACAATATTGGATTAAACCAGACATATTCTTCCCACATGGAGATGGATTTACCATTCCAAGCTGTGAGCTGACTGTGAATTTGGTCCACGGTGTTATGGAAAAATATCTAGAAGTAGGTCGACCCCAAAAAATGTGTACTCAAAGGTATGTGAAGATAAATGATCCTTCATTGATACATAATAGATTTATAATAAAACTATTTATCACATATGAATATTTTTTCCAAAGATAACAAAAGATTTGTTCCATCCAATGTTTTGTCCAAAGATATCTTCATAATGGGAAATTTCATTTTTTATAATTTAATGTTCATTTTATCTAATTAGAGGGAGAGGATAATATCACTAGCTTTTAGGGGACATTTAGGGATATTTACGTTTCATTAAGCATGAATAGGTTTGAGATCATTTTGATCAACAAGGTGGGTATGTAATCTACTAAGGCAATCTTCTGCAATAGAGAAAATAATAGCAGAAAGGGGGTTAACTTCCCAACTCCTTTTGTGGATTTAATGTATCCCTTGGGGGAGCCATTGACAAGTATGGAAATAGTAGCGTAATTGAAGATAGTCATAATCTCACTTATTAATGGATCATTAAGATAATTATTTACAAAAATAGATGATGTATTGGTCCCAAATATTCACTTTATACAAGAATTTCACAAATGATGTGAAATAAAGATCAATTTATGAAATGCACTAAAATTATTGTTTATGGACATTAAAACACATGAGTATTAAAATATAATCAATGAATATTAGAATCTTTCAGTGTCTATTCACACCCCCATCCTGAGTTTTTCTTTTCTCGAGAAAAAATTATCAAAAAAATGTGAAATTTAATTCCGTTTTTAAAAAATATTTTAACATAAATTTCCACCAAAAGATATCATAACAAAAAATCCTGAAACCTATAAAAATCATTTCACACAATCTAGGTTTAGAAACATATCCCAAGCCCAATCGCATTCTTTTGTTAAAATTCATTGTCAAATTTCATCCAATTTTAATTAAGAATGATGATGTGTTGTGTATCACAAAATTCATGGGGGCCATTTTATTATTCAAGGGGAAACAATGGAAGCTCAAGATGGGAATCAAATCAAACCTTAATATCAGTATCCAATTTTTTTTAACCCTAATTGTTATCAAAATACTATCACTAGGAAAGAAAACTATGTATTCATAATCCCTAAGTGCTAAAGGCCACACATATTGTAAATTACATCCTATATAATAGATATATAATCCTAAATCTTGGAATGACTACTATGGAGTCACAATCACCAAGTACCAAACAATACACATTTTGGAAAAAAAATCTCTATGGGGTCATTATTTCAATTTTTGTTTTTTGGGGATACATAAATTAAACTAAATTTGACCCCAAACCCTATACTATGATGGAAGGGACCCAGGAAATCAAATTTAAACCCATGATCCTGTGAAAATGCATTGTGTCATTTTGATTAAGAGGATGAAAATCTTAATGCAAAAAAATCAGATCAGAAAACCATACATTCACAATATACCTTAATCCATGAAAGGATAACTAATTGAATTATTTTTCATTTAATTGAATTTTTACAAAAAAAATCCATTGGTTTTTCAAAATCCAAGATTTTCACTACCCCAATCATAGAATGGAACAACCCAATATTTTGAAAGAGAATAGAATAGAGTGAAAACAATTGTGAAGAAAAATAAGAGATATTTTTTGAAATTAAATCACGCAAAAAACAACCTATCTTTAATTTTATGACCTGTCAACAATAAATTGAACAATTTGGCTTCATGTCACATGTATAATTTGTGATGATTTGTTTTTGTGTTTGATTTTTATAAAGAAAAGGTTTTATTGGGATAAAATAAAATTTTGAAGCTACTAAATTTCACAAAATAGTTCTATTATATCACGTTGGAAACACTAAGGGTTTCCCCTAACAAAATAACACAAACACTATAAAATAATTGCTGAAGCTGGGTTGCCTGCTAGAAAGAGGTTAATTTAAAGTCAGTAACTTGAAATAGACCCCGAGCTTAACTAATACCATATTTCAAAATATCAATGATTATACTTATCAAAACATCCATTAGATAATGATTGATACTCCATTGGGGTATTTGGGATGGTTTGAAAATTGATTTGAGAAAATTCATATTGGTCCCAATAAATGGTAAAATCCCATGAATGTCAAAAATGGTCCACAAAATTCATTTTTTAATATTTATATAAAAATAAATGTGATTTTTATTATCATTATCATTGAGATATTATGGAATTAAATATTTTATGATTTTTATATCCCCAATAATTTAATTCTTGGGAGAGGGATTATAAACCTTTAATTCACGCTCAGGTTGGCTGTTAGTTTCATGAAAAATATTGTGATATTGAATTGTATCCATTTTCTATTTCTAAATTGGTCAGCAGAATAGCTTCCTTTGGAACAGATGTTTTAGCCACCAAATTTTCTAGAGTATTTTTAGAAATTGGTATAAACTCAAGGTTTATAGTTTCTCCCAATTTTTCAATGATCAGTGATCATGAGAAATCACAATTGGAGACATATAAAAGAGAATAAATCCATTGATTCATTTTTTCGACATGTGAATATAAGAAATTCAAATCCTATTTACTTATACATCCATCAAAAATTTCATGATGACTTTTACGGTCATCTTCAATATAACTTATCAAAATCACCTGATGAACTTACTTATCATCAATAACATGATAGATTAGGTTATATGTGATGAGACCAAGTCCCATTTTTTTCAATGGTTATTGTCGTGTTCACATTTCTAACATGGATGACTGCTTTTATTGCTTTTAAGAGGGAATGGTGATGGATAGTGGTGGTTTTCCCATTAGGACTTAAGCTTGGGAGATTTTCAAGGATAATCACGTCAGTAGGGTAAATTAAATTTTCAAATTTCCCTAAAACATCCTTCAAGATACCCTTTGGAATTAGAACACTACGATCAATGAGTTGAAGTGTGATATGAGTATATTGGTGAACCTCAAGACCTAACTGATAGTGCACTATATATGGAATTAGGTTCACACTATCTCTTAGATCACATAAGGCGGTGATCAATATTTTCTCTCCAAGTTTAACATTGATTTAAGGGAAACTCATGCCCCTTAACAAATGAGGAATAGTTCCTTGGATGGTGGTACTCACATTAACAGAAAAAAGGACTTTGTTTTTATATTAAAACGATATTTTTAATGTCCACAATTACATGGGGGTACTTAGAGTACATAGGTATGAGTTTTATTTAATAAATATGGGGTATGATCATCTTATCATGTGATAATATTTCATAGAATATTTCATTTAGTTCAGTTTTGGAATTTACTCTCACGTGTTGATTGAATGTAGCTGGTTGTAGGATTGTTTTCAAAGATGGTGGTTTCTCAAAATTATTAGTAGTATTTTTAGATTTAATGAGTTTTTCAACATCATTGTCATGAGATATTGATTCATTTAATGTATTATTAATGGTTGGATCATGTTTTTGAATGGTTTTACCACAACTTAAAAAATTCACCACATTGAGTTGTTCATGAGAGCTTTGTGGTAACTAGATTCTACCGTCAAGGATGGTGGGGGAACAACATGAGTACGAATTGGTTCCTCTTCAATTTTTATTGATTTCAGTTCATATTTAAGTGATAATACATCTATCTTCAATTTATTCTTTTTAATACAAAATTGATCAATGATTGGTTGGGGGATAAATTTGGAATGGGATTATATTGGTTGGGTTTCCCCAAGAATATATTATGTATATTGGATGAAATATTGATTTGGATGCTGGATAGATTTTTTTAATATGACTGTTTGATGTTGGTATTGGAGTGGTTTTGGATTAAAACAGGTTATGTGTTGAAAAGTTCATTGAGGGTTTGGGTTGAGACAAGTTTGTTTTGTTGGTTGTTAATTTTTATTCAAATATATGCTTTTATGATCATTATACCATGGATTTAAAGTGTGTTTATATTTTATATTTTTAATATTATAAAAATTAACCTCTACGGATGGTCCTCCAAAAATAACTTCCTTGACAGAAGTAATGGCCAGGAAATTGTCGGTCTTATGGTCATTTTTGCCAGAAAATATGCAAATTGGATCAAAAGTTTGGTTTTTTTAGACCATTATAAATTTGATATCTTCGACCATCCTAGTATGTTAATCATGTTTTTCATTAATATTTTATTCATCTCTAAGATTGGGCTTTCCTACATATTTGGGTGGATTCATATAGTATGTTTTTGTTCCCCATGTTGGGTTTTTTTCAGATTGTTTTTATAAATACTCCTAAGCATCATTTGGGGGTTTTTTTTTGAATATCCCATTACACATCATATCAATATAATATTTGTTTCATGGACCTAACCCTTAATATATAATATCACTTGTTTTGTTATTATGAAACCGTGGTGTGGTACCATTATTTAAATGTACATGAACCTTTCCCAAGTTTCATAGAATGTTTTTCCTCTCTTTCAAAAATATTTTTGAATGATTTTTTTATGTTCAATAGTTTTTTGATGAGAGAAGTATTTTTTATATAATATTCATTTCAGTTGGTCCCTATAGTGAATGGATGTAGTGTCAAATTTTTTACCCGACTCTTTTTTCATACCCTCAACGAAAAATGTATCAGTCTCATTTTAGATGATTCAATATTATTTGGAGGGCACATTGTTTCGACAATGTCATTGAATTCTTTAACATAAAGGTAAGGCATCTCAGACTCCATACCATGAAAGGTTGGAAGGTGGTTCATGACATGGTGTCTTAATATATATTAGGAATATCCTATTTTATCATGCCTAATGGATGAGGGTTCATTGGTCCAGGCTAGTGTGAGGTAGTCATTCATGGTCTAGTCTGCAACAATTCACAAGTTATGGTCTTTTTAATTTTGGTTCCTATTTGGGCTCCCTACATAATTTATGATTTACTATTGGGGAAGATTCACCATTGTATTGAACTCAAAATTTGAATATGTAGTATTAGGAAGATTATGATCTAATAGGAAGAGACCCAGATTTGTACTTGACTCCCTATAACCATGAAAATTCACCCTGAGTAGTCAATTTGAATGGTCATTAGTGTAGGCAGACATGCTCCAAGAAAAGAGAGAAAAAATTAAAGGAAAAAATATAAGAGAAATGGGGATAATAGAATGAGGTTATAAGGTACATACATGGGTTCCCAAAAAGAGATCCATAATTTTTTTCTCCAAAATTTACCCATGTTTTATGGTAAAAACGGTCTTGTAATGACCCAAACATTCATTAATGGAAATCAATATTGATTTAATTAAATATCACTTTATGTTAAATGATTATATAAAATTTCAACTTCTTTGGTTTTATGTTAATAATTATGAACCATGCTAATATAGTCGTTGAATAGTTATCACATGATTAGTATAAATATAGGTCTTTAACAAATCCAATTTACTCAGACAAAGGAAGTGATGGCCTCATCGAGTAGATGTGCCCCATATGAAGCCCATTTTTCAGATCTCAGAAAGGAGGTGGCATCATTGGGATTCTATCTTGACCAAGCCCAATCCATGATTGAATATTTTAAGCTCGAGCGGGACAAACTACAAGAGAAATGGAAGTTGATAGAGATTACCACCTTAGCAATGTTATCTGAGCCACCCCAAGAGTATATCACCATCGCACACCTAACTCTTCGATCTTATGTGGGTGTTATAATGGGTTATGTAACAAGACATTAGCACTATGGTTATGTGTATTATTTTTGTATATAATAATTAATATACTTTCATTTTATTATTGTTACCTTGTAAATAGTTTTTAAAGCACAAATAGTATTTTTAGTTAATATTCAACTAAGAAATCTATTTTGATGAATTAATAGATTTTTGGATTTAAATAATATTGTAATAAAATATTATTATTGTTAAATTAATTATTATTAAATTTAAATGATCGTATAATTTAATGAATGAATTCATAATTTTTATTTAGGTTTGAAATTCTTTTTTGTCAAAACCTTTGAATTTTTGATAAATGTCAGTTTCTATTTTAAAAATGAAGGTTAACATATTTAAGAAGTTATTTAGTTATAATAAATATTATTTCTATAATCATTATGATTAAATTATCCAATGTTTAATTTTTCATAATTTTCTGAGACAGTGAATGTTTTTGGTATAAATTATATACTATTTAAAAATATAATGTGTTTTATAACATCATAATGACCCAATAATGATGTAATAAAATACTATAAGCATTATGTTCGGCCAATATATCTTTTACCATTTAAATAATGTGATTTTGGGTTTGTTTGACTTATTTTACAAAGAATTAATGAACCCTTCAAGACTTGTTAAACCTCATTTCTTCTTAAATGGTCTTCCTTGGGAGTGAGACTCACCTCCACATATGAAACCACATTATTTTAAGAATTTCGAACATTGGGATTATAAAATATTGTTTTTAACATCCCTTTTCCGAAAAACAAGGGCAAAAACCATGGAATGGTTTGTTGTTTGGATTAGTTTAATATGAGGGTCCCAAACCTAAATAATTAATAATTCCGTCACCATTTCTATATAAACCCATACAAGCTCCCACTTCCTCTTCACTGAAAGGAATTTTAGTTCATCCAAAATATGCCCTCCTATCTCTATATTCCTCCCAAGGTTCCCCAATCTCCCAACAATCATTTCTCAAACCTCTCTCAAGCCTTTGGAAGGACACTTCCTAGTAATGGTTTTCTTCCTTTCTCATTTTTTTCTAATATTCATTAAATTGTTATGCCATTTTAATTTCAATAATAAATTTTGGGGCATGGGTTCACCCCCCCCCCTCATGTTTCCCTATTTATGTTTTAATGGTTGGATAGCCCTTTCTCTCTCATTAAATTCCTCCCATGTACACCCATAACTACGCTGAAATTCCGGAAGTAATTTATCTCTCCTCATTTATATTCAAGCAATTATTTTGTATCATGAATCTAATTTCCATTAATTTTTTTGGGACATGAATTTATATGACCCCCTTACTGTCCATTTCATTTAAATATGATGATAAACCCCTTTCTATATCATCAACCATTTTTAGGAATTTTCACGTCACACAGTTACGTTGCCGAAATTGCACCGATTTTCCAAGACAATGTCATTATATAGTGAATACCATGCCCATTTATCTATCATGGTTGTTCACCATTATGCACATTTAATTATTGATTATAATTTATCTTGTATGAATTACATATTCTTTTATCATGGAATAAATGATAATGTTTTGTTAATCTAGGTTATATGATCCATGTGTCACACTTATGCATGAAAAGAATGGTTTATGAAGGGTTGGCCGTAACAGCGCTCCAATGCATTGGGTAAAGTATAGTATCATGATACGTCATGTGAAATGGGTTTTGAATCATGCTAATTCAAGTGAAATGAGGTTTTACTCGTGGTTTATGTGTAATGAGTATTTACTCATACTTTATGTGCAATTAGCCTTGGATCATGCTAATTCCATATTAAGTGTTGTTGCAACATTTCCATGTTATAATTATCATGCTTTATCATGCCTTTAGGTTTATGCTTCTATTGTTCACTATTGATATGCCTTTTGTCTAACATGTATTGTATTCCTCATGTTATTCCATGATTATTACCTTATTGAGCTTTATAGCTCACCATTTTTTTATGCATGCCCTCAGGTTATCCCATGCAATGCTAAGTATAAGAGAATGTAGTGGTCATTTAATGGAATTTTTCAATAAAGATATTGTATTTCATGTTTTAAGTTGTCATTTAAGGATCCTAATCCCTAAATATAGTATACCACTCGATCTTCTATATTTTATCAAGTGAAGTTTATGTAATAAATTATGTTTAATTATGTAATAAAAGAGCAGGGTTGTCATAGTTGGTATTAGAAGATAGGTTAAATTATTTTTGGGATTTGGATTATAAAACCCCATTAAATCCTTAGAGACCAGACTAAGTATAATAAAAACATACCTATGTTTTGGTAAGTATTGAGTTAGTTGATTATCATGAAAATAGATCCCTGTCTAGATATGAGAAGGTAGAGGCGGCTCTGGCACATATTTATCCTAGGAGGAAACCCCGAAAACACCGATTTAAGCTAGAATCGAATGGGAACTAGTGCATGACAACTAGACATGTAGCACTCTTGGTTACGAAACTATTGGGGAAATGATTTGGTAAATTCACAAGCTTAGTATGAACTATTATTAAGGGAAAAATAATTCCCTACGAAGATATGTTAGAAAGTAGATCACAGATAACATAGACTGAAGCCAATAGATTCATATTTTAAGGAAAAAAATAGATTTTTATAAGTAATCAGTTTTTCCCTTGTATTAACCTTTATGTGTTACCCCTAAATTTCCTTTTATTATAGACAATGGCTGGTAATAGGAGGACTCAAGCTAACAAACGATGTGAAGATCAATGTGTTGACAATACTAATGAGATGCCCAATCCAATAAGAGCAGAAATCGAAAACATTGTCATGATTCTCTCTTAGCTTACTCAAGATTTGAATAGAAACATGGGTCAATATGAATGTTCAACCCCCCCCCCCCCCAAATGAAAAAGTCACTATAGAGATCTTCATGAGACAAATGCCTCCTACTTTTAATGGATCATCTGATCCCTCAATCACTGAACAATGGTTCGACTCTATTGAAAAGATCTTCTACAACCTTTAATATTCCGAACAATAGAATGTTATACTGGATGCTTATAGTATGGAGGGTGATGCTGATCAATGGTAGATTTTGATCAAAAATACAATGCTTGAGGAGGAGATCGAGGTGTTGGAATGAAATAATTTTTAGAAGATGTTTTTTGATAAATATTTTCCCCGCACCCTCTAGCTTAAGATGGAAAGGGACTTCCTTGACCTCAAGAAAAAAAGATGACGATTCTGTTGGAGTGTATGAGGAAAACATAGCCAGGATTGCGTGATACACATCCAACATTATTGTTACCTTTAAATGCAAAGTTGACTTCTTCTTTGGTGGCCTGAAACCTAGGCTGTGGAAAGCGCCAGTGATCCATGACTTTGACATCTATGAGGAAATTTTCCTATGTCCCCTCAAGGTCGAAATAGAGATTGGAGAATCTCAAGAGTATCAAGGGAATATGAAACGTAAGGTGGAATTCAATGCTGGTAGTCTGAGGGATAAAAACAATAGTGCTAAGAAGATCTAGCACCTCACTTTCCAATGGTGTGGAAAGAATCACCCTGGAAATTTCCTGAAGGGGTTGAGGAAATTCTTTAGGTGTGGAAGAGAAGGGAACTTAGTTGTTAACTACCGACAAGAAAAACTTGTGGCTGCAACAGAGGAGAGGAACGCTCCATTCGATCCTCAATGCATTGTTCATTGCTAAAACTGAAAAGAATGATGGCATCTTGCAAATAAGTTCCATAAGACAAGGGTTTTCAGAGGCAACCAACAACATCCAAGTCAACAAGGGTGAGATTCTGACATCACTACTGCCGAAGTGAACCCCGACAATGAAGTGGTGAGAGGTAAGATAGTTATTAATTCAAGAATAGTGAATGTACTTTTTGATTAAGATTCTACGCATTTATTGATATCTCAGAAGTTTTTTAGAACAATCCCAGCACCACCACAAATCATGGAAGTGATGATTTCAGTGAGTACGATAAATGGGGCAATCATTGCATCCCATAAATATAACTCCTCACCTGTCATAATCTGTGGATTACACTTCCCAACAAACCTCATCATACTCCCTTTGGTGGAATTTGATGCAATTCTTGGCATGGATTGGCTTTCCTTATATAAAACCAACATAAATTTCTGTTAGAGGTAAATCACTCTTCAAGTGGAGAATCGACCCCTGATTCATTACAATTTCAAGGAGGAAGATGGATCTTCATTAGATCCATCATCTCAAGCATGGATATTACTGCCCTATGAGAACCCATAGCTGGCTCATATGATTGAGTGTAAGGAGGAAATAATCCTAGAAAACATGCCTATTGTGAGGGAATTCACTAAAATGTTTTCCTAGGAATTTCATGGTCTTCCTCCTAGAAGAGATGTTGAATTCTCAATTGATCATATTCCTGGGGAGTTGTCAATATCCAAGACTCCATATAGAATGGATGCTGTGGAGATCGAGGAGCTAAAGAAACATCTATAGAAGAATCTGGATAAAGGGTTTATATGCCCAAGTGCTTCACCATGGGGTGCACCAGTCCTCTTTGTCAAGAAGAAGGATGGGTCAATGCACCTTTGCATCAATTATCGTGAGCTCACCAAAATCACGATAACGAATAAGTATCCTATCCCACAAATTGATGGCTTGTTTGATCAGCTGTATGGAGCACAATACTTCTCCAAGGTGTATTTCTGGCCGATATATTATCATGTAAGGGTGAAAAATGAAGATATCCCCATGTCTACTTTTCATACAAGATACGGGAACTATGAATTCATAGTAATGCCTTTATGAATCACCAAATCTCTTGACATTTTCATGTACATAATGAATAGAGTCTTTAGATATTATCTAGACAATTTTTTGGTAGTCTTTATAGATTATATTCTAACATACTCCAAAATCAAGGTGGATCATGAGGAGAATTTAAGAACATTACTAGAGAACTTGAGGAAGGAGAAGCTCTATGATATATACAACAAGTGTGAGTTATGGTTGAAGAAGGTCTCATGCAATTGTATATGTATGGATCCCTCAAAAACTGAGTCAATTGAGGGATGGATGAGGCCCACATCGACATTGGATATCCATAGCTTCTTGGAGTTACCTGGATATTATCGGTGATTTGTGGGAAATTTCTCACGATTTTCCAACCCTCCTACCTAGCTAACTCAGAAGGGAGTAAAGTTTTCATGGAGTGATGAATGTAATGAAAGATTCAATGAGTTGAAAAGGAGGATTATCATTGCACACGTGCTCATATTACCCACAAGTGGAGGTCTTTTTGAGGTATTCAGTTATTCTTGAAAGAAGGTTTTGGGATGTGTGTTGATGAAAAATGAAAAATTCATTGCCTATACTTTAAGGAAATTGAAATTTCATGAACAGAACTATCCAACACATGACCTCGAGTTGGCTGTAGTGATCTGCACTTTGAAAATTCAGTGGAATTATCTCAATGGGGAGAAATATGAGATATATAATGACCACAAAAGCCTCAAGTTTATATTCACACAAAAAGAGTTGATCTTGTGCCATTGAAGATGGTTAGAGCTGATCAAAGACTATGACTTCTCAATCCATTACCACCCAGGGAAATCGAACAAGGTGGCAGATGCCCTAAGTAGAAAGGACCCAGAGATTTTATCATTGATGTGAATTGAAAAGGATACAATCATTTTAGATTAGATGAAGATGGAAAAGGGAATCATAAAATAAGAAACATCATCAAACCTTTAACAAATGATTTCTCAACCTCCAATTTTGGAAAGGATAAATAATGATGAAAATAATGATGTGGGAATTCAGGAAAAAGTGGAAGCTATCGGAAAGGGGAAATACTCAGAGTTTAATGTTAATAAATATGGAATTGTGAGATTTGGGAAAAGACTATGTGTTCCATCAAGTTTGGAGCTGTAGAATAAACTTTTAGATGATGCACATAGTTAAAATTTCTCTACTCACCAGGAAACAGAAAGATGTATCAAGATCTCCAAGAGCATTATTGGTGGGATAATATGAAGAAAGAAATTGAAGATTATACATCAATGTGCCTGGTTTGTCAGTAAGTGAAGAAAGAGAGGCAGATGTCCAAGGGGATGATGCAACCATTGACCATACCAGAATGGAAAAGAGAGAACATCACCATGGACTTTGTCACTATACTTCCGAATACATCCAAAGGCAACAATGCAATCTGGGTTGTTCTGGATCATCTTATAGAGGCTTCACACTTCATTTCTATTTGGGAGGATTTCTCATTGGATCAACTGTCACAAATATATTTTAGGGAAGTTTTAAGGATTCATGGAGTACCACTATCCATTGTGTCCGATCAGGATCCATGATTCCCCTCTATGTTTTGGAAGATTCTTCAATATGCTCTAAGTTCTGAACTCAACTTTAACACGTCCTGGCATCCACAAAATTATGGTCAATCCGAGCGGACTATCCAAACACTTGAGGACATGTTGAGAGCATGCTCAATGTACTTTAAAGAATGATGGGATCAATATCTTCCTTTAGGTGAGTTCTCTTATGATAACAGTTTCCAATTGAGTATCCAAATGGCACCATATGAAGCCCTTTATGGGGAAAGGTGTAGAACACTAGCATGTTAGAACGATGTCGGTGAGTATATGATGCTTGGACCAGAAATCATTGAAGAAATGGTGGAGAAGGTGAAACCCATTTAGTAGCATACCAAGGTGTCCCAAAGACGACAGAACAGCTATGTAGATATCCGTCAATGAGACCTTCAATTTAAAGTTGGAGACATCGTATTTATATGCATATCTCTATGGAAGAAGTTCATAATGTTTGGAAATAAATAGAAGTTAAGTCCAAGGTACATTTTCCCCTTCGAGATTCTTGATCGTGTCAGGGATGTGGCCTATTGACTAGCACATCCACTTACCATGGCCGAGGTACACGATGTCATTCATGTATCCCACTAAAGGAAGTACATACCAGACCATTCACATGTACTCTCTTCAGAGGTGGTACAGGTAGAGGATGATATATCTAATGAGGAGAAACCAGTGTAGATCTTAGATCATAGAGAAAACATTATACAAAATAAGATAATTCCCCTAGTCAAGGTGTTGTGGTGATACAACAATTTTGAAGAAGCGACATGGGAATCAGAGGAAATGATGAAGTAGAGTTATCCACATTTGTTTTAGTGTGGGAAAAGAAAATTTCAAGTGATAAATTATTTAAGGGGGGATGATTGTAATGACCCAAAATTTCATTATTGGAAATCCCTTTTGATATAATTAAATGTCACTTTATGTAAAATGTTTATATAAAATGTCAACTTCTTTGGTTTTACATTAACAATTGTGATCGTTTCTAATATAGGTGTTTAATAGTGATCACATTATTAGTTTAAATATAGGGCCTTAACAAATCCAATTTACTCAAACAAAGGAAGTGATGACCTCATCCAGTAGACGTGCCCCATAAAAAGCCCATTTATCAGAGCTCAGAAAGAAGGTGACATCATTGGGATTCTCTCTTGACCAAGCCCATGCTAAGCTTAAATATGTTAATCTTGAGCGGGACTTCCTTTGAGAGAAATCAAAGTTGATAGAGACTACCACCCGAGTAATGTTATCTAAGCCACACCAAGAGTCGGTCACAATCTCAAACCTTACTCTTTGGTCATATGTGGGTGTTATAAGGGGTTATGTAACAAGACCAAATCACTATGGTTATGTACATTATTTTTGTATATAATAATTAATATACCTTCATTTTATTATTGTTATCTTGTAAATAGTTTTTAAAACACAAATAGTGTTTTAGTTAATATTCAACTAAGAAATATATTTTGATGAATTAGTGGATTTTTGAATTAAATATATTGTAATAAAATATTATTATTATTATTATTAAATTATTATTTATTAAATATAAATTATCGTATAATTTAATGAAAGCAATCATAATTTTTATTAAGGTTTGAAAGCCATATTTGTCCAAACCCGTGAATTTTTTATAAATGTCAGTTTTTATTTTAAAATTGAAGATTAAAATATTTAGAAAATTATTTAGATAAAATAAATAAATTTTCTGGAATCATGAAGTTGAAATTATCCAACGTTTAATTTTTCATAATTTTCTGAGACAGTCAAATTTTTGGGTAAAAATTAAATACTGTTTAAATATATAATGTGTTTTATTACATCAACATGAACCAATAGTGATGTAATAAAATATAATAAGATTTATGATCAACCAATTTATGTTTTACCATTAATATAATTTTATTTTTGGTTTGTTTATAATAGTTTACAAAATATTAATGAACCCTTCAAGACTTATGAAACATCTTGTCTTTTTAAATTGTTTTCCTTGGAAATGTGACTCATATCCACATAGGAAACACCATTTATTTATGGATTTCGGACTATGGAATTATAAAATATTTTTTTCCACTTCCATTTTCCAAAAACCATGGGAAAAAACATGGGCTGTTTTGTGGTTTGGATTAGTTTAGTGTGAGGGTCTCAAACCTAAATAATAAAGAATTTAGTCACATTTCTTATATAAACCCACCCAAGCTCCCACTTCCTCCTCACCCAAAGCCATTTGAGTTCTTCTAACATCTTCCCTTATCTCTCTATAATCCTCTCAGTGTTCCCCAATCTCCCAATAAGCCTCTCTCAAGCCTTTCAAACCACACTTGCAAGTAAGGGTTTTCTTCCTTTCTCATTTTTGTCTAATATTCATTAAATTGTTATGACATTTTAATTTCAATTATAAATGTTGGGGTATGGTTTTGAACCTCCCCCATACTTCTCTCTTTATGTTTGAATAGTGGGATACCACTTTATCTCTCATTAAATTCCTCCCATGTACACCGGTTACAATGTAGAAATTCCGAAAGGAATTTCTCTTTCCTCATTTACATTTAAGAAATTATTTTGTATCATGAATCTAATTTCCATTAAATTGGTTTGGAAATGTATTAATTTAACCCCATTATGGTACATTTCATGTACATATTACTGGACAACCATTTCTCTATCATCAACCATTTTTATGAATTTTTACGTTGTGTTGTTATACTGCCAAAATTGCACTGATTTTCCAAGCCAATGTCATTGTGTAGTGAATACCATGACTATTTATCTATCAAGGGTATTCAACTTTATTCACATTTACTTATTGATTATAAATTTTCATTTATAAATTCTTAATTCCTTTCTCTGGGAATAAATGATGATTTTTTATGAATCTATGTTATATGTTCCTTGTGGCACACTTTGGCGTGAAATGAAATGTTTAAGAATGGTGCACCCTTATAGCACTCCAATGCATTGGGTAAAGTATAGTATAATGATAAATCATGTGTAATGGGTTTTGAATCATTATAATTATATTGAAACAAGTTTTTACTCATGCTTTATGTGCAATGAGAATTTATTCATGCTCTATGTGCAATGATCCTTGGCTCATGCTAATTCCATGTTATGTGTTGTTGCCACATTTCCATGTTATGATTATCATGATTTGTCATGCCTTTATGTTCATGCTTCTCTTGTGCTCTATTGATATTCCTATTGTCTAACATGTATTTTATTCTTCATGTTATTCTATGATTACTCCCGTACTATACATTAGAGGTCACCCTTTTTTTTATGCATGTCCTCGGGTTATCCCACGCAATGCTAAGTACGAGAGAATGTAGTGGTTTTGTAAAAATAGTTTTCAATAAAAATCATGTATTTCATGCTTTAAGTTATTATGTAATGATCCTAAGACCAAAATAAACTTGACCTATCTTTCTTCTATGTTTTATCAATTTATGTTTATGTAATAAATTATGTTTAATTATGTAATAAAGGAGCAGGGTTGTCATAGGTATCATGTATTATGGCTTGGGTTATTGAATCCACATGGACCGAATAAGAAACCTACAGACACTTATGAATTAAGGGAGGTTTTTTGAATAGAGTGTATAAATATTTTGATTTTAATTTATTGAAATATTAATTGATTTATTAAAATAATTATTTAAAATCAATTTAAAAATGATTTGATCCTTGGTTTTCTGTAGGGGTGGATTTGGAGAGGAAGAAGAAATAGTAATCACACCACCATTGTGTGAAGAGTTTCACTGAAGATTATTTGAATAACCTCAATCCCTACAGAAATATGTTATTTTCATATGTAAAATGAAATAATAAATGATGAATAATAACTTTTATTAATTAAATTAAGTGAAAAACTAACATACATGTGAAAAATTGACGTTGCGATTAAAAAACAAAAGCATGAAATTACAATTAAAAGGAAAAACATTTGATAGAAATGAAAAAATAGATTTTAATTACCTTAACCAATATCTCCTCATATAAGAATATTTGTGTACCTATGATGACCCACCATCAATACATTCTTTCCCATTTAATTTAGAGAGTCAATAGGAGGGTGATAAAAATCATGGGAAATTTGATGTTCCAAAGTTGACCAAGAATATCATCTAGATTCATCCCCCTTGTTGATATGTTAATTTCAAACTGAATATTTTGAATATTACAGGGTTTTTAAAGGAAAACATATTCAATCATATGTCCTCTAACATCTGTCAAAATTTAAGACAAATTGAATCACCCGTTTGGATGAAATTCTCAATATACTGGGATAAATTTATGGGCGTTCAAATCTGGCCCACTATTTAAATGACAACATGGGATCCCATTATCTCCCTGAAAACTCAGATAATATCTATAGACACACTTGAATTAAATTATCTGCATATTTTTCTCTTCCTACAGTTATAATTGGAGCTTCATTAGGTTTGAATGTGGGCCCTGCTTTTGTTTTACGGGTCTTAGGACCATTATTATTTGTCTAGGAAATTTATGCATTCATGCCCAAAAATATTTATCCTACCTTAGGATTCATCTATTGATTATCAAATATAAAATTCTCCAAACAAGGAGATAAATCATATCCCAAAAATATGAAATTAATAGAATTAATAAAATGATATACACAAATAGATGATTGATTGGGCCGAAATATTCACATAAAACATTAATTTCATAGATGATGTGAAATAAAGTTCGATTTATGAAATTCACTACAATTGATGCTTATGGTCCTTGAATCATAGTTTTATTAAAATATGATCAATGAATACGAGAATCCTTTAAAATCCAATATGGGTACTCAAACATGGAATTAGCAAAGAGGATATGTTGTATGAAGAGAAAAACCTTGAGATGGTCATTATCTTTATAGAGAAGATTGCAGATGTGGAGGTGGTTTTCATTTGATTTAGAGAGGCTATGGAGTATGATATTGTCATATTAATTACATAAAATTACTAGTGCAAGGGGAGCCAGATAATTTATAGGGTTCCATTTTTTTGTTCATGGTTTCAGGCTTTTTTTGATTCATTTTCTACACACTTTATATTTTGACATGCACTAGTCTATACTAATGGACCGGAGGTGGAGAAGCTTCCAGTTCCCTTGGAATTATTTATACTAGTCAGAGGTTGATATTATCTATACAAAGTATGTAGATATTTTAAGTCATTGTCATGGTATAACCCCTCCTTGGATTATTTTCTATATTTCTATGTTTAGCCTGATGACATAACCCTTGGTATAGATTAACTGTATTCAGTGAATGATATTGTAAATTTATATAAGAGTTGGGTTATTTTTCTATAATATTGATGGGAGATCTATAGTTTTTCATTGGTGATAGTTAGTCTATAATGTGTTTGAGGTTTTTTTGTCTTTTTCTTCCATAATTTTTGAGATGATGCTCAGTTATTTGGAGGTTTAGCTGATGGTCATTCCCTGGGTTGTTTTAGAAAACCCTATTTTTTCTTACAAAGGTTATGCTGCTTCCCACTTGATAAGAGATTGTTTTTAGAATTGATCTACATATAATAATTTATCCTATCATGATGTCTCCAAATATAATGGAGACTTTTAGTTGTGGAAGATTTAAGTACAACTTGGTGATGTACTGTAGTAAGTATTTGATTAGCTGACTATGTAACATTAGGGTCTACCTAAACTTTTCACATAGAAGGTCAACGCCAGTTTGCATCTTTGTGTTGATTATCATTACATGAACCTAGTGATATTGATAAAAAATTACCCTCTTCAATGTATTGATTATTTAATATATTTAGTGAAATGATCATGTTGGATCTTCAATATTGATCCATGGATAGGGTATCATCAAATGATGATGAAGGAAGATCATTTTCAAAAAACCTATTTTCAATGAAATTATGGGAATTATGATATTGTTGTGATGTTGTTCTATGTGGATAATTCTCCAACCATGTTCATGGGTTTGAAAAATAGTGTTCAATGAGATTTTGTTCAAATTTTCGTTGTATTTTTCATTGATGACAACCATTTATACTCTATTTTTTTGGAAGAGCATGCATGGAATCATTGTTACATTTTTGGAGTTCTTCATTTTCAATAGTTGTTTGTGAAATTTTTTAAGTGTGAGTTTGGCGCTAATTATTTTTATTACTTGCGGGCATGTCATGTGCCATTAGGGAATAGTTATTGATCCTTTGAAGATTGATCTATTAATTTCTCGAGAATCCCGCAAGGCAGATGAATAGGTGAAAATTTTCTATGGTATTTTAGGATATTATAGGAGGTTCATAGCTAATTACTCTTGGGTTATGACTACTCTAATAGCATTATCCTAAAAGGATGACGTATTCTTCTGAGATGATCAGCATCATGCATCTTTCAAGTACCTGAAGGATATTTTTAAAATCATTCAAATACTATATCATTATAGAGAGTTCAATTTGATTTTTTGTATGACACTTCATGTCTTGGTTTGGGTAGCGTTCTGATTCCATAAAGAGTGGTTGTTTTCTAAGAGTTTTAGTATTCAATTACCCATAAGTATAACAATTCGACATATGGTCTTCAGTGGGTTCCAATTTTGTTTTATTTTATGTTACGGAAACATTACCTCATTGATGAGTATATAGTGATTTTTTAACAACCATAAAAGCATGAGGTATGTCTTACCCTAGTACAACATAGACATGAGACAATAACATTGGGTGAAATTATTTTAGGATTATGACTTAGATATTTTGTGTCCACTGGCTAATGGAATTAATATAGTTTAGGTGATGATCATAAATTCACATATTGAAGCTATGCATAAATTTGTATATTCCTAGAGATTGATGGAATAACTCTCAGTGATACATCAAGATATATGGGTGGTTGGATGAAGTGGTCATCTTTTTTATATGGAAGTGAATTAGTGTTTGGTAGAATATGTGGAGGATTCCAAGCTAGAAGATTATTATGTGGATGTAAAGAGAGATTGATTTGTGTTTATAGATCCCACTAATGGCTGGTCTGTGTTTAAAAAAATAGGGTGTTGTTCACAGGAATACATTTCATCGTCTGTTAATTCTTGAGGTGGTTCTCCAAGTGTTTCATATAGTAACCTTAGTAGTACATTTTCACATGAAACAATGTACTGAGATATGAGAGGGTATTTTAGGTTTCCAAGCATGAATCATCTATTTTCATATTTTAAACCTCATTATTTGGTCTACATGAAGGTAATGGATTGGCACTGTGTTCTCAGTGGTTTTATCTAACCAATAGATGTTCCCCAATGTAAGTGGGATGATATCTAAATGGAATTATTTACCTATTATCCTCGACATCAGGGAGGCTATACTAATATATGGGCTATGGCGGATCACCAAAAAAATCATCCCACTTTATAGAGACCAGGGGGTCAATCATAATGAATTTTTTATCGTTGAAGTATCTAGAGGAGGTGGCGAGACTCCATGGAGTCCCAAGGATGATCATATATTTTTGTGATCATTATTTTACCTCTATGGTGTGGGGAGGTCTCCTATAACAACCCTGATCTTGACATCATATGTAAACGTAATTTATTACGTAAAATATTTACATGATAAAAGATATAAAATTGAATGGCCTAGTGCCTTTGAGGATTAGGAACCTTTACATAACAACTTAGAACATAAAACAAAACATGACCACAATATTCCATTGTACATAGCATTTCATGGGATAAACTGAGGACAAGAATAAAAAAAGGGTGATATATAAAGCACAGTAAGGGAGTAAACAAGGCATAACATTAGTAATACAGTACATGTTAGGCAATAGGAATATCAATGGAGCACATGAGAAACATGAACATAAAGCCATTATATATCATGATTATCATAACATGGAAGTGTGGCAACAACATTTAACATGATATTATCATGATCCAAGGATCATTGCACATTGATCATTAGTAAACCCTCATTTCACTTAAATTAGCATGACTAAACCCTCATTTTACTTGACATATCATGATACTAATCTTTACCCAATGTATTGGAGTGCTATCAGGGTGTACCCTTCTTAATCATTTCATTTCATACGTAAGTGTGCCTCAAGGATAATATAAAATGGACTCATTAGACATAATCATATATTCCAAGATAAAGGAATGAATAATTAATACATAAAACTATAAAATAAATAAGTAAATGTTTATAATGGTGAATACCCTTGATAGATAAATGGGCATGGTATTCACTACACATTGACTTTGGCTTGAGAAATCATGGTGCAATTTCGAGAGCAGAATAACGTGACATAAGAATTATTAAAAATTGTTGATGATATAGAAATAGGTGTATCATCATACGTACATGGAATTAATAGTAATTGTTTCATATAGATACATGTCAAAACATATGTAATGGAATTTAGATTTTAAATAGAGAATAGTTTCTTGAATGTAAATGTGAAGAGAGAAGTCCCTTATGGAATTACGACATAATAACAGGTGTACATGGGAGGCACTAATGAGAGTGAAAGAGGACTATCATCATTCAAACATAAGGATGTAAGTATGAGGAGGTGATAAATCATACCCTAAAATTTTTATTTGAAAACAAATGGGTATAACAATGTAATGAAAGTTGGAAAAAGAAATGAGAAAGGAAGAAATCCCTTACATGGAAGTGTGATCCCAAAGGCCTGGGAGAGGATTGGGAGAGGATTCTTGTGAGATTGGGGCACCTTGAGAGGATTATAGAATTAGTATGGTAGAGGTTGGTCAAGATTCTAAGGATTTGACTGGAGATTAAGTGGGAGCATGGGTGGGTTTATATAGGAAAAGAGAGGGAATTATTTATTATTTTGGTTTTGGGAACCACACATTAAAATAATCAACACTCAAAACAATAACATGGTTTGGGAAAATGGGTTTTTCAAAAGGTTTGTGGAAAAAATATTTTATAAGGCCAATGTTCTAACATCATAAAATATTAGGCTTGATTATATGGAGGTGAATCACACTCTAAAAAAATCATTTTAAAAAGATAAAATGTTTTATAAGTCTTGGAGGTTCCACTAAGGCTGTGTTAATATAATCAAATAAAACTAAAATTAAATTATTTAAATGTTAAATCTTATATTTTCCAAACATAACAATTAAATTATTTTATTGCGTCACTATGGGGTCATTATAATGACATAAAACACATTATATAATTAAATGGTATTTATTTTTTTACCCAAAAATTCGACTATCTCAAAAAATCATGAAAAATGCACTATTGGATAATTTCAAAGTCCTAATTCAAAAAATAATATTCATTTTATCTATATAATTTTCTAAATATGTAAATTCTGACATTTAAAATAAAAATCAACATTTATCAAAAATTCAAGGGTTTTTCTAAAAAAATGACTTTCAAACCTTCATAAAAATTAAAATTATATTCAAAAAAATTATATTATCATTTTTATTTAATAGAAATTAATTTATTAATAATATTTTAATAATATTTTATTTAATTTGAAAATATATTAATTGATCACAATATATTTCTTAAATAAATATTGACTAAAAATACTATTTGTGTTTTAAAAGCCATTTACAATGTAAAAATAATAAAATGAATGTATATTATTTATTATATACAAAAAAATAATACACACAATCATAGTGATATGATATTTTAACATAACCCATTATAACACATGCATATGACCTATGGTAAGTTGTGCGTTGGTGATAGACTCTTTTGGTGTCTTAGATAACATCTCTCGGGTGGTAATTCCTTTCCACATCCACTTATCTCATGGGAGGATCCATTCGAGCATAACATGTTAATGCTTGGCTTGGTCTTGGTCAAGAGATAAGCCCAATGTTGCCACATATTTTCTGAGCTCTGACAAATGGGCATCATATAGATCAATTCTATTTGATGAGGCCATCACTTCCTTTGTCTATGTAAATTTTATTTGTTAAAGCCCTATATTTATACTAATAAAGTGAGCACAATTCAAGGACTATATTAGAAATAGTCAAAATTCATAATAGAATTTTGAAATCAAAAATCATAAAATAAAATAAGTGAATATTTTATATAACAATTTTACATAATAAGATATTTAATTATATTAAGAGGAATTTGCATTAATAAAGGTATGGTTCATTAAAATCTTCCCCCCTTAAGAAATTTTTCGATAAATTTTTTTTCCCACACTAAAAAAATGTGGGTAACTCTGCTTCATCACTTCCTCCAATTCCCATGTTGCTTCATTAAACTTTTTGTTTCACCACAACCCCTTGACGAGGGGAATTGTATTATTTTGTAAAATATTTTCCCTACGATCTATGATATTCACCGACTTCTCTTAATATGATAGCTAATTATCCAATGGTACCACCACTTGATTGAGTACATGTGATGGGTCTATTATGTAATTATACAAGAATGATACATGGAATATATCATGAACTTGAGATAGGTTTGGTGTGAGTGATAGTTAATAGGTCACTGCTCCAATGCGATCAAGGATCTCAAAAGGGCCAATGTACCTGGGATTAAGATTTCCCTTATTCCCAAATATCATTACATTATTCAATGGTGATATTCGGTGGAATAACATGTCTCTGAAATCAGACTCTAGTTCGCATAAATGATTATAAAAATAACCATTTTTATGACTCTGAGATGCTTTAATGTGTTGTTGGATGTTCTTAACCTTCCCCAACATTTCTTCAGCCATCTATGGACTAAGGAGTTTTTGCTTCACAACTTCATCCCAACATGCTGGTGTTCTACACATATTCCCATACATGGCTTCATAAGGATCCATTGGGATGCTTGTGTAGAAACTATTATTACAATGGAAATCAACTAGAGGATAATGTTGATCCCATCCTCCTTTGAAGTTCATTAAGCATGATCTCAACATGTACTCATGTGTTTGGATAGTCTGCTCAGACTGGCCATCATTTTGAATATGATATGCCATACTGATGTTCATCTTAGTATTATGATATAATTTAAGAATATTCCAAAACATATAGGTAAATCATGGATATAGTTCCGATAAAATTGATAGTGGTACTCTATGAAGCCTCACCACATCTCTCATGTATATCTGTGCCAGTTGATCCCATTAGAAATCCCCTCGAATTGAAATGAAGTGTGCCGTATTTATATGAAAATCAACAACAACCTAGATAGCATTGTTTCCTTTATATGTATTCATAATTTCGATGAAAAAGTCTGCGGGGATGTTCTCCCATTTTCATGCTGGTATGGGAAATGGTATCATCATACCCTTGTACTTCTATCTCTCAACCTTCACTTGCTGACATATTAAGAACTTTGATTTATACTCCATGATCTCCTTCTTCATGTTATCCCACCAATAATGCTATAGGAGATCATAGTACATCTTTTTATTTCCATGGTGAATGGAAAAATTCTAATTATGTACAGTATTCAAAAGTTTATTCTTTAACTTTGGCTTTGATAGAACACAAAATCATGACCCAAATCTCACAATTTCTTCTTCATTAACATTTAACTCTGGGGATTTCCCTTTTCGGATTGTTTCCACTTTCTTCTGAATTCCCACATCATCCTTTTGATAATCCTTTATCTATTCCAAAAGATAACTTTGTGCAATAATTTGTGAATTTATTGATGGTTTTCCCTTATTTATGATTCCAATGTTCATATTCTCAAATATAATAAGATTGGATCGAATTAAATTTTCATCTGTGATAGAATTGCTGGGTCCTTTCTACATAGATCATATTCCACCTTGTTCACTTTCCAATGGTGGTAATGGATTGAGAAGTCACAATCATGGATCAGCTCTAACCATCTTCGTTGTTGAATATTCAACTCTTCCTATGTAAATATATACTTGAGTAATTTGTGGTCCGTATATATTTTACACTTCTCCCCAAAGAGGTAATGTTGCCAAATTTTTTAAGTGATGATCATCGTATCCAACTCCATATCATCTGATGGATTGTTCTGATCACAAACTTTCAATTTCCTTGAAGCATAGGCAATGACTTTATTATTTTTCATAATCACACCGCCCATTCCATTCTTCAAATCTTCACTAAATACCACAAAAAGATCTCCATGTTAGGGTAGTTTGATCACAGGCATAGTGATAGGACTGTCTTTCAACTCCTTAAAGCTTTTTTCACATTAATCACTCCAAGAAAACATTACTCCCTTAAAATTTATCTTGGTAAGAGGGGCTTTCAATCAGGAAAAATTTCTCACAAATATGTTATAATACTCTTGTATCCCTAGGATTCTATGGATATCCTTCACGGATGTTGGCCTTATCCATCCCTCAATTGCAGCCATCATGGCGGGATCCACAGATATCCCATTGATTGTAATAATATGACCCATGAATGAGACCTCCTTCTACTAGAACACACACTTGTTGTACATTTCATAAAGCTTATCCATTCTCAAGGTCTCCATTACAGTTCTTAGATTCTCTTCATGAACCTCTGTGGCTTTGGAGTATATTAGAATATCGCCTATAAAGACTTACACAATTTTTTTTGAGGTAATCTATAAAGAATCTATTAATCATGTCCATGAATATTGTTGGAGCACTAGTGAGTCCAAAAGGTATTACTATGAATTCATAGTACCTGTACCTTATATGGAAAGAGGCCTTGGGGATATCCTCCTTCTTCACCCTTACATGGTAATATCCCAACTGCAAATCTGTCTTGGAGAAGTATTGTGATACATATAGCTGATCGAAGAAGTCATAAATTTGAGGCAGAAGATACTTGTTATTTATCCTGATTTTTTTAGCTCATGAAAATCAATTCAAGGAAAATTGACCAATAATTATTCTTAACTATGAGGAATAGATAACCACATGGTGAAGCACATGGGTGTATAAACCCTTTATCCAAATTATCCTCTAGTTGTTTCATCAACTCATCAAGCTCCAAAAAATCCCTTTTATATGGAGTCTTGGATATTGGAAATGCATTAGGTATAAGATAAATTTAGAATTAAACATCTCTTCTAGGAGGAATACTAGACAATTACTCAGGAAAAACTTCATTGAATTCCCTCACAATAGCCCTATCTTTAATGATGGTTGCTTCCATGGACACAATCATCTGATCCAGATACGTATGTTCTGTAGGACCCCGGGACACCCTGAGAGGGGAGGGGTGAATCCGGGTGAACACATTTTCTTTTAAAGTGATGGATCTTGTTCCTATGTTGGTAGGAACTTATTGAACCTTTATGATGATTATGATTAGAAAGCAAAAATTCACATGCACAGAGAAGACACGACCCTTTTTACTTGGTTCACCACTAAGGGATACGTCCAAGGAGCATACACCGACATGTTGTCGGTCGTACCTAAAGCCACTATGCTTCACTAGTTGTAGATTACAAAGGTTCGGGTACAGTCACTCTGTCCCAGGCTCACTGCCTTTACAAAGGTTCAGTGATAGCTCACTGCTTCCCTCAGGTCACACCCATTGACTCCCCCTGGCTCACTGCCGTTGGTGAAGTCCCACTCATTTTATAGACATGAAGGTCTCTTCATAATTTGCATAAGAATGCAACCTTTGTTGTATGTAGATGCTCTATTGAAGTCTGATTCTCACCAGAATAAGAATATCACTTTTCCTCGAATGAATCGGGTAGTCTCTCGGCTTTCGTGTAGCTCCAAACAGGCCGGTGGGCTTAAGAAAAACCATGCGCGCTTCTCCAAGATAGTCGTGCAAGTCCCACTACGGCGCGCAAGTGCAAACTAGCGTGCAAGTGTCATCAACGCACTTGCGCGACTCTTCCTTCCCCGACTACAAACTTGTGCGGTCCACTTCCTTTCTCTTCCAAACCGCCTTGGGCGCATGCCAACAACCGGCGCACAAGATCTACTTGCGCGACAAAACTACCACCTGCACGGCTCGACCACCTGCGCATCGAGAGCTTGAACAATCTCGAAGTCTTGAGCTCCATGAAAATTGAGGATGGGTGGTCCAGTATTTATAGGCAAACTAGACCCCCTGCGTGGAGGCGCGCAAGTCCCTCAACGGCGCGCAAGTCTTGTCTCCAGTAACCTCTGTCGCACAACTCACTTGCGCGACCCAACCAATACTTGCACGACCTTATTTCCTTAGCCAAATTTTGACGTTCTGATCCTCAAAAACTTATGGTGCGCAAGTCTTCTATCCTCCAATACCTCGGCGTGCAAGTACCTTTTCCAAAAACACTTTACTTTTTTGGCTGATTTTCAGGCCCAAAAATTTGGCAAACACTGGGTAACGGCTCCACCTTCACTACTGTTTTCTGCTTGAACGGTATGATCTCTTTGTTGGTACACATCATGAACTTCCACTGAGGATTGACAACAAACACAAACCATATTCCAAATCATGCTTTGAAAACCCTGGTCCCAAAAATCTCCCCCTTTGGGTTTGTTGGAAATCAGAATAAATTAAATTGATCTCCAACCATGATCAAACCCAAAACGCAAGAATCAACTCAGCCAACACTCTAAGTCTACGTGAGCAATTCTCGGTGTAGAAAACAAGAGAGGAATCTTGAATTGGGTTCCAGTGTTCTGAAATTTTCCATGATGCCCGATGTTATCCTTCTTATACTTCTCATCACAATCTTATACTTCTCATCACAGAAGAATTTCTTGCCTTGAATTTATTCCTTTCTCCCCCATTGACAAGAAAACCAAAGACTGATAAGTTGTTCAACGTTCAGCTCAAGCCATACTCCCCCTGGATAGTATCTCCCCCATAAACCTGCATCACATTCATAAGCAGATAAAAACATTTAAAACAAACGGGGATAGGGGATTTCCGTAGCCTCCTTATGCAGTAGGAGGTGGTTGAACACCGAGGTTCAACCGATGCTTCTCAAACACAGCTACGGACAATGGCTTGGTCAGGATATCAGCCACTTGCTCATCAGTTCCAACATGATCCATTCTAATCACGCCTTGTTCAACATTTTCTTTGATAAAATGATACCATATTTCAATATGTTTTGTACGAGAATGTTGAACCATATTCTTCGTAAGATCAAATGCTCTTTTTTTATCACAGTAAATCACCATTGGTTGTTTCACCTTATCACCAATATCTATTAGTTGCTGCTTCATCCAAAGAATTTGAGTGCATGCCTTTGTGGTAGAGATATACTCAGCTTTAGCCGTACTAAGAGAAGTACATTCTTGTTTCTTTCTCAACCAGCCAACACATTTCTGCCCAATATAGAAAGCTCCACCACTGGTGGACTTCTTATCTACCACATCACCAGCCCATTCAGCATCAGAAAATGCGGATAATTCACTGTCCCTACCTGCAGCAAAAAATAACCCGAAATTATGTGTACCTTGAATGTACCTCATGATTCGTTTTACTGCTTCCATATGTTCCTCTCTTGGATTACTCTAAAAGCAGGCCGCAAGGAATGTGGAAAAGAAAATATCTGGCATTGTCGCTGTCAGATATAGTAGGCTTCCAATGATCCTCCTGTACATGGTGGGATCAACAGAGTCCCCATCCTCATGCTTTCCAAGTTTAGTTCCAACTGCAATTGGAGTTGACATTGGTTTGGAGTCTTGCATATTGAACTTCTTCAGTACCTCTCTTGCATATTTTTCCTGAGAAATGAAAGTGTATTCCTTATTTTGAATTACCTGCAGCCCCAACAAATATGTGAGCTCCCCAATCATAGTCATTTCAAATTCTGATTTCATGTGGTTGGAAAATTCATCCACTGATTTCTGTCTACTGCCACCAAATATGATATCATTAACGTAGACAAGAACCATGAATTGATCTTTTGGAGAATTCTTCACATAGATATTGTGATCAAATCCTCCTCTTTTGAATTCCAACTTCATGAGATATGAATCCAGCCATGAGTACCACACCTGTGGTGCCTGCTTCAAACCATATAGATATTTCTTCAGTTTATAGGCCTTTGTTTCAGCAGTATCCAAAACAAATCCCATTGGTTGTTCAATATAGACTTCCTCTTCGAGTACACCATTCAACAATGTTGTCTTGACATCCATTTGATATACTTTATATCCTCTTTGGAGTGCCATGGCAAGGAAAAGCCTGATTGACTCCAGTCAAGCCACTGGAGCAAAGGTTTCTTCAACATCAATCCCTTCAATCTGGGAGTATCCTTTACATAGCAGTCTTGCCTTGTTTCTGATGACACTTCCACGCTCATAAATCTTATTTTTGAAGATCCATTTGGTACCAATCACATTGTGACCTTCCGGTCTCTGGACAAGATCCAATGTCTTATTCTTGTCAATCTGATCTAACTCTTCATTCATGGCTTTTACCCAGGATTCATCATTTGCAGCTTCATAAAATGAGGATGGCTCCATAACAGAATGAAATATAGTTTGTGTGTTATTCCTCATCCTCCTTGTCTGTGTAGGTGCATTCATGTCTCCAATTATGTTAGATGGAACAATTTCTGCTCTTCGATTTTTCTTATAAGGTTCAGACGCATTCTCACCATCCAGGATTTCTACTTCAAATTCTTCGTCTGAGTCAACATCATGATGTGACCCTTGAGTATTTTGTACACCTTCCTCTATTTCTGTATTTGTATTTATTTCATGTTCACATTCATTCTCATCTTCTATTTCATCAGCATAGGTACCATTTGAAGTATTTGGAGTTTTTCCTTCAATGATCTTAACATCATTGCTTTCCACAATCCTCCCCAAGCGTTTATTGAAACACTTGTATGCTTTTATGTTCATTGGATACCCACGAAAAATTCCTTCATCAGCATTGTCACCATATTTCCTTGGTTTCCTTCTTTATTCCGGATGAAAAATTTTCTTCCGAAAACACGAAAGTATATCAATGAAGGATTCCATCCATGCCACAATTCATATGGTGTCTTTATTTCTCCCATATAAAGCCCTGTTTGATTCTGAATGTGCACTGCAGCCTCAACATCTTCTTTCCAGTAATGGCGAGAGATACCACTCTCAATCAGCATAGTCCTAGCCATATTGTTGACCTGTCGATTCCGGCGTTCAACAAATCCATTTTGTTGCGGAGTTCTCACAGCAGCTACCTTATGATATATTCCATGTTTTTCTAAGTAATTTTCAAACTCAATGGATGTGTATTCCCCTCCATTGTCATATCACAAGGCTTTTATTGTCCGACCTGTATCGTTCTCTGCAATCCATCGATAAGTTTTCATACAGTCATGCACTTGTCGCTTCATGTGGATAACCATTACACAAGCCATTCTACTATAATCCTCAATGAAAAGGACAAAGTACCTTTCTCCATAGGTTCCAGCAACATTTATTGGGCCACATACGTCCGTATGAATGAGATCAAGAAGATGCGATGCCCTTTTCTTCTTTGGTCGATATGAACTACATACCAGTTTCCCACCAATACAAGCATCACAAGACTTTTCCCGTTCACGTTTTAGAATGGGAATATCCATGACTATCTTTAACTTAGATATCTTTTCCATGTCTTCTTGGTTAATGTGCACTAGCCTTCAATTCAATAAATTGTTTTCTTCTTCAACAGACAAATAGCAAGAGTTCACTTTGCTGTCAAACTGATATAAATTTCCATCTGTTCTACTGCCTTTCATAAGAGAATTTCTTGTTTTTCCTTTTATGGTGAAACCTTTTTGATTGAAGGTTACTATGAGACCTGAGTCACAGAGT
Organism: Viscum album; assembly: GCA_963277665.1. Classification (NCBI taxonomy): domain Eukaryota; kingdom Viridiplantae; phylum Streptophyta; class Magnoliopsida; order Santalales; family Viscaceae; genus Viscum; species Viscum album. The sequence goes on from OY728119.1 coordinate 636,997,103, forward strand.
TGACTTACACTCAGGAGATTGTGGCGTAGACCGTCCACGTAAAGAACCTCAGTCTTCTTCAGCTCCCTGTTGGCGAGAGCAGTATTCCCACTGCCTTTGATCTTCAAAGCACAGTCATTACCAAACCATACTGTTCCATCAACCTTCTTTTCAATGTTCATCAAAAGGTCAGCATTTCCCATCATATGGGAAGAGAATCCACTATCAAGGATCCAGTTGCTGCTGCTTTTTGTAGCTTTGAGTGCTACTTCTGTAAGATTGGATTTCTCGATCTTCTTATTCTCTTTCCATGAGATATTGGATTGAGCATAGGATACTAGTGGCCTTTTAATTCATTCTTCTACATAATCTGATTCTTCATTCCCATGATATTCTTCCTGAGGGGAAAAACTATTTGTGAGAACAACACCATCCGGAGGATGAGCACAATCCCGTATTTGAGTTTTGTATGAATTCCTCCTATCGTACCGCTGCCTGCAATACGTAGCTTTATGGACAAAGTTAGAACAATTAAAACAGTAACCATAAAATATATTTCATCTATAAGATGGAGGATATGAAATTGGTATCTTTTGTTGACTTCCCAGATCTTCTCCATTCATGTAGCTCCTTGCCTCTTTGCAATATGTCATGGTATGGCCCAGATAGCCATAGAACTGACACTTCATGTGAGGGAATGTCTTCTCACCTGAATTTTTCCTCATACCTTCATCCTTGTGAGAATAGTTGAACTGCCTATCATTTCTGAATGTTTGAGGATAATTGTCAGTTCTCCTTCTATTTTGGATTAAGTGTTCCTTTTTCCGCACTTCAGAAAATGTTTCGACATGTTCAACCTTCGTTTTGTCTTTCTTTTGGCTGTCTTTATTTCCAGCTGTTGATGTCTCAGCTTCATAGCCAATTCCACTATTTCCCATGCAGGCGGGTCTTTGAATGCTCAAGATTTTTTCAACCCCATCTGAACCACATTTGTCTCTTGCCAGTAACTCTCCATCTGAGAATCTTCTAAGAGCTATTTTCTCCCTTGATTCTTTTGAAAATGATTTAGTTTCAAGTTTACTTCTAAGAGTAACAACCTCCTCCTCAAGACCCTCAGTAGTCTTGGACTTTTCTTCCAGTCTTGATGTGAGGTCATTGATGACCTTTCCCTGCTCCTCAATTCTTAGTTTTAGATTCACTACATCATCATTTCTTTCAAGGATTTTAGACTGAACTTTCACAAATTCTTCTAGACGTTCAATTTCAGTTTCAAGTTCATCAATATATTCTGATGATTCTTTGACCATTTCCTTCCACTTATTACGTCTCTTACATTTACTCTCAAGCTTGGAGAAGGAATCCTTAATTTGAATCATTGGATTACCAATAGTAGTAGTCTGATTATCTCTGTCTTTATTGATTGAGGATTCTGATATTTTAGTGGCAGCCATCATGGAAGCATGGTTTTTGGTTTTAAATTCTGGTTCTTCTTCCTCAGAAAATTCAATATCATCATCTTCTTCTTCACAGACAAAACATTTCCTCTCCACTTTCTTTCCAGATTTGAAGTCACCCTTTTTGAAAAACCTTTTCCGAGGGTTCTCAATGTCTTCAGCTTCGCTCTCATCATCATCTAACTTTCTTTGGCACTGAGAGGCAATGTTCCCAACTCTTCCACAACGGAAGCATGCAAGAGGTAGCTTACCTCTAAATTTAACTTTTCCCTTTTTCAACTTCTTGGCGATGAGGGAAAGAATTTCTTTTTATTTGTCATCTTTACCACCACTATCTTCTGAAATTTTCAGTTTTTCCATGGCGTTGAATGCCATTTCCTTTCTCACACGAGTAGTGGCATCTTCGGGATTAACTCTCATCTCATATGCCACTAAACTACTTAACAAATCATCCAGAGATAGTTTAGATAGATCTCTTTCTTTGAGTGCTGACACCTTTGCATTGTACATGGGAGGAAGTCTTCTCAAGATTTTCATTATGATATCAATGTCTTTGATTTATTCTCCAAGACCTCAAATTGCTCCCACTACTTCAGTAATTCGATTATAAAATGAGTCTGCATTTTCATTTGGGTGCATCTTTAGGTCGTCAAACCTGTTGTGTAAAACTTGATGTTTTTCCTCCTTTTACTTACTATCTCCTTCATAAATGTTTTCAAGTTTATCCAACATAGACTTTGCTGAAGTGCAACTCATCACCTTTAGATAGATCTGATCTGAAAGAGCTGTAGTGAGTGCATTTTGTGATTTAGCATCAACATCAAGTATTTTCCTGTCTGTGTAAGTCATAGCTAGGCCTGTTGTATCAGTGACTTGTATTCCTTGCATAGTAGAAAACAAAACTTCCAATCCAAGAGATCTTAGATGAGATCTCATCCTATTCTTCTAGATCTGAAAATTATTTCCATCGAAGAGAGGGACTCCACTAACATTGACTGCATTCTCCATGGCGACAAAGGATAGATTCAAATCCAACAAACTTTACCCTCTGGTACCAGTTATAGGACCCCGGGACACCCTGAGAGGGGAGGGGTGAATCAGGGTGAACAGTTTTTGTTTTAAAGTGATGGATCTTGTTCCCACGTTGGTAGGAACTTGTTGAACCTTTATGATGATTATGATTAGAAAGAAAACGTTCACATGCACATAGAAGACACGACCCTTTTTACTTGGTTCACCACTAAGGGCTACGTCCAAGGAGCATACGCCGACAGGTTTTCGGTCGTACCTAAATCCACTATGCTTAACTAGCTGTAGATTACGAAGGTTCTGGTACAGTCACTCTGTCCCAGGCTCACTGCCTTTACAAAGGTTCAGGGATAGCTCACTGCTTCCCTCGCGTCACTCCCGTTGACTCCCCCTGGCTCACTACCGTTGGTGAAGTCCCACTCAGTTTATAGACCTGAAGGTCTCTTCATCATTTGAATAAGAATGCATCCTTTGTTGTATGTAGATGCTCTATTGAAGAATGATTCTCACCAGAAGAAGAATATCACTTTTCCTCGAATGTATCGGGTAGTCTCTCTGTTTTCGTGCAGCTCCAAACAGGCCGGTGGGCTTCAGCAAAACCAGGTGCGCTTCTCCAAGACAGTCACGCAGGTCCCACTATGGCGCGCAAGTCCAAACTGGCGCGCAAGTGTCATCAACGCACCTGCGTGACTCTTCCTTCCCCGACTACAAACTTGCGTGGTCCACTTCTTTTCTATTCCAAACCGCCTTGGGCGCACAGCCAACAACCAGCACTCAATCTCTACTTGCGCGACAAAACAACCACCTGCGTGCTTGACCACCTGTGCGATGAGAGCTCAAACAATCTCGAAGTCTTAAGCTCCGTGAAAATTGGGGAGGGGTGGTCTAGTATTTATAGGAAAACTGGACCCCCTACGCGGAGGCGCGCAAGTCCCTCAACGGCGCGCAAGTCTTGTCTCTAATAACCTCTGTCATGCAACTCACTTGCGCGACCCAACCAATACTTGCACGACCTTATTTCCTTAGCCAAATTTTGAAGTTCTGATCCTCAAAAACATATGGTGTGCAAGTCTTCTATCCTTCAATACCTCGGCGCGCAAGTACCTTTGCCAAAAACACTTTACTTTATTGGCCAATTTTCAGGCCCAAAAATTTAGCAAACACTGGGAAACGGCGCCACCTTCACTACTGTTGTCTGCTTGAACGGTATGATATCTTTGTTGGTACACATCCTGAACTTCCACTAAGGATTGACAACAAACACAAACCATATTCCAAATCATACTTTGAAGACCCTGGTCCCAACATGTTCATAGGGAAGTAATATTAATTCTTGAGATTATCTTCCTAAGGAAGGTTAATCCTCTTCCTATCACTTGTACATAATCAGGGTTTGATTCTCTATATGGAGAGTTATTTCACTATCACGAAAATTTATGTTGGCTCATTATAAGGAAATAAAATCCATGCCAGGTATTGGATCCAATTCTAATAGAGGGAGTATAATGAAGTTCATTGTGAAGTTAAATCCAAAAAATTATGATAGGGGAGGAGTTATACTACTGGGTTGCATTGATTTCTCCATTTCCATACTCACTGATATCATTACTCAATGATTTGTGGTGGTGTTAGGATTATTCTACAAAACATTCGGGATATAAAGGAATGCATAGAACCATCATCAAAAAGTATGTTCACTATTATTGAATGAATATATATAATACATTACCCCACTTCATTTTCAGGGTTCACTTCTGTGGTAGTGATGGAAAAATCTCACCCTTACTTCCTTGGAGGTTGTAGATTTCCTCTGAAACAATTTGGCTTAGGGAATAGGTTTTCAAAGTCCCTAGGTTATTTATAGTTGATGTAATGAACTACAGGTTGAGGGTCAAATGGAGATTTCATTTCCTTTTTTGTATCCATGAGGATCTCTTGACAGTAGTTAATATCCATGTTCCCATATCTTCCAAACCTAAAACATTTCCTCACCCCATTTAAGAAATTTCTAGGGTACTTATTTCCACACATTTGGCAAGTGGGGTGTTAGATTTTCTTAGCATTGTTGGATTTATCCATCAGACTGCCAGAATTTAAGTTCGCCTTTTGATTACTATCCCCATGATACCCCTAAGATTTTCAACTCTCTATTTTAAATTTGAGGGCATATTAGACAATTTCCTTATATCTCTTGAAGTCATGGATCGCTAAGGCTTTCAGTAGGCTAGGTTTTATCACACCAATGAAGTAGTTAACATTGAATCAGGGAGTAACAACAAAGCTGGTGGCATATCATGAAAGCCTCATGATGCTTTCCTTTTACACATAGACAGATTCATTATCTTTTTTCTTTAAAGAAAGGAAGTCAATTTCCATCTTATGTCGGAGGTCACAAGGAAATTATTTATCAAAAAACATTTTTTGGAATTCCTTCCAGTCCTATGCCTTTATCTCCTCCATAGGATTTGTATTTCTTATCAATTTCCACCATTGATTAGGTTCACCCTCTATACGATGAGAAACCAGAAGTACCTTCTCTTGTTCAAAACATTGATGTATAGAAAAGATTTTGTCAATGGAGTTGATCCATTGTTCGGAAATTGAGGAATCAGATGATCCATTAAAGGAATGAGGACTTTGTCTCATGAAATTCATGATTGTGACTTGTTCTTTCTTAGGGGGGATGAATGTTTCTCTTAACCGATTTTTTGTTTCAAAACATTAGTTAATAGAGAGTTTATCTTGACAATGTTCGTGATTCCCTCCCCATCGGATTGGGAATCTCATAAGATTATTCATCACATTGATCATCACATCAGTTGTTTTCCCGAGCCCTCCTATTACTAGACATTGGCTAGAATAAAAGGAATGATACTCATAACACTTAAAGGGCAATACAAAGAAAAAAATAGATTACTTATAAATTACATTTATTTGCTTAACTTAGGAATTTATAGGCTTCAATCTATGTTATCCATGATATACATCCCAACATATATTCTTAGGGTAATTTTTATTAACTTAATAATGTTTTATACTATGCTAATGATTTTACAAAAGCATATCCCCCGGGAGTGTTGTAACCAAGACTGTAGCATGGCCCATTTTTGTGCACCAGTTGCTATTTGAGTCTCGCAAAAAGCGGTGTTTTTGGGTTTTACCCCTAGATACATATATTCTAGAGTCGTCTCTACCTGCTCGTTACCTGACATGGATGTATTTTCATTATAAAACACTTAATAAATACTCACCAAAATTTAGGGTTGTTTTTATTATACATAGTCTTATCCCTAAGGCTTTCACTAGGGTTTTCTAATCCTAATCCCAAAAATAAATAAACCAATCCTCTAATACAAAACTTAAAAACCATGATCTTTACATTACACTTAAACATAATTTATTAAATATAATATTCACTTGGTACAAGATTGATGATCGATAGGATTAGTTTCTTTTATTCTTATGAACATTTACATAGCAACTTAGAATATAAAACAAAACATGACCACAACATTCTTTCGTACATAGAATTGCATGGGATAACCCGATGACATGCATAAGAAAATGGTGAGATTTAAATCCCAGTAAGGGAGTAAAAAAGGAATAACATGAAGAATATAGTACATTTTTGGCAGTAGGCATATCAATGAATCACAATAGAAACATGAACATAAAGGCATTATATAGCATGATTATCATACCATGGAAATGTGGCAACAACATTTAACATGATATTATCATGAACCAATGATCAATGCACATGGAGCATGTGTAAAACCTCATTTCAATTTAATTAGAATTATTAAACCCTCATTGAACATGATGTATCAGGATACTAATCTTCACATAATGCATTGGAGTGCTATCAGGGTGCACCCTTAATCATTTTATTTCATGCATAAGTGTGGCACAACGATCATATAACATGGATTCATTAAACATCATCATTTATTCCACGATAATGAAATATGGAATTAATAAATGAAACTATATTATAAATAATTAAATGTTAATAAAGGTGAATACCCATGACATAGAAATGTTCATGGTATTCACTACACAAAGACATTGTCTTGGAAAATCGTGATGCAATTTCAGCAGTATAACAATGTGACATAAGAATTCATAATAAATTTTGATGAGAGAGAAAGGGGTGTCTAATAATATGTACATTAAATGGACAGTAAGGGGGTAATATATATACATGTCCCAAAATATGTAATGTAATTTATATTCATAATACTAGATAATTTCTTAAATGTAAATTATAAGAGAGAAATCCCTTACAAAATTTCTCCATAGTAATGGGTGTACATGGGAGGCATTGATGAGAGATAAAGGGTATCTCATATTTCAAAAATAATAAGAGATATATGGGGGAGGTTTAAATCATACACCAACCTTTGTAATATAAAATAAAGGTGTATAAAAATATAATAAAATTTGGACAAAAATGAGGAAGGAAAAATACATTACATGGAAGTGTGAACCCAAAGGCTTAGGAGAGGCTTGAGAGAGGCTTCATGGGAAATTGGGGCGACTTAAAAGGATTATATAGAAAAGAGTTCTAGGGTTGGTCATGATCTAAAGGCTTTTATATAAGAGGAAGTGGGAGCATGGGTGGGTTTATATAAAAATGTGATAGAATTCGTTATTATTTAGGTTTTGGGCACCACACATTAAACTAATCCAAAACACAAACCAAACCATGGTTTTTTCCAATGGTATTTTTCAAAGGGGAGTGGAATATAATATTTTATAATGAAAGTTTACTAAATTCTTAAAATAATAGGCTTGATTATGTGGAGGTGGGTCACACTCTCAAGGAAATAATTTTAAAAATATAAAATGTTTCATTTTTTAGGAGGGTCCACTAAAGCTTCATAAAATAAATAAAATAAACCTAAAATAAAATAATTTTAATTCTAAAAAATATATTGGCCGAAACCCCACTTATAGTATTTTATTATATCAATACTGGGTCATTATGATGTTATAAAACACATTATATAATTAAACAATATTTAACATTTTACCCAAAAATTTGACTATCTGATAAAATTATAAAAAAATCAGTGTTGGATAATTTGATGTCCTAATTCCAAAAATAATATTTGTTTTTTCTAAATAAACTTCTAAATATGTGAATTTTTTCTTTTAATATTAAAACTACAATTTATTTAAAATCCAGGGTTGTTGACAAAAAAAATGGCTTTGAAGCCTTAATAAAAATTACAATTGTATTCCTAAAAATTATATGGTCATTTTTATTTAAAAAAAATTAATTTATTAATAATATTTTTATAAAATATTATTTAATTTTAAAATCCATTAATTCATGAAAATATATTTTTTAATTGAATAATAAGTAGAAATAGAATTTGTCCTTTAAAAATGATTTACAAAGTAAAAATAATAAAATGAATTTATATTCATTATTTTATAAAAAAATAATACACACAAAAATAGTGATAAAGACTTGTTATATAACAACCCATTATAACACAAGAATATGACCTAAGGGTAAGGTGTACGATGGTGACATACTCTTGGGGTGGCTTGGATAACATCGCACATATGGTAATCACTATAAACTTCCACTTCTCTCGTAAGTTGTTTTGTTCAAGCTTAACATGTTGAAACATGACTTGGGATTGGTCAAGAGAGAAGCCCAATGATGCCATCTCCTTTCTTAGTTCTGAAAAATGGTCTTCGTATGGATTAATTCTACTCGATGAGGTCCTTGATTCCATTGTTTGAGTAAATTGGATTTGTTAAATCCCAATGTTTATACTAATCATGTGATCACTGTTTAATGCATATACTAGCAACAATAAAAATTCTTAATGGTATTTTTAAATCCTAAAACATTAAACCAAAGAAGTGCATATGTTATATAACAATTTTACAAAATAATATATTTAATTTTATAAAGAGGAATTTTCATTTATATTTGTTTGGGTCGTTACATCTCCATATTTATTTTGGATCTTAGTTATGCCTTCACATATCTATTTATCTAGGGATGGATGGTTAAAATGATAAAACCATTAAGAATATTTAATGCATGTTTTTTATCATATACTGGATTTTTTGGGTTTATGGATGAAACACCTACTTTTGGATAACTTTTAATATAACAATAGTTTTTACTCCACTATTTGTATGTCTCCACTTGAATATTTGTATGACTGTCCCTTCTATAGTTTCGCAGGGATGGGGTTAGAGTGGTAGTAATACATGGGTCAAATCTATTAGTTAACTCAATAGATATTTTATATGTTTTATACAAGAATATGAATGTATAACTATATCATATGAAGTCCTGGGATGATCATAAGAGGATACCTCTATAGTAAGATATTAGAGATCATGTGTTCTTGAAGGTGACTCCTCATCATGATCTTTGAAGGTTTGGTCATGAGTGTAATATTTCACCACAGTTTTGGTCCTTTTGAGGTTTTATCTCAAGTTAGATCTATAGAATATTAGATAACACCACCCCCCATAGATGATATATATATATATATATATATATATCTGTGTGTGTGTGTGTCTGTTTTCTTTCAAGTGTCGTATATTTTTCATTATCATCATGATGACATTCAGATCATCGATTGAGGGGATATCCTTATTATTAATGATGAGACCTTCAAGAAGTCACTTATGGATATATAGTACCCTAAGGAGAATGTGTGCTATGGGTGTGATATTCCTTTGGTTCATGTCATTTGATGTCATAGTATCATGGTGGAGAGTACCCAAGAATGTCAATATATTCTATTTTAATGTTTCTCATTTCTTAAAAAATATTTTCTAGGTAATGAGATGGTTTTATGTTGGTTACTCTATGTGAGGTTGGTTAGCATCTATGATGGTGAGATCCTTAGAGGTATCTCATGGGGAGGCTATTTTGACGATCCCTTTTTATTATATGGGTTTTTATAATTTTATGTATGATAATCTTTTAAGGGTAATCAAATGTAATGTATCAAACATTATTGGTCCTTTCCCTTTTCATTTTTGGATATTAGAGTCTATCTGAGAAATTTCTGATGTGTTTAGAGTGTGTTTAGGGGAAGGGGGTGTTCCATTTATATTTGAGGCCATGATAAAATGTAGACCCATGGGATTAATTAGAAAATAAGCCCTTGCGGTGGGGTGTTCCATTCGTAAAAATAGTTATTCCAAAAAGGATATATAAACATAGTGGTGACTACACTATGGAGGTACGTTGTAGAGTGGGCCCTTCCTTGTGGTCGTGGGGATGCAGTGTGGAATGCCTAACTATGACATAGTGGTTTGAGGGAATTCTACAGAAATTAAGGCCGATGGGATGTAATTATTAGGGATACAACATTACCTCAGATACCCTTTTATAGGATAATATTGTTAATATCCGAAATAGATCTTTGACAGAGGGGATATATTGTGGTCTCCTTCCACTATTCCAAAGTCATCCTATTTTTCAATATGTGATGACATGGTCTAAGGAGCTGAATTGTGGTCTTATAAAAAACAATCTTCCTAAAAATAAACTAACCCACATATGATCCTAGTATTATCCCAATATTTTCTCTCAAAACCAAGGAATTCAATGGTTATTTGTGAGGGATCGTGAATCCCCTTTTATATATGGATCAATCCATAGATTCCCATGTTTGATTAGTGGTGAACATAGGAATGTTCTATACCCATTTTCTTATTTTTTCTTCTTGGATTGGTCTAATTTACACCTATAATAGTTTCCATGATTTTTTTTATTTCCATCATTATAATGGGGTTTTATTTTTCATTTAATTTTGTTTTCATGTTGTTGCATGCTTATGAGATCATTGTTTTCTCATGCGAGGGGTTATCAAAGATCTGCATTGGCATTCAGTTTCAGTTTCAAGAATTTTAGATTTTTTAGGATTGTTATTTATGATTCCCATATTTAATTATGTGAAATCCAAAATATAAGAAGGTGTATCCCATTTAATAATAGTGTAATCAATCAAATGATGATAAAATTAGATTAAATAGTGAAATTATTTTATGTTTATCCATAACATATCGATGTTTTTTAGTATAATAATGGTTTTACAATTGATTTAATAGATAATTTTCACTAGATGTTATTATTTTTATACCATGGTAATATACATTGTTTTGATTTTTTAATTTTGTGTAATCTGACAACTAACCTAAAGATTAAATTAATTGTCTTACAAACTTAAACAGCAGGCATGTAGAATGTATCCTCATATTCAATTAAAATGTTGGTAATCAAATATATATATGTATTGAAAATTAATTAATTAATTTCTCTTTAATGTGTTAATTTAATTGTTTAAGAACATGAATATGGAATGCTTGTGGATATCATTAATGATTAAAGTCATGTTAAATGAGAATGTGAATTCTCTAAATCTTGTTAACTATTGAAAATTCTATAGGCCATGTTTAATTTTGTTAATATCTTTTTATAGAGTATTTCATAGGAAGCCTGTAGTTAGAACCATTGATAATTGAATTGAATATTTTAATATGGAATAAAAACTAGTTTTTTTATAAATATAAATATTTTGTGATGAGAGACCATGTTTTCATGTGGAGCCTAAGTGCCTTGTGTTGGGATGGGTGAGACTGTTTTCTTATGAGGGATGAATGCCTTTGTTTAAGGATAAGATTACCTATAGAGTATGACTATTTGTTATTAATTCTACAAAGTTCACTAAATGTGCGGTTTTCTATGATCCTATGATGGTTGAGCCTGGGATGGTGGATGAGATAATGGTGGGTAGGCTCGATATTGTGAAAGAAGTTGACACATGTGGTGGAGAGGTGCAAGGTGATATGGATATGGATGTCAGGAATAGGAAAAAATATGGTTGTAATTAGATGAACATGGGATTTCACATTTATGTGATAATGATTTATTATTTCTTGTTATGAATCTATTTAATGGTTGGATGGAAAAGTTTTTTATTTTACTTCACTTCCATTCGCCACTACATGAGAAAGCTAGATGTTTGTGATTATGCATCCCTTTTGATAGAAGCATGGTATTTTTTTATAGGTTACCCATAATAAAGGAAGGGAATTATAATAATTAATTTTTATCATATGGGGTTTTTTCACACTTGAAGTAAAATATCAATGTTAATATTTGGAATGGTCAACTCGGTTAGATTATTTATTGAGGGCATGTACATCCAATTAAAAGTTAATGAAATTGGAAATAATTTGTATAAATTTATTAATAGTGTTAATTAAGGGATAATTAATCAGGAAACATGAACATATTTTTATTGAAAATAAATTAATTTAATGAAAGTATTCTTAAAGATTGTGTTCTTATAGAATACATAGTTCTTAACAGTGGAAGAAAGGTGTCAGAGAGTCATTTTCTTCGGTAGATTCTAAAACTAAGTGTATATTATATTGTTGTTGTGATTTATATACATAATTTATGTTTTTAATTGATACACTAATCAACCATTGGTGGTTAGGGAGACTAATTCATGCCTATGGATGACCAATCAGTAAAATGATTTTATGAACTAAAATTAAATTTAGTTTAGCGGGACAAAGATTTTATTCAGAGAAGAAAATGGTGCGGTTGTATTTTAATTTTTTATAATGGGATTGGATTATTATAAATAGTTTAAATTATTGTTTTTTGAAATAAATTTAAAGAATCCTTGTTAGCTTTAGAACATTCTCCCATTTTGCAATTAAATAATTATTCAATTAATCTCTATTTTCCTCTAATCAATTTAAATCTCATTGATTACTTTTATCTGGAAAATTTAGGATGGATATAAAAATGAAATTATCATTGAATGTAATATACATACCTATCTTAGTGATTAGATATCGATGATTACTCCCAAACTATACAACTATTTTTATCACATGCAGTGATGTTTTTTATGATTGATTGTGTGTGCAATTAAGATAAGGAGTGTCGAAGAAATTAACAGTTAAAACCATAATAAATCTCTATCAGATATAGAATATTAAAATCAATAGGGGAATAAAAAAATTTAATGATCAAAATTCATCATAATTGTATAATAATGTAATTATCCTTATCACGAGCACAAATGTACTAGTGTTGAATCCAAGAGTTCTTACAATGAAAAATAAGAACGAAATGAGAAACATGGGTGAGTATTGAGTGAATAAAGAAGTGAATCTTCAAGAATGAGTGCGAATCCAATGAGGGAGATGAGAATACTAATTAGTTATATTATTTATAGTATAGTGATCAATATTTTTGCATTCTTTAAAATACTCTATGTGATAAGAATGTGTATCTAGAACTTTATTATGAATATTATTGGATTTATAGTGTGAGATATGGCATATACATTATCAGATTATCAACACATGTCAAACATAGATCTTATAATCTATTTAATGATCTTTCTATTATTTATCTTGGTACACTTTTTAGATGTTAAGTGTTCCACTACTTCATAACACAATGGTTTCCCTTATTGTTTGTGGAGGAAGACGGTGGGAAAATGGACTTGGGATTTGGTTGATGGGTCTCATTCCATTCTTAATACCTAAATCAGGCAAGGAATTTCCATATTTAATTAGCATTACATTTTTTTATTAAATTAGTGTATTTAACTCAATTATTCTATCATCATCTAGTGAATTCCAGCATTCATTTTTTATGGGTGCAAATTTCCCAAAATGACGACTTCTCAAGAGTCATTCTTACATCATCCTCAAAACATACACCCATCAAGGGTCTATTTTTTTTTGACGTGGGGAGATTCTCAATAAAATTTATATAATGTTGTTTAATTCTAGTTTGGATTCTTCTACCCTTTTTCCTTAATTCTATCCCAGACCATTTTTTTTCTTATGTGTATTTTGGGTCCACAAGTGATAGTGTGTGATGATAATTAGTGTGTAATTCCAAATCAGCATATCATGGGATACATATCATTACATAAGTGGATTTCAAGATCATAGGAAGTTATCTCTTCCACAACAGAGTGGAGTGGAAAAAATTCATTAGATGTGGCATAAGTGGATATCATCCACTGTAGTGTAGTCAGTTGGATCTCTATATCAGTCAATGATGATATTGTATAGGATTATTTTATAGTTGAGAATCTCTTTTCATGGTGGCATGAATCCAACCCACCAAGATAATATTTCCCTAATCCATGGGTCGAATGATAAGGTGGAAGAACTTGTGTAGGATGAAAATTCCTTTTCCTCATAGTGGTGGATATGTGTGGTAGTCGATGCAGCGACAGAAGATAAGTGGTGGTGGTATATTTATGGAGCTTCCATGAACAATTTTTTAGTGACATTAGATAATGGTAATAATATGACAGAAGTTGTGTATCGTGACCCCATTGGTGGAGATTGGTTGTAGTGTGGAGCTACCATTTAATAATAGTCATGTGAACAGTAACATGAACTGCCATTGGAAAAAGTATTTAATGATAATTTAATTGTGGAGTAATGGGAGAGGAATTTCTTGATGAATGCTTGGAGAATGGTACTAGGGTGATATAATTATAGGTTGTTGTAAAAAAGTGTGGAGTAGTTTCACATTGGAAAATGTGTGCCTGTATAAATCAGGGAACAAAAGCATGTTCTTCTACCTTTTGGGGGTGGTATCTAGTTTATTCTACCATTAGTCTAGTGAAAGTTTGTTATTCTTATCACCTATATTGAAATTCTGGAAAAAATAATGCTAATAATTTTCTAATTTATGGGTTTTCAATAATCCATTTGAAAACATATATTGGGCCACTTAACAATTAAACTCTAAATTCTAACAAATCAACCAAAATGATGTATCACTTGATAATTGGATTAAAATTACAGTATTATAAAAAATAATATAAAACAATTAAACATTTGAATATCACATCACTCTTCCACACATAATGTTTTAAAATCCCTAGTAATATTATCATTGAATTCAATATATTCAAATAAAAAACAAATAAAATACATTCTACCTATATTTGATTTGATAAAATAGATAATGAATGAAACCAAAATATTCATCCATTTTTTGAAATATCATCCACTTATTAGAATGTGTCCACTATCATACATCAGTCTAATCAATGTTTTAGTTCATGAGTGGATTGAGTGGGACTTAAGTGGAATCAAAATTATAACAAAAAAGCACATTATTTTCCTTTATTTTTAAAGTCTCCTCAAAAAAGTATTATTTTTCACTTTATTGGTGCAAATCAAATGAATTTAATATATGTCAATTTTCCCCTTCATGGTATAAATAGTCCCCCACCTAAAAAAATTCATTTTTTTTATTGAGACACTTTTAAATTTTTTATCTTATTGTTATTATGATTATTTATTTTTTATTTTTCCTTTATTTGTAAGTGTGAGGGAAAATGAATGAAAAACATATTAAAATTTATAATGGGATAGTCACACACAAAGTATTATTATCTTGGGGGTCTAATAATTTTTCCCAATTTCTCTTTTTTAATCTTAATTTAGCGAACATATATCATTTTTATTTGATTTCCTCTATAAAAAATAATTTCGCATAAAGGTCAAGTTTCCTTGGATTAATTCCAAAATTCAGAGTGCTGACTAGTTATAAATCTGGTTCAATAAACATTCTTTCACTCACACTATATTTCCATGTTCAAAGAACAAATATCTATAATGGTCGTAAATGATTTTACTTAGTAATAATATAATTCTTATAGATTTAGATACCATGATTTACTATAATTAGAGTACTATATCTTCAATATTGGGAGGTTATAAAAACATTCATGATGTTTTTGAAAAAAATACAAACTATAGAAATCTATTTATAATATTAACAAGTTGGAAAACATTTATGGTTTTTTTGAGTAAAATAGAATCTATAATACTTACAATATAAAACTACCTTGTCCCCCACCCCCATACTTTGTTCAAACATTCTTACAATTAGATTTCATAAATCATTTATTAAAGAAAAATAGTTCAAAATATAAGAAGCATCTAGAATAATATGAGGGAATGAAACAATATAACATTTCTCTATTTATTAGTTATATAGGGGAGTCTGGACTCATCCATATGTTTTTTCCTTCAAATATCTTCTTGGTACATATTTAGTTATTTCTTTTTCACATTAAGTTAATTGTTTGAACGTCCTCCTTCAATTTCCACAACACAAAAAGGAAACTTGTTGGTTATTATGTATGTTCTAATCTACTAGGAATTAAGCCTAAATGAGAAGAGATTCAACCTTGAATATAACAAAAACGTTTTATCTCGAACTTGAAATTATCTTTTCTAGACCATTTCCTCATTAAACTATTTATTTTTATCCATGTATTGTAGTGATTTTACATATGAATCGATTCACAACTATTTAAGCTCTATAATATTCATCTTACTTTATTATCTTGACTTTAAAAACTCTAGGTTCTATCATTTGACACTCAGGTAGGCTCTGTGCTGCAGTTCGATGGGAATGTGGTAGTGTATTCCATAAACAATTATTTTGGGTGACATACCAGACATGGTATTTGTAGGGAGTTCTATATGCCCACAGTGAATCTTCTAATTTCTTACTCGAGTCTCTATGGTCAGATTTCACTAACTTTTATAGAATTAATTTGGCTTCTCTATTGGATACCTCAACTAGTATTTTTTTGGGTGGTAGGATATGGATGCTTTGTGTTGCACTCCAAATTTCCTCATGATGTACGCCAAGTTATTATTGAAAAATTTGGTTCTCTTGACATTAATAACACAAAATCGTATTCCAAAACAACAATAAATGTCTTAATTTAGAAATTTAAGCATAATTTTTGAATCATAATTTTGAATAGTTTTTTCGTTAACCTACTACGAAAAATAGTCTACTACTAACACAATGTAGAAAAATCCAAATGATAGGGGAAACGAGGAAATGAATTTAATTACCTAGACTTATAATATCTCAATGAATATTATGTTTTGGGGGGAATCTTGTATATCATAGAAATTCCACCAATAAACTGGTATTTCAAACTATTTCTTTACAAAAATCATTTCAATTTTTAATAATTTAGTAAATGAAAATCTAGTATCCAAAAATTTTCTAGTTTTTGTTTGAGGACCAAAATGGATTACACTTGCATGTGTATGACAATATTAAATCAAAATGTTTTTTAGCCTATAGAGATTCACCTACTAATGAAAAAATCATAAAAAATTTTCAAAAATATTAATCCCCTAGATATAATATTTTGATATAAATTTCATTTTAGTAGTTTGATTCTATGAAATGAAGAATGGAAACTTTAATGTGATTAGTAAGTTCAATTTTCCACTGTACCATTGAACATGGGTGAGTTTGTGAAGTTTATCACTATGGAATGAGTCATCCAGACTATTTAAGGGATTGGTTATACCTCATATATGTGAGGAAACCTTATCATGTGGTCATCACCTATATTTTCACATCCATTATTGTCCTTAATATGCAGGTCAAAATCATGCTACAATATCATCCATCACACTAGTATAGGATTTTCCTCTTTTTTCTTTATCAAATATCATAAGGTTACAAAATTAGAATAAATAGTTATTGTACTCCCTAAAAATAGATGGTTAATTTTTTTAAAGATACCAAAATAGAAAAAAAGTCTTTCTCTATTAATGTGTAGTTAATCTTGGAGTTTTTTAAAGTCTATGACGTATAGGTTATCACTTGTGGAAGTTTATCAACCGTTTTGGAATGTATAACCCTTATATATATGTTTGAATCATCACATAAAATCTGAATGGGGTAATTCTAGTTTGAGTGATAGATAATGGCAGGATTCGTTAATGATTCATTCGAATTTTCAAAATCTATCCTCTAAGAATAATCAAAAATGAAATCTGTTTCCTTCATCGGTAGGTTAGTTAGGGGAAAATTAATGTTTCTAATGACCCTAATAAACCTTCCATAAAATAAAACATGTTCTATTAATGATATAATTTTCATAATATAACTTGGGAAAGTAAGTATGGAAATAACATCAACTTTGTGTTTGTCCACTTCAATCCCATCTATAGAAATAAAATGGCCTAAAAATTTTATTTTCCAACCATAAAATGTCACCTTTAAATATTAAAAACCAATTTTCCCTTATTTCATCTTTTTAAAACATTTTCTAGAATATCTATGTACCTATGAAACCATGTCCCACACACAATGAATTCATGAATTAATTCCTCCATTTAGTTTTGAATGTGGCATGATAAAATACATACCATATAGAACTGAAAAGTACTTGGGGAATTTCAATGTCCGAAAGGAATCCTTCAGTATGAAAAATTACTAAAGAAAATATAAAGGTAGTCTTATCATTGTTATAGGGATTTATAGGAACATGAAAATACATAAAAAATTCCTCAAGTAAACAATAATGGAACACCCTTGCTTGTATCTCTAGCATTTAATCCATAATGGGTTTGGGGTGTGCTCCTTTTATGTCGCATGGGTAAATTTACTATAATTTAAGAAAAACCTCGAGCTATTCTGAATTCTTGTGGGAACTAATTCATTGTTCTCATTTTCATAATTATGTTTCAAGTTATCTTTAGGATAATTTTAATTAGACTCAACCGTTGGGAGTTCAGAATGGGATAAAGTATTTCAACTCTTAAACAAATTTCTACTTCTATTTTTGATTCTTCTAAAAGGGTATTTTTATCCGTATATAGGGCTCTCTCAATGGTTTGAATTTAAATTTTATAAAAATTATTTACTTGTAGGTGAATGGGCTAATTCTTTAGTTGTCCCCTATTGTAAAACCTAAGTCCCTAGTGTTATTTTTAAAAACAATTATACAGTATATATTCTTAGAAAGGATTTAATTTTTTTTTTGATTTTAACTATAATTTCTTTATTTTCTAGTAAACTGGTATGATTTATTTTTGATTGTGTAGTTTTCATTATGAATTTGGGGGGTTTTCTTGATATATTTCCATACTATTGTTTTTCTTAATGGAAATATACACAATTAATCTAGAAATAATAGTAGCATATTTGAGTAACTCATCAAAATTACATTCATCAATTTAATAAAATTGTTATACAGTTGAAACTCTTTCAAAATAAATTTAATTTTTATAAATAGATAAATATTTAGGGTGAGAATTTCCAAAGTTTCATCTAATATAATTATTTCACAAAAAATTTCAATTTTCTACATAGAATCAAAAGTTAATTAACAATTTTTTAATTTGAAAATAGAATTCACTTAATGTGGTATTTTAATTGAGTAAAGGATGTTAAAATCCACTATTTACTCACCTAATTTTTATAAAGGGGGATGTCACTAAAATTTGTTGTGGTTTTATATATATTTAGGAATAGTCTTCTCAGAATTATTTGGGAGAGATATTTTCCTTTCCTTATTCTGTGTCGAGAATATAGAATTTATCAATGAATGGGTAACCTTATACACATATAAAGACATATTCATGAATACATACCAGGTAGGCAGTGGCTCGATTGGCTAGTTTCAGAAACATTTGGGTGTGTTTTATATATTCATCTGTAGATA
Organism: Viscum album; assembly: GCA_963277665.1. Classification (NCBI taxonomy): domain Eukaryota; kingdom Viridiplantae; phylum Streptophyta; class Magnoliopsida; order Santalales; family Viscaceae; genus Viscum; species Viscum album. The sequence goes on from OY728119.1 coordinate 637,016,106, forward strand.
TAAATAAATATAATATGAAATCACATTAATTGAACCTACTAAATAACACAATGCATTTCAAAAATTCATCTTACTAATTGTGAATGGGACATAAAAAGTGCCTAGATCTTGAATTTTTAGGGGATTTATGGGTAACAAGAGGTGAAATATTATTCCCTACACATACGTATTAATTTACATTAATAAAATTATATTGGAACACATTAGTTTAATGTGTTTTCATACATTGGAATTTCGAGAATAGATTCCAGTAGATGGATATTGATCTCCACATTCTTCTTGATTTCTTGTATCTCCTACTACACTACTTGATGTATGATTTTATTGGGTTCTTTCATCCTTATAGGGAAGGTGGGTTATAGTTCTTGGTTATATTTTATTTTTTATTTGATGATATCTTTAGTTACATGTGGTGTTACTATATATTCCTCTTCATGTTACTTTCTCTGGGGATGATTCATCAGAAGCATACTGTTGTTCACTTATATAATCCATCTCTAAGGTTGTTCCTTTACAATGGTTTAAATCTATTCAATTCCATAAAGTAATTGCACTGAAATTTCATTTAGGGTTAGGAATTCATTGATAAGGAATCTTACATGTTCCTTGATTTATAATTTTATTGAGGGTAGTCATGAGCGTACTGAACTTTTCTATAAATTTATTTATATCTATTACTTTAGTGTTTAGTGTGGTTTTTTTCGATTTTTTTGGGATTCTATTTCATTTTATAGCATGTCCTTTATGGAATTACTTTTTATTTCCCCTTATGGTAACTTATATATTGGTGAATAATTTTTATGTGGAATGGAGTGGTTTAGATGTTCATTGAGAATCTTATTTGAATGCATAATTAAATGGAATTCATTGAAGCTGTTGGAAACCAGATCATGATTAATTTTTGGAAAAATACTTGAATCCTTATTTTCAACATAGTTTGTTCTAGAATTTTCATTGGAACCTGGTATCAGATGTTTCAGTCCCTATAACTTAAGGGTATCCATTAGTGAAATGACCCTTCAAACAACTCAACTGGAATACATGAGGGGGTGAGGAATAAGAGGACATCAATACATTTTTCATATATATCAATACCAAAAAAGAAGTTTTATCTTAAATTTTATTTTATATTAAGTTTTATATGAAAGGTTTTACCACATTTAAACATATAGTTTTAGTTATCATACATTATTTTTGGGAATTTTGTGAGATTATCTCAATTAGTTCTCTGGATTCAAATGGTTACATATCCATCAGTACTCCTCATGAATAAGAATCATGTAGGTTCCATTCATTATCCATCGATAATTTCTAAAATTATATTGTGACGTGTTGTTATTTATATGGATGGTTTGGGAAGTATGTAGTTATTTTCTTGAATAATTCCCATAAATGATTGAGATTTTCTACATTTGAATTTTAAATTCTATAGATCTCATTTATGAGTCAATAACTCCTTAATGTGCGAAATTTTTCCAAAGGAAGCCCCTCTATAGCTCATCCCATGAGGTGAATTCTCTGGAATGAAACTTGTAGAGCCAATAATCAACTACCATTCAAGTGAGAAGGGGAAATCCTTCTGAATAATGGGATCTCTAGTGAATCATTTGGTTCTGAGTCAATTTCAATATTCTTTTCATGATATTATATTTCAATTTGAGTTTTCACTAGATAACCCATAAAATTTTGGTAATTTTCCAATCATTCTAGTTTTGAGTTTCAAGTCTTGTTGATCATTTAATTTTAATTATTGGCTATTAATATTGATATTGAGTGAATAAATTTCCCTAAATGACTTTCTATCATGCTAAATATTATCCAAGTTGTTTTCAATTCCTAATATTTATTTTATGGATAATGAGACCAATGAAGGACATTCGACCAATGAAATAGTGAAAAATATATTTCCTCTTGTTGAATGATTTTTAATGTTATATGTATAAGTAATAAAATTATCTATTCCTCATGATCATAAACAGTGGGGTTTAAATAAAAATATTTAGTCATTTGAAAGAATTAATAAAAAACTAAAAAAAACAGTGTCTTCCCCTACAATAATTCAAGGTTTCATATGAACCTATCATGGATCTCTCAAGAAATTATTTTATAAACAAATATTAAATTTAGTATAGTGGGATTTTGATTTTATTTGGGTGAGAAAATGTTATGGGTGTGTTTAAATATAGTTTAATGGGTTCGGATTGATTGATATCATGTGAAGCATTGTTTGAAAAATAAATTTGAAGACTAGTTGTCTATCCTAAGATCACCCACATCCTCCTATTAGATAATTAGATAATTATTATATGTTTTTCAAATAATAAATTGAATTATCACGAATTAATTTTATCTAGTTATTTTGGTTCAATGGAGAAATAAAATTATCACAATATCCAATATCCTGTCCTATCATTTATATTGGATGTCTTTGATCATCGCCAAATTATCATACATTTGAATATTTCAAGGATTAATTTATGTTAGAGTGTTTTTGTTTTCAATATTGATAATGAAAGTATAATAAATAAAAATTCAAACCCAAACGAAATATGTAACTCATTTACATCACTAAAATAAAAAATAAAAAGTTTAGAATTGAATTATTGGAATTCATCAGCATGAGATAATGAGGGATCTCTACTTATCATGACAAAAAATTTCATTTTTTTCTATAATATGGGTTATTATAATAAAAAATAAAAAAGTAATTGAGAAATTAAGGCTTCAAGTAAGTGAATAATGAAGACAAAATTTGAGCGTAGAAAATCATCCAACGAGAGATATGATAATTTTGAATATTTCTATTATTTAAAAAAGTGTAGTTAGGCTTTTTTCATTCTATAAAATTCTCCATGTCAGTATCTTGAGGATATTAACCATCATCTAGAATGTTATTTGATTTCCAGTGCGATCAGTGACCTCTCCATTGTTGAATGAATGACATATGTCTAACATCAATCAGAATAACTTTTTCTTGTTCCGCCCATGATCAATCATGGTTCCCTTTTGGATGTGAGGTGTTCCATTTCATTATAACACATTTAATTACAATATTTGTTATAGATGAAGATTATGGGGAACTTTGGATTTGGATTCAATTGATGGGCCTCATTTCTCTCTTAATGCAAGGATGATACTGAGCATTACTGATTTTACTTTTGATTTTGTTATACTCTCTATTGAGTGTCCTCAAATACAATAATTCATCATAGGCTGGTTAATGCATACCATCACTTGTTTTTGGTGTCAAATATCATAATAAGATGGATTCTAAAGTTTCTTAAAGACCTTAGGATCAAAATATACACCTGTTTGGGGTATTTTAATTTAGTGGTGGTGGAAAATTCACAATCGGTGTTCTTATATTTCTTTAATTCTAGTTTGGATGATTCTCCAAAATTCTACCTAATTGAAAGAGAATTTATTTTTTCTAAAGTTTATATTGGTTGCAATGGTGACATCATGTGGTGAAAATCATTATGTATTATCCTCTAAATCTTATAAAAGGATATTGGTCCTTAATTACTTCTATTTGTTTTTGAAATATTGAGCTATCATCTATAACTGAGTAGAATTGAAAAACATCTTCATAGGTAGCACTTGTATGGTGGATTCACTGGTGGAAAATTTGGTTGGATATCATCTTAGATCAATGCAGAGCTCATGTTGGATTGGTTTATAGTCATGATTCTATTAGAAATGTGGATTTCCTATATCAAAGAATGCTTAGAGAGTCCAAACATGTGGGTGGAAAATGAATGTGGTGCAACTCGAGTAAGAAGAACCCTATTTTTCCTTATAGTGGTGGTTCTATGGTATGGTAATCTTGTCAATATAAGACAATTGGTGGCCATTGTTGTATGGATGTACCATGAGCAATATTGGCAGTGGAAAGCAATGATGGTGGAATCATGGAATAACATGGTCATGGTTTTACCATGGGTTAATATTGATAGAATAGTAAAGATACCATTATGGAATGGTAGTATGAATGGTATCATGTACTAAAATTATAGTAATAATGTCAGGAAAATGAAATTGTGGGGTTGTGAGAGTAGATATAGTGGAATTATTTTGGGATAACTTTATCATAGTTCTACTGTTTGAGGAAGTGGTAGTAGAAAAAATGAATTATAATAGCGGGGGATGATTGATTTTAGGGGAAACTAAGAAATAGTCCCATATTGTGCTACTATTGGGATGGTAGTAGATTGTTATTCTATGGACTTACATTAAAATTTTATTTTTTAGTGTAGACAATTTATATTGTGTGGGTTTTCATTGAGCTATTAAAATCCACAAATTTCATCCTTTAAAAATCTTATTCAAAATTATCAAAATAATAAAAAACACTATTTTTACTCGATAATAGGTTTAAATTATGGGTCCACTCAAATAAAAATAGAATTTGTTTCCATAAATTTCATCTCAAATAGGATACTAACACCCATTGGACTATGGGTGTGTGTGTGGGGGGGGGGAGGTCCCAAACACCCCCCTTGGATGATGGATAACAGACTATCCCATCCGTTCCCACTATCAATTCATGGTACTATTATGTGCTACTATGCATACTGGGTTTTTTACAATATATGTGTGCTAAGGGTTGTTAGTTATTAGAATTTTTTTAAACATAGGAATCTCAATATATTTTATCCAAAGGATTATAATAGGTATGACATGTATAGGCTATAATAAATTGTGGTACCTTACCCATTATATGGGTTGTGATCTTGATGCATAATACTCAATTTATTATATGGATCATATGATCTATGGTGGATCCTATAAACTACTTAGTAATTATATGTGGATATGTGGATGGGATTATTTAATGATGTGATACATGAGGTGCATGTTGCGATACTTAACTTTGGTGTGTTTGGAATAGAGTATTTTTGAGGGAGATGGTTTAGGACATACAATGTAGGGTCAGAGTAGAAAAGTAATGTAGAAGTGGAATAAGGTCACCCTTGATGTCTCAATACTATATCATATGATCTTTTATAAGTGATACCTAGTGAGAGATAGCCATGGTGAGGCTGGGAACTTAGTATACCTATAACAACTTCGCCTCATGTAACGGAGATATTGTGGTAACTTTATTAGTTTTTTATAGTTGAAAGGGTTATTATACCAAATTACCAATAATTATAATTGTTTTTTAGAACTAGATAAATCCATGATACTAATTTTATAATGGTGCTAGAATATCAAACATAACAAATAAAAATTCTCCAAATCCTTGAAACTCATTCAACGAATTCATCATTATTTATAGGTTAAAGGAAAAATAATAAGTGTGAGATAAAATGATCTATATGTTTGCTTAAAATTTAATCTATCCAGATTATATAAGGAATAATCAATATTTTATAGTAAAATAAATGGAAGAACCTTAAATTTAATCAATAACATGAGTTCAAATTGAATCTATGGATAATATAACTACAATAATAATAATGAAAATAGTAACCAAATACTCAATAAATGATGTTAATAATTTTAGAATTTATTTTATTAGAAATCATGTAATATATACCCTCAGGAAATTGCGATAAGAAAATTTAATTCGTTGTTAGGTATACACAAAAAACAATTTATTTTCTCCGACTAAATCATCTTCTAAGACTAATGATGAATCAAAGGGATATCTATAATTTTTTCCCAGCCATAAATATATTTATAATACATTCCTAATATATTTAATGATCAATTCAATTTATATAAAAATAGAAAATATAAATAATTAACTATATTGAGAAAATAATACAAATTTTACAAGATTTTCCCTGGATAATCAAAAAACATTCATAGTAGTGAACTTTTTGTAAAATTAGAATAGGATTTATGTAATAATATATATATATATATAAATTAATATAGATATTTAATGAAAATAAAATATCCAATGATAAAAAAAATTGAATGTTTCAGGAGGAGTCATGACCAAAGAATTATTAATGGGTAAGAGATAACCACCATTTCATCAGAAATATAGGTTGCATAATAAGATCATGTTCATTACAAGAAGTTAAAATAGAAGTAAAATTTTAAAATAATACCTCAAAATTATAGAATAATTTAAATTTAATAAAATTGTTATGGAAGCAGGGGACTTATTTATTGTCATATAAATTAAAAAATATTCGTGTTAAAATTTTGTAAATAGAGATGAAAGAGAAAATTTTGAAAAATAATTGAAACATACATTCCAATATATTAAAAATTAAATGATAAATTAAAATTTAATAAATAAAACGTTTGAGTTGTAAATTGTATTTTAATGAAAATTTTGGAAAATTAAGGATATTGAAGAAAAATATACATGATTAAAAGATAACTAAATGAATCATTTAATTAAACATTTAATTGATTTATTCAAGTTACAAAGAGAATATAATTTGGATTGAAATATTGAAAATACATTAATTTCTATAGGATAGGATTATTAGTGTGTCTTATAAAGGATATATGATATTATTAGATCAAATAAAATATAAGAAATACCAAAAGAATGGGAGATTGTTAAATAAATTTTTATCTATTGGGTAACTTTTGAATTGTAATGAATTGAAAAAGTAAAAATTATTAATTCTGTATTAATGAAAAATTTATCCAACAGGAATCATATATACCACATAAAATGTAATAGTTTCATAATAACAAATATGTATAAATTGAATGTAAATTGAGACAAAATCCCCAACGTCACATTTCCTTTCAGTTGATAATGACTTGAAATCATTTATAAATGATTTTAACATGTTATTAAATTATAATATAACCATATTAATGTTTATAATATCATATATTATTATTTTATATCATATTTTCAACTGCTTTTTAATAATATTTCATTATTACCATTGTTTTGGGTGTAAACTAAATCGTTTTCCAAAGCGTGTTTTATCATCAAAGTTCTTGTTCTTATTTGTTGATTATAGATACATAATATCAGGAATTATATTTAGTTTATAAATAAAATATTTACTCTTTATATAATTTTTTAAAATCATCAATCAAATTATATCATGGAAAATGAATTGCATTGCTTCATGGAGACGGGAGGCCAAACGTACACACGAGCAACATTATCATTTCCATAATGGGTGAAAGGGTAAGGTATCATATGATATATTAAATTTTATGAATCAATATAATTTAATATGTATAATATATATTCATTATTTTCATCATTATGACTAACCATGTGAGTCAGTGATGGAAAAAATTACAATTGTTCGTGAGGAGGTTGTTCATAATACACAATAGGGATGGCCTTATTTCCCATTTAATGGAGAAGGATATAAAGAAATATTATGAATTAAACATAATATCATATAATATACATGATATAATATTTTAATTATATTTTAATCATTAATATATAATTTTTCTGGGTAATATAATAATTTAAAAAATAAATATTTTGGTGAAGATAATTACGTTCACGTACAAGAGCCCTCTTTGCATCTCTTATTAAGGTCCCTAGGGATAGTATTTTGTGTAAAACCCTCTAGAATGTGGAAACAGAATTTGGGGAGATTTGTGTGATGATTTAGGCCAATCTAAATTCCTTGAAACATATGAAGCAGTTCGGGGAGGATGTTCCCTTTATTGTTGAGGTGAGTGGCACACTTAGAATTTTTCAATTATTATTAATAATGGCATGACACATTCTTGGAGATATAGCTCCAAAATGACACATATTGTAATTAAAATTGTTTAAAGTCAATATAATTCCAACAAAATGTCTTTTTAAAAAAATTATGTCATTTTACACTTATTAATTTAGACAAAATCCCTTGTAAATCAGTTTTTACCTTAATCACAAATAATTAGTTTTTTAATATTCACTGTGAAAAATGAATTTGTAAAACATATTACCTATATATAATTATGATGGTTCAAAATATATAATCCATTTTTTAGCTTCGATTCTTAAATGTGAAAAACTTAATTTGAAAATAAACCCATAAAACATGTGAAAAATTGAATTTTCAAGAAATAGATTTTTCAAGCATTTGATTATCTTAATTTTCTATATTACTGGTGATCATCTTCACATGGATTTAATTTTATAAAGTTATAATATATATATATATATATTGAATAATTTTACATAAACCATTATTTAAATTAATTAAAATGGATATATATTATCAACATTTAAATGAAAACAATTTTGGGAAAAATTGTTTTCTTTAAAATATATATTTTCTCCTCAAAATGATCTTATATTTATTAATATAAAGTGTATATCGAATAAATTATTTATTATAAATATTATACACATTATTTTTAATAAAAAGTATAATTTTTAATTTCTAGATATTAATTTATTCGTAAAATCATATTTCTAAGGGAAACTTCATGAATTAATTATAGGATTATTTTTATGAAGATAATAATTGATATTAACCCTCTAAAATTATAATTTTTTTCCCTGAAATATTTAAGTGTTGTTTTTATTATATTTTTAATAGAATATATGTTTTACAAACTGTAATTGGATCTTTAGTATTATATTCTTCCATCCTATAAAAATTTCATCATTAAAATGTGCAACCATATCACATGCTAAAAAATTATGATATTACTTCTTCATAAAATCCATTGGCTTCCATGTTTGTTAGTCCATTTTGTGATATCTACAAAGTACCATTAATAGTCATGTGGTCTTATTACTCAATAATTTCTCTCTAGTATCAAAAATCTATATGGGTTCTTTACATTAATATAGATCATGTCCCAATTATATTTTTTCAGATGTGAGAACATGTGTTGGGTCTGGCATATACTTCTTTAAAAATTATATATGGAACAAATAATTTTTTATAGAGAGTCATGGTGGAATTTCAAATTAATAATCCATGAATCCAATTCATTATAATGTTTTAAAAGGTTTGATGTACGTAGGCTTTAGTTCCAAATTCATAATAAACCTTACAAAACCTTACTATGGAGATACATTTTAGAAAAAATGATTGCCCAAATGAAATTTCATGTATTTCCTGTATTTGTAAGAATAACTCTATCAAAATTTATTCTTTGATAATATTATTCCAAAGATTTTTTTCTATTTTTTAGTTCCACCTCAATGTGGTATGGTATTATATGTTTCATTTCACCAACATCATCAAAAAAAGTGAGAGTATGACTTCTTTTTACATATATTACTGCTTATGGATCCATTTGAATAATGGAATAGATGCAATTTTTATAGAAACGCTCTACCAAAGTGAAATATAAATAAAAAATTACTTCAATTCCATGTAATATTGACCTCAACTTGTATTATAATTTTGTAATATTGATTTCAGACAATCAATTTGTTTTAGGATGGTAGTTGATGCTTAAATGGATATTAGTATAAAGGACATTCAAAAAGACTCTTCCAAATCATCAATGTACCGGGGTCATGATCCAACATAGTTGAAATAGGTGAAACATTTATCCTCATAACACTATTAATATAGAGTCATGAAAGGTTACCAAGAGGATAATCATCTCCTATAGAAAGGTAACATAAGGAGTTTGTTAGGTGATAATGAATAACAAACATTATATCATTATTTCAATGAGGCATTATTTTTTCTATAAAATTTTGATAATGACCTCATACCATTTATATATAGGAATTAATATAGGCTAAATGAATCCCCATGTATATTGTCTCTCAGCCATCACCCATTTAGAAACTAGGCATCTTGATTCATAATTAGCAATTTCCAGCTTCATATTATAACATCCAAAATGGTCCCTGAAATACATATACAAATCAATGCTACCAGGGTGTATAGAGAAATTCAAGAGATGGGAATCATAAAAAAATTCATTTTTAGCTTAGGTATATATGGGACACATAATACTCTTACAAATATTGGAATTCCATCTTTACAAAAAAAACTGTCAATTTCTCATCATTCACTATGTTAAATTTCTTATGAAAATTATCATTCTACTATTGGGAACATTATAAATTTTCTAGTAAATAAGACTTATAAATAAATTAAAAAAATGATTCCTTCCATTCTTTATTAATTCTCATATCTATATTTACTAGATTCATAATTATAGGATCCCTATCAATCATCATTTGGGTTTTACCTTCATGATCCTTCTTCCTTAATGAATCATAGAATTTATTTGACTTCCATAGGTGGTATTTTTATGATCAGTCACAATCCTTGAGTAATTAAACCAATCATCCATTCCTCCCATTGATATCTTTATGGGAAAATATGTAACTTAGGATATTATGATCTTTTTATATATTATATCATCACTATAGAGAAAATATCTCTATATCATCAAAGAAAAAATTATGACTAACAAAATCAATACCATAATTTGGATAGATCTCTCTATGAGTCTTTAATTACATTATTTATTAAGAAATAAAATTATAATTTTTTATAATGATGTAGCCAAGTCGCTTTATTGATGCATAATTACATATTAAAAATCCATCATTTTCGGATGGTAGAGGTAGTATATTATAATTAATAAATATCTAATTCAATACTACAAAAACAAATTCACATTCCATTGTCCATATAAACTTTTCTCCATTATGTGTAAGCTTGGATAATGATTTATCCAATCAAGAAATGTTTAGAAAGACTCAACAATAATAACCTTCCTACGTAATAAAACTATGTACCTTATATATGTTCTTTAGTGTATGCTATTCTTTGTATTCCTTTTTCTACATAAGATTAAATTGTATTCCATCCATATAGAAAATATGGATTGTTAATGAAAATAATATATCCATATTTCACACATTACAAATTTTCTATATAACTATTTTCTTCTAAGGGTCTTATGAATGATCCTCAATTGATTTTCATAGTCCGAATAGATTTTAGAATAATCCAAGATATTATCAAGGAAAAATATAATGAAATTATTAAGATGTTACTTGAATAATACATTCATTATAAACATTAAATTTAATGATTCATTATTATATCAATTTTGAATTAGTGTAAACTTGTAATGTCTATACCTCATTTGAAACAATTTCTTTGGAATGTATTCCTTATTTACATGTAATTAATGGTACTCAGATGTAAGTTAATTATTTAAAAATATTGATCTCTATGAATTTGATCAAATACTCCATCAATACGGGATGATGAAATTTTTTATTTATCCTAATGGAATTTATTTCCCTATAACCAATATAGAGCCTCATGGATCCATCAATCTTCTTAATCAAATGGATATACCTCCCTAATATGAAACACCATAGTTAATAAATACTTTATAAAAACACTCCTATAGTTTTTCCATCAACTATAATAACTCCATATTTTATATTATAGAGAGATTATTTGATATAGGTATTTTATTAGGGATTAAATCAATAAAAAAATTAAACATTACACTCTAGTGAATATCTAGGTAATTCCCTAGGATATAAATTAATATATTATTATAGAATAGGTACATCCTAATTTTGATGATTAAATTTTCCATATATATATATATATATTTTGTTTTATCTTTTTAATCAACAAAAATATTCAAAATGGATACTAGGGGTAGATATAAACCTGAACTAGATGATAAAATTTCTACTCTAAAGATATGGAGTACCACATATTAATTATAAATTATAATTTCCTTTTCATTAGAATAAATGTTTACTTCATATTGTGAAATCTATTCCATAGATAATATTTTTTAAATATGTACAATAGGTATAATAATAATATTCAATAATAGGGAATGTTTATGTTTCATAATGGGATCTTCCTAACACATCCTTACCATAGTGACATTTCTACTATGAAATTTGACTAAAACCACCATCCCTAATATGAAAAAGAAATAAATATATTTTTTTATAAAATCGAAAGATAAAAATGAGTATGAGGATCCAAAATAAAATAAATAATTATATAAATTAAATCATTTGATAAAAGTACCTAACAATACATCTTTGAGAACATAAACCTTAGTTGTAGTGATCATATATGCTTGGACCTCTCCACATAGAATATTCAGTGGTACATTCCCACAAACATTTGAACATTTATTGGAATAATTTACCATTTTATTATAGTTTAATCAATTTATAGTTGTGTTATATTTCATTACCATATATCCATGCATCAGGCCATCCTTTTCATTTCCACTGAAATATAATCTAATGAACATCAGGCATTTTCTGGGATTTTCATTCCAATATCTTTACATGAGGAAATTTCATCATTTTTTTTTGTTTTTAGATGTGTTGCATTTTTTATGTTTTTTACATGACCAATTGTTATCTTATTTAACCTTGAATAAATATGATCTAGAATATTCATTCCACTTTTTTATGACACAAAAAACATTTTCATCATATACTGAAAAATTAGGAGAAACTGGATACCTTTGAAGACTTGGATAAATCCCTTCAATAAAATGGATAATACTATATTCTATATTGTGTATGTAATATTTAACATAGTCTTTTGATGGTATAATAATACTCCAAAATTGTTTCTTCATTCTTTTTGTTTAAGATGAAGAACATTCTCTATATTTTATTTCATTGTTCACAAGGGAAATATTTATCAAAGAATGTGTCTTAAAAATATATCAATTATATGTGTCGTATTTACTATTTATCTTTAATGTTTTGGATAAATGAAATCCATTAATTATTATAAACCTTGAGATAATATATATCAAATATGAAATTTATCATTTCATCTTATCCCAAGGCATGAAATGTCATTTTATGTGATTTAGTCCATTGCTTAGATACAACTAGATTAATAGTACCAAGAAATTATGGGCTCTTTTATCACACGATGTGGTCTAATATAGGATAATAAAACTATGGAAAAAATAGTTTACTCCATTATATAATTTCTATTAGTTATACATTAGGTCATATTCCCTAATATATCCATGATCTTCTCAGTTCAACCACCAGTTGAATTGGATTAATCTGTAGGGAAATTTATAAATTAAACATGAGTGTTGATAACACTATTTATTAATAATTCCATTTATTAAAAAATCATATATTTTATTATCTAATGAATTTATTAATTTTAAACCATAATATATAAATCTATACTTTATGTAACTCTTAACATAAATTGGAATATCTATGAATTGTTAATCAAGTAATGACATGCCTGGTTTATTTGGGAATATTAAAATATTTCTAAATCCTCCTTAATGATTTATTAATAAAATTTGAATGAAATGGAGCATAAACCATAATTGTGTCCAACTAGATTTTCAGTATGGCACGTTGTCACACACTAGGTGTGGATCGAGTCAAAGCCCATCAAACCCTTCTCAAAACTATTACCCCTAGGTACAACTGTTTAATAACCAAGTCCCCTTGTATTATCTAGATAGTAAAGTACTTCTATAAAAACAAATTATATCTACCTCATATAGAATTTTGTATTTTATTCCATAATTTGACATATCATGATAGTCTATCATCGGGTTATGTTCCCTAATCAATGTTTTCAAAAATCTAGCTCCCAATATTTCTACTAAACCTACTATAATACCAATTATAACAACCCCTTCTCCAATAACCCATATATAGTGGTCACATTAGTATATATCATAGATACAAGGTTATTAATGCTGGATAACTGATCAATTTAGTATTTTTTGAATCAGATTCATACATGACAACAATTTTACATTGGGAATAGAATATAGAAACATAAAAAAAATTATAGGAATTCATAAATCTCAATAAAAGTATTCATATTCATATCCCGTGGAATGGAAAATAATAATGGTATGCTCAAATTCTTAGTAAGGTAATATAGAGTGAAAAATGTCCTCAGTAAATATGGCATCATAAATATGATAATGTAAAAAAACTGAAAATGATTTCCATTTAATAAATAACATCATCAAAAAGTGATTCCATGGATAATATCAATGTAGTAATATTTTGGATAATAAAAACTAAATTCTAAATGATGGAAATGCTTAACATTAGATTTTTTTAGTCTTAAACAACATGACCCATGACCCAACCCATCAAGGTATGACCCATGACTACCATATGAATGCCTCCAATTGGCCAGGGGATGGCGACTGGCATGAAGAAAGGATATCCCACAAATTGGAAGAATAACCCTAATGTACATGTACACACACACACACACATCTCCAATGATGCACAATGTGGAAATTTTAAAAATGGAAACTAATCCATGCATACCTCTAAGATCCCACAATTGAGAACGAAACTATATTAATGAAAGTTAAAAATGGATCCAAATACAAGCCCAATTATAAACTATTAAGAGTAAAAACTACTCCAAGGGAGAGAGGTAAAGTAAAATGAAATATCATGATAAACACATTGGTCTAAAAAACTCTTACTAAAATCCATCCACTCATAGTCTTCCAAGGAAAACATCAAATGGTGTTTATTATACATAAGATATGACACATGTATGAAAATACCATAGATTGGTGAGTATAAAATTACCAACTATGATTACATAGAAACAATATAAATGAATAACTATGTATAGTCATCTCAATACTATATACATTAGTCAATGTACAATATAAACACCCAAATATACTCAAGGAAGACACTATGCCTATGGGAAGTCTTAACTAACATCTTGCCACATGATTCTTCTTGAAGAAATTTCATTTAGGTAGAACCCATGCCATGATCCATACTAACATAGAATATTCTCTGGGAAAAGGTATAAATTATTTTTACCCTAAAAAAACTGACTGGTCTTGGATGAACATAATACTTAGACAGAGGGTCACGCGCAGAACCACATAGGGATGCGATGAACCCAATCTAGATCAAAACACTATAAAAAGGATCATAATTTAATGATACTACCAACCCAAACAAGATGACCTTCTAGATAAAATATCAACACCCTACTTTGAGAGGTCACACCGATCCCATAAACCCCACATAGGGAAAACAAAGATGATAGAGGATCACACTGAATTTTAACATAGGGAAACCATAACTCTATTTGAGACTCGTCCTATAGGGGGGATCACAATCCAATTTTGGGGATGTAAAATTTGAATAATACCCTCAAGGTAATGGACCAAGGAAGGTCACACAACCCATACTAGTTTATACTAAATAAACGAAGAGATACAAACACGCTTGAAGGGGAGGGGGACGACACGAACCAGGGGGTACATGGTGTTTACAAAAATCCCTAAGTATGCCGATGTGGTAAAGCCTCGCAAAACATGTAACTATGTACATAAATGATGTTTATAGACACATGAATCCTTTCTAGTGTCACTTGGCCTTGTATGTATACTTATCCTGCCCATGTACCAACTTGTGTGTAGGTTGACGTGTCTCTGTATGAGTACACATCGTTACATTTGATAAGTAATTTTTCCCATGTTAGTGTAATTCCTGAAGTACACACCAAGCCAAAACAGATGGGTAACACAATTTGTGATAGATAACTCCAGCAAGAACCCTTACATCATATCTAGGGGCCCACATAGCACGTAACATCTCATTACATTCCATGTAAGACAAGGTTTTCTAGATCCATTAGTTCATCCACCACATCATCCACTTCTTCATCGGATCCCCCATCGATGCCAGATTCTATAGATCGGGGGTTGTCCAAGCCTCAAGTAAATGGATCTCTGGATTATGGGCTATGAATCCTATTGGGAATATTCCACTCGCACCATCTTTAGTCACACTCTGCATTGCTCAGGATGAAAATAGAACAACCAATTTAGTTTCATTCTCTATTGATCCACCCACCATAATATTAGATCCTCAAAACACAACCGCTATGGCATATCATACCCATAATTTAGATCCATTATGCTGAAGAACTATCATGAAATGATTATATATCATTTATTGGTCAAAAATCCTGCCAAAAAAAATAACAGTAATGATTGAACAATGAAATTGGGTAGAAATACATAATCCATAAAACATGAGGAATCATCCTCAACCATTTTTATTTTTTCCTTG
Organism: Viscum album; assembly: GCA_963277665.1. Lineage (NCBI taxonomy): Eukaryota > Viridiplantae > Streptophyta > Magnoliopsida > Santalales > Viscaceae > Viscum > Viscum album. The sequence continues at coordinate 637,032,097 of OY728119.1, forward strand.
ATCATTTTTCATAGAATAAATTTAAAAAAGAAGAATAAATAAAAAATTGGAGAAAAAGGATTCGATAAATTTATTTCTATCATTGGTGAACATATCAATTCTATTCATGGAATTGATTTACATTCATCTAGGATTAATAATAAGGGTGTAAATCCCAAAAAAATGTCATACTAAAAGTTTGGATTGATTGTTGATGAAAAATGGGTGTGTTTATATTGTTGATAATATCAATAAACTCCATTATAACAATGATCCACAATATGATCTTGATCCATCTTCATTCAATAAGAACACTCTATACCTATGGATTATAGGTCTCCAGGGTTCTTCAAATGGCCTTGAGATATAATCCATAGTTTCATATTTAAAGAGAAAGAATTCCGTAATGTTGAATAAAAATAAAAGAAATTCTTTAATAAGTTTATATTATTAATTTCACTAAATGATAATGTTTTCCCAAATGGTTTGTGTTTTTAATGTTCATGTCGCACCTAGGGGAAAACCAATTTTATGTACTAAACAAATCCCATTGATTTTTGATCTTGGATCCATTTCAGATATTACTCACATATTTAGGTTAGATGTTCATGAATGCTATTTAATATATTGAAAATATTTTATCCATTTATTTTAGGCACATTAGTCCTCAAAATCACATGTTCTCTCTTATCGTGGTCTAAAAAATGATTCATATAATATGTGAAAATAACACACCGAGAATAGGATTCATTAAATTCTCCCCACCATTGGTGTTTCTATCATGAAAAGAGAATATGTACTTAATAATATGAGGGTACTAGGATCACATCTTGTTTTCCCACTCCCAAGTTTTCTTCTAAAGATTCATGTGCTACCACCAAACACGCACAAGGGGAATCAATCACCCATGATGGATCCTATCTTATAGGAATTTGATGTCCCTCTATAAATTTGGAAGGGTAGCTTAATCCTTGATGTCTAGATAAACAGATTGGAAAATGTGTGATGGGTCGTGAATGTATCTTATATGATGTGATAGGTGGAAGACATCATGTACCTAGTCCAATTATGAAACTATATCTAAGATGTATGTGACCTATCTACCTATACATTGTATCTACAGAGGAACAATTACTCCCAGAGATTACTTGGTGCCATAACCAAATATCCTAAATCGACATCAAGGTGAGAACATCAGGAACACATGGTCTCCTACACAAAACTCCAAATATCTCAATCAATGGTCCATATAAGACTTCCAACAGCTCTGTCTATTCGTCATACACATTGAGATTATCTAAAACTTCTCTATAGTAGCTCACACCAAATATGGTCCCTTGAATTATAACATTCTTATATCAGTCCAACATAGTGGTGTCCCATACGGTATCTTGTACAAAGCCTCAAATGGTGCCATACCAATTATGTAATAGTACATTTTTGTTAACAAACCCCACCCAGGGTAGGTTATCCTACCAAATACATCCACTCTTTAACATAAAAGGCCCAAGGATGTCCTCTACGACCTGAATGGTCTGCTTTTTATAGCTATTAGTTTGAGTTTGAAACATTATGCTCAAGCATAACTGAGTCTTGAAAGACGAATAAAATCCCCTCCACAACTAAGATGTGAAGAAATCATCCCTTTCGGATACAATCATAGAGGTCATTCCATGGATTCAGAATATATCTTAATTGTAGATGCATGAAAATATCTCTACAGAACTATGCTCTTGAAAGTCTAGGAAGCAACCTAACTTGGTGAACCGGTCTACAATCACCCAGATATCATTGTGTACACTTGATATATGTTGAAATAACATTATTGGGTATATGTATATCTCATCCAACATTTAATCTAGAACCTCAAGGGGTTGGGAAAAAACCCATTAGAACTTAGTGCTCGACCTCCACCTACTGAATAGTGCAGCATCGAGAGGAAAACTATGAAACTCCATTCATCATGACTAGCCACCAAAACATATGTTAGTGGTACATGTACATCTTTTTTAGACCAAAATGAATCACTAATGGAGATGTATGAAAATCATGAATCACCTTCTTTGGTAATGTCAAAGGTACCATCATTCATCCTCTAAAAAGGATAATGTTCTCCCCACCTTCATAATATCCATCAAGAGAATTTCTAGTGGATATGTAAGTATGTAATATCTCATATACAATATCTACATGTTGATTATTTCTAACAATCTATAAAATATGTGGGATAAAAACCAATTACTAATGATATAAAGCATAATCCTTATCCACAAAGGAAAAATACAATGAAGTTAACTACTCAGATGTCTCAGCAAACAATTTAGAACATGATCTCCTACTGAGAAATTTTTCCTCTTGTTCCCCTTCCCAAGAACATAGAAAATGATAAATTCAATGTCCCAGAGGAACTCTATCAATATTATATATATCATGTTAAGATACATATATGGGAATATATAATTGAGAATCTTTTGGTTATAGTAAATGATAAATCTCTCTATCATTAGGTAATGCCGCTATATCTTCCCTGCGAAGAATACTGCTAATAAATCAAGATCACGGGTAACATATTTCAACTCTATTGTTATAAAATGATGTGAAACAAAGTCAGTAATAGCTTTCCTATTTATCATAACATAAATAATTTAGGTGCCTGATGAATCATTGACAACTATGTACTCAACACCCTTCTATGGAAATCTCAAGATAAAAGCACTTATCAACCTCTGACTCAGCTCCTAAAAGAACAACTATCACCTTTTTGGATACATGAACGAAATACTATTATATGAAAATGTTTTCAAGGCTTCTCCCACTCATGATAATTCATCAAAAAACCTTTTCTATTACCCTAACAACCCAATTAATATATGAACCTCGGTAACACTCTTGGGTGAGTCCTAATAAATAACTTCCTCAACCCTTTCTAGTTCCACTACTACTCTATCATCTCAGATTAACTTTCCTAGAATGTTTACCTATTGAATCCAGAAATAACACTTTAAGAGCTTCCTATAAATATGGTTTTCATATAGTGTTTCCAATAACATCCCAAAGTTTCTTTCATGCTCCTCTTTATATGATGAATGCACTAGGATTCCATCAATGAAAACCACCATCAACCGATCCAAGAAGGGTTCAAAGAGCGGGTTCATGGTTCCCATGAACACTTATAGAATGTTCATCATTTTGAACAACATCACAATGCAATAATAGTGACCATATTGACATATAAATGTTGTACTTGGTATATCTATATTCTGTATTTATATTTGGTGATAGCCTGATATGATGCCAATCACTGATAACTATCGTTCCTCTCTCAACTAATAAAAGATTTATTTTATCGTCGGTAGTGGATACCTATTCTTCATGTCACCTAATTCCAATTCCATTAATCCACACGTATCCGCAAAATCTTATCTGCCTATTTGGTGAATAACACAGGGGCTACCTTGGGGGGAAACAAGAGGCCTCACAAATCACTTCTCCTTTGTGTCCTAAAACTTCACCATCAGCTATTGATGATCTATGGTAACAGTCTGATAGGCTAGTGCATATATTGGTTCCATTGTGGTATGTAATTCATTTTATAATTCTAGCTCTTGATGGGGAGGATAAACTTGTATGTACTTAGAAAGTAAATTCTCATACTTAATCACATTTTCATGAGATCGATATTACAAAGCACCCACTAATCCAAGATCCATGCTATCTAACTAGTGAGTAATTGGATCCCATCTTCTATGCATGAGCTCACCCTAATTTCTAAAAGTTTTTTTCTCACCCACAGAAGAAAACCACATTCCACCATTATAGATACACAACATCCTCTACCTAAAATAATCAATATGTGAATAAATTTTGGATAGCCATACTATACCTAAGATAGAATCTTAAGTCCTCATTGTTGATATGAAGATATCATATAAAAATATATTTCCTCCAACTGTCAGATCATACTATTGGAACATGTTCAAAATTGCTGAGTCACAACCTGTCAGAGTGTCAAATCTTAAGGGTAAATCCAATGAGTTAATCATAATCCTTATTACTCAATCTTGAGAAGTAGAGAGGAAAAAATACTTGCACATATATATTTCAATAATTCTAATAAAGAATAAAGAAATAAATTGTACCTCGTATCATCCCCAGAGCCTTGGTGTATAAGCCTTCAAAGTCTACAGATGGCGGCATCCCTATCCACTTCCTCCCTGTGGCTAGAACAGACAACCTGGGGTGGCGATGGTAATATGTTGGACCATTGAACACCTCATTCTTCCCTTTCATCTCCTCATCCATGTCTTCTACCCTAATTTAACATCTTTTTGTATCTCAACATTCCCTTGATCGTCTCATGAACTGTTGTACGTTGGGTCAGACAATCCTGATCCATATGTACCTAACCATCATAGGAAAAAAACCACCTCTCTATTGTCTGATTCAAGACACTCAGAGATCCCTGCACTATTGACCCATTATCCTAGGATTGTTTCCTAAAGCATCACATACACATGGATCCCTATGATTGAATTGGTCTACCTTCTGATGAGGTATCAGCTTCTGGGTTCCCACTTCTATCTTCCACTGTCGGTGCTTGATCTCCTAGGAAAATATCCACCACCAATGCTCCCTCAAGCACCCCAACATTGGTGGGAATGAAAAGAGATGCCATTAGTGGCCTAACGTCATAAAGAAATCCCTTATCAAAGGTTCAATATTATAAGAACAGATCTTCTACCATATCCAAGGAGAAACATAAAAGATAAATAATCCTTGATGAGTACTCTGCTATGCTCAAACTGCACTTTTGTTGAAGAAAAAGCTCTTTTATACACACTTATCACAATTTGGCTGAATATAATCCCTCCCTAAAGTTATTCTCGTTTTATGACTAAGAAAAATCATTCTTGTCATGTGATTGAGTCACTGAGCTCCCCCATCACCCAAAATATCCCTGAAGAAGACTCACTTTAAGGCCCATCATCTAGTCACTAAGCATTCTCATAAGGTGGAAAACATGATTGACTTCCTCTACTTGTTCTCTAGCCACATAGGGGTCCAAATCCCCTTAAAACCTAAGAGGTTACTACCTATAAAACTTGTGCAATACACACAATCTGTGTGTATCCTTAGCTGGTACTACTAGATCTATCTTATACTGAGAAGGTGTTGTTATAGCTGGTAAATAACCCATAGGTCATATCATTATTACATTCCCTTATACCAATGTATTTTAACAAGTAGAATCATTATTATGATCACATAGTGCAATCCTAATTGGTTTTTGTGTGGAGGAATACTACAAAAACAAGATGCTCAATTACCAAAAGAGTATATCTGGGGAGCTAACTGAAGAATTACATATAAAAAAACATTTTCTATATGATGTATGAACAAAATAAATTCCCTAAAACCAATGTTTATAATTTCCGAGTGTAAAGGAATGTGTTCAGATTACTGGTCTATGGATATGTCAGTTATTTCCCAAACATTTTGGTCAATGGCCTAAAAGTCAAACTCAAAAACTAAACACTATTCCCCAAACCAATAAAAATGAATTAGGTTCTATATTAGTGCTTACTACTTTGATAAAACTCTTTCATGACTTGACCCTCCGAGGTATGACCTGTGACTACCCCACGCCTGCCTCAAATTGGTCAGGGTTGGCATCCAGCATAGAGTAGGCATATCCAACAATGTGTGTCACTCTCCTAATGTAAATTTCCAAAAGAGAATATCTCTAATCCCACATAATGATAAAATGTAAAACAATTGTAGAAAATGCATGAAAAAAACTATGATCACATAGAGAGCATGATAGTAAAGTTATGAAAGTGTAAAATGGGTCCAAATACAAGCCAAAAAAAACTATAATGAATCCAACCTTCTCCAAGGGAAAGGAATAATGTCTACTATAAGCTCCTAGTAAAAACCTCTTCCTGATAGGATCCAACTATTCTCTACCAGATCCCTTTACTCTTAGGACACATTCGAATGAGTTTTCGTCTTCATAATACATGAAACATATGGGAAAATCGCATGTATGGGTGAGTATAAAAAAAACCAGCAGGACATCCAAAAAACTATACATGATACACTGAGTACAGTAATCTCAATAAAATATATAACCATCAGTGTATAAATGAAACATGCAGATATACACAAGGACCCCACACCAACTGGTGGTCATAACCAACTTATTTCCACATAATTCTACATATATAAACACTTGTTCTAGTAGAACCCACTCTACAAGCCATTCTATCATCGAATATGATCAACAAATAGGTATATATCATTAGGACCCACCCAAAAAAACACATTGTCTTGGATGAACTTTATACGTAGATAGGAGTTCATACCTAGAACCACTGGGGGCACCACAAACCAAATCGGGATCAACCTGCTACATAGGGGATTATATACCAATGTTACAATAAACACTATCGATAAAACCTGGTAGATAGAAGGTCAATACCCTGCTCAAAGATGTCATACCGATCCCACAAACCCCACCTAGGTAAAAAATGATGATAGAGGATCACACTCTAGTCTCATGAAGGGACACCACATCATTATTTTAGTCTTGACCTCTAGAGGGGATCACAATCCTATGATGTGGATGTAATGTCTCAATGTACTATCAAAGAAATGGAGCAAGGGAACACCATCAATGTAAAACTGGTTCAAAATAAAGACAAAAAGAGCTAAAAGCACTCTTGATGTAGGGTACATAGTGTGTTTCAAGGGTATAAAGTGTGTCTATCTATCCTTAAGTCTATCGGTGTGGTAAAACCTTGAATGGAATGTACATATCTACAAACACTGCATGTAGAAAAATTACACGAACTATAGTGACACATGACATACTACATGTGTCGTCTATCCATGTAAGCGTACTTGGAAGACCTACGTACCAACTCGTGTACTGGTGGCCATGTGTGTGTTAGAGTACAAGGCATTCCACATGCCATGTACTTTTTCCCATGTTCTTTTACTTCCCAAATTACATGTTGATCCAACTAGGAGGGGAAACATGATGTCTGACATAGTCACACATCATTTGATACGTAACAAAAACCAAAACCCTAGTGCCAAAACCAGGGGGCCACACGACATGTAATTCAACATTACATGCCATGTAATATAATATTTTTCAGATCTACTAGTTCCTCCACCATGTCAACTATATTTTTTTCTCAAGCATCTATCCTCACTGGATTCTATAGATCAGGTGTCTAAAAAGCCTCTAGTCAATGTATCTCTAGATTCTAGGAAATAAATATTCTTGAGAGTCATTATATCTCACTATCAATAGCCTTACCATGCATCACATGAGATGAATTATGAACAACCAATTATGTTCTTTCTTCCCAAATCATCCAAATAGCATCATTGATACTTGAATTGAAACTTCTATCCTGCGTTGAAAAAGTAATTTTGAAAATTTATGCCGAAGAGTGGTTATATAATGATAAAAAAGTTTATATTGGTTGAACCATTGAAAAAAATAAATACCAAGGATTATTGGATGAAAAAATACCACATAAATTTGTATGACATAAAATTTGGGGAATGAACCTTGGAAATGTTTTATTTGGAGCCAATTTGTTTTCATAGAATAAGACAAACATTGAGGAATAATTTAAAAAGAAAAAATAAAAATTACATCAATTTAATTATACTAACGATTCATGTATCAATTATATTCATAGATTTTACGTTCATACATTTGTGATTAATAAATGGAATGGAAATCACCAAACAAAATGTCTTACATAGATTTTGGGTTGATATTTGATGAAGAATGGTTATGCTATTGTCATTAATGACCTCAACCGACTCTGTTGGCATAAAAATCCAAGATCTGATCATAATTCATCATTATCATACAAGAATGCTCTCCTACCATGTCTTTTAGGAACCCATGGAAAAGTATCCATCCCTAAGACAAAATTCATAACCAAATATTTTAACTACAAGCATGTGTCTTCATCATGTAAAAATTAAAAAAAAAATCTTTAAATAATTTCTTTTATTCATTTCGGGCACGTGATAGATTTATCACAAATGGCCCATACCGAAAATGTTTATATATCAAAAATGTTATATTCTTTATTATGAACTCAATAGTGATCTCATATTTCTAATTTGGGCACCCATTCCTGAGTTATTAATTATTTAGGAAAACTTGGCATGCATGTTATTTTATATATTTAATATATATAAAACATATATTTCAGACACACCAGGCTTCATAACCACATGTTTTATCAGCTCTTGGTCTCTAAAATAATCCATTTAATACAAAAATAATTCAAAAAAAATCTTATTCATTACATCATGATATGTATACCATAAATTCCTTACAGTAAAAAAGTTTAATTGAGGTTTAAGTATACACTAGAAGGTTATTTAATGTTGCGAAATTATTAATCTCACAAGACTACCAATTCATCGATGGTATATCTGTAACCAAACCCCACACATAAATATAAAACTAATGAATTAATCATCTATTAAATGGTTAATTAAATTTAAAAACAGTATTATTTATCAATAACTATCCATATTGAATAAAGGATTCTAATTTATTGTGGTTTCCTGAAGTCAATAAAATAACATTCATAGTAATGTACCATATATAAAAATTTTATATCGTTTATTTAAAAATCATATCCTTATTATAAATAATAGTATAATTTAAGATAAATTAATTTTCCAAAGTGAAAAATAAATTGGATGCATTAAGAGGGGCTTTAACCTCAAAATTAGTTAGGGATAAGAGATGATAATCGGTTAATTTGAAATATATATTTTGAAATAAGACATTGTCCTTTGGAAAATTAATGAAAATGAAAAAAAAATATTTAAATAAGAATTTAGAAAATATTTTCATTTGTAAAAAAATTTAATTCATATAATATATGAAATATTTATAAAAAAATTATAGGAGTGGGGATATCTCTTAACATATTATATATTTAAAACATTCCTTCTGACTTTTTGTAATGATTTTAGATAGTAAATATTTGGGAATGAATTATAAAGATTCATTTAATACCTTTTAAACAACTAAATTATAGCTAACAATTTCCTTAATAAATCATATGAGTAATAATAAGTACTTTTGTATAATTATTTTGAAAAAATAAGTATATTGATGAAAAATGTACCTGGCTAAAAGAGAAATTAAACAAGTTTTCCATTTAACATTTATTACATGATTCAAGTGAAAAATGTGGTAAAATATGAAATAAAATTTCAAAAATCCTTAAATATATATTATAAATGAATTATTGGTTCTTATGAAGGATAATTATATGACTCCTTCAACAAAAGTATAAGAAATCCCCAAAAATGAGATTGAAAAAAAAGATCTTACCCTTGGGTAACATTAAAATTGAAACCCCTTGAAATAATAAAAATGAATTGACAAAATCTATGCTTACTAAATATGTATTATTGTGGAATATGTTAAATTGGTAGTACACAAACCACATAAAATTTAATAGGTGAATAAATACAAATATGTCTCAATGAAATGGAAATTAAGACGAAATCCCATATCTCACAATTCCATTTAGGTTATCGAGATTTAAATTGATGTAAAATGGTATTGAGGATTTTATTCATTTATAATATTACCATATTCATATTTATAATGTTAAATGTTTTCCTCTTATAACATACTTCCACTCTCTCATTAGATGTATGTCATTATTACCATTTATTTTGGTGTTAACTACCTAGTTTTTTCATGAATGTTTGTACATGGAAATTATTAATATTTTTTATTTTTTGTTGTTACATAATATGTAAAATAATATTTATGTTATAAATATAATATTTATTCAATATGTATATTTTTTAAATAATTATTTATAATTGGACATGGAAAATGAATCACATCGCTTCATGGAGCTAGTAGGTCATACGTGTACATGAGTGACATTATCATTTCCTTATTGGGTGAAATTGTAAGGAATTAGAGAATATATAAAATTTATAGAATAAGTATCATGCTATAATTATTATATATATTCATTATTTACATCATTAAGACTATCCATGTGAATCAACTATGGAAAAAATTTAAATCGGTTTGCATGGGGGTAGTAAGATGTACACACAGGTGATAGTTTTATTTCACATTTTATTGATAAGGATATAGAAAAATATCATGAAATAAACATTATAATATATTAATATAATTGAGATACTAGTGCTATTATATTGGAATATTTTATTGGTAATTTATGGGGTAAAATAATTAGTCGAGTGAAAGAGTTTGATGAAGATGATCTCATTCGCATACAAGAACATCCTTTAGATCTCTTATTAATGATCCTAGGGTTGGAATTTTATGAAAAACAATGTACTGACTCGTGTTATGAACCGGGTTAAAAAGCGAAGGAATTTTGAACTTTTTAAATTATTAAACCGATCATTTTTAGAATCGGGCTTCGGAACAAGGTTCTGAAGGTTTGATCCCTTCTATTTAATGTATTTGGACATTTTCGAATGCCCGTTAAGTTTCTCGGGTGGCCCGAGGGGTTTCGGAAGCACCAAAACCTTGTTTTTAAAGTGCTGTAGAGGGCACATGGTTGGTGCACGGTTTGGAAAACCATGTGGCCCAAACCATGAGACCTTATTAATGGAGGCAGTGGCATGTGCCTGGGCTGCGCACCATTTCCCCAAACTGTGCACCTAGATCGTGCAAGAGATCTCTTGGATGTAGAAGACTTCGCACAGTTTTTGCATGGTTTGGAAAATCGTGCGGGTCAAACCGTGCGCTCGGATGTGTTTTAGGTTTTTGATTAAAATTAAAAGAAAATAAAATAAAATAAAAACCTAACATATAATAACACTCCCTCCCTTCTCCTCTCGGCAGAAGTGTGACACCAGCACAAGGGGGCTCTCCCTACCGCGCGCTCAGCCCCCACCGTGGCCTCCCTTCGACCGGCATCTCCACCTCTATTTCATTGGGTTTATTCTATGGATCATCACAGTAAGGTCTCCTCCCTCCTTCCTCTTATTCCTTGGTCGATTTTCTCCCTCCCCTTTGCCCTAAACTAATTCAGACGAACCCCTCCATGGTTAGGGTTTTGTTTAATTTGTTTTCATTGTTATTTCTCTTATTGTTAGGTGATGTGGAAGGTCCCCCAAGACCTCATGTGTGCATGTTTGATTTCCTCCTCCGAAGGCGAGGCGGGTTGTTGTGATTTCCATCCACCAGTTTGATTCTGAGGTAAGGGTTCTGCCCGTTTATGGTTTTTGCCTCTCTAATTTAATTTCTTTAGTTGTTTTAAGGCTCGTAGTGTGTTTTTTCTAGTGTGTTTGTGGCTTCAGGTTGGTTTCAGGTTGCCGGAGCTTAGGAGACTCGCCTGGGCAGGCATATGTACGTATTTATATGTATGTGGGTTCCCCCGGTATGCTTATATTCATCCATGGAAACTATTATGCACGTACGTGGCTAGTTTTCCCAATTGCATATATAAAAATTTCCTTCGCAGGTGAGCGGAGACAGTTATATGTGTATAAGCATACGTGTAAGGATCCTCTTGTCCACGCTCAAAGCCATGCGGGGCGTGTTCATGGAGGCTAGGTGTCCTTATACGTATGTGAAATAACATATGCCACGTGGGGGAGTAGTAGTGGTAGCTTTAGTTAGAAAGCACCAAGAGCTGGAGTGGACGAATGGATCCTCCTTGAGGTAGGGTCCCTGTCCTTTCCTTTAATTTAAGTAAACTGGAAGTGAATTTACTATTGCACTGCCTTAGCATTTTAATTCTGTATGTTTAGTTCCAGTTAAATGCTATTGCGCAAATCATGTGAATTGCAGGGATAAGATAAAAGAGGTTGATTGGTCACTAAAACAATGATTTAATAAGAAAACACCTCAATTAGAGTCGTGCTGCCTTAAAGATAAAAAGTAGTGATAGACTTTTTATGCCTGCCTACTGGATTGTTGTGGTGTTTTCTTTGATGCTTGAAATGTGATGATGTGATATTGTGAGATGGAATTGCCTTGTATTATTGATATGAATGTTATAAGAAGTGTTTACCTTATAACCTATGCTAATTAAGTGAGTAAGATTCGCACTAGGGGTAGACAGTGATAGCTCCCCTATGTTACAGCTTCGGGCTATGGGTAGACTGTGAGAGCACCCTTGAATCATTATTAAGCCTTTGGGTCGAGGATAGACCATGAGAGCTTCCCCAAGGTTGGCCCAGGGGTAGGATCGAGAGTGCTGCCCCTGGGATAAGGACGTCTATGAGTTCTGTCCCGGTCCTATCCAACGTATTATATATATATATATATATGTATTCCTTGAATCATTATTAATCCTTCAGGGCAGGGAAAGAACGTGAGAGCTTCCACAAGGTTGGTCCAGAGGTAGGATCGAGAGCGCTTCCCCGGGGTTAAGGACCTTTTTGAGTTCCGTCCTGATCCTACCTAATGTAATATATATATATTTATTCCATGAATCATTATTAAGCCTTCGGGCTGGGGATAGACTGTGAGAGCTTCCCCAAGGTTGGGCCAGGGGTAGGATTGAGAGCGCTGCACCTGGGTTAAGGATGTCTGTGAGTTCTGTCCCGGTCCTACCCAACGTAATATATATATATGTATTCCTCGAATAATTATTATGCCTTCAGGTCAGGGATAGACCGTGAGAGCTTCCCCAAGGTTGGGTTAGAGGTAGGATCGAGAGCGCTGCATCTGGGTTAAGGACATATGTGAGTTCCGTCCCGGTCCTACCCATCATATTATATATATATATATATACATGGTGACATGATTGGGTTACTTTACTGGCCATGATCCAAAGCTGGTATAGCCATCAGGATTCCACTGGGAAAACCGGGATGGGTGTTGTTGTTCTTTATTGTTCTTTTTATTGAATCATATTATACATCCTTACTGCTTTAATTATTATTACACTGTCTGGATTGGGTTTGACACTAAAGGTGTCAGCCTACTGAGATTTTAATCTCACACCCTACTCGGGCCACCATTGCACTGGGGTACCTGTGTAGACCTTCTTGCATGCAGGACCTAGGTCATGTGCTGTACTGTTTTTCCTGAGGAGTAAGGAGTAAAGGACCAAGCGGGAGCTTGGGATGCTCATGAGATCACCTATCGGGATTTGCTGTATTTTCATCATTTTTTCAGTATTATATTGAAAGAATGTTGTATTTTTTACTTCTTTCCATATCTGTCTCATCATTTATGTATTGTGACAACTGGATTTGGCCACCTTTTATATAAATGATCACTATTTGTCTTTCCCTACTGTTGTTCAGTGTTTATCTATTACTGCTTCCGCTATAGAATGTTATTTACTCTGATAATACCACTGTGTTACTTTGATATGAGGGTATAGTCTCCCCATTATCACCTCCTGAGACCCTCACTACTAGTCAGCAGCCTCTGGCATACGGGGAGACGCACTTGAGGCCATGTGGCGACCGTTCTGCCCACTGATTTGATGGTGAGTTAGGAAGGGATGTTACAAAGTGGTATCAATGAAGTTTCTTTTTTCTGGATTTCTTTACTATTTGGCGATGATAGAAAAGGGTTAGGAAGAAACTGGAATTTAGTAATGAGCTGTGTTTGGGACTGGCCAACCCACGCATAGGGAGAAATCAAAATTTCCACGAATGGAATTGTTATCGAAGTTATTTTGATTATTACGGTTGATTTGATTTCACCATTGGGTGACACACATGATTTCTGTTGATACTACTGATGAAATTGAGGGTTAAATTTCTGTTGAAACCCGATGATACGAGGGTATGCCATTTCATGCATCACGTAGGCACCTTGTAATAAATTGAATACCATGCATTGTGCCATGCCATCTAGGATGCATTAGTTGATTCCTGCTATTATGGTAGGTGTTGTGGTAGTTATTCCATGCTTCTGTGATATAGCATGTTTATGTGTTACTGCATACAATAACATGTTGTTTTAATTAAGATGAAATTTGTTGATTTTGCTAAATTAAGTGATTGTGATTATGATAGGATCCAATTTTTGGTTATAACGTGTATGGGAACATTATAGCTGGGAAAGGGTAGCCTGTGTAATTGAATCACCATAAAAATGGCTGCTAATGTTAAAATTGTAAAATCAATTGAAATTGGTCTTGAATAAAGGGATCCAAATGCCAAACTGTAAAGTGTATGGGCACTTTACAGATTGGTAGGTGGCCAACTATATGATTGGTTGATTGTTTTGTGCATGTTATATTCTGAAATGTGTTTTGTTTTCTCTGTTGGGAGCCAATTTTCTACCCCTGGAGTGTATGGGCACTTCATGGGTTGGGAAAATAGCAACCCATAAGGAATGTAATGACAGGATGCCTTGTAAAATTCTTAATGGTGTAAAAGCTATTTGATTTTGATATGAAAGGTTTTGGCTTGTTGGGACCCTTGTAGGTCACCTGAATTGTTTAAATGGAATTTATTATGATAAATTTCCGGAATAATACGGGATGTCTAACAAATTTGTAATGGTTAAAAAGGGATTCTGTTGAGACATTCCTTCTTTTCTTTGAGCTGTTTGTTAAAAATGATCATGTGCCTAGTGGTTTTTGGTTTTGAAAGGTGACTTGAAGTTTTGTTTTGAATCTAATAAAATGATTAAAAGAATGAACGTGTTAAATATAATGGGAATAGAAAAAGGAACCTGTAGTGGTGTCCTCTGTTGAGACCTTATGTGTGTGTAGGTTATGTCTTTCTTATGAGTGCCTTGAAACGGAACCTTACGTGTTTCCGTAGGTTGTTTTCTTTTAGCAATGATGTTAAATGTTTGGCTTTGAGACGATGACTTTTGTTGGGCCTGACCAAGTGCTAGAGTCGACGCTTGTTCTTCGTGAGGGGATAGCCCATGGTAGGTAGCTCTCTTAGAGCTTATGTGCTTCTCTTGTTCGGTGAACTTTCTGAAGTATGGTACTGTTTGGGTACCATTGTCCCTTGTAGGACTTCCAGTTTTACTGACACCGTTGTTCGGATGGGTTTTCATGCTTCTTTTGATCTTGTTAAGGGATTGATCATCGAGTAATGTTATGTATCAGTTGTTTTTACATGCCTCAGGCATGGCTGGTCACCTTGTTGGTCGTTTGACCCTTTGTTTTGCGCAGTAATGGATGAAATGACATGTCATCATCCAAGCGAATGGTCGTATGGAGCAATAAGATGTTTGGAGGTATCTCTTGCGCTGATGTGTACAGTCTCAGGTCATTTGTATGGTAGAATGACCTGACCATTTGAGAACCATGTTTTCCCAATGCTTGGGATGATTTCTAGAAGACTCGAGTGGTTGACACGCCAAACTTGTTGCTTTTGTTTCCTTGTACATTTTGACGTGGTGATTGTGGCTCTGTGGAGCAATGCACATACAATCAGTTAATTATGAATCAGTCTACTTATGGGCACCTGGTCTTTTCTCCATTCGATGATGCCGACCCGACTAAGGTGGGAAGCGTCATGCCATTTGAGTAAATCATGTCCTCTCGGGTAAAAGGAACACGTCAAGAAGGACCATCCAGGAATGGTTGGGTTGTTTGAATTCCTTTGAGGCTTGTAGGTGTTGTTTTTCATCGATGCTTGCTCGGTATCATGTCATTGATCTGGTTGGTGGTGTATGAATTCCCTTTTGAGAAACACCGTCGGTCATGGAGGACTCCGATGCTAAATCATGAACGATCACAGAATGCCTTCTGTGGGAAAAAAGGCATTGTGATCAGTTTAGAAATCTTGAGGTGCCGACAGAAGAATCCGGGTCTTGTCTTTGAAGTCGACTAGTGGTGGTTCGACTGTTCTCATTTCTTGTTATTGTGTATAAATAATTGGAATCCATTTTAAAATCTTCGTAGTGTACTCTGATATGTGACGAGCAAGTCCCCTATCATGATTTCCTCCTGGATGCACTAAGAGAGCATCAGACTTACTCCACGCTAATGTTTTCAATGGATGTTGAGCTCTTTTGGTGGTTCCCTTTCATTTTTGCATGAAGAATGTTTGGATTCTCTCCATGGTTTGATCTTAGATACATCACCGGGAGTCAGGTATGAGCTTCGGTGAACGTTCTCGTGGTAAGTCTGAGATGCCTTGGGAGAAGGCATCGTTGTTAAACTTATAAAGCACCGCCTCCTAATCCGGGCGTCTACTTGAACAGTCAGTCGGAGTGGTTTGACTCTTTTCAGCTTGGGCTTTGAGGTCAATGGGGAAATCGATCGTTAAATCATTTCAAAATCACGCTAGTTTCATCTTTGGAATAGTTCGAGCGTGCTTTGGAAAGACAGTTCAAAAGGTGGTGGAGTTGTGGTTTGAGTCTTGGTCGTTTAACGTGAAAAATATAAGGTGGGACATACCTCTATTCGGTTTCTTGGAAAGACGAAGATGAGATCTTTTCTCTTGTGGAATTAGCTTGGTTAAGAGCTTTCGTGTTGGTTCGGGGGGGGGGGGGGGCGAGCGTTGGATCAGGTGTTGATGACTTAAGTGTTGTGTGCTTAAGTGGATGATCGTGGAGCTTTGAATGGTTGGAAACATAACGTGATCATTGAATGAAGCTTCACAACCCTTGTAGGTCAAATGAAGTGTGCGTTGTTCCCAAGGGCTTCTTGGGGAAGAGATGTTCTAAGCTGGGATGGTTGTAATGACCAGTGTTTTGAACCGGGTTAAAAGGCTAATGAATTTTGAACTTGTTAAATTAATGAACTGGTTGTTTTTAGAATCGGGCTTCATAAAAATGTTCTGAAGGTTTTAACCCTTCTTTTTAATGTTTTTGGACATGGGAGAATCCCTGTTATGTTCCTCGGCTGGACCGAGGGGTTTCGGAAGTGTTGGACCATTATTTTTAAAGTGCTGCAGAGGGCGCACAGTTTGGAAAACCGTGTGGCCGAAACCGTGCGGCCTTATTAAATGAGGCAGTGGTGTGCACATGGTCTACGCACGGTTTCCCTAAACCATGCGCCTAGCTCATGCAATATATCTATTGGAAGCAGAAGACTTCGCACGGTTTGTGCAAATTTTGGAAAACAGTGTGGGTCAAACCGTGCGCTCGGATGTGTTCGATGTTTTTGATTAAAATTAAATGAAAATAAAATTAAATAAAATAAAAACCTAAAATTTAATAACACTCCCTCCCTCTCCGCTCAGTAGAAACACGACACCAGCCCAAGGGGGCTCTCCCTGCCGCGCGCTCGACCCCCTCCTCGTCCTCCCTTCTATCGCTGTCTCCTCCTCTTTTTCTTGGGGTTTCTTCTCTGGATCATCGTGGTAAGGTCTCCTCCCTCCTTCCACTTCTTCCTTGGCCTATTTTAGGCCTCCCCTTTTCCCTAATCTAATTCAGAAGAACCCCCCATGGTTTGGGTTTTGTTTAATTTGATTTCATTCTTATTTATCATATTGTTAAGGGATGTGGATGGTTACCTGGGACCTCATGTGTGCGCGTTTGATATCCGCCACTGAAGGTGAGGCGGATCGCAGTGATTTTGATATACCAATTTGATTATGAGGAAATGGTTCTCCCATTTTATGGTTTTTTCTTCTTATAAATTAATGTCTTTAGTTTTTTTAAGGTTTGTAGTGTGTTATGCCTAGTGTGTTTGCAGATTCGGGTTGGTTTCGGGTTGCTGGAGCATAGGCGACTCGCCTGTGCAGGAATAAGTACATATTTATCTCTACGTGGGTTCCCCTGGTATGTCTATATTCATCCATGGAAGCGAATATACATGTACGGTTCTAGTTGCCCCCATTTCATATATAAAAAGTGCATGCGCAGGTGACCGGTATATATGTATAAGCATATGTGTAAGGATCCTCTTGTGCATGCTCATGGCCATGTGGGGTGTGTGCATAGAGGCTAGGTGTCCTTATACGTATGTTAAATCACATATTCCTATAGGGGGAGCAGCACCAGTAGCTTTAGTTAGAAAGCGCCAAGAGTTGGAGTGGACGAATGGATCCACCTTGAGGTAGCGTCCCTCTCCTTGCCTTTAATTTATGTAAAGTGAAAGTGAATTTAATATTGCACTACCTTAGCATTTTAATTCATCATGTTTAGTTCCAGTTAAATGTTGTTGTGAAAATCGTATGAATTGCAAGGATAAGATAAAAGAAGTTGATTGGTCATTAAAGTAATGATTTAATAATAAAACCCCTCAATCAGAGGTGTGATGCCTTCATGATAAAAAGTAGGGATAAACTTTTTATGCTTGAATGCTGGATTATTGTTGTGTTTTCTATGATTCTTAAAATGTGATGATGTGATATTGTGAGATGGAATTGCCATGTGTTTTTGATATAAATGTTATAAGAAGTTTGTTACTTATAACCTATGCTAATTAAATGATTAAGCTTCACACAAGGGGTAGACCGCTAGAGCACTCAAGTTTTACGGTTTCGGGCTAAGGGTAGACTGTGAGAGCTCCCGTGAATCATTAATAAGCCTCCGGGGTGGGGATAGACCGTGAGAGCTTCCCCAAGGTTGGGCCAGGGGTAGGATTGGGAGCACTGCCCCTGGGTTAAGCATGTCTGTGAGTTCCGTCCCAGTCTTACCCAACGTATTATATATATATGAATTCCTTGAATCACTATTAAGCCTTCGGGCTGGGGATAGACCGTGAGAGCTTCCCCAAGGTTGGGCCAGGGGTAGGATCGAGAGCACTGCCTCTGGGTTAAGGACGTTTGTCAGTTCTATCCTGGTCCTACCCAACGTATTATATATATATATATATATTCCTTGAATCATTATTAAGAATTCTGGCTGAGGATAGATTGTGAGAGCTTCCCCAAGGTTGGTCCATGGGTAGGATCGGGAGCATTGCCCCTGGGTTAAGGATGTCTGTGAGTTCCGTCCTGGTCCTACCCAACATATTATATATATATATTTACTCCTTGAATAATTATTAAGCCTTTGGGCCAGGGATAGACCGTGAGAGCTTCCCCAAGGTTGGGCCAGAGGTAGGATCAAGAGCGCGGACTCTGAGTTAAGGACATCCAGGAGTTCCCTCCAGGTTCTTCCCAATGTATTATATATATATATGGTGACATGATCGGGTCACTTTACCAGAAATGAGCCGAAGCTGGTATAGCCATCCGGATTCCTCTGGGGAAACCGGGACGGGTGTTGTTGTTCTTTATTGTTTTATTTATCAAATCCTACTATACCTGCTTACTGCTTTAATTATTATTACATGTCTGGATTGGGTTAGACACCGGTGGTGCCGGCCTACTGAGATTATTTTCTCACACCCTACTCGGGCCACCATTGCACTGGGGTACCTGAGTATACCTTCTTTCTTGTAGGACCTAGGTCGTGTGCTGTCCTGCTTGTACCTGAGGAGTTAGGAGCAAAGGACCAAGCTAGAGCTTGGGATGCTCAAGAGATCACCTGCCAGTATTTGCTGTCATTTCTTAATTTATTTAGTATTGTTTTGAAATCATGTTGTATTGGTTACTTCTTTCCATATCCATATCATCATCCCTTTATTGTGACAAGTGGATTTGGCCACCTTTTATATAAATTATCACTATATGTCTTCCGCTACTGTTGTTCAGTGTTTAACTATTACTACTTCCACTATTGAATGTTATTTACACTGATAATACCGATGTGTTAGTATGATATGAGGATATAGTCTCCCCACTATCATCTCACGAGAGCCTCACTGCTAGTCGGTAGCCTCTTGCATATGAGGAGATGCGCTTGAGGCAATGTGGCGACCGGTCCAGCCGCCAATTTGATGGTGAGCCGGGCATGGACGTTACAAACAACACCTATAAAATTTGAATAAATATTTTCAGGAGATATTTTTTAGGTAATGGTCAAGATATATTAATTTTTATATGTAAAACAGTGAGGGAGAAGGTGCGCCATTTATAATTAAGTAGAGTGGAAGAGATGGAATTTGCAATGTTTTTCTATACTTTCCAAGAACATTCTTTGAACTATGTCTCTAAATTGGATTATATTAAAAATGGAAAATGATAAAGTCGATCTAAAACCAACCAATGTGGATTCCAAAAGTCATTAGATCAATTTTATCCCATTATATGTAGGTAAATCCTCGGTAAATGTGCTTCTACCATAACTATGGTAATTATATTTTAGTATTTTTAGTATTTATTTTGACAAAAAAATTTAAATAATTAAATAATGTTAATTTTTATGATTCTAGATATGGAATACACATTATCAAATTAAATTCCTATATCTTTAAGAATTTAATTAAAAAATAAACTTCTAAAACCTGGAGAAAAAATTATTTTTTAAGAAAATCATTTTCATGCAAAAGATCTAATAATAAATATTTTACTAGTAATAATATTTATATGGATTAAAATTAATACATTTAGAAAAATAATATATATATATATATATATATTGTATAAATCATTCATCAAAAATTTTTAATTTAATTTCATTAAAATAGATTGACATTATTCATCTTTAAACAAAAAGAGTTTTCTACAAAAAAATAGTTTTATGGAAAATATCCATTTTTATCTCTAAATGAAATTATATTTATTTCTAAGAATCAATATTATATAAATAATTGGTCAAATATATTATAAAACATTATTTTAAATGAAATTATGACTAGTGAAATAGTAAATTTTCTATTATTCATGAAATATTATTTCTATAGAAAAATTTCAAAAATTAGTTCAGTGATTATTTTGACCAATAAGCCCAAAAAAGATATTAAACAAATAAAATTAGGGCATTTTTGCCCTAATATATTAAAAAAATATTGTATTATTTATTGAAATAAAACATCCACTTACAATAATTGAAGCTCAGGTGTAACAAAACATTGTTTGGTGAGAAGTTAGTTTCAATATTATTCATTGGATTATATCATACTTTTTTATCTATTATACGAGAGTATACAATGATGATCCTACAATGTATAACTAATATGATGAAATTATGTTTTAATAAACTATTTTTCTTGTCACTAGGATTAGAGCTGAGACTGAGGCGGTCATTATTTTCATTCTCTCATTATTGTCCCAAGAGGGGTACTCTATGGGGGGAGGAGGTCAAAACACATTATAACATAAAATGGACAATTAATCACTATTTTTTCTGATGTGAGATTCAATAATGATATTTTAAATGACTTAAAAAATGATTTCCCTTTCATGTTCATATTTTTATCTTCTATAATAGTAATTCTTTGAAAAATCATTATGTATTTTTTTAAGCCCCATAATTGATGTTTTTTTAAATAATAGTTTTCCAAAAACATTCACTTCATTATTTTTGAAAATGACTTTTGAATGTAAACCATGATTTCATATTTTAATAGTATGGTAAAATTGTTTTAAAACACTCTTTTAGGATTTTATTCAACTTTATGAGCCTTTTAATTATGATGAATCTTTTACATGTTTAAATTCGGTTTCCCAAGTGAAAAAAATAATTAATTCTTTAGAACTGAATAATTATATTATTATATGTTTAAAAGTAAAAAAATTATAAAAGTTTTTTATTTGAAATTTTATTATAAAAGATTATATTATTAAATTAGTCTTCAATATCTTTATCCCTTATCAAATAACATTTTATAAAACATAATTCTCTTTTTAATAAATGTTTTATAGAAGAGAATATTTTTGTTTTAATGTGGAATGACCTAGGTAATGTAAATTGAAATGAAATTTAATTTATTATTATTATTCATGAAAGATACCATAGATTTGTATTCATTATTTTAATATTAGGTATTTTTTAAAATGAGGAAAGCCTTTTTTATCTAAATTTAGTTTTAATTAATTATATGGTTTTAGTTAAAAGATTAATTTATCCATCACAATGTTTTAATTTTAAAATATAATGTTTATTTTTGAATTTATAATTTTAAGGTTATCCTAGGAAGAATGTTTTATAATTTTTTGAAATGTTTGAATTTTTAATTAATATATAAAAATACTGATTCTTATTTAAAACTATGTTATCATTTTAAGTATTTTAAAAATTACATTTTGTTTTAAAATGTTTTAAATGTAAAATTAATTCATTTATATAATAAATAATCTAATTGAGGTTATTTTAATCAATATCTTAATTGAATTTTGTATAAAAATATTTTACGGAAAAATGATTTTTTTAAAAAAGTTCATCTCATTCCACTGCTTTACTTTTAAATTAACTTATTATTATATGAAATAAAACTATTAAAATTGATTAAATATTTTTATTCATCATAATTGATAATATTTTAATAGTTTATCACAATATTTCATCATAATGAATAGAAAAAATCAAAAAAAATATATAATATGAGGGTTATGGTTAAAACATGATTACCATGGGGGTAAAATAAATAGATAACTATAAAATGACATAGAAACTATTCTAAAATATCATAGAATGGTGGATTTTTAACTTATATCTGTTTAAATTCATAAATTGTACATTTGGGATATATTTTTTAAGAATAAAACCTAAATAATTATTAATATTTTTAGAAAATTCCAAGTGTGTCCTCTCCCACACTTATAGAAAGTCATTCTCTATCCTCTCCTCTCCACAATTAAAAAGGATTTTGATTTATAATATTGCTACCCATAACTGTTCGTAAATACCTATCCATGACCTAATGAATATTTTTTATATTAGAACTTATCTAGGTGGGTTTTATGTATAAATCTATAGGGGTAGTCTAATCAAAAAGTATCATTATTAACCAAGAGTTTTTCTTTTATTTCTTATTATACCTCATTAAAATTTTCATAAAACATGATGAAATAAAAACAACATAATTTTACATATAATGTTTTCTATTTATATTAATTTCATTACCAATATCCATCTCATTCCTCCATCAAATTGGAAACAAACCCGTTGTTCATGAGTGTGTCAGACTACCGGCTCACAAACTGTTGTAATTGTTTTCAATCACTCCCTCTCACAGATGGTTGTAATGATTTAATTATATATATATATATATATACGTAATTCCATATTTTTCATTTTTGAAGGTAATATATCATCTAGTTTCATACCTTTAAATCCATTGAAGAATTATAATGTCATTCATGTATATAAGTTAACTGCACCTCCACGAAGTGACGTAATTCATTCAATATCACCACAATATGTAGATGATATATATATATACATATATTAAATGATATAATTTTATATATATTATATTATAATACTAATTATATAATTATAAGATAATTATTTTCTTCTTTCCCCCATAATCTTTATAAAATAAAAGTGTTACTCATATATACATACATACTAACATCTAAATTATTGTATCATAAGTCATTTTTCACTACTATTTTTCATTGTTTGTTCTAAAAGTAAAATTGTAAAATACAAACTAAAATTACTCAACTATTAATATTAAAAAGACTATTGAATTATGACCTCATTAAACATATTCAACCCATATAAGTTTTTTGGACATATGAGCTAAATATCATCTAATTATCAAATGTTACCATAATTTATTAATTTATTTAATATAAAATTTTAATAAATATATCTAAGGGAAAATAGAGTCAAAAAAGGTTCCAACAAAGATATAATACTAACATAATTTTATTATTCATGAATATATAGAACATATGTGACATGTCAAACTCAAGGAAAGGTCCCTTTTGAAATTAATCCTCATTTTAAATTTTAAAAAGATTAATTTTCTTATTTTTTTTATCCACGTACATATTCCAAAAATTATTTTAATGGAATAATTATATGTAGATTAATTAATTATTAAATAAATTATATCTCTCTCTTGAAATTATGTTAATGGATTTCAAAATTAATCTTTTTTTATGTATTTTATATGGAATGTTGGGAGTTTCATTACAATAGGGTAAAAAGAGTATTTTATTTAAATGTTTACAACTTCAACGGACATTCCAACCACAATGAACCTTATTTTATGTTTTTAATCCGATAAAATAGTATGTTCTATCTTTATGGAAAAACCCCATTCATCTATTTATTTTTGGTATTTTGGTTTTCAAAATTAATTTTTAAAAGGAAAGGGTGTTTTTAGGTGAAAAAAATATATTCACATGAGATTAAAACAATTTTCAAATTATATTATGAATAAAAGGTGGAATAATAAATTTTTTTATTCATGATATGGTTCTTGATCATTATAGTAGATTTAGTGTGATTCTAATACAAGATATAGTATGGATGAGCCTGATATAAATTCTTCTACATGAGAGTGTGATATAGCTTATATGATAGTTGAGCCTTATATAACTCTCTAATGAAATGCATAATGTTAATTTTCTACAAATAAAATTATGAGTGAGTTAACTGGGGATTTTTTCCTTAAAGATTTAACTAGGATTCAATTATTGATACAAAATTTATGAACATGGTGCTCTATGTTTACTAAAAGGTTTTATTTTGATTTCCATGGGTTTGAAATGGTTTTTATAGAAAATAATCTTTTTTTTCAAGTTGATATATTTTATTTCATATATTAAAATTTTATTGAGATATGGGTAAACAAATTTGTTTTTTTAGATTGGACTAATAAATTTCGAATTTTTATACCCCTTTCATAGATTTTTGTGTAATAAACATATTTTTAAATGTTTTTCATTGGGATCAAGGATGAGTAATAATAATAAATAATTCATCATGATAGATTTGATGTAATTTCATGAACATAAAATAATTTTCAATTTATTTTTTTATATTTTTGGGAAAATGGGTACTAAGTATACGTGTTAGATTTTCAATGAATTGTTTTTTACGTAAGATTTATAGCCTAATTATTAGAAAATATAAATTGAAAAGTTCCTAAAATTTTAATAATGTGAATTATTGACTAAAAATTGAAGATTATGTTTAATTGTAAGGCTAGCTTTTATAGTTCCTATAAGAAGAAATGATTAGATAAAATTAGAGGTTTGGGTAATGTTAATGAAATATCCTTGAAATATATTACATTATGGATAAGTTGAAATGATAATGAATTTATAGATTTATATATTAGTTCTTCTAATCTATGTCTGTTCATAATGGTTTTCCATTGAATAAATGTGTAAACAAAAAGAAGAAGGTGCCAAGATGAAAATATACTTCTAAATAGAGAATATAGAATGTTTTGAATGGTGAATGATCAATTTTCATAGTGATGGATCAATTGAAAATATCCTTCCATGTGTTCTTAAAGGCCTCAGACCTTTAAGTGGTTGTTCGGAGAAGGAATCTGATTTATGGACACGGTATTCTCTAGGTTGATCTTGATGCCTATATATCTGACGATGAAGCTGAGAATATTCATAGAGGTAACCCCTAATGTAGAATTCAAGGGGTTTTCTTTCAAATTCTATGAGTGGAGGATTTATAACACTTTATGAAGATCTGTGAGATGGTTCTAATGCTGATAGGATTTTAACACCAAGTCATCAAGATAACATTCCAATAACATCACAAGGATTGTTTTGAGGATAAGCTTCATGGACAACCAATAAGTGGATCTTGAATTCTTCATAGGGATACAAAGGACCTTCTTCTATCAAAAGATCCCTTGTTTCCCTATGAAGGTGGTAGACTCCTTATCTTCATTAAACATCTAGATTTAGATGATTCAATAGTATCCATCCATGATGGAATGATCCTATAACTGAGGTGTGGTATTAATCATTAACCCTATTACTGGAAGGGTAAAATCATCCTTCGTACAATGTCAGTTGAGTTATAAAAATTTTATAAAGACCATGATGTATCTATTCTTCATCCCAGCCAGTATGATGTTGGGTATCCTCTTTGGGTAATATATTTACTTGACTAAGTTTGGTTTAATTAGTTTTTCAACCCTATCATTGACCATGAAACAATGAGAACGGTTCATTTTTCATGGAGGCTGCTTCAACCTGTGATGATTTACTGTGAGACCATGATGGTGGATGAAGACCCGATGGTCTATTCTTAACATCTCTCCCTAACACCAAGAAAATAAATCATGTTGTTTTTTTAGAAATTCCAAATACTTATCTTGTTTCTCTAGACACTTTCCTTCACTAATCATCATTGTCCTTGGATCATCCAAGGTACCAAGGATCACCTGAATTAGCACATTGATTGTGGCGGAGAATCCATTTATCAAATGTGGGAGGAGAATATTCCAAATCTTCTCCATCTCTTGAGGTAATGGAATTAGTGGGAGGATATGGTTCATCTCGGATGAATGACCCTTGGGAAGCAGTGGTTATTTCTTAGACTGATGTGGAATCATCAGGGGGAGGAAAATTCTTTAACAAAACCATGGACACAGTGGCTGTTGAGATGATTCTATTAGGACTTTGACCTTGAAAACCATTCTTGATATAAAAGTAATTATGAAAGGTCAGTTTCTTGAGATTAAAACTAGCTCAGTGAAACATGAGAGTATGTTGTACATTGGTAGACATTGAATGAAACACTTGATACATCATAGGGGTTTGTGCTTCTGATATCACCCAAGTTTTCTGTCTATAGGTGTATGATGTAATAATATGTAGATCCTTGTACATGGGGGATATAGCACCCCCATACTCATCGAAACAATGAAGAAGATTACCAGGTCTCTCATCATGGATTGAAAATAGTGAATTAGGAGGATGAAAGAGTCAACAACATATATACACGGGCTATCTACAATGGTAGAGTGCTCAACATCATTGGTCTAAACACAGTTGTCCATTATCAGGTAATAGATGACATCTAGATAGATGGATTCATAGGATTAAAATTGGGAAACATCACCCTGCACCATGCCTACTCCACCATTGATGGAGTACTTGAGGCATTGGTGATATGGGGAAGGAACCATTACATGCATACGAAGTTAGGTTCAATTCATAAAATCATTTTAGGTGGTTTCTTATGAGATAACCCTGAACTAATCACTTGCTACCAGGACAAAATACTAGACATTTAACCATATTCTATTACCTGATCACTACTCATCCCTATCATAACCCAGAATATTTAGGTTAGATGGAATCAAATATTCCTCATTCAACCCCAGCTTTTAGAGTATCTAGGATAGGAAGGGAGTGATCCCAAAACCTATATACACTAAGAACCTGTAGACTTATATGCCACTGAATAGGCATGGGAGATACAGTGATATAATGTTACCCTTCACGAGGGATCCCTCATCATCTTCAGACAATGAGATTATATCTTGAAATTATGCTTGTTCGACCTCTTTGGCATAAATGGTTTCTATGGTTGTTTCCTCTTCTAAAAATTGAGGTGGTCTTATCAAGGAATATATGAGAGTCTCACACATCTATTATAATTATAAGTGGTCCTTCAGGATCAAGATCTTTGTAGGTATTATGTCAAGGTAATAAAAAACAATGTACTTCCATTATAAACATATGTTTCTTCCCACATGGGGTCTCTCATTGGAAGGAGACATGACGAGAACTGCTGGATAAACCACTGGATTCTAGATGGTGTCAGAAATGACCTACTTCTCATCATATAACTCTCCCAAAACTAATTTCATTTTGCTATAATCTCGATGAGGTATGGATATAGCTAGATGCTCTAAATAATGATGCAGTTGCAGCTGCTCTGCCTGGTCAATTAACATGGTCAGCTGTGGAAGAGTGACTGAGAGGGAAGGCTGAGAGGATTGTGCATGATGATCTCTTTGCAAATCATGTTTTCTGGTATCAGTATCATTCACAGCCTTAATTGAAGTACTCTCCAAAGAATTCTACTAGTTTTTTATTTCCCCTACATCCTCTTCGACGACATCGAATAATGAAACTCGGAGTGGGGGGGGGGGTGGATACTTTCATGTTATTCCTCATCATCAGGGAAAATAAAAAGATCTTCCAACTCAATAGAGTTCACAGAGGCATAATCCTACTCATCTTTATAGGGGTCTTTCACTGCTAGGCTAACCCTAGGAGAGATTACCAAAAATGGATTCATGATGTCACCATGTGTGTCGGATGACTTTAGTGCCGGTGGTGTTCATTTATTTCTCATGAAAAGTCTCCATGTACTATTCTGAGACAAAGAAGGGTACGAGGTGGAGGAAGAAGTGATAGCCGAAAAAGGAATGATGAAATCATGAATTTTAGGTTAGCCTAATATCTCATGAATGATTCCATGGTTATTTGTGACTTCCCGAAAAGCCAGCCAGTTATCACATTTTTGAGTCCCATGGTGGGAAACCCAATTCCATTCACCAGAACCCTCTATGTTTTGTCAGTCTTAACAGATATGTGTGCCACATATGTTAGAAAAATTCCCATATTGACCAAAATATTATACACTTGTTCCTAGATCCAATACATGAACACATTGAATTATTTTATGGTATGCCCAAGGATCTCATGGTAAGGAAAATGGGTAGGAAAATCAGTATTCACAGCTTCATGAGGCTTTATGTACTCTTGAAGCTTCATAATCTCTTTTTCCAGGGCACTATAGAAGAAACTAAGAAATTAGACATCATTAAAGGAATATGTTGTATTCCTTCTATCTAGAAAGGTAACTCTATGATAATAGCCATAGAAAGGGGATGTATCCTGATGAGGGGATGGAGCCACATTCTCTCATCTTAGAGGGTGTTTTTAGTGGGGTGGTGCCTTATGATTCTCTGATATGTGAGGATGATCTTGATGATGTTGTTTCTCATAGTGAGGGTTCTCTTATCGTGACTCTTCTCAAATTGGAGTAAATAACTCAAGCATCAACGGGTCCTCTTCCTATAAGATGATAATAGTATCCTCCTTATAGTTCTTATTGAAGGAGAAGGGAGAGGTAGTATACATTCCTACATGGCTTGACAAATTGTTTCTTCTAGGCGCTTGGCCATTTTAGAGAAATCTCATAACCTACCTTGTATATTTGGAGTGATGAAATTAGGGATCATCTTAGCCTTCGATTTTCCCACACACATTTTTAGTATCTAATCTTGAGTTTGTGGTATATTGAGTTAATACATGAGGCACTGGGAGTGCCACCTACTCAACTATACAACATGGTTGTTCAAGTTGTCAATGTGATCCTGGTTTCTTGGGGAAAATTTTTTTCTCACATAGGCAATGATGCATCACCCATATAGTCTGACCGAAGCACATGACCTAGCCCTTAGGGAGGGACCTCGAGATGTCGAAGTTGGATTTTTCATTCAGCCAGAATACCACTAAAAACTAATCAAAATGTAGTGTCTACCATAAGATTTAATGATCAGAATTGGGGTCCTTTACTTGGATTTCCAATGCTCTGATCAATGCTATCCACGATATTGGTGATGACTCTAATGTAGATCAGTGCAGTGGTTGGATGGTTGATGGAGGAATCACTACATTAGCTGGTTGAGTGCTACACATTGGGTCATTTGTCGGGGGAGGTACCCAACACATTATTTCATCCTTAAAGAACTAGGAATTAACTAATGCCTCATGTTCATGTTTAACAATACTAATTGGTGGATAAAATAGATACTCATCATCTATCCGTTTCTAGATTTGTTCTCTATGATCTGGAGTAGAGGTGTAGTGGAAAAATTGTTATGATAGAGATGGTTGTAAAATAATCCCATGGAAGGGAGGCCAATCCTCCTCCACATATATATATCCACAAAGGGATTTGGGGATTCTGTTGATCTCACATTCTTGGTTGGAAAACCTCACCATTTGGGCTCTTTCCCTGGACTCTAATTCTAATTACTCAGGTGAAGGTTCCATAATTGAATCATACCACCCCTTGGAATTTGAGAGGTTCATGGGTTTAATGATGAATTGTCACATCCCAGGGTTTATACTTTGGTGGTGGTAGTTCTCCATTTTACATTAGGAAGATCCTTTAGGGAGGCGTAGTTTTTTGGTATGGAGAGGACCTCCATGTAGGATACAGGAATAGAAGGGAGGACCACTTCTTTGATTAGTTTGGATAATGGTAGGACCTCTATATCTGTAATGCCTCGACCCCAGTTACCAGAGTCGTGGAGTTATTAAAAAAAATTGGCATTATCAAAAAAGATCAAATCTCAAAAGATTGATTAGCATAGTAGCCTTGGAAACACTAGATACATTCATAAAGATTACATTATATCCAGAAATGAAAACTACAACAACATAGTCTCCATAGTCCAGACTCATATCCCCTTATAATATCCCTGAAGGCCATTAAGAAAATATTTCTTCACATCCTGGGAAAAATAAAACATAGAAAGGGGTGAGCTCAAATGCCCAGTAAGGATAACAATATAGAGGAAACTTTCTTAAATAAGCATAAACATTTAAGGCAATGTATGACTAAAACAAAAGCCTTTTAGACATGAACATAAGTATAATATGGAAAAAATAAAATTAAATAATGTCATTTACTTATTCACATGGATGTTCTTCTATTCGAATAATCACTTGAAAGATCAATAAACACTTACATAATGATGTAATGCATAATTACAGACTATCAAAACCTCATAGTCAAGGCCTTGTGCCAAGACTACAAATAATATTTTGTCAAGGCCTTGTGCCAAGAAACTAGTTTGTCTCATGAGACCTACTGATGCATCTAGGAGCTATATCGGTCTCTATCCATCACTTATTAAGTCCAATGCATTCCTCATATGAATAGGTTTAAACATAACATAAACATTCATATTAAAACTAGTATAGGAAATGTCAATAATTTCCCTATAAACCATGAATGGTATAAAAATAACACATCCACAGTCCAACATATCACAAAACCTTCAATATAATATTAATTTTTTGTATCATAATAAATCAACATCATATAAGTTTAAAATCCATCAATAGATGTTGACATAGATGAAAAAAAACTATTTGAGAGAAATATTTCTTTTTTTGAAATCATTTAAAATTCAAATAATTAAAAAATAAAACATTTACTTTGAAAATATTCTTATAATCTTGTAAAGTAATCTTCGATGATTTTATAACGGCAAAAAATAGCCGCACCCACCGTATAAGATAAAAAAAATACATTCTTACCGTAGTTATGTCGAAAAGTTTAAAAAGGACCTTGTTTGGAAAATGACAGAAAGATTGCCTTATAATCTTCTTATAAAAATTCCACAACGGTATAAATGACTTTAAACCATAGTCTTTAAAATAGTAAGTATTATTTGAAATATATTTTTAAGAAACATGGATGTGGATGATAAAAATATCCCAGTATATAATTATGTATAAACAACCTCGGATAATGAAGAAATTGTGAAATAAACCCTTACCTTGTACTTTTCCTTGGTCGATGGTAGGATAACCTCCTGTATAATAGTTAAATCATTGTTATTTAATTATACAATAACCATATACATAATTATGATCTCATATATGATCTTTTAATATTGATTTTTTAATAATATCTTAGTATTATCGTCGTTTGAGCATGTTAACTTACTCGTTTTCTTTAATATGTTTGTCACATAAGCCTTGTTTGTTATCCATTGGTGGTATTTTATTCATGTTCAGAATGATATCAAGTCCTTAAACATTATTTTTAATCATCAATTGAGAAGTATACTTGAATGGATATGATGGGGAATGAAACTCATCGCGTTCGTGGAGACAGTAGTCTGTAAGTACGACCGGGCGTCGATATCATTCTTTTGATATTAAAATAATATATAATTGGATGGTATATTATATATAATTAATCATTATAATGTTATATTTATTATTTAATTCAATTACACATCAATATCATACCCATCCAAATAATAATGTTTTGAATAACAATTACACCACGACGTAAAGACGGTAAGCCGTACGTACACACGTATGGTGACATGTCATTCAAAGAATGGATATAATACTGAATATGGTTGTACCATATTTATGATAACATCATATTAAATATAAGATACTAGAGTTATTGTTTTAGAATTTAAATAACAAAGAAAGAAGAAGTTGAAGAAGAAAGGAACTTGAAAGAGGGTGGTGAAATTATTACCTCTTCTTCCGTTTCTTCTTTTTGATTTGTACAAAAGGGCTCCTTAGGTTGGCTTACTGATCAAACTAAGGCCTCATGGTTGAATTTAGAGAAATTTAGTGAATATTTTGTATGGGTTTTTCTGAACCAAAAGGCTTTGATGGTATGAAGAATTGGTTAGAAGTGGTGTCCTTTTATAATGGGGAGGAGGTACTCTTTAGGAAAAACATAAAGAATTAATTTATAATAAATTTATATTCGATTTATAATGGCTAAAAAGTCTATTATTTAAAGGTTAAGGTGGGGATCGGTCTAAATAATTTCATCCAATAGATTTTAGATAGGTTAGGGTCACTATATTAACCTTATCTTTTTTATTTAACTCTTAGTTAAATAGTTTGACATTTACCATGTCTCTTTGTATTTTTATATTATATAGTCAATAAACATAATTTAAAATTCTAAGAGACCCCCAAGAGGTCCATTAATGATAAAAATATCATTATATAAGTCCTTCGGGCAAACAATATATTTTTAGGAATAGAATATCAATTAATAATATAATACTTGTTTTAAAAACTCTTTTATGTCAATTTGGACACTATTTGGTATTTGGTTTTTGATAATTTCATAACAGAATTATTACTTTGAAAAAAATTTCTATAACCAATACCAATATGTCATATTAACCTAGAAAATTAGTTTAATTCATAAAAATTCTGAAATTACATTTATTTTGATATTTAAAATATCAATTATTTTAATATTTCATTAATTATGTAATTACTGTATCACCATTGTGTCCTATATAAATTAAATTATTTAATGTCTCAAAATTAGAAATAAAATTCCATTATGTAGGATATATTTTTACCTTTCTAATTAAAATTTAAAATCGATTTTATCTTATGTATAACCATATATTAAAAATGTTTTAGTAATTAATCTTTGATTTTAACTCTTTTAACTCTTCTTTGAATTAAATAATAATAAATGTCCTAATCTTGTCCAAGTGGACCTAAATGATAATATTTTATTCCTAAGGTTGTTTTATGTCGATATAAACTTGTCCAATATAATTAGAACATGTTTTAGGGTAATATTAATATCATTTTTACCCTTAATTACCCTATTTACTTTTAATCATGGTAAATAAAAGTAAAAAGTTACTATTCACCAAAAATTATTTTCATCTCATTGAACCACATATTACTTCTTGATATTAACCTTGTCTCTAAGATTTTCAAAATTCCACTCAAAGTTGTTGTAAAATTATGTTTTATGTGAATTTCCAAATTCTCTTAGGAGGTGGGTAAAAGATGGTGAAAAGTTCAATAAAAGTTTTATATATCTAAAATTATTCTAAACTAACTCTAATGAATTACATTGAAATTATATAGCTATTATGTATCTATTTTGACCTTAATTAGATTTAAATAAAATATATAATTATTTAAATAAAAAATTAATTTTGAACTATAACTCAGTGTTTTTTCACTATTCATCAAAAATTGAATGTTTTCAGAAAAATACTAAAAATTCACCCTAAGATAATTTAGATATTCCGAATCTAAAAATGAAGTCCATTTTGAATGATACCATTTATAAAATTTCAAAAAGTGGGTATTACTATTCATAATGGCTAGTTTGATTGGTTGTGGTGTGTGTTAGAACTCGAAGTTGCATACAACACACGCTACTATATTATTCAAAGAGAAGCGTAATGTGGAAGCTTGGGGTGTTAAATTCTCCCCTAATTCAAATAATTTCTTCCTCAAAATTTCTATAATATTACTGCATAAAAAGACTCGGGTGGTTCTTCAACATAAGTTCCTCGGGTTCCCAAGTTGCCTCTTCTATCTTACGGCTTCTCCATAGTACTTTTACCAGACGAGTTGCCTTGTTTCTCAGCACTTGTTCTCTTGTATCAAGAATCCAGACGGGCTCTTCTCAATAAGACAGATCGGGTTCCAGTTCTAATTCTTCATAAGTGAGTACATGCATTGGGTCAGGCATGTATTTTATCAACCGTGATATGTGGAACACATCGTGACCTTCGGAGAGACTTGGCGGCATTGCCAAATGGTAAGCTACAACCCCAATTCGTTCTAGAATTTCGAAAGATCTGATGTACCTGGGATCAATTTACCTTTCTTGCCGAAACGTATAACTCCCTTCAATGGAGATACCTTCAACAAAACATGATCTCCTACCTAGAATTCCAAACCCTTCCTTCAGTTATCGGCATAGCTCTTCTGCTTACTTTGAGCTTCTTTGATGTGGTTTTGGATTAACATTACCTTTTTCATCGTTTCCTCCACTAGTTCGGGGCCTACAAGTTTTTTTTCACCAACTTCATCCCATCAGGTTGGTGTGCGACATCTTTTTCTGTATAATGCTTCATATGGTTCAATATAAATACTCTAATGGAAGCTATTATTATAATAAAATTCCACCATAGTTAAATATTGATCCCACATACCCTGAAAGTCAAGTGAGCATGATCTCAACATGTCTTCTAAGGTTTGAATAGTCCGTTTTGAGTGTCCATCTGTTTGAGGGTGGCAGGCAGTTCTAAAACACAGTTCAGTATCCAAGGCCTTCTGAAGACTCTTCCAGAATCATGATGTAAAACATGGATCAAGGTCCGAAACAATTGATAGGGGTACTCCATGATGTCTAACAACTTCATTAATATATATTCTTGTTATACGTTCAAGTGGTAAATCCTCCCTTATACCAAGAAAATGTTCTGATTTTGTAAGACGATCAATAATGACCCATATTGCATCATTCCTTCTAGGAGTCTTTGGTAGTCCCATGTCAAGTCCATCATAATATAATCCAATTTCCACTCCAGTATGGGAAGTGGTTGCAAGAATCCTCCAGGTTGTTGCCTTCCAGCATTCACTTGTTGACAAACCATACATCTTGACACAAAATCAACAATCTCTCTCTTCATGTTTTCCCACAAAACATTTTCCTGAAATCTATATACATTTTGGTGATCCTAGGGTGTATAGAGAAATTAGAACTATACGAATTGTCTAACAATTCCCTTTTTAGATCAGGTATATCAGGAACAAAAAGTCACTTTCCAAATTTCAAAATTCCATCTTCATACACAAAGTCATTCGATATCCCATCATTCACTGATGGTAGAGTCAATATTAGCATATTGACTAATCTTCTCTTAATTTCTTCAAAATATTCTTCACACTCTTTGGTTCAAACAAATTTATCCCCTTTACGTGTGAGATTTATTAATGGGTTAGCCAATCGGGAAATTTTTTTGGATGAAACGTCGATAATAACCTGCTAAACCAATAAAACTATGTACCTCGGTTATACTCGTTGGTGCTGGAAATTTTTGGATTGCCTTGGTCATAGAAGGATCAACAGAGATTCCATCGTTGGAGAAAATATGGCCAAGAAAAAAAATATCTTGAATCCAGAATTCACACTTGCTAAACATCCCATATAATTCATGTCTTCTAAGAGTCTTCAAGATAATGTGCAAGTGATTTTTATTATCTTTGTAGTTTTTAGAGTATACCAAGATATAATCAATAAATACCAATAAAAAACAATCGAAGAATTACTTGAAAACTCTGTTCATTTGATCAATGAATACAGAGGGTGCATTAGTCAATCCAAAAGGAATTACTGTAAACTCGTAATGCCCGTACCTGGTTCGAAATGTTGTCTTTAGAATGTCTTCCTTCTTCACACACAACTGATGGTACCCAGATCGAAGGTCAATCTTTGAAAAGTATTGATCTCCATGAAGTTGGTCAAGTAAGTCATTAATCCGAGGTAGGGGATACTTGTTCTTTATTATTATAGAATTGATTTCCCTGTAGTCGATACATAAACTAATATATCCATCTTTATTCTTAACAAAAAAACACGGGCTCCACATAGAGAAACAGTAGGGTGAGTAAATCCCTTATTACTCAATTACACTAGTTGTTTCATTAGTTCAACTATTTCCATAGTGGCCATTCTATTAGGGTTCTTCGATATGGGCCTTAATCCAGGAATTAAATCAATAGAAAACACAATTTCTCATTCTGGAGGATGTCCAGGTAAATCTTCCAGAAACACATCTACATATTCTTTCACAATAGAAACATCCTCAATAAGAACATTCCTTTCCTTAGTGACAATTATTTCATTCTCTTCCTCCCCAATAATTGATTTTAGTTGAGCTACTGGTGGTGGATCTTGGTAAGAATCAGGTGGTGACGATTCTGCTCTAACGATAAGGTGTTCTTTATCATCATAATAAAAAATCGTAACCTCCTTCTTCATACAATAAATCTTCACATCATGGTCTGAGAGCCAATCCAAACCGAGGATTACATAAAATTTAGTCATGGTTATGACGATGAGGTCAGCAGATAAAGAACATTAATGTTCTCAAATGGGGATTGATTCACAAAACATTGTTGCAATGATTCTTCTCTTATGAGTTTTAACTGGAAACTCCCTTATTAAAACAAATTGGAAATATATAATTTTTTTAGAAAACTGGGAATATATGAAACAATGTGATGATCTATAATCAAATAAAACATTGGCTATACTTGAGTAAACCATTAAATTACCTGCCACCAGGTCTTTTGGAGATTCTACCTCAGTAGTAGTGTTAGCATAAGCTAGGACTTGATCCCTTGGCCATTTCTGAGGTATGTTCCCATGATGCATCCTATATTCATTTTCATAATTTCCCATCTCCCTAAAGTTGTAGCATTGATCCTCGGTAGCTTCTTTATTCAACTAGAGACCACGAGCTTGGTGGCCTTTTTCACCACACTTGTAACAGACTCCCATTCTGTTCAAGCATGTACCATGGTGTTTCTTCACACATTTACAACAGGATGGATATTCCAATTTTCCCTTCTTCCCCTTATTTCCATTCCCAGATTGATAATCAGATCTCTTCTTCTCTTGATTTTATTTAAAGTCATAAGAATTAGAGAATTCATTTTCTGTCTTGATAGCGCATAAGACAATATCATCGTACAATGAGAAGGTTTCTGAATCTAATGCTCGATGGAGAAACGGTTTTAACCCATCAAAGAAACTATCAATCTTACTTCTTGGTTTACTTATATAATTTGCAGCATACCTTGCTAACCTTGTAATGTTATCCTCATACTTTGCGATATTCTCAACCTCCTTTTCCCTCAGACTCAGAAATTGCCTTTCCATGTCTGCTCGATGGTCACGAGGAAAGTATCTTTCTAAGAAAATATCTTTGAACTCACTCCATTCCATATTATATACTTCATAATCTTCCATCATGTTTTGTATCAATGAACACTATTGATCAGTATCTCCAGTGAGGCGATAAACTACCATGACAACTTCTTCCCTTTCACTACTCCCCAAAGCCGGAAATATTTTTCACTAGGGAACTTATCAATTTCTCAGCTACTAATGGATTTGTACTTCCATTGAATGTTGGTGTTCATTGCCTCATGAAACGATCTAACATTTATCCTCCACACTATGGATCAGGGTGCTCCATACAGGTAAGGTTATTATTCATAACCTGAGTGAGTTGTCCCAGTATAGTGATAAGCTGATTAGCACCAGTTGTATCACCAACTCCACTATAATTATCTTGAGCAGGAGGGAAATCCCTACATGGAGTGCATGCATTGATACGGTTTCCATTCCATCCACTAGGAACCATTTAAAAACAATGGTATAAACTAGATCAGTTTATGAATCAAAATGCATAATTCCATACTTGTAAAACACTTAACATAAATTATACAGTTTATGGATACAATCCATAATCATAAAAAATGTTTTCTTTAATGAATTATATACTCAGAAACCCTTCATAATGGTTTATAAAGAAAATGAGAATTATCCTAAACATATCCCCCAGGATTGTCGTAACCAAGAGTGCAGCAAGGACCAATGTCATGCACCAGTTCCCATTCAAGTCTAGATTAAAGCGGCGTTTTTGGGTTTTACCCCTAGGTACATATATGTGAGAGCTGCCTCTACGTTCTCGTATCTAGGCAGGGAAGTATTTCTCAGAAAACTCATAAAATCTCTACAATACCAAAATTCTAGGAAGTTCTTCTATACTAATCCTCGAATTCTATCTTAGGGAAATGAGCTCTAATCAGTGTTTATCTAAATCTAGCTTCCAAGTTTTTTACTAAACTTTTTCTTATACCAACTGTAATTCCCCGACTCTTGTTACCCAGAGTCGGTGAATTATTACAAAACATTGGCAAGATCACAAAATATCAAATCTTGAAAGATCGATTAGTTTACTAGCCTTGGAAACACTAGATACATTCATAAAGTTTACATTACATCATAAAATGAAAACTAAAAAAGCATAGTCTTCATAGTCCACACTCATATCCCCTAATACTATCCCTGCAGGTCAATCATAAAATACTTCTTCACATCCTGGGAAAAATAAAACATAGAAAGGGGTGGGCTCAAATGTCCAATAAGGATAAAAATATAGCGGAAACATTTATAAATAAGAATAAACATTTAAGACAACGTATAACAAAAACAAAATCCTTTTAAACTTGAAATTCATTATAATATAGAAAAAATAAAATTAAATAATTCCGTTTACTAATTCACATGGATACTCTACTAGTATAATAATCACAACCACTTTCATAATGACATAATTCATAATGCCAGAATATCATAACCACACAGTTAAGGCTTTGTGCCATGAATACAAATAAGATTTGGTCAAGGCCTTGTTCCAAGACACTAGTTTGTCTCATGAAACCTACCGATGCATCTAGGAGCTATAGAGGGCTCCACCCGTTACTTATTAAGTCCAATGCATTCCTCATATGAATATGTTTAAACATAACATAAACATTCAATAAAAACTAGCATACGAAATGTCAATAATTTCTCTATAAACCATGAATGGTATAAAAATAACACATCCATTGTAAAACATATCACAAAACCTTCAATACAATAAGGAAGTTTTTTATCATAATAAATCAACTTCAAATATGCTTAAAATCCATCAAAGGATGTTGACATAGATGAAAACAAAACGATTTGAGAGAAATATCTCTTTTTTTGAAATCATTTAAAAGTCACATAATAATAAAATAAAACATTTACACTGAAAATATCCTTATAATCTTGTACGTGAAGCTTTGAAGATTTTATAATGGCAGAAAATAACCGCACCCGCCGTATAATTTAAAAAAAGATATTATTACCTTAGTAATGTTGAAAAGGTTAAAACGGGCCTTGTTTGGAAAGAGGAAGAATGATTCCTTTATAAACATCTTATAAAAATTCAACAAGGGTATAAATGACTTTAACACAGTGTCTGTAAAATAGTAATAATGATTTGGAATACATTTTTAAGAAACTTGGATGTGGATGTTAAAAAGGTCCTAGTAGATAATTATGTTTAAACAACCTCAGATAATGAAGAGATTGTGAAATAAACCCTTACCTCGTACCTTTACATGGTCGAGGGTGGGATAAACTCTTGTATAATAGTTAAATAATTGCTATTAAATTATACAAGAACCATATACATAATTATTATTTCATATATGATCTTTTAATATTTCTTTTTTAATAATATCTTAGTATTATCGTCGTTTCGTGGGTTAACTTGCTCATTTTCCTTAATATGTTTTTTACATAAGCAGTGTTTATCATCCATAGGTTGTATATTATTTGTATATATAATGATATCATTTATTTAAACATTATTTTTAATCATGAAATGAGAATTTTACTTGAATGGATACGATGGGGAATGAATCTCATCGCGTTCGTGGAGACGGTAGTCCGTACAAACGCATGAGCGACAATATCATTATTTTAATATTAAAATAATATTTAATTGGATGATATATTATATATAAATATTGATTATAATGTTATATTTATTATTTACTTCAATTACAGATCAATATCATACCCATCCAAATAATATTGTTTTGAATAACAATTACACCACGACGTGGAGACGTTATTCTGTACATACGCACGTATGGTGACATGTCATTCAAAGGATGGATAGAATAATGAATATGGTTGTAACATATTTATGATAAAAT
The DNA here is from genome assembly GCA_963277665.1 of Viscum album. Classification (NCBI taxonomy): domain Eukaryota; kingdom Viridiplantae; phylum Streptophyta; class Magnoliopsida; order Santalales; family Viscaceae; genus Viscum; species Viscum album. Next base: position 637,072,108 of record OY728119.1, read on the forward strand.
CACAGTATATATAAGATACTAGAGTAATTTTTTTAGAATGAATATAACAAAGATAGAAGAAGTTGAATAAGAAGGGAACTTGAAAGAGGGTGGTGAAATTATTACCTCTTATTCAGGTTCATCCTTTTCATTTGGTCAACAGGGCTCCATAGGTTGGCATTATGATCAATATATGGCCTCTAGGTTAAATTAAGAGAAGTTGAGATAATATTTGGGCAGGGGTTGGCCAAACCAAAAGGCTTTTAAGGTATGAATAATTGGTTATAAGTGGTGTCATTTTATAAGGGGGAGGAGGAGCTCATTAGAAAAAACTTAACGTATTAATTTATAATAAATTCATATTCTATATATAATGGCTCCAAAGTGGATTATTTAAATTTTAAGGTGGATATGGGTCTAAATACTTTAATCCAATAGATTTTAGAAAGGTTTTGGTCACTATATTATCCTTATCCTTTTGATTTAACTCTTAGTTAAAAAGTTTGACACTTATCATGTCTCTTTGTATTTTTATATTATATAGTCAATAAACATACTATAAACATCCAAGAGGCCTCAAAGTGGTCCATTAATGATACAACTATCATTATATAAGTCCTTTTTATATCCCTTATATATTTAAGAACATAATATCAATTAATAATATAATATTTGTTTTAAAAACTATTTTATGTCAATTTTGACACTAATGGGTATTTTGTTTTTATAATTTCATAGCAGCATTATTACTTCCTAAAAAATTTATATAACCAATAATAATATGTCATATTAACATAGAATATTATTGTAATTCAAATAAATTATCAAATTACATTTATTTTGATATTTATAATATCAATTATTTTAATATTTCATTAATTAGGTAATTAATGCATCACCATTGGGTCATAAATAAATTTAATTATTTAATGTCTGAAAATTATAAATAAAATACCATTATGTAGGATATAGTTTTATATTTCTAATGAATATTTACAATCGAATCTATCTTATGTATAACACTATATTAAAAATGTTTTAGTAATTAATCTTTGATTTTAACTCTTTTAACACTTCATTGAATTAAATAATAATAAATGTCCTAATCTAATGAATGTGGACCTAAATAATAATATTTTATTACTAAGGTTGTTTCTGGTTGAGTTAAACTTGTCCAATAGAATTAGGACATGTGTTAGGGTAATATTAAAATCATTTTTACCGTTAATTGCCCTATTTACTTTTAACCGTGGTAAATAAAAGTAAAAAGTTAGTATTCATAAAAAATTACTTTCATCTAATTGGACTACATTCTACTCCTTGATATTACCCGTGTCTCTTGGATTTTCAAAATTCCACTCACAGAAGTGGTAAAATTATGTTTTATGTGAATTTCCAAATTCTCCTAGGAGGTGGTTAAAAAACGCTGAAAAGTTCAATAAACTGTTAACATATTTAAAAATATTCTCAACTAACTCCAATGAATTACATTGAACTTATATAGGTATTATGTATCTATTTTTACCTTAATAAAAGTTAAATAAAGAAAATAAATATTTAAATAAAAATTCAATTTTAAACTATAACTCTGTGTTTTTACACTATTCATCAAAAATTGAATGTTTTCAGAAAAATACCAAAATTTCACTCTAGGATAATTTTGATATTCCGAATCCAAAAATGAATTCCATTTTGAATGATAAAATTTATAAAATTTCAAAACATTGGTATTACTATTCATAACGGCTAATTTGATTGGTTGTGGTGTGTGTTAGAACTCAATGTTCCGTACAACACACGCTACTGTACCATTCAAAGAGAAACGTACCGTGGAATCTTGGGGTGTTACAGTATCAGTTCTTTTTGGGGTGGGGAGGGCCTTTTCTTTGACAACTCTAGGAGTGTGTAGGACCTCCACTCATGTTGTTGAGGAAGTAGGGAGGACTTATACTTTTGTTGGTGGGAACATAAAGAGGAGCTCCATTCTGATAGGTAGTAATGTAATGGGGAGGGCCTCTATATTGATGGGTCAAAGCGTAATGAGGACCTTTGTGAGAATCTAAATGGACAAGGTGAGGACCTCCATTTTGAGGAGTTATAATACTAAGATGATCTTTGTACATTCGAATGAATGCATGAGGAGGACCTCGGCTTTGGATGGTGGAAACCAGAGGTGGGCCTCCAGGTTGTCTATTGAAGGAGTAGGGAGGACCTCCACTTTGGATGGTTGTGTCATTGGGAGGAAAAAATTCAATAAAACTTAAGTATGAGGAAGGCCTCATTTCTGATCATTGAAGAAGCATAGATGACTTCTTCATTGATCACATGGAACATGGGGATTACCTCCATGTTGATTTTTGATGAAATGGGAGGACTTTGACCTTTATCTGTACTGTAGTGTGGGAGGACCTCATCTTGAGTAGGTGGAACATGGGTAGGGCCTCTATGAAGAGTAGTGGTGGTGGCTAGGGAGAACCTCTGTACTGATTTTTGAAGTGTGGAAGTTCTCCCCTTGAAACGGAAATGGAATAAAGAGGTCATTCATGCTGATTAATAGAGTGGGTATGGCATCCTATTAGGTTGGTGATGGCATGGGGAGAAACTCTAAATAGAAACTCATCATCATAGGTTGATTCATTATTTTATTTGGTGGTACCAATGAATAAAAGAGTCAACCCAGGATATTTGTGATGTGGCTGAGGTTTTGATCCCAATCGGTTATGGATGACTCCCTTCTCGTCTTTTCTAGGAATCTAGATGAATTCACTGATGGTGGATGGGTCCACTATAGATAAGGAAGGTGATTCCCATTGAAATTAATTCTCTAGATCTTATCAATGATGTTGATGCTAAGTGTATTGAATAGGAACTAGCATAGTAGGGGTAATTTCCACCCACTCATTTACCTAAGGAACCAGTCGTTATTGGTGCGATGGCACCTGGTGGGATCCATTCATCATGAATCCCATGAGGTATACATAGTTGGGTGACTCATTCACCCACACCTCTTTAGTTTATATGAGATAATCAAGGAATCAATCTGGGGAGAGACTCCAATAGTGATTCACTATTGGATTAGGGAGTGGGTTCTCCTTGCATGGCGCTTGGGGGGTGGGGGCGTATATGAAGCATTGAAGCCTCAAGGTTCTGGAGGGCCATATCCCTTAAAGTAATAAGCCCTCTATCTCATACCGGTATAGGAGGGTGTCTATAACCCTCCTATAAGAAGATTTGTTTTGGGTGGGTTGGGGAATTGGAAACCAGTATCTATGGTCGTGGTAGAAAATGTGGTCAAGGTAGAGTTGTGAGAGATTTTTACACAAAAATATCACATGCACCAGTATCTAAAGGCATTTTTTGGTCAACTTCATATATTTAGGATCCTTCAAATCATTATGATTATACTATAAGTACATACACACACACAAAACTGCACAATTTCCAAGCATCATCCAGTATTCTATGGTCATAGAAAGAGAACCATGCTTACAATGTAGCAGACCTGATATTCACAATGTTTAATAGCCCAAATTTGTGGTTAATTTCATGTTGAGAACACTATTTTCTTGGTTGGTATAAATGTTAGATAGCTAGATTGTAACAACCCGATATTTTATGATAAGTATTCTTTTTAATTTATTTGATGTCATGTGTTTTATGATACAACAAGATTATCTTGTGCTATACACAACACCGTATTAGATTGAAGTATACGCAACACTATTCTTAGATTGTGTAACAAACAATTTCATGTTCGTTTGATAATAGTCATTCTACGCAACATTGAGTTTTTGTATATATATATTCAATGTATAAATGAAAAATGGTTAGATTCTGTTATAACAAAACAACAAAAGAGTCTTTCACAACACACAACCCTGACATGGATTGCATTACATGCAATCGCGAACTTCCTTGATAGCGTGTGTTGTACGCAATACCGGGTTTTACTAAACAACGATATATTATTAAAATATTATTAGAACTAGACGTTATGAATAGTAATACCCACTTTTTGAAATTTTATAATTTTATCTTTCTAAATGGACTTTATTTTTGGATTCAGAATATCGAAATTAGCCTACGGTGAAATTTTGGTATTTTTCTGAAAACTTTCAATTTTTGATGAATAGTGAAAACACTGGCTTACTATTTAAAAACTGACTTTTTATTTAAATAATTATTTATTTTGTTTAATTTTATTTTAGGGAAAAATTGATACATAATACTTATATAAGTTCAAAGTAATTCATTGGAGTCATTTTATAATAAATTTAGATATATATAAATTTTATTGAACTTTTTACCGTCTTTTACCCACCTCCTAGGAGAATTTGAAAATTTACATAAAACATAATTTTACCGCTTTTGTGAATGGTATTTGAAAAATCCGAGAGACATGGTTGATGTTAGTATGTAAAATGTGGTTCAATGAGCTGATATTTGATGAATAATATCTTTTTAATTTTTTTTAGCACGGTTAAAAGTAAATAGGGTAATTAAGGGTAAAAATGATATTATTATTACCCTAACACATTTCCTAATTCTATTGAATACATGTAGTTCGACCAAAAACAACCTTAGGAATAAAATATGACCATTTAGGCCAACTTTATTAGATTAGGACATTTAATATTAATTTATTTAAAGAAGTGTTAAAATAGTTAAAATTAATGTTTAATAAGTGAATAATTTTTTATATAGGGTTATACATAAAATAAATTCGACTATAAATATTTATTAGAAAGCTAAGAAGATTTCCAACATAATGGTTTTTTATTTATAATTTTTAGACATTAAATAATAAAATTTATTTATGACATAATGATGATGTAGTAATTATATTATTGATGAAATATGGAAATAATTCATGTTATAAATACCCAAATAAATGTAATTTAAAACTTTTATTGAATTACACTAATTTTATAGGTTAACATGACATGTTAGTATTGATTTAATTATCTTCTTTCGAACTAATAATTCTGTTATGATTTTAAAAAAAAAATCAATTTCCAAATAGTGTCAAAATTGACATATAATAGTTTTTAAAAATAATATTATATTATTAATTTTTCTTTTATTTTTAAAAATCTAAGGTGCCATAAAATGACTTATATTAGGTTATATATATTTATAATAAACAACTTTGGGTTCTTTTGTCTTCTTATAGTATGTTTCACAACCTTATAGTGTAAGAAAACAAGAAAATACGGTAAAAGTTAATTTATTTAACATAATGTTAAATCTAAATGATAAGGTTAAACTATTTACCCAAACTTGTCCAAATTCTATTGGATTAGATTTTTTCGACTCATCACCACCTTATCTTAGTAATAAATCAATTTGGAGCTATTAAAAACCGAATATGACTTCATAATAAAATAATATTTTTAGTTTTTCCAAAGGTCCCCTCTCCTACCTTATAAAAGGGCCCCTCCTCCCTCTCTTCCTCACACCACATTGAGCCTTCAAGCTCGGTCAAAAGCTACCAAATTTACTTCTCCACTTCCCTAGAAACATCCTAGAGGTCCTGGTCTTCTTAAAATACCAATTTTAATTCCCTAATAGGAGGTCTCAAAGAGGCGCTTCAAAGAAGAGGTAATGTCCGTTACCGATTCTTTCAACTTTATTTCTTCTTCCACTTCTTCTTCTTTAGTAGTTTCATTATGAAGTAATAGCATAAGTATCACTCATATATGTATATGTTATTATAATTATGAAACAAACTCATTTCACCTTCTATCCAACCTACGGAAAACGAAATCACCGCGCATGCATACGTACGGAATACCGTCTCCACGCCGTGGTGTAATCTATTTTTCCAACACCACCATACTTGGATGGGTATAATGGTGTAAAGAATAACTATAAATAGTTATTATAAAATCATAATTATTATGATATATTGTATCATACACTCTAATTCAGTTCAATAATTATGGAAATGATATCATCGCTCGTGCGTACGTACGGACTACCGTCTACACGACGCGATGAGATTCATTCTCCATGTTAACAATTAAAGAATGATTATAAAGTATATATAAGAAATAATAATGAAATATATGAAATTACAAAGATACTGGATATATATATATATATATATATGTATGTATTTCATCTAATTAATTCCAATCAACAAAATAAGGAAACGAAAAGAGCGTTCATGCGTACATACGACCTACCGTCTCCATGAACAGTGTATTTCTTCACATTTATCGATCTATTATATATTTGTATATTCTGAATATATATTATATATAAATCATGTTTTATATTCTGGAATTAAGTAATCATGATCTAAGTAATCATATGAATAATTACAATCAAATCACAGACCACAAATGAAGCGATTTTACCCAAAACGCTACATTAACATGAATTTACAAAAGAATAGGTCATATAAAGCCATAAATGAAACATATATGATATCATAATAATGAAGATGATTATTTAATAAGTAAATGACATTATTTAAATCATTATACATGGGGTTAGGATCCATACGAACCATATCGGACCTAAGTTAAGGGATAATATTTCAAATCTCATTTTTTATCAGAGATTGCTTATACGTATGTATTTACTGGGGTTATTGTTATCATCCATGTCCACGTTTTATAAAGTTTTTTATGTATGTATAATGTCCTTTTTACCCATTTTGAATTTTACTACATGGTATGTTAGGAATCTTTATTTTGTTTACGTTATGAGGTACTTTTTGGCTTTTTCGACGAAAAGTACGAGAAGAGTGTTTTTTTAACTTATACAGAATTAAAGGATTTTTACAGTTTTATAAAGCCTTATTTTCATGAAGCTTCCCCCAAAATATTTCATGACTATTTTCAAAAAATCCTTTTCTTTTAAAATTTCATGGCATTTTGTAAAAAGAAAATGATTTTGAAGAAGAAAGGATATTTTCCTCAAGAATTCATTTCATGTGTTTTATCAAAACCATTTTCCATCTAAGGAGATATTAGTTCATATGTGTATGTTTCAAGTATAATGTCTCGATTATTTACATGCTTTCACTTTTCTTATTATGAAACGATATTCATATCTTTTAAATGGATTATGTTATGATGGAATGATGTTTATGAAACCCATTTTATTCTTTGGGTTATGATGAATGATTTATGTTTATGTTGTGGCACAAGTAATAATGATTTCATTATGAGATGGGTGGGGCCTATATATACCTCCAATGCAGTGGGTAAATATTTATATCTCATGAGATAAACATGTCTGGAACGGTAAGTTAATCCAGTTCAGTGTTACAGGACTGAAACGAGGAGTGAACTCGACTCAAAAAGGGACTTTGTCCACTAAGATGGTATTGACAGCAACGCCTTGGCTACTATGGAAATCATAACATGTGCTAAATGGTTCCCACAATTAATTTTTTTATTCCCATTATATTTTATCACAGTTGATGTTCCATTATGATATATGGCTTACGTACTTCCACAACTTATGTCTTTGCTCACGATTTTGATGTTTAAAATTCATGTTTAGGTTTTTGCTTCCAAATGTTTATGGATTGTATTATGTTATCAATGTTTTACCTTATTGAGAATTTGATCTCACCATTTTTATGTTTTATTTTCCACAGGATATAAATAAAGGTTTTAGGTATGAAAAAAGGGGAAGATCTTTATGGGGGATGTTGAAGATCTTCCACAATGATTAGGAGATTATGTTTCGAGTTTCCAAAGACACTAAACTATTACGGTCCTTGTGTGTTATTTTCTGTTATGTATTTAGTATTCCTCAAAATTAATGTAATGTACATGTATGTCAAGCTACGGGTCTGTTACAGTTGGTATCAAGGGAATGGTTTAGTCAACATTTGGAAACTAGGATGCGAAAAAGTTAGTGAGATCCCTAGAGATATTTCTAAGGTATGTCTAGGGATGTCCCTAAGGTCAAGTATATGTATAGGTTATAGTCCTAGAATTTTTCTAACGATATTAGAATTAAACCAAAGATGTTAGATATTGATGGTACTCCCCCTTTATTATGTTGTTTTCCCTATCATGGTATTTTCATCTCACACTATTATTTTTTAGTTTTAAACGATGGCTGGAACCTGAAGGAACGGTCTTGATCAATGTAATGGAGAATGAAATGATTTTCCTCCTAACCAAACCAATGTCATGGAATATGGAGTGCACAATCTTATTTATATACTTACACAAGCTATGAATCATTATATACTTCAAAATGAGTAGATAAAGGAGCAAAATTCTATTGAATCCTTCATGAGGTAGTGTCCACCTTCATTCAGTGGGTCTTCTGATCCCTTTGTGGCTAAGCAATCGATCAGTACAACTGAAAAGATATTTTCAGTTCTACAATGTTCTGAGCATGATAAAGTAATCTTTGCAGTATATCGTTTGGAAGGTGATTCTGATCAATGGTGGAATCTTCTCAAGAATATGAGGTAAAGAGATGAAATCGACTCCATGGAATGGGATGAGTTCAAGAACTTGTTTTTCAGTATGTACTTACCTCGTATTCTTCGAACAAATATGGAAAAAGAGTTTCGTGAGCTTAAGAAAAAGGATGATGAATCTGTTGGTATATACGAAGCGAATTTTACAAGACATGCAAGGTATGCATGTGTCTTTATCATCCAACCTGAAAGTAAGGTTGATCGATTTTTCAGTGGATTGAAACCAAGTCTTCGAAGGGAATTAGCTATAAGAGACTTAAGTAGATATGATGAAATTCTGCGTTGTGCTATCAAGGTAGAACTGGATGTTGGTGTAACATATATATCTCATGGTTTTGAAAATAAACAAAAGTTGGAGTTCAAAGATAAATCTCAGAACAATGGTGAAAAGAATATGAATGTTTCTTTATGCTCAAAGTGTGGAAAAAAGCATGGTGGAGATTGCCTAAAAGGTACTAGAAAATGTTTTAAGTGTGGAAAAGGAGGTCATTGAGCAGCTAAGTGTTGATGTAATGGAAAAAGGGTTACTAATGAAGTGAATAAAGAAAAGACTACAGAGAACGCACCACCAACACTTCAATGCTTCAAGTGAAATGAAATGGGGCATTATGCTAATTAATTCCCTAATGGAAGGGTTAATGATGATTGACATGAGAAACCAATTAAGGAAAAGGACAATGGGAAGTCACATGCAATCACTATTGGCGATGTTGTATATGACAACGATATGGTGGAATGATTAAGTGTTTATGTAATGGGATTCCAAAATAATGATTTGGAATATTTGAATATTTATGTATTGGTCTATTGTGGTTTTCAATAATTTTATGGTGCTGGTAACCATGGAAAGTTATTGATATATTTTTGGAAAGAAGTTGATTTGAACATAATGAAGTGATAAGGTGAAAATGAAATGTTTGATAGTATTCATGAGCTCATGACTAATATAAGGAAAAAGTTATATGATGGTTTGAGTATATAGAATTTTTGGATTTGGGTATGTGTAAAGAGTTTACTTTTGAAAGCATTCATGTTATCACTCAGGTTCAATGGGTATTCATTTTTCTAGAGAATAATTGATTAAGGTATTCACATGATTGGAATGTGACCACCAAGATATATTAGGGATAAATGATGGTATGCACATGCTTGTTATATGACCTTTTTTGTAATCGTTCTCTTTATACTATAAGTTTGGAAAGAAGTATTTTTGGTAAGACTAAAGATTTGAATGGATTATGTTAGACATAAGTTAGTATTGATTAAAGCTATAAATTTTTCGATATTATTAATGGAATTTTATAGTAATGTAGTTTTATAAAAAGGACAACCTGTAGGACGGGAAACAGCCCATCGCGTCAGACAAGGATGTGGGAATTGAACCCAAAACTGAAGTGCGACTGGGCTCTATCGCCTACCACAAGCCTACAGGAAGACCCCGGTTATTATAAACTAGTTTTATTTTATTAAGTGGTATGATAGATGAAGTATAAGTCCATTTTTGGAACAATATACAATAGATGGACTTATGTATATAACTGTTGCTAACCTTTTAATTAAGACAAAAAGGAATGACCCATCATTCTATCACATGATCTGCTAACACTTCACGAATGACAAATTCAACTTCATTTCATTAAGAGAAAAGTGAAAATTGTTCAAGGCATGAACAACGGTGAGATTATATCAAAATAATGTAAGTATTTCTTCTTATTAAAATTCTTCAACTTTAGAGAAATAATCATGAAAACAAATTTTTTTTCCTAGTTCCCTTATATCCGATGAATCAGATGCTACATTATATCATCAAAAATTTATGGCTTTGTGATTGTTGGTGTTTTCATAGCCATGTTCTCTACCACTCTCCATCAGAACATTAGGGTTATATTTCTCTTCCATATCCATATTTTCACCTATGTTCTCCTATGTGGAAACCCAATGATTAATTAATTTGGGTAACTATTATATTTCGTACATTAGTTTTTAAAGTTAAGTTATGGTATTTCATTTTGTGATGTGGGTTTCAATTAATGAAACTTTCAAGTAGAAAACCATGTATAACCCCGACGAATTTCGAGGGAGAAATTCATTTTAAGAGGTGTAGAATGTATCAACCCAATATTTTATGATAAGTATTCTTTTTAATTTATTTAATGTCATGTGTTTTATGCTACAAAAATATTATCTTGTGTTATACGGAACACAATATTAGCTTGAAGTATAAGCAACACTATTCTTAGATTGTGTTTCACATAATTTCATGTTTGTTTGATAATAGTCATTCTACGCAACATTGAGTGTATATATATATATATATTCAATGTATAAATGAAAAATAGTTGGATTCTTTTATAACGAAACAACAGAGCCTTACACAGTACGCAACCCTAACATGGATTGCATTACATGCAATCGTGACCTTCATGGATAGCGTGTGTTGTACGCAATACTGGATTTTACTAAACAACGATATATTATTAAAATATTATTAGAACTAGACGTTATGAATAGTAATACCCACATTTTGAAATTTTATAAATTTTATCTTTCAAAATGGACATCAATTTTGGATTCGAAATATAGAAATTAGCCAAGGGTGAAATTTTGGTATTTTTCTGAAAACATTCAATTTATGATGAATAGTGAAACACTGGGTTACTATTTAAAAACCGAATTTTTATTTAAATAATTATTTATTTTATTTAATTTCATTTTCGGTAAAAATTTATACATAATATCTATATAAGTTCAAAGTAATTCATTGTAGTCATTTTATAATAAATTTAGATATATAATTTTTTTTTGAACTTTTCAACGTCTTTTACCCACCTCCTAGGAGAATTTGCAAATTTACAGAAAACATAATTTTACCGCTTCTATGAATGGAAGTTCAAAAATCCGAGAGGCACGGTTGATGTTAGTAAGTAAAATGTGGTTTAATGAAATGAAAGTAATTTTTGATAAATAGTAACTTTTTACTTTTTTCACCACGGTTAAAAGTAAATAGGGTAATTAAGGGTAAAAATGATATTATTATTACAATAACACATGTCATAATTCTATTGGATAAGTGTAATTCGACCAAAAAAACATTAGGAATAAAATATGACCATTTAGGACCACTTGGATTAGATTATGACATTTAATATTAATTTATTTAAAGAAGGGTTAAAATAGTTAAAATCAAAGTTTAATAAGTAAATCATTTTTAATATATAGAGTTATACATAAAATAAATTCGACTATAAATATTAATTAGAAATATAAAAAGATTTAATACATAATGTTATTTTATTTATACTTTTTAGACATTAAATAATTTAATTTATTTGTGACACAATGATGATGCAGTAATTATTTTATTAATGAAATATTGAAATAATAGATGTTATAAATACCCATAAAAATATAGTTTCAGACTCATTATGAATAAAACTAATTTTATAGGTTAATATGACATGTTATTATTGTTTTAATTAACTTTTTTTTGAACTAATCATTCTATTATGATTTTCAAAAAAATATCAATTACCAAATAGTGTCAAAATTTACATAAAATAGTTTTTAAAACAAATATTATATTATTAATTGTTATTTTATTCCTAAAAATCTAAGGTTCGTCCAAATGACTTAGATAAGGTTATGTATATTATTAATTAAAATAATGGGGTTCTTTTGGCTTGTTATAGTAATTTTCTTAACCTTATAGTGTAAGAATACAAGAAGACATGTTAAATGTTAAATTATTTAACTTAATGTTAAATCTAAATGATAAGGTTAAAATAATTATCAAAACTTGTCCAAATTGTATTGAATGAGATAGTTTCAACCCATACCCACCTTAGCTTCGATATAAATCAATTTGGAGCTATTAAAAACCGAATATAACTTTATAATAAAATAATATTTTTAGTTTTTCCAAAGGTGCCCCTCTCCTCCCTTATAAAAGTTCACCTCCTCCCTCTCTTCCTCACACCACATTGAGCCTTCAATCTCAGCCAACCAATGACAAATTCTCTTCTCCACTTCCCTAGAAACATCTTAGAGGGCCTGGTATTCTTCAAAGACCAATTTTAATGCCCTAAGAGGAGGTCTCAAAGAGGCGCTTCAAAGAAGAGGCAATGTCTGTTACCGATTATTTCAACATTATTTCTTCTTCCACTTCTTCTTCTTTAGTTGTTTCATTATGAAGTAATAACATCAGTATCACTCATATACTGATATGTTACTGTAAGTGTGAAACAACCCCATTTCACCTTCTATCCATCCTATAGAAAACGAAAGCACCGCGTGTGCGTACGTACGGAATACCGTCTCCACGCCGTGGTGTAATCTGTTTTTCCAACACCACCTTACATGGATGGGTATAATGATGTAAAGAATAACTATACATAGTAATTATAACATAATTATGATTCTGATATATTGTATCATCCACTCCAATCCAATTCAATAATTATGGAAACAATATCATCGCTCGTGCGTACGTACTGACTACCGTCTACACGATGCGATGAGATTCATTCTCCATTTAAACCATTAAATAATAATTATAAAGTATATATAAGAAATAATAATAAAATATATTAAATTATAAAGCTGCATTATTTATGTATATATATATGTATGTCATTTACTTAATTCCATTCAACTCAATAAGGAAATGAAAACAGCATTCATGCGTACGTACGACCTACTGTCTCCATTAACGGTGTATTTCTTTCCTTTATCGATCTGTTATATATATGTAAATTCTGAATATATATTATATAGAAATCATGTTTTATATTATGGAATTATGTAATCATGATCTAAGTAATCATATGAATAATTACAAGTCAAATCACAGACCATAAATAAAATGATTTTACAAAAAACGCTACATTAACATGAATTTACAAAAGAACGGGTAATATAAAGTCATAAATGAACCATATATGATATCATAACAATGAAGATTATTATGTAATAAGTCAATGACATTATTTAAATCATTATAGAGGAGTTTTGGATCTATACGAAGCATATCGGACCTAAGGTAAGGGATAATTTTTCAAATCTCATTTTTTATCCGAGATTGCTTATACGTAAGTATTTACTGGGGTTATTGTTATCATCAATGTCCATGTTTTATAAAAGTGTTTTTATGTATGTATAATTTCCTTTTTACCCATTTTGACTTTTACTACATGGTATGTAAGGAATCATTCTTTTTTTTACGTTACGAGGTGCTTTTGGTCTTTTCCGAAAAAAGTACGAGGAGAATGTTTTTTTATCTTATACGGAATGAATGGATTTTTACGGTTTTATAAAGCCTTATTTTCATGATGATTCCCCCAAAATATTTGATAACTATTTTAAAAAAAATCATTCTCCTTTAAAATTTCATGGAATTTTGTGAAATGAAAATGATTTTGAAGAAGAAAGGATATTTTCCTCAAGAATTAATTTCAAGTGTTTTATCAAAACCATTTTCCATATAAGGATACATTATTTCATATGTGTATGTTTCAAGTATAATGTTTCTATGATTTACATGGTTTCACTTTTCCTATTATGAAATGATATTCATTTCTTTTATATGGATTATGTGATGATGGAATGATGTTTATGAAACCCATTTTATTCTTTGGGTTATGATGAATGATTTATGTTTATGTTGTGGAACAAGTAAAACTGATTTCATTATGAGATGGTTGGGACCTATATATCCCTCTAATGCATTGGGTAAAGATTTATATCTCATGAGATAGACATGGCTGGAATGGTAAGTTAATATGGTTCAGTGTTACAGGACTGAAACGAGGAGTGAACTCGATTTAGAAAGGGACTTTGTCCACTAAGATGGTCTTGGCGGCAATGCCTTGGATACTATGGAAATCATAAAATGTGCTAAATGGTTTCCACAATTACATGATTTATTCCCATTATATTTTATCATGGTTGATGTTCCATTACGATATATGCCTTACGTATATCCACGATTTATGTCTTTGATCAAAATTTTGATGTTTAAACTTCATGTTCAAGTTGTTGCTTCAAAAGGTTTATGGATTGTTTTATGTTATCTATGTTTGCCCATACTAAGCATTTGAGCTCACCTTTTTTATGTTTTATTTTCCCTAGGATATAAAGAAAGGTTTTAGGTAAGAAAAAAAGGGGGAAGATCATTATGAGAGATGTTGAAGACCTTCCACAATGATTAGAATATTTTGTTCTGAGTTTCCAAAGACACTAAACTATTACGGTCCTTGTGTGTCGGTTTTTGTTATGTATTAATTATTCTGCAAAAGTAATGTAATTTCCATGTACGTCAAGCTATGAATCTATCACATAGATCCAATGGAATTATAATATTATGATGTATCAAATTCTACTAGTCCCCATTGTGATGAGAAGATATTTCACACCAGGGTCACCATTTCTGTTGGTGGCCCAACATTAACAGTGTCAAAGTAAAATCCTATATCTGATTACCAACATTAATTTCCACCATGTTTGTAGGACAAAATTTTCATTTCAGTTCCATGATTTCTATTTTCGACAAATTCACTAGGGCATGCCACCATGTGTGTTAATGTGAATTGGCATAACATTTTTTCCACATATTCTCATTTTGGAAAGTTGGGAAACATTCATCAACTTAAATAAGAATGTATACACCATGATCAAAATGGTATGATATGATGTATGTTCCTCCTTCAATGGATTCCTCCTTGGAAATTTTTTTGTAGTTTTGATCACCCTCATAGAGTTAAGCCATGTTCGTGGAACTCATCCATGATTAAATATCTTTATGGACACTAGTAAATTACATTTCTTCTATCTAATAATTTTGTTGGGTCTTGATAGGTTAGTAACCATATTTTAGGGGAATTTTCAAATTGGGAATTGCTGGCATGTTTGGACTCTATGACCTTTGGTCACATATATTCTTCCCCATAGGAGGGAATCTCATATATGCATATTAGGTGTGGAACCACAAGAATACAATTTCAAATATGATGTATCTGATGTCAAAGGCATGTATTTTCCTCTAATTTCATATTAGGAATCCCTTGGTTAGAATTAGGTAGCTAATGGAATGGGTGTATATCTTCTAGTCCTTTAACATCATACATTCCACATTTATCATGAGGTAGAATTATGAGAAGGTTCATAAGTTTAACTCCTTTTGAAGACAGAGTTGATTGATCATAATGCCTCGTGAAGTTGTATCATAGAGGTACATCCCTTTAGAGGGATGACCTAGGTTTACCCATGGATGGATTAGATCTGGCCATGGAGGGGGACCTGAGTGGTGTGTCCATGAAAGTAAATTTTTCACACTATGATAGTGGATGGATTAGAAAAACAAGTAGAGGTAGATCCAAGATGTGTATCCCATAAA
The DNA here is from genome assembly GCA_963277665.1 of Viscum album. Lineage (NCBI taxonomy): Eukaryota > Viridiplantae > Streptophyta > Magnoliopsida > Santalales > Viscaceae > Viscum > Viscum album. Next base: position 637,087,935 of record OY728119.1, read on the forward strand.
GGGAAGGTGTCACACCATGAAGGTTGATCAGAACACCCCTGGTGCTGGATTAGATAGGTATATACCTAATATGTAGCACATTAGTTTACCATTTTTCATGATTTAACCAAAAGTAAGTGTCCTATGTACACTGTTTAGATGATAGGGATCAAAATCCATATAGTTTGATGTCACTGTATATGGTCGTAGGACAAGACTAGTCCATGCATATTAATGTCATGAAGTAAGGATACACACATCACAAATGGCTCACTGACAAAGGATAGTGTGGGTATTACACATGTAAGATACACTTTTAGTGTGGATTTCACTTGGTTGTATGCTCTGAAAATTACACATTGATCTACCTGGGGACCTAGAAGAGATGTGGTCTCCCTAGTGAGGGGAATTTTTGTAGTGTGTGTGGGGGAAGAAAGAAAAGGATGGATTTCAATGTTGGGTTTGAAACTAATGGAGGATTCCTATATATACAATTTAATTGGGGAAAAAATTCCATATAGTTTGGAATGGTTGGGTCTTATACCTAAGGAGTTCTCCCACAGAGTGGATGCTAGTTGGGGATTCTGTGTGGAAGCGGCCCATAGGATGAGTATGGTTGTTGGGGACTGAACATTGGAGGATTCAAATGGGGGTGACTGGGAGTATATAAAGGTATCTACTAACCTATAATCCCAAGTGATTCATGATCACTAGGAGATAGAATATGAAGGAGTAGACCCGACACACATCTCACGGAACAAGCGTCAATGAGAGGTGGTGTGGGGCTTACTCATGGATGACGTCCAAGGAGGATACCCATTTGTTTGAGGGGGGTCTCATTTCATAAGAGTAGGATAAAATTCCATATGGGGGTATGTGTTGTGCATACCATCCCTTTCCACTCACACATTGAGCATACACATATTACATAGGGTAATTCCACAGTTTAACACCATGTGTAGAGGATGTTGGTACAAGGCAGTTTTACATCATGTAGATCGGACATGGGGGACTCTATCCTTACCCCTTAGACCTATATAAACAAATCTCATGCACCCTTGGGTAGGGAATGGATTTATAAATTCCATTGTATGATTAAGTAGAGGATAGGTCAATCACTGGGTCAACATTAACATGCCTATGATGAGAAGAAAAAGTAGCGAACATTCATGCACTTGAGGCATAGAGGAAATTTCAAAAGGGACCACAAATTTTCTACATGCATGATTTGAGGGATTAAAACATGGTTTTTGTTCATGGTTGGAGGTTTTCATGTAATGGTTTCTAAAACATGGTGATTTGACACAAATGATAGATATGAATCTTAAAAGAAGGGGTGCGTGCAAGATTAGAAGTTTGAATAAAAGGTCAAGGGGGTTCACAAGAGGATACATTATGTGCACATCACTTGGGTTGAAAAGGGTTGGGAAAAGGATTTAACAACTGTGGGACTAGTCTAGGGTGGACCAAGATAGAACCTGTCATGCATGATTTTCTTCCTTGAGGATTCCATGCTTTCATGAGATCATGGAAGATTAGTTTGACGTACAACAATGGGGTGGTTATTCTTCCATATTATCACCATAGAAAATGGGGGAGAACTTATATTTTTATCCAAACTCTACAACCATGGGAAAGCAAGAATTCAGTTTTAGAATAGACAATTTCCTCATTTTCATCCTTTTCTACTTCGAATGGTCGTGAAAAGGACATGCTAAAATCATCTTTGGTGTGCAAGAGGTTTTCATAGTGATTGGATTCACTCAAGAAACCCTGATATCATGCATATGGTTACCATGGGAATATGAGGGCCCTTCATGGAAGGTCCCAGAATTAACATCATCTTTGGTATGTAAGAATCTTGTCCGTGAATTCTAATATGTCACGAAAACATAGAGACTTGCATGCACCATCTTTTTGTTCTTAGAATGATTTATTGACTTTGATGATTGATTCAATTTTCCCAAACATGGCCATGTAAAGCTTCACATGGAATTTCAGTTCTAAAAACATTTTTTAAATAAAATTTATCATATATTTTTTTACCTTTCCATCCAACGAAAAATGATAATGTTGGTTGTACATATGCGTGGGTTACAACCTTCATAGAGATATGCGATTAATTTTTCATCACCACATCACATGATAATAATTAATAGTTTACTTATAGACATAATATGATATTATGATATTATAATCACTATTTAAAAATAAAATAATAATTAAATTATTTCCATGATGATCATTGAAAAATGGAAACATTACTCATGCGTAAGTATGACCTACCTTCTACATGATTGTAATGTAATTTATTTTTCATAACCATCTTTAATGGTTTCTTTAAAAGGTATAATTTATGTAAATAAATGATAATTATATCCTGATTGTTATTTTTTAGAACATGTAATAATGACCACTTTGACTATAGTCAACCTACCGAAGTCATTTTTAGAAATATTTTCTGAAGATCATTAAATAATCCAACATGATCATAATTGATCATATAATTAGATATAAAATTGTAATAAAATAAATAAAAGTAATAAAAAACATTCGAAATGTTCTTAATCAAGTTAATAATTAACTTGATGTTATTATTTTTGAGGATAAATAATGTACATGATGTTTCATACTCATGCAAAGAGACACTGAACATAAAACCTAATTTTAAATGTTTTAAAGTTTTATATTCTAAATATTGTTTCTTCTTGTTTATATTATTAAAATAATTTGTGGATTTAATTATATTGACATGTAATAATTATAAAAGACATTATATAAATTCCATAAAATTATTTTAATGTTTTTTAAAAGGAATATTTTTATGTATTTTATAGAGATCATTTTTATTTCATTAAAAATGATAAAGGATTATTCTATTTTAATGTATATGACTTCAATGGATTTCCCAGCATCCACAACCATTATTTTATGTAAGTATTACTAAACAAGATTAAATTTTGTCTTTAAAAAACACTTTTTACCCTATTTTGGGTATTTTAGTTTTTATTTTTTTAAAGGAATGTGTTTTTTTATATTAGAAAATGAATTGAATATCAGTTTAAAAGAAATTTTCCAGGATTTATGATGAATATGTGGAAGTATAAAATGTTTTAATTAATGATATGGTAAATATTCATTATACATTATGATGTTTGATCACAAAAAAATTATATGATGGGTGATCTGAATATAGTTTATATGACATGTTATCCGGATAAAACTTATATGACTCGTGAGACCAATATGGAAATCCAACGCATTGGGTAATGTTCCTTGTCTAAAAAATCATGATAAATGGAGTTAACTAGGGTGGTTTATCCTAGTGATTTAACTAAGTTATAGTTATTTATGAAATAGGTTATGAATATTATGCTCAAAGTTCTCTAACATTGTTTGTTTTTATTACATTGGGTTTTGACAAGTTCCGTTAAGAAAAAGAACTTTTTTTCAAGTGGGTATAATTTATTTTATATGACCAAGGAATATTTTAATAAAGGAAAAAAAAATTGTTTTCTCAAAATTTTCTAGGGAAAAATATATTTTATATTTTTTCTATTACATTATTTTTTTGCTCCTCCCATATTGTTAAATTTTTTTCACAGGGTTTAAGAATGAGTAAGAACAAATATGATGTCGACATGAAAGTCATGATATTTTTTAATAAAAAAGAAAACATTTTACAATTTAAATGTTTTTATTGTGTGGAAAATGGATACAATGTAGATGTTTCCACGTTATAATAAATTGGATTGTTATTAAAGATTTGTGACCAAATTCTCTTAAACTGTAAATCATAAAAATACTTGAAATAAAATAAAGTTAATTAATTACTAAAAACATGAGATTATGTAATGTTTAAAGTTAGGTTACTTACATAAAAATCATCTTTTTGAAATATTATCATCATCATAGTTTTTTATTTCAAAGAAAAAAAAATTATGGATATTTAAATCATTTTAAAAAGTGGATATTTCTTCATTTATTTAAAACTTGTTTATCAAATAATTTTAGATGGATTTAATGAATGTTTTTAAGAACACATTGGTATTCCTTTTGTTATACATGCGATATGTTTTTTATGATACCAACCACCATCTCCCTCCGGATATCTTTTGAAATGTTGTGTTAATGTATTCATGAAATACACCACTTTTCTAGGGGTTAATTAAGTAATGTTTGAAATATAAATACATGATTTCAAGTAACATACATATTAAGATATTATTGAAGGGTGTGGTCATATATCTCTCTATAATTCATTGGTTAAAATGTTATACCACACGAGATAAATATATTGAGCATAAAAACAATGAAAAATGGGAACCTTTATAAGATTGAGCATGAACACGGTATAGATTATCAATATGCACAAAATTCATTGTGAATGTAATGTGGATTATCAATAATAACATGATTAAAAATAAACATGAAGTGAATTATAAATTTTCACAATAATTGGTGTGAACCTTTTGCAAATTATCCATATTCAAATGGTTGAGCATGGACACAATAAAAAATACCTTTGTTCAAATGATTGTGCCCGAAAATGATGTATATTAGCTAAGTTAAAAATATTCATCATGAACATAATTTACATTATACATGTTCATAATATTGAGTATGAACACAAAGTATATTATTTGTGTTCACAATATTTAGTGTGAACTTGATGTTGTTTTCTTTTTTTCAGTATGTTATGATTTTATATGATTTTTTATATGACCTAATTCTTTATTATAATGTTATGTTATTCTCCATGGATCATGTTTACAATATATTATTAAATCGTACTATATTTTCTTTTTAGATTAGATATCCATATTTCAAGATGCATGGGAAAATTTTATTACAACATTTTATTTTTAATAAGATAGTTCTTTCATGACCATACCTTCCCATTATTTACAACCTAACCCTTGATGACATGTTGATAGGTTTTCATATAATGAGGTTTGGAGATCAACAATTTATAATGTTTCCATTTTATAGGTTATAAGGATTAGTGTAACATATATGAACTATATAAGGGTTTTTATTGTTATTCATTTTTTGGATAATGTTTCCTAAACATCAACAAATAAGATGCTTATATAGTTGATCCTAAAAGACACCATACTTTTTTTCTTGGTATTTAATTATTATTTATTATTCAGATATCTAATGCCAAACATATAGAAATTGTGTTAAATAAAGATATGTTTAGCTTTTTTTTCATATTATTTCATCTCACTTATTTAAAAAAAAGTATTCAAATTATGTTTTCTATAACTAGACCTTGGAATCCATATTAGAGAAAACACATTTTCTTTTAGGGTTACTGAACAAGTGAAAAATTATTCCAAGTTGGTGATCTAACTAATTAATTATATTACAATTATATATATTAATATAAATTTTTTAACAGGTGAATTTTCTATCGTAGTCCAATGAATTTGAGTAAAATATCAAAGGATAGTGTTTTGAGAGACCTACTATAGCCTTGAAGATAAATATATATAATTTATAAAACATGTAAAAAGGGGAATATGATACTGGAATGTCACAAAATTTTAGATATTAAATCTTTAGAACAACTTGAGAGTATAATGATAATTTTATATGAACCACAAGGCACCCTAGATCCACACTCCCATGGCTGATGCTTAAAACATAAACCATAATTACATTTTTTGATGCCATGTTAGTTAAAACATGATAAATATATATTTATTTTAAATCATTTCTCTATGATACACTTTTTACGACATAATAAATCTCATAACCCCATGAATTAAAGGTTTAGTGTATTTCTGGATCAACTACAAAAGAATTATGTTTTATAGTACTTGTAACCAATTATCCCTAATCGAACCACACTGTACCCCCTAATACACTTCTCATAAGTTATAACAATATTAAAAACATTTGAATTAAAAAATAATAAATGGGTGGGGTCAAATCCATTATATGAGAAGAAGTCGTTAAAATATCATCAAGGGTTATATCATAAGAACATGAGAAAATATGGGCATGTGAGACATATCTTCTTAAAAATAAAATTAAAAAATAATATGTTCCTATAATACATGATAAAAGGATATATATTCTCAAATTAATAGAAATTTATCATTTAATATGAGTGTGATATATTAAAGATGATATATAGAGAATAATCATATGCATATGACATAGAATTGTGGCATGTCATTATAACATAACATAATGAGGAATTAATGCACAATTATTAGAATAAAAGTCATAAAATAGTGAAACAAAAATCTCTAACTTTTCAACATTTCATATTGGAGTATAAATCACAACCTGGTTCTCACAAAATAGAGGATAAGGAATCACCTCATAATTCCCATAACAATTTGTATCTTGTAGCACCTCATTATTTTCCTACTTGAATGATTATAAATACAAGATTTACATAATTATCTCATGATATATAAATCATTAACCAATTTTTTCAAGGAAGATCTCATACCCCAACCATCAAAATCAGTAAATCTATATTTCATATCAATAATTCATAATTACATGAGAATAGATAGAAAGATAATGGGTTTTGTATCATTTTAATATAGTTTTTCTAAACATTATTTTAAATGTTGATTGGTTGATATGAAAAATTAAATAACCTAAATATTTTATTTAATAAAACCAATTAGAGGGACATTCATAAGAATAAATACATATAATATAAATATTTCTATGCTAAATAGGGAAATGTATGTGAAATGTGAAAGAGTTATTCATAATAATTTATAAACATTGATGTAAGAAGTAAACATTATGAGTCACATTCAGATATATCATTTTTGAGAAATTTAAATGAATTATTATATAATTATATTTGGAAATAAATTTCAATAATTAATCCAAGAAAATAAATTAAATTCTTCCAATTTAAATGTGATGTAAAATAGGATATGTATGATTGAGAAAGGAAAAAATATTCCATCATTTTAAAATACTTTTCATGAATCCTGCATCATTAAGAGAGTGATAAATCGTACTATTGGATATATGAAAAGAAAAATTTTATGATCTATTGAAATAATACTTCTATTTATTTAAAAATATGGATGGAGAATAATGAAATATGAGTTAAAATTTATATAGAATAAAAAATTTATTTATATAGGATTATAATTATTCTTAACATCATCAAATTTTTTAAGGAATGAAATCCATCATCAATGATAATTTTTATGAGAAAATTTAATACCCAATAAATGAATGAGGAATCTAAATGTATTATATTTATTGGACAAAAAATAATATTATAAATTCAAAATACCATCTAGGATGTTATATAGAGTGTTTTGGATGGATTTGGTCAGAGTTTGGATGAAATAATGGATTTACCGGGTGTGGATAATTAGGGTAGTAAATGGATCCTTTTATAAGTTAGAGGAGTGAAACATTATGTAATAATCGGTGATATATTTTAAAGAGGCTCCAAAATTGTAAAATAATGGAGAGGAGATGAGTTTTTATAGATCAATCCCTAAAACACTAATTTGTGAAAAAAAAATCAATATTATTTATGACTTTCACACTTTGTTAAACAATATTATTATTTTGGATTTTACCCTCGTAAATATTTTTTACATATTTATTTTCTGTTTATGCATCAAAATAAAATGGAAAATATTACAAAATTTAAAGGATAAAAGTCCCAATTTGAATTATATTTTAGTAGACATCTTTTCAAAATGTTAAAATAATATATTCTAAAACAGTAATTCTATAACAGTTGAAAAACAATTTAGTGAAAAATATAACGTTTGTTCTAAAATGTCAAATGTAGGTCTGTAAATGAAACTAAATATTTTGAAATTTAGGATTTTAATAATAAATAATAATTTCTTTCAATAAAAAGGATTTATAATTTTTTGGTTCATGCTTATTTTCTAATAATGTTATTCATGTCACAGTAATAGTAAAAACAATATTTTATAGTAGTATCATAATAAAATTAATTGTTTATAAAGAATATCAAAAATTCAACATAAAATAATAATAGTATTATGGATCGAAAAATTAATTTTCATTATGTTATATTTTAATTTTTAAATTTAGTAAATTATCATTTAAAAGGAACCATAAAATATAAGGAAATTTTATTTTATAGGAAGAGTTTTTTTCACCAAAATTTATTTTTAATATTTACATCAAATTACTAATTGAATATGTGTTAATAAAAATTTAATATTTTTAGACCTAAAATAATTATATTTATTTAAAAAATAAATTTAGTTTAATAGAAAAACATTATAAAATTTTGTTAAAATATTTCATTCCAAATAACCCTTTAACAATTATCTTGGAATTATCTATAACCCAAGAAACATATTTTAGTAAAAAAAATAAATTGTAATTATTACCTAAATTAAAAATTAATTTTAAAATAACATATCATTTTATTTGAGTTTATTTATAAAAGTGATAAATATTTATTTTTCTACAAGTGATTAAAATATATATAAAAAATTTTAGGAAATATATATATTTTATGAATGAAATAAATTTATTACATTCCTAATTGTATAATTCAAAGTTATATATATTACATCAATGTATCTTAGCATCATTTTTGTTCAGTGTTTCACGTGAATCAATCTATTAATCATAATATTTATTTAAATGGGAATTAATTTTAAAATTATTAGAACAATGACGCTCTCAGCAACGAACTAGAACCCCGCAGAGCACAGTCACTAGGGATGGACTCAACTATGCCACTAACTGGGACAATTTCTAGCACTGTCCACCTGCTATTGGAGGATTTAATATCGCCTCCATCGAGATTCGAACCTAGGGCTGACTGGCATAATACTCACCAGGGAGCTTACTCGACCACCACTAGGACACCTAGTGGTACTCATGACGCTCCCAGATGGCTGTTAAGCCTGAGGTCTCTGGTTCGAATCACAAGGGAGGCATATTAAATCCCGGTGGGACCCTGGGATAGTACTTTGCACCGGCCCAGAGAGTGGCCCAGATGATCCCAGTACCCGATTTAGGGGTTGGGAGTGCACGGCCTACAACCCAGTTAGTAGCGTATTGTCCGATAAAAATGCGCCTTCATATTGGACATGTGACGCTCCCGAAAATGGACCAGAACCCTACATAGCCCACTCACTGGGGATGCACTCAACTGGGCCACTAACTATGTCAGGTTCAAGTACTATCCCTATTCCAGTGGGGGATTTAATCTTGCCTCTGTCGAGAATCGATCCTGGGGCTAACTAGCATAATATCCACCTGGGAGCTTACTCAACTACCACAAAGACAATGGCCTAGTGGTAGTCTAGTAAGTTCCTGGGTGGCTATTATGCCAGTCATCCTGGGGATCGATTCTTGATGGAGGCCAGATTAAATCCTTCACTCGCAGGGGGATAGTGCTTAAACTTGGCCCATTTAGTAGCCCAATTAAGTGAATCCCTAGTGAGTGGGTTCTGCCGGGTTCTGGTCCGTTTTCGGGAGTACCACAGGTCCAATATAAGGCCATGTAGTACTCATGATGCTCCCGGATGGCTGTTAATCCTCAGGACTCCGGTTCGAATTGTGGTGGAGTTATATTAAATCATGGTAGAGCCCGGGGACAGTCCTTTGCACCGGCCCAGAGAGTGGCCCAGATGAGCCCTATACCCATGTTAGGGGAAGGGGGTGCATGACCTGTGACCCAGTTAGTGGTGTATGGTCCGATAAAAAGGACCCTTTTTGTTAGTCCTGTGATGCTCCCAAAAACGGACCTGAACCTCACAAAGCCCACTCACTGGGGATGCACTCCACTGGGCCACTAACTGGTCCTGGTTCAGATACAGTCCCCCTGCGAGTGTGGGATTTAATCTCGCCTCCATAGAGATTCAAACCTGAGGCTAACTGGCATAATAGCCACCAGGGAGAATCTCTGGTACCACTAATGTAACACCCCGATCTTTCTTGATACGCTTCTCATTCAATAATGCAATAGCTTGCATCGTACGCAACTTTGAGTTCTAACACACCGCGACTAATGAAAGTAGCCATTATGAATAGTAATACCAACTTTTTAAAATTATAGAAATTTTATATTTCAAAATGGACTTCATTTTTGGATTTGAAATATCGAAATTAGCCAATGTAGAATTTTTGGTATTATTCGGAGAACTTCCAATTTTCTATGAATAGTGAAAAATACATAAAAACCACTTTTTTAATAAAAATAATTTATAGTGATAAATTATACTATTGAGTGGTTTTAAAGTATAATTAGAATATATTTTTACCATTTTCTCCAATGGTGGTCATTATAATTAATTTAACATTGAAATTGGACATAAACAATTATCAATCTTTTGATATATATTGTTTCTTAAAAAAACGCTATTTGTTATGACAGGGGGAATTAATTATAAAATTAATTAACGAAACTTATATGTTTGGAATTTTTTCAAATAGACATCATTTTTGAATTTGGAAAATCAATTATAACTTAGGGTGAAATTCTGGAATTGTTCTGAAAAACATTAATTTTTGATGAATAGTGAAACTACTAAGTGGTAGTTAAAATACTGATTTTTCCATTTAGATGAAACATTAGCACTTATATGATTTGATTTTAAAAAATCCAACATACATGGTTGTCATTAGGAAGTAAAATGTGGTTCAATGGGATTAAAATAATTTTTTGGTGAATAGTAACTTTTAAGTTTAATTAATCGCGAATAAAGTTAATTAGTGTAATTTAAGGAAAAGATAATGTTATAATATTATGAAATGACATTTACACTTGTCCTACCACTATTGGATGAGTCATGGCCAAACAAGACAATCCATGGGTCAACTTGGGGTCCCCATGGAGCCACTTTGGTAGGAAAAGGACATAAATAACTTTTATTTAAAGTTAAAATAAAAATGTCACAAACAAAAGTTGTTTTACTAAAACAATTATTAAATGGTGTTATATAAGTCCTATTTTTGACTATAAATATTCATTAGAAAGATAAAACTATTTCCTACATCATGATTGTTTTTATAATTTATAGACATTAAAGGAATTAAATTAGTTTTGACACCATGATGATGTAGCGATTACCTCATTAATTAACGATTTAAATAAAATGAAAAGATAATGTAAACGCCAAGGATTACACTTGTCAAAAACATATTTGATGAGTATATTTCGAACCCTTATCACCTTATCCTATAATTATAGAAGTGTGGGACCTTTAAAATCCGAAAATCATTGTATAATAAAGTAATATTTCATTACTTTCCAAGAGTGCCCCTCCTCTCCACTTATAAAAGGCCCCCACCACTACCACCTTACTCACACTTTCAAACCTTTTGGCTTGGCCAAACTCTGCCCAAATACTCTCCCAACTTCCCTCCCTTACTCCTAGAAGTCCCACTTTGGGCAGAATTCTTCTCAAGGAAGCCTTTGGCTCAAATCAAAAGAGTTACCCGATTTTAAGGTAATGTCTTCTCTTATGTTATTTTGTTTTATTTTGCTTATCCAACCCCCTAAACTCTTTTTATTCTTTTCTTTTGTAACAACAACATTATCCGCAATATACTAGCATTTTGTTATAAGATGTATTAGAGCTACACTTACACACACCTACATCTAATGGTTAAAGAACATACTGTTTCTGTGGATGGCGAATTTCTGCCTCACGAAACGATGATTGTTCAACACTCATACAACACCTTCAAAGGTGGCCATTTATATGTCACTATATTTATATATGATATATAATATGTTTATGTTTCACTTAAGCTTCTGTATTTTTCATTTATGGCATACCATTAATATTTCCATTATGGGTAAACGCGATATTTTCATTTTAGGAAGTGCGGACTACCGCCACCTCAAAGTGATTTGAATTGTTAATACCATATGTGGGATGTATAAAGGATGGAGTAAATGGTATTATACATTATATTATACTGGAATTATATTATAACTTTATATAATTATAATTTCATTCCATTAAATACGAAATAGAAATGAAAGTAGCGTTCATGCGTACGTACGGCTTACCATCTCCATGAACGGTGCATTTCATTTAATACCTCTAAAAGTTATGGAATATTATGAATGAATGTATATAATGGATATATATGATATATATGATATCTAAATCATGATTATAATTCTGGATATGATGGATATTTCACCACATGAACAACTTGTAATTATAAGAAGTTTATTTTTTACTCAAGTACCAAAGATCGAAAAAACGACCGTTATTAACTTAAATAATTAAATAATGTTCATTACATGGTAATAAGTGATATAAAAGGAATAAAAAACTTGAATAAGGTTCTTAAGCAATTATAAATTAACTCTCTTTTATTATTCAGGAGGTTAAAGAATGGTTGAGTGAAGACAGGATGCAAGGTAAGGGAACTTCTTAACCCAATTTCCATTCTTTGGGTTAATCTCCTACTTTAAAATTATGTCATGATATTATTATGTCCTATCTTGTATTTATACTTTCTTTATGTGTACATATAGTGAATACACATAATAGATATATTTTATTTATAAATTATCTTTTAAGGGACTTCATCTCAATCTCCTTTCATTGAGGCATATTTTGTTTTATACACATACTTGTTTTATAGGGTGTATAAACCCCTTTGACTTTTATGTTTATCCAAAAGGAAACTTTTTTATATGAAGCGTTTTACTAAACATCAAAAGGAAATGTTTTTGTCATACGTATGCGGTGAAAACGACTTCTCTGCCGTCATGACCATTATTTGAGTTTCGGCTTCCTTTACAAGCCATAACTTTTTAAAATGAAAAATAAATACAAAGTTTTAATTTTCATTAATTTTGGTATTGAAAATGGTTTTTAAAGTGTTTTTATTACATCAATGTGTTGTATTGATATCTTTTGATTGAAGTGTGGGAATCTTATGTTTCCTTTATGCTTGTTTTATGTGATGCAATTATGTTATGGTTTATGATATGTTTAAACCTGTTCATATGAGGAATTCATTGGACTTAATAAGTGACGAGTGGAGCCCGCTATAGCTCCTCAATGCATCGGCAAGTCTCATGAGGCAAACTAGTGTCTTGGCATGAGGCCTTGACTAAATCTTATTTGTGGTCTTGGCACAAGGCCTTGACTATGTGGTTATGATAGTCTGGCTTTATGCATTCCATCATTATGAAAGTGGTTATTGATATTGAATATGATTATTCGACCAGTAGAATATCCATGTGAGTAAGTAAATGGAATTATCTCATTTTACTTTTGCCATATTATATTGAAGTTCATGTTTAAAAGGCTTTTGTTTTAGTTATACATTGCTTTAAATGTTAATGTTTATTTATGAAAGATTCTGCAATATTGTTATCCTTACTGAGCATCTGAACTCACCCCTTTCAATGTTTTAATATTTTCCAGGATGTGAAGAAGTATTTTATGAATGACCTACAGGGATAGTTAGAAGAGGATATGAGGGTGGACTATGGAGAATTTGTTTTTGTAGATTTTCACTTTATGATGTAATGTAACATTTATGAATATATCTAGTGTTTCCAAGGCTACTAAACTAATCGGTCTTTCAAGACTTGATCTTTTCTGATCATGCCAATGTTATGAAGTAATGCACCGACTCTGGGTAGCTAGGGTTGGGGCGTTACAGTTGGTATCAGAGGCAGATTAGTACTAACCTCAGAAGCTAGATTTAGATAAACTCTGATTAGAGCACATAGCCCAAAGATAGACTTTGAGGATTATTATATAATAACTTCCTAGAATTTCGTTATTGTAGAGATGTTTTGAGTTTTCTGAGTAATACATCCATGTCTGGATACGAGCAGGTAGAGGCGGCTCTAGCACAGATGTACCTAGGGGTAAAACCCGAAAACACCGCTTTGAGCTAGACTCGAACGGGAACTGGTGCACGACAACGGGCCTTGCTGCACTCTTGGTTACAACACTCCTGGGGGATATGCTTAGGATAATTCTCGTTTTCATTATAAACCACTATGAATGTTTATGTGTATATACTTCCTCAAAGAAATTTTTTTATGATTATGGATTATATCCATAAATAGTTCAATTTATGTTAAGTATTTTACAAGTATTGAATTATGTATTTTGATTCATAAACTAATCTAGTTTATGCCATTATTTAGAAATGGAGCCTAGTGGAAGGAATGGAAACCATATCAATGCACGCACTCCATTTAGGGATAACCCTCCTACTCAATATAATTATTATGGAGTTGGAGATACAACTACTGCTGATCAACTTATTACCATACTGGGACAACTCACTCAGGTTATGAATAATAACCTTACTCGTATGGAGCACCCTGATCCGCAACGTGGAGGATCAATGTTAGACTGCTTCATGAGGCAACAACCACCAACATTTAATGGGGGTAAAAATCCATTAGTAGCTGAGAAATGGATAAACTCCTTAGAGAAAATATTCCATGCCTTGGGGAGTAGCGAAAGGGAGAAGTTTGTCATGGTAGTCTACCACCTCACTGGAGAGGCCGATCAGTGGTGGTCGCTGATTCAAAACACAAAGGAAGAAGAAGAAGTATCAAGTATGGAATGGAGAGAGTTCAAAGATATTTTCTTAGAAAAATACTTTCATCGTGACCATTGAGCAGATATGGAAAGGAAATTTCTGAGATTGAGACAAAAGGAGGATGAGAATGTCGCAAAATATGAGGCTAACATTACAAGGTTTGCAAGATATGCTGCGGACTATATACATAACCTAAGAAGTAATATTGATCATTTCTTTGATGGGTTAAAATAATTTCTCCGTCGAGCATTAGTCTCAAAAACCTTCTCGTCGTACTAAGATATTGTCTCGTGTGCTATCAAGACGGAAAAGGAATTCTCTAAGTCTTATGACAACAAAGTAAAGTAAGAGAAGAAGAAAACAGTGGAAAAAGAGACAGATAAAAGGAAAAAGGGAAAGAAGGAGTTTCTATTATGTGATAATTGTGTGAAGAATCGCCCCGGTGCTTGCCTAAAAGGAATGGAAGTTTGTTATAAATGTGGAGAAAAAGGTCACCAGGCTCATGATTGCAAGGGAATGAAAGAGGTTATCAATGTTGAATGCTACAATTGTAGGGAAATGGGGCATTATGCAAATGTCCTAAGCGTCAGGGAAACTTTCCTCAGAAAAGGCCAAGGGATCAAGGCTAAGCTTATGATGTTACTACAGATGAAGTTGAATAATTATTGTATTTGTGTTTTTGGACTCAAGAACTAGATTATGGTTATAAGAATAATGTGATATATATAAGGATTGTACTGAAGTACATGTTGATTTCATTTAGGTTTTAATATGATGAAGGTAATCATATTTTTGTATGTGACAATAATAGAAACTTTACTTTGTTTAGGGAATCTAATGTTACAATTAATTTTGGAATTAAGAGACCTTTTATAGAATGTTTGGACAGAGGTATTTTGGATAACTATGAAGGTTGGGATGGATTAATTTGAACTTTGAATAGTATTTTTTATAGTTAAAACATTTATGAAGATTATTTTTGGAATATTATAATAATATATTTTTAGGAAAAGGACAACCTCTAGGGTGGGGCATAACCCTTCGCGTCGGACAAAGCTGCAGGAATCGAACCCACAACCATAGTGAGACATGCCTTTATTACCTACCAATAGCCTACAGGAAGTCCCTAGTTATTACAAAATAGTTTTACTAATATAAATGGTATGTGTTAATATTTGTAACCTTATACAATTAGGATAAATAGAATATTTTTGATTTCTATTACCTTTTAGAGTGAAAGATGGGTTTGTGGTTAAAAAAATTAAAGAATAATAGTCTACATGACAAGTATGTATATTCCCTTACGTTCTTAGTAAATCTCCTAAATAAATTCCTCAACCTTATAAAAGGTAACTTAAAACTAAAATGTTGCCAGTTAACTTTTCCAACTGGGGATTCAATGACCGTTTAACCAATCACAAGTTTGTGATTTTCTTATGGTTAACTTTCTCCTAATCCAGTTTTCTACAACTCTCCGTCAGACCTTGATGGTTTGTTTTTCTTCCATATCTATATTTTCCTAGAATCCTAGTATGGGCTATCTCAGGTGACCTCTGTACTTCCCTTTCTTTCTTTTAATGTTATATTTTTATTAACCTTATTTTTGATGTGGGTTTTCCACAAAGGTATTTTCTATTTTCAACCTTTTATTTTCAAAGAAAAAATTTCAAATTGCGAGGAATCAATTTATTGAATGAGGGGAGAATGTAACACCCCGAGCTTCCATGATACGCTTCTCATTCAATAATGCAATAGCTTGCATCGTACACAACTTTGAGTTATAACACACCGCGACTAATCAAAGTAGCCGTTATGAATAGTAATACCAACTTTTTAAAATTATAGAAATTTTATATTTTAAAATGGAGTTCATTTTTGGATTCAAAATATCGAAATTAGCCAATGTTGAATTTTTTTTATTTTTCTGAGAACTTCCAATTTTCTATGAATATTGAAAAATACATAAAAACAACTTTTTTAATAAAAATAATTTATAGTGATAAATTATACTATTTAGTGGTTATAAAGTATAATTAGAATATATTTTTACCATTTTATCCAATGGTGGTCATTATAATAAATTTAACATTGAAATTGGACATAAACAATTGTCAATCTTTCGATATATATTGTTTCTTAAAAACACGCTATTTATTGTGACAGCGGGAATTAATTATAAAATTTACTAATTAAACTTATATGTTTGGAATTTTGTCAAATAGACATCATTTTTGAATTCGGAATATCAATTATAGCTTAGGGTGAAATTATGGCATTGTTCTGAAAAACTTCAATTTTTGATGAATAGTGAAACCACTAAGTGGAAGTTAAAAAACAGATTTTTCCGTTTAAATGAAACATTACCACTTATGTGATTTTATTTTCAAAAATCCGGCATACATGGTTTTCATTAGGAAGTAAAATGTGGTTCAATGGGATTAAAATAATTTTTTGGTGAATAGTAACTTTTCAGTTTAATTAATCGTAATTAAAGGTAATTAGTGTAATTTAAGTTAAAGATAATGTTATAATAATATGAAATGACCATTAAACTTGTCCTAACACTATTTGATGAGTCATGTCCGACCAATACAATCCATTTGTCAACATAGGGACCCCATGGAGCCACTTTGGTAGGAAAAGGACATAAATAACTTTTATTTAATGTTAAAATAAAAATGTCAGAAACATAAGTTGTTTTACAAAAACAATTTTTAAATGGGGTTATACAGGTCATATTTTTGACTATAAATATTAATTATAAAGATAAAAATTTTTCCTACATCCTGATTGTTTTATATAATTTTTAGACATTAAATGAATTTAATTATTTATGACACCTTGATGATCCATCGATTACCTAATTATTTAACGATTTAAATAAAATGAAAAGATAATGTAAAATCCAAAGATTACACTTGTCAAAAACCTATTGGATGAGTATATTTAGAACCCTTAACACCTTATACTAGAATTATAGAAGTGTGGGACCTTTATAATCTGAAAAGCATTTAATAATAAAGTAATATTTCATTACTTTCCAAGAGTTACCCTCCCCTCCACTTATAAAAGGCCCCCACCACTACCACCTTACTCACACATTCAAACCTTTTGGCTCGGCCAAACTCTGCCCAAATACTCTCCCAACTTCCCTCCCTTACTCCTAGAAGCCCCACGTTTGGCAGAATTCTTCCCAAGGAAGCCTTTGGCTCAAATCAAAAGAGTTACCCGATTTTATGGTAATGTCTTCTTTTATGTTATTTTGTTTTATTTTGCTTATCCAACCCCCTAAAATATTTTTATTATATTTTTTTGTAACATCACCAGTATCATAAATATACTAGTATGTTGTTATAAGAAGGATTCGAGCTAAACTTACACACACCTACATCTAATTGTTAAAGAACATACTATTTCTGTGGATGGCGAATTTCTGCCTCATGAAATGATGATTGTTCAACACTCATACAACACCTTCAAAGGTGGAAATTAAGATGTCACTATATTTATATATGATATATAATATGTTTATGTTTTACTTAAGATTCTGTATTTTTCATTTATGTCATACCTTTAATATTTCCATTATGGGTAAACACGAAATTTTCATTTTAGGAAGTGCGGACTACCGCCCCCTCAAAGTGATTTGAATCGTTAATACCATATGTGGGATGTATAAAGGATGGAGTAAATGGTATTATACATTATATTATACTGGAGTTATAGTATAACTTTATATAATTATAATTTCATTCCATTAAATACAAAATAGAAATGAAAGTAGCGTTCATGCGTACGTACGGCTTACCGTGTCCAAGAACGATGCATTTCATTTCATACCTCTAAACGTTATGGAATATTATGAATGAATGTATATAATGGATATATATGATATATATGATATTTACATCATGAATATAAATCTTTATATGATGGATATTTCACCACATGAACAACTTGTAATTATAAGAAGTTTATTTTTTACCAAAGTACCAATGATCGACAAAACGACCGTTATTAACTTAAATAATTACATAATGTTTATAACATGGTAATAAGTGATATAAAAGGAATAAAAAACATGAAAAAGGTTCTTAAGCAATTATAAATTAACTCTAGTTTATTATTCAGCAGGTTAAAGAACGGTCGAGTCAAGACAGGACGCAAGGTAAGGGGACTTCTTAACCCAATTTCCATTCTTTGGGTTAATCTCCTACTTTAAAATTATATCATGATATTATTATGTCCTATATCGTATTTATACTTTCTTTATGTGTACATATAGTGAATACACATAATAGATATATTTTATTTAAAAATGATCTTTTAAGAGACTTCGTCTCAAACTCCATTCATTGAGTCATATTTTGTTTTATACACATACTTCTTTTATACGGTGTATAAACCACGTTGACTTTTACGTTAATCCAAAAGTAATGGTTTTTATACGAAGCGTTTTACTAAATGACAAAAGGGAAGGTTTTTTTCGTACGTATGCATCGACAACGTCTTCTCCACCGTCGGGACAATTATTTGAGTTTCAACTTCCTTTACAAGCCATAACTTTTTAAAATGAAAAATAAATACAAAGTTTTAATTTTCTTTAATTTTGGTATTGAAAATGGTTTTGAATGTGTTTTTATTATCTCAATGTGTTGTATTGATATCTTGTGATTGAAGTGTGGGAATCTTATGTTTCCTTTATGCATGTTTTATGTGATACAATTATGTTATGGTTTAGGATATGTTTAAACCTGTTCATATGAGGAATGCATTGGACTTAATAAGTGACGGGTGGAGCCCGCTATAGCTCCTCGATGCATCGGCAGGTCTCATGAGACAAACTAGTGTCTTGGCACGAGGCCTTGACAAAATCTTATTTGTGGTCTTGGCACGAGACCTTGACTACGTGGTTATGATAGTCTGGCATTATGCATTCCATCATTATGAAAGTGGTTATTGATATTGCATGTGATTATTCGACCAGTAGAATATCCATGTGAATAAGTAAATGGCATTATCTCATTTTACTTTTTCCATATTATATTGAATTTCATGTTTAAAAGGCTTTTGTTTTAGTTATACATTGCCTTAAATGTTAATGTTTACTTATGAAAGCTTCCGCAATATTGTTATCCTTACTGAGCATCTGAGCTCACCCCTTTCAATGTTTTAATATTTTCCAGGATGTGAAGAAGTATTTTATGAATGACCTGCAGGGATAGTTAGAAGAGGATATGACGGTGGACTGTGGAGACTTTTTTTTGTAGATTTTCAGTTTATGATGTAATGTAACATTTATGAATGTATCTAGTGTTTCCAAGGCTACTAAACTAATCGGTCTTTCGAGACACGATCTTTTGTGATCATGCCAATGTTACGAAGTAATGCACCGACTCTGGGTAGCTGGGTTCGGGGCGTTACAACTAAGCCATTTTACTAGTTGTACCAGAGATGCTCCCTGATGGCTACTATGCCACTCACCCTTGGGTTCCAATATCTGGGGAGGCGAGATTAAATCCCCCACCAGTAGGGGGACAATATCTGAACCAGGCCCAATTAGTGGCCCAATTGAGTGCATCCCCAGTTAGTGGGCTCTGCGGGGTTCTGGTCTGTTGTTGGGGGCGTCACGGGTCCAATAAAATTTTCAGGGTGTTCAATTCTACCACCCATTTAATAAAATTATTTTTCTTAATGTTAATTATGACTTACTAATTAAAATATATTAGGGTTTCCATAATATAAAATACACCAAAGATGTAATTTATATTGATATGTTTTCCATACTATCTTTTAAACACTAGGAAACACATATTTTAAATCATTACAAGCAATTCTCAAATATCAATTTTCTCTCTAATCTTTTGTGATAAATACCTCTCATGAGTGGGTATTATGACGTAAATAATGAAATTAATTTTCCCTTCGATGTTTATTATAAGCCATTTACTGACATATGATCATAGTTTGATTTGGAATTTTTAATTTGATTTTCCATATAATAAAATTAAATAAGAATCTCTGTGAAGATTGTCAAATGAGTTCATAAATTAAATAAAATTCATCTAAACTAATAATTAATAATATTTACACAAAATAAATTCCCATAGACTATAACATGGGATAAAATAATAATACAATTAGATGTTTTTCTAAAATAATTCAATATAAATTCATTAGGTTAGTTAATTGAGGAACATAAAAAAATTCAATGATATACTAGAGTGTTTAAAAATAGAATTAAATATCATATCCATAACTCAAGAGAGGAGGACAAGTGTTCCTTAAATATAATTATCCATTTTAATGATTTTCATAAGGCATTCCCTTCCTTGTTCTATTAGTCTATGAGGTAATAGTTTCTCATGATACTTTGTATCCCTTTTATTGGGTATTTAATTCAATAATTCACATGTTTAATATATTTAAGACATTATACTACTAGTGATAATTTATGCTGAACATTATTTCAATACATATTATTGACCAATCTATTTAATTTTCCTCATCAATTTGATGTTCAATGACCACCATTACCATAAATGAAACATCTTATCATTTATTTAAGACTTATACATGGTTTATTTTCCACACATTTTTTATATATGGGAAATAAAATATTCTTTTACATATCATCATTATTATATAAACATCCATGAATCTTTATTCTTCTATTATTTTCTGTGTTTTAAGTTAAAATAGTTTCATGTAGTTATTCACAATTCTTGATATCTAGCTAGGCATAAACCTAAAATTCGTGATACTAGAATCCATCCAACATGATTTTCATTTAGATAATCACTGCATTTACCATCACACCCATTTATATCTCTGTTTCTCCTCTCTCCATGCATTACTAAACTAATGAATAATTACATATAAGAATTAAATAATAATATACAAAGTAAAACTATTAACATAAAATGAATAAATTATAAATGAAATATGTAACGAAAAATATAAATTTCTATTTTATAATATCGGCCATTCAATGTATACTCTCTATTAGGATCTCTAACCATTCTATAACAATGTGTTCAAATCCATTAAAATATTTCATAAAAAAGTGTTAATTAAAAAAGAATATCGACTGGGAGAATCAAACTAGGTGTGAAATTAGGAATCTGTTTCATTAACCAGGTCAATATTGATATAATACCTGACATAAATTTTTTTGGTTTATTACCCATGTGAGCTTCTATTTTATAGTCTACATCTACTTGTTTTTATCAATATATGGATGTTAGTAGTAAGAAACTAAAAAATATATATTTAAAAAAAATTAATATGTTATACTATACATTGACTTATCCTTAGGGTTTTCACTAAATACTTTTAATCTCAATATTGAAAAATAACTAATATAATATCCAAAATAACAACATATTGTTTTGATACCAACTGATGTGACCTAGACCAACACTACCAACTCTAGTTCTAAGAATACATAGTTTAATTAGTATATTTGATACCGAATGAGATGATCCAAGACAATCTTTTTTTTACTTTACATCAAATACATAATATAAAAATAAAATCTTACAAATAATCTCTCAATCCCAATAACAGTGGGTTTAGAGTCTTTCATTATCATGTAGATGAGAAACATATTTTATAATACTTTGGAAATTTAATCTTTAATCGAACAGCACTATACCCACTAGTAGAATTATAATAATTTATAATATTATTTATAAAACAAGGAATAAAATAATAATAATGGATGATCTTAAACTCCTGGTAAGGGAAAACACATTAATATGGTGTTAATGGTTAGTTCATAATCAAATGAGAATAACTGAACATGGGAGAAATTTGTTCTTAAATAAATCATGGTATAATAATATTTTTCCATAAATGAAGTTATTGTGAAATTTAATCTCAAATTAAAATTCATTTATTAAATAATAAGTATGTGAGAAATAAAACATTACC
Organism: Viscum album; assembly: GCA_963277665.1. Taxonomy (NCBI): domain Eukaryota; kingdom Viridiplantae; phylum Streptophyta; class Magnoliopsida; order Santalales; family Viscaceae; genus Viscum; species Viscum album. Next base: position 637,110,390 of record OY728119.1, read on the forward strand.
CGTATATCATAATAATAGGAATATGACATATAAATGTGGAATTTAATTTAAATATAAAATATAAATGGATTGTGGAACACTCCTAAGAATGGAAATCATAGAATAGGGCATATTCCATCAAAAATGGTCCTAATGACATAGTGTAGAAAAAAACCACTACCTTATTTTGCTAACATAGTAGATAAGTGATTACCTCTGGATTCCCTGAACATATTGGAAAATGTATCACCACCATTTTCTTATATTGGAGAAATCATTAATACATGATTCCCTCAATTATCACATGAGACATAAAATCATAATTAATTAATTTGAAAAAGATATAGGAACTCACTCATCAATGTACATACATATTTTTTTCCAAATAAACCATTCATCATAATTAGATAATTGATGGAATGAAAACTAGTTTTATATAATTTCAGAATATTATCTCATGGTGTAATATAAAAATTATACCATTGGATACCAAACAATCACTCCTAAAAAAATATTATATTAAAAATTTTAGGCATTTATTCATTAAAATAATTCCACGAGATATTAATATTTTTGATTTATTGAGATAATACAAATAAAAATAAACAAATGTAATTTAGAAAACATTTCATAACATTTAAATATAAATAATATGTTTGGAGTCCAATAATTAAATTTCATTTTTGAGAAAAGGAAATGAAAATTTTCATAATATTATATTTCCATAAATTTTAATAATTGATCCTTAAAATTAAATAATGTATTTCCTAAGTAAATTTAGGTAAAAGATAAAATTTATGTTTGAGAAAAGAAAAAACATTCAAAAATTGTAAAAATACCATTATTAAAACCTGTATCGAAAAAGAGTGGTAAATCATGAATTTTAAAAGTTGTAAACAAATAAAAATTAATAATATTAGAAATAATATCAATTTAGATATCAAAATAAGAAATAAGAACATTGAAAGGATTAGTGAACATAGACATTGTAGAATAAATTATTATTTTAGGAGGATGCGAATTAATATTATCATCTTCAAATTATTCAAAGATAACAAAACAACAAATAAGATTTTTCAAAAAATATAAAGTAATTCAATATAATAAGAAGGAAATAAAATATGATATCATTATATTATATAAGAAAAAATCTTATAAAACCATATTTAAAGTGGAATCATTAGAAATCAAAAAATAATGTTTAGTTAAAATCCACTTACCATTACTAGTGAATTCTATGAAAGTTATCTAATATCCTATATCATAAACATAAAAATATTAATTACCTATTTTAGGACCATATTATAAAATATTACCATTTATAATCATTATTTATAATAATTATTTATGTATTAACTATATAGTGAATATTTATTTTCATTATTACCTATTAGTAGTTTCCATCATTTCATATATGTTACATAATGGTATTTTCAAACACCATTACATGCTGCTAAGATAATAATTTACAAATTATAATGGATATTGAAATAATTATTTTCAATTATTTATGAATACCTATGTACAATTGATGGAAAATAGGGTTATATTTTGTCAGAACAAAATCCCTGAAAAGATAGTTTTAGTTAATTTACTCATATCAACCAATTAATTAATAATTATCATATTTTTTGTTAGTATTTAAAAATAATAATCAAATATCTTACTCCATTATATCAAATATATTAATAAATTATATTTTTTAAGAATCTATTTTGGGATGAGATGAAAAATAGAACACATCCCTCCATGGGGGAGGGTACCCACATATATACACAAACTGCAAATTTGAATTTTATTTGATTTTCAATACCCATTTAATAGTTGAGTGGAAAAAAACATATCGGGAGAGAACCAAAAATAGAATATAACCATTTAATAGTTCAAAATTAATAAGTTACACTACATCCAATGATGAATTTTTTTCATAGAATGGAAATAGGGTACAAATAGATTTAACTTCTTAGAATATTGATAATTTTATATAAACCATATTTAATTATTTATTACCACCTTTTTGATATAAATGTATAGTTGTTATGAAAGACCAAAATATGTCCCAGTGTGTTTATGGTAGTTTTAACAAATGTAGGAATCGACATTCTTATTTTTCAAATGAAGTAGAAAGGTAGATAAGTAATGATCATAAATATAATAAATGTTCAATATACTAATGACAATTATTCTAATATTTTAGGATTTTATAAATTATATTAGGGTGGGATAATAATCCTTAATTAAATATAAATGTAAATGATCGATTTGGGAATTTTTACATTAAACTTTGGAATTATTCCTTTTTAAATTTGATTAATGTTTTAGGGGTGGTATTTTAATGAGAAAAGAAACTGTAAGATTTCGACAGAATATTTATTGATGGATTTGGAATGTTTTTTATAAAATTAAGGGTGTTGTAGTGTTTTTATAAGTGGGTTGGTGAGGAAATCCAGTTATAAGTGGTAAGAGAGACATTTTTGTAATAATAGGTAAATTATACATTGAATGTGGCCTTAAAAGTGGAACCTATTGGACATTATATAATTGTGGGTTGATAAATTCATCAATCTATAATTTGGAGACAAATATATAACACGATTTATGAATTTTACTTTTCCATTTTCCATTTTAGCTTTTAGTATAGTAACTAATTTTCACATAAATAATTTATCTTATGCGGATAAATGTAACCTTTTACCATAATTTTTATCTTCTAATAAAAAATATTAAATCCAATTTCAAAAATATAATTTCTAATAGTGGTAAAATATATTTATAAAATAGTAACTGAAAATGTATTGAAAATAATTTTATAGAAAAATATAATGAAATTATAAAAAGGAAACTATTGGATTGTTAATTAAAAAAATATTTTTTTAATTTCAATTTTTTATCATAAATTATATCTTTGGATTGGAAAAATGTTTCAAAATTATTTTATTAAGGATTATATTTCAACTATATCATAACAGTCATGATATTAGTAAAACAATTTCTTTGTACCATTCCCCTAAAAATTAATAATTTTCGAAATATCCAAATAATTATTCCTAAACTATATTTTTGATGAATCAAAAAATGAATATAACTTTTAAAATTAAAATTTTAAAATTCATGATATTAACTTTCAAATGGAAACATAAAATATAGCAAAAATAGTTTTTATAATAAAATGTTTATTCTATTAATTGTTCTTGTTAATATTTACTATTTATTTATAATTAAATGATTTTTTATTTTTTTATCTATATTTAAAAACATCAAATATGTCTCATTATTTAAAATAAATAGATTTGATTTAATTATATAAATATAATATAATGTTTGTGAATTAAATTCCTTCAAAATGAACCTTTCAACGGTATCGTGTTAATTAATTTTAATGTCATTAAATGATAGTTAGAAATAAAAATAAAATTAACATTATAACATAATTTCATGAATATTATTAAACATAATAAAATCATTTTTATCTGATACAATTTATAAAAGTGATAAAACATTCATTATAATGCGAGTGTGAATAAGACAATTTTTTTAGGAAAAATTTATCATCTATGAATGAAATGAATTTATTGTTTCCAAATAATAAATATAGGATATATATTAACTTATTTTATTTTATTTGTTATAAAAATATTCCATAAATTCTTTATTTAGTCTTTATATAATAAAATGTATAGCACATGAAAATGAAACATTAATAAAATATATATTTTAGCTTAAATATATTTCATTATTTATTTATCTATAGTAATTAAATATTATCAATGCATTAATATTAAAAATTAACTTTCTATTCATTTAAAATTTAAAATGAGAAATATATAAAATATAAAATATATATAAAAAGCTTATTCCATTAATAATTACATGATTATATAAACATGACTTCTACGTACAAAACTAATCAATATATATTCTTATAACTTAAGGATAAGATAATATCTTCTCGCATTCAGGAGTGGTTGTTAATCAAGTATGGGTCATGATAAAATTTCTTAGAGTTTGAAATAATCTGGTAAAATATTTCTCTCAAATGTTAATTATTAGTGCTCTGATTGGGATTGGTCTAGGGAAAACCCTTGTAATGTCACATCCTATATGAGATCATAAAAACAAGCTTCATAAGTAATACTTCTACCACCTAATGCAATTTTTTCCCTTTTTTACATTGATTTCAGAAGGTGTTTATTTATACCAAATAATGTAATGGTTGTTGTATAACAATAAAATTTAACAGTTTTATTTTAAAGTATCATAGTTTGATTTTTGTTCTGTTTTATATGGAAGAAAACTATTTAGTATAGTATTTATTTAAATATAAATTAATGTTGTAAATTTGTGAAATTAAATTCTCCAACCGAACCAATTAAATAATTTTATTCTAAATATTTTTAAATATCACTTACTAATTGAATTGGATAAGGTTATCCCTAAAATAACAATATTTAAAATATAATTTCTAATGAGATTTCTTCTGTTCTATGTCAGGTATAACTAGAAAAATAATTTCCCTCATTATAGTTGTATCCCCAATATTGAATTTTCTCTTCTGTCATCCTTGTACTAATATATGATCCTTCTTTAATTTAGAATGGGTAACATGACTTAACTTTCTTAGCAATTAATAAATATTCAATGTGGAGAAAGAAAATCCATATATAAAATTATACCAAGTTCATCTAAGGGTAGAATTAATCATATTTTATCAATGCACATCCATATAAAAAATTAATTGAGATAAAATAATTATACAACTAGAAGTTTTATAAAATAATTCCATATCAAATAATTGTGACAGTAATTTTATTCTTTTATATAACTTACTATATATAATATAGTGTTGATACACAAATTACAATATATAATCCAAATCATTATATCATAGAACATGTATTATTTAATTAATATGACCAACCTCAATGATGGTCACATAATAATCCCTTTCTAGTTCCCTTAGACTTGGAGGTTCTTAATTTTCATCATCCTTGTTATCCCTTTCTTTGGTCATTGGCTAACATAATTTCGAACTTCAATACATTAATGTTGTTTAACTATTAGTGTATACTTATGATAAAATTTCTTTTCCTTCATTATGTTAATTGAAATCCTTATTTTTTCTCAACAATTAGAAGCTTGATGATCTCTATTACAAAAAATAAAACATACCTCAATTTTATTTTGACAAATCAATGGATTTTTCTCTAACATTATTCATATGATTGAAATTTAATCTTATTTATTCCATAAAATTTGTCAAATAAAATTATGTGAAACTCTATCATTGTAATCATTAATGAGTTTTGAAATTCAACTGAGTTCTAGTTTCTAATCTTAAATAGTGATATATAGTTAGTCATAGCCACAATATTTTTTACACTAGTTCCCTCTACATTTGTTTTGAATTAGGAATGTCACAATATTTTCCATTTCACCAATTATTAACGTGTTTCCCCTATATCCATCCCTTACATAAATAATTTAATGCTAAAGATAGTAATTTGATAATATTTTAATACAAAAAACTATTAACTAAAAAAATACAAAATCATAAATGACATATGTACATTAACTTATAAATTTCAGGGTTTCAAACTATGTCACGTATTGGCAATGTCCATTTAAGATATCTTACCATACTATAACAATGCGCGCAAATACATCACTATAGTAATGAGAATGTAATTTTCCCAAGAATATCCCCAGGATGCTTCAAACTATGTGGGTAGTTAGATCACATTGTTTCACACTATTTGAATATCAATTTAACAGCCAAACTTCCTATTCATGGTTGTCACACCTAGGTTTATTGTTTATAGTGATACAACACTTTTTTGTATCCACATAGGAATATAATTTCTATAAAACATCTAACTATATATTT